>OU015752.1:46037068-46058457 GCA_907169655.1 Acomys percivali | reverse complement strand
TCTTTCTTTCTTTCTTTCTTTCTTTCTTTCTTTCTTTCTTTCTTTCTCTTTTTTTTGAGACAGGTTTTCTCTGTTGTAGCCTTGGCTGTCCTAGACTCGCTTTGTAGATCAGGCTGGCCTCGAACTCACAGAGATCCTCCTGCCTCTGCCTCTCAAGTGCTGTGATTAAAGGCGCGTGCCACCATTGCCTGGCCAGAGATCTCTGCCTTTGTTACACTCAGTGAGCCTTGAGTAAGCACTTACAAAAGTATGGAACCAACTGTCTATTTCACCATCTGCCTAGAGCATGGCTCTGTGTTGAGGACCTACCTCATTCACCTAAGGCATCATGTCACACCCGGCTACACTTCTTTGACTCCCAGTATCATTCTCAGTACCCTTCTGCTTGTTATCCCAACATCAACAGAACAGCTAGACTGTTCTGGTAGAATTCCCAAGCTTCCATGGTTTGTAAGCTAGCAAGACAGCAAGTCCTCACGGTTCAGCTCAATAACCCGCGGCAGATTTCACTAAGCAGGGTGAAGCAGCTACTTTGCTAATATGTAAAGAAGATGAGTTGTACTTAATGAATTTATTATAGTCTAAAAGGGAGCTCAAATCATGGAATTCACTATGGTGGGCTCTACACATGCCTGAGATGAGTCTAAGCTTCTGTGAGGATGCCATGTGTCTCTCATCAAGAAGCTCTCTTCTTTCAACATGGAAAATTCAAAAGCAAGATTAGAGTAAATAATGGGGAAAATAGAACAGAATTCAGTTGAATATATTAGTTGAATTTAAAGTCAATTCAAGTTGAAATGCTCAAGGACGTGAACTCGCTATTCTAGAAGCCTAAGTGGCCACTGAAGAGTTGTCTTCAAAACTCAGGAAAAACTTGCTTTGTGGCACATATCCTAATTGCATTCTCTGATCATATTCATCCCAACCACTGCAGCCAACAGCACAGATCAAAATCAAGTACTGGATGTATTTAACTCTGCACGTGGACAGTTTGTTCCCAACATTCAGCTCCTAGCTCCTCTCTCTCTCCAGCTAATCACTGAGTTTTATTACCATATACTAACCACATTGGGCCTTTAACCTCACAGAAACCAATCACACATTACACAAGACTCTCTCTGAATGGCTTCTGTGATACAGTATTCAAACTCAACTTAATATTAGTCCCAGTGTCAGCAACTTCTTTGTATTATTTGGTTGTATTCTAGGCTATGACTGGATTGTCATAATGAACATTCATGGTACTATGGTTTGGGGCTATATGAATAATTGCAAGTATTTTATGTGACATGTTTGGAAGATACCTGTTTTCATCATACCTGGGTGCAGAGCAAAGGGTGGTGAGCACATAGTCCAGTTAATACATGTGAAGAAAAGGATGAAAGAGTCAAGCTAAACATGCTAAGACATATGTGTAAGTACATGAGTATAGGTATAGGTATAATATATACATACATATACACAGTCTCATTTATATAAATCCATTTACTCTATGTATATATGTGAATAATATGCCATATAAATACTTAGTTTCTTTTTATCTAATTTCTGAAAAGAAATTGATAACCTATATGTTGTATGGTTAAATAATTAGGACACAGAAACACACAAACACCATTTATATCATCCTTAATTTGCTATATGCTCTTTAATATTTATGTTTAAATCTTTAGCAAAATTATTTCTAAGCCATTTATATACAAACTATAAAAAGCTTAGGGTGATGAGGGTTTCAGCACTTGAGGAAATAAAGCAAGCACATACTAGATTGTATTATAGAACTTCAGATCACATAACTAATAAATTCTGCCGTTCTAAATTAATTAAACTACTTATATTGATAACAGTGGCAGAAGTGATTCAGACTGGATTTTACTTCTTTTTTTGATGTCTTTTAAAAAAGATATTATTTACTTTATACTTTGAATACAGTGCTCTGCCTGCATGTACACCATGCCAGAAGAGGGCATCAGATCACATTATAGATGGTTGTGAGCCACAGTGTAGGTTGTTGGGAATTGAACTCTGGACTTCTGGAAGAGCAGTCAGAGCTCTTAACCTCTGAGCCATCCCTCCAGCCCTGGGTTTTACTTATCATACTGTCAAAACAACTTTTGTTTGGGTGAAACTTTGCTTCCTTGTGTGGTTATTCAGGCTTCAGGTGTCCAGCATTCCATGCATTGTCTTACAAAAGTCTGTACAAGGCTTAATCAAATGTCTACACCCTCACAATCTCATTACAAACAGGGAGGCTCTCTAACCATCTGTATGCATTGGAAGTCAGAAAGTGAAAGCCTCAGCCTGAATCTGAACAAGACACTGATGCTAAGTAAACAGACAGTCCTTTAATCTTCCTGTGTCCTTTGGTTCCTCATGAGCAGCAGCAATAAACAGGAGAGTGTGCGGCCTAAACACTACACTTTGAAATATACTAACTTTGAGATCCTCAACATTTTCCTCACCAGAGCCTTCATTGTCTTTTCATTGAAAAGCAAGCAGATATATTTGCAAGCTAAATCAGAGGAACTGGATGAGGATCCCAGATCTGTCAAAGGACATTGATTTTAAGGTGCCTCTGCTAAAAGGCCACACAGAAAATGCATAGTTAAATGCTGTCATTCAGCACAAAGCTGGGAAATACATAGTCATCACAGGGCCATGGGGCTTGGTTTTGGAAACAGCACAGTGGCTTTAAAGTCATCAAAAGTGACAATGGACAAATTGTAGAGCCTTGATCTCATAACACATCAAAAGCATTCAAAAACTGTTCAGATAAGCAAATGAGGTACTGCACACTGAAGCTGATGCCCTATCTCACAGTCCTTACACTCCCAAGTGAGAGTTGAGTTCTCTATCAACTGGCTCTGTGTCAGTGGAGTCAACCAGCCATGAGGCTAAAATATCTTTTGAAAGAACTGTAGGCAGAGCCAGGAGTGGTGGTTTATGTTTATAATGACAGTCCCTGGCAAGCTGAGGTAGGAGAATGATGGGATCAGTGCCAGCCTGGACTACAAAGATTCTTTCAAATATAAGTATTGAGCCAGTACTAAATGTGTATACACTTTACCATTTTATCTTGATTCCTGGACAAAGAAATTGACAATTACATAGTATTTGTATCACATTAGTGATATAACAGTTTCCCTGGAGATTGAAACATTCCATCCTGCAGGGAAGCTCTCTAAACTGAAAAGTAAACAACTCAATATGGCTTCAGGAAGTCGCTGGAACCAAGCAGATTCCTTGTGTCCCTCCCTGCCAGAGTAAACAAAGCTGAACATCTCTCCCAGACAGAAAGAAGCTGAGCTTCAAGAAGGTTCTCTAAGTTATAGTTAATATCCATTTATAAATGAGTACCTACCATGTTTGTCTTTCTGAGTCTGTGATGCCTCATTCAGGATGATTTTTTAAAACTGGTTCTGTCCATATCATGATGTCATTAAAAAAAAAAGCTGAGTAGTACTCCATTGTGTAAATGTGCTTTTTTGTTTGTTTGTTTTTGTTGCTGTTGTTCTTTTCCCATTCATCAAGTGAGGGACATCTGGGTTCTTTCTAGTTCTGGCTATTATAAATAAAGCTATTATGAACATAGTTGGTCAAGTGCCTTGTGGTAGATTATAGCATCTATATAGATTATATACAAACAATATACCTTTTATTTGAGAGGTACATGGGGGGTGTCCTAGAATACTGCCTGCAGGTACCAAGGGATATGGTATTGACATTAAAGAAGTGCTGTTACAAAAGGCATTTCATTCAGAAAATGAATTTGAATTCTTCTCTCATATGATAAAAAAAACTATATCCAAGTAGGCCCTATAAATAAATTTAACAAGTATAATCCAAAAACTCTTTAGACAAAACACAGGCATAAATCCTCATGCGAGACAAGCCATCATTTTTTTAGTATGGCATCTGAAGTTTCCTTCAGCAACTAAGGAGGACCAATGGGAGATGGGGTGGGGGGGTGCAGAGAGTGTTGATGCCTTCAAGCTGCAAAGACTGTCATCTAGAAAGTGGAAAGACAAACCCACATCCAGAGAAAATAGTTTCAAGTGAAATCTGCTAAGGGTCTAAGAGCCAGTTTTCTTATGGAACTATGACAGTTCAAAAACAACCAAAAATCACAAGGAAAAAAATGGGCAAAGGATTTGAACAGACATCTCTCCAGAGAAGATATGCAAATGAACACGTGAAGAAAGGCTCATGTAATTAATCCTCAGTGAAATAACTTTCAGAACTCTAATGAGAGGCTACATCTCACTGACTAGCAGTGACCAGACAAATCATGGTAGACACTGGCAATGACACAGAGAAACGGGAAGCAGAAAGCATTTGTCTATTATGCAAAGTAAAATATTACAGATATTCCAGAAAAATAGATCGTCTCTTCCAATGTTTAAAAATAATGTTATTTTGTGACAAAAAGGCACATCAATTATCTACACAAAAGAAATGAATATATATATATATATACACACACTGAAAATAGTGACCAGTATAGTAGTATTATTTAGGATATCCAAGATGTGATCACAATTCAAAAGTCCACAGAAGATATAATAAGCTACATGCAGTATGCATAAAGAATGGGATACTGCTGGTCACAGAAAATAAGAAAGTACAGAGGCAGTCTACAGTATCAGAGCATTCTCAGAAAAAGACCAGGGTTGGGATCTCAGTGCCTACATGGCAGTCCACAACCCACCTATAATGCTAGCTCCTGCAGATGCATGCCATCTTCTAGCCTTCCTCTCTCTCTCTCTCTCTCTCTCTCTCTCTCACACACACACACACACACACACACACACACACACACATACACCTTTTTAACAAACAAACAAAAAAAGAAAGCAACATTAGTCATGGTGTAGAATCCTATATATTACAATGCCTGGGGAGAGAAGCAGGGAGAAGAACAGGGAACAGGGAGTGACAGAGTGACTTGGGCAGGTCCTACCTCCTTTCCATCATGACAAATAGTCCAAAATGAAATCATGGCATGGTTGCATCATGACGTAAATATACAAATTGAGTGGTTTGTATGCTTTAAGTGGGTCAGCCTTGGGAGTCATAAAGTAGACCTATTTAAGATGCAAAGTGAAATGTCTTGGAATACTGCCACAGTTAGGAATAAGTTGTGCAGAAGGGACTGGGAGCTCCTTCCACACCTTTAAATGTCGGCACTATGGGGGATCTACATGTCAGGAATTGGCTATGGTTTTCCATTTTAAACTACTCCTACCATTCATCATGATGTCATGATGTCTCCACAATGCTATACCCCCGATGCATGTGGGTAGGAGTGTAGATCTGGTTACTGGAGACTGTTAAAGCTTCATTTTTAAAGTAACTCTTCATCTTCTTACAAGTGGATTCCTGTGAACATCAACAGCCCTGTGCATACGTGTCCACTCTGTTCCCGTGAAATTGCAGTGAGGCCAAGTAGGGTGTGGACTTCTCAGAATCATTTTCTCATCTGCTTATGGAAAACCAGGGAGAACTCAGGGTGTGTTCACCAGTTATTTATATAATCTCAATCTCTAGCCCTCAGTAATAAAACAATAAGGAGTTGTCACTTTACACCATTAACTGTGACACTTTAGCACTCAATAACGCATGGCTCTTGGTGATTTTCTTTAATTTATTTTAATTAAAAGATACCCCGAGAGGGCAATTCACATGCTTGGAGGTTGCAAGCTTCACTCCCCTTCCTAAGGCTAAACAAGCACTTGATCATGTCTTTCTGGACCGAAGTTCACTTCTGAGACTCAAATGCAGACAGCCTCAGATAGAGGTCTCAAAGGGGATGGCTGGTTATGGCCAAGGAAAACAAGAATGACGGGCAGGCTGAGCACAGAGAGACTTAAAAATGGAGAAAAACTGTTCATGATAATCTCATGATAGGGACTATTTTGTAATGACTAAAGCCAAATCTAGGAAAATAGAGAGTGCTTAAGATGAAGAAAAAAATGCCAGAGGCACTTGTGTTAATCTCAAGCCTAGTGCTTCTTATAGGAAGAAGACAGATGGGAAGAATTCCGTTCTAAAAATGGTCAGGAAAAAATGAAATGCCATTTATTCTTTAAGACTTTTCTTTTTTCAAATTCAGTGCATGCTAATAAATAACCTAGTATCTGATGCACAGTGGTGTACAAGGGCCTCAATTTGGTAAAGGTGAGAGTTTACCAGGGGTTGTAAAATCACAATACAGCAAACAAAACAGATCAGAAAAGATTTAAAGGAAAAGCTGGTCCTTAAGACTGAAAGGGAGAGTGAAATAGTTGCATGTTTTCTAGCTACATACAAGAAGAAACAAGACATAGAAAACTTTAGGCCAGCAGAGGATAGTGCTAGAGAGAGATCTCTAACTAATTGAGGAGGTAAGTGGAGAACACAAGGTCTCCTGGGACCACTGGAGCTAGTCTAGAACAGTCGATCCAAGAAGGTAGGATAGAACAGTGTAGAGTTTGGTTGATCAGGAAGAGGCACAAAGAGTGCTACTTGAGACTGGAAGTCCCTGGAAAGTTCTGGTAAAGGGAGTGAGATACATTAGGTTGACATTTACAAATTTTCTTCTCCTCCTAAACTAAGAATGGCTCTCATAAAAACATAATAAGTACGAAACCAGTTTCCAAGTTATAAACACAGGAGCTTGGCTTAAAACATCATAGTAGAAGATAAGAGAGACTCTCTTAAATATCAATTCAAAGCACCTTAGTAGCAATAAAAAAAAATACAGTGTTGTATTTTGAGTCTAGCTAAAAGTCTATCGCTTCTTAAAAGAGGCAATATAAAAAATGCATAGTAATTAACAGCCAGAGACATATAAAAGGCTATTTATAGACTATTTCTCAGGAAAAGAAAAGCAATACATTATGTAATATAAGTGGTCCACTATGATGGATTTTGGTATAATAGACTTGATCACTTTATTAATTTCAATGACTATAAAACAATTACATGCCATTTGGCTATGAATAAAATTAGCAAAATATAGTCATGGACCCAATTGCTCTTTTTCTTTAATGCATATTTTATAATCCCTTTTTCATAAAAATGTAATCACTTTACAGTAAAACACACATAATTCAAAAGAGAAATGAAAGGCCAATTAAGAGGAGTAAAACTAAGAATGGGACTGTATTGAAACCTATCTGTGAACACTTCACTCTCAGCACCATCCCATCTGTCTCAGATCTTCTAAATGGCCAATAAGCGAAGGAAAGCATGTTTGATCACAGAATTCTCTAAATCTGATGATGGAGGATAACAGACTCAAAACACAGAGTTTCTTCAATAGCCCATAATAAGAAAGCAGAAGATGGTACAAAACTGATGTTCAGTGCCTGAAAGGCTGGGCTACTCTTCCAGAGAACCTGATTGGATTTCTAGTAACTCCAGCTCCATGAGACAGTGCCCTCTATTGGACTACACAGAAAATTCATGTACTCAGTACATAGGCATACATAGAAGGCAAAACATGGATGCAAATACATTTAAAGAAGTAGTAGGGTTTTTTGTTTTTTTGTTTTTTTAATGAGGAAACAGAAGGATTTGTGAAGGTGTGCTAGGGTTCAGTGGTTCCACAGCTCACCTTGCTCTTGAGACGCTGACTTATGTCTACCCAAGAGGCCAGCAGGGAAGAGGCAAGACTGCTATAGACATGGCTATTTGGGAAGGGAACCTTCTTACTTGACACCATTGTCTTCAAGACACCAGCATCCTCTGGGGAGGGACACAGGACTCATACATTGATGGAATTTGTCAAAACACCAGGATGGTAGTAAGGAATTGCAGATGGAAGGGAGGAAGGTGGTAGAAAGACACAATGCCTGTCAGGGTACCAGCATTGGAGAAATGGCCATCATCCCTCCCATTTCTACACCGGCAGGAGCAGACATAATCATAGCCTGCTGTCTCTGCTGGCCCTCCCTCCCCTCTTCTTCTCTCCAGTCATGCACCTGAAGGGAATCCTGCAGTTGAGGAAATGCTCCTGAAACAGAGTTCTTGCTTCTCTATTTTAAACAGCTAAGTCATATTTGACGAGCTTCTCAGCTGAATATGATGTTAGGAAGGAATGGAACGCAGGGAAGCTCAGGATGTGCTGACACTTCCCTGTTTCATACTCCTCCCGTTTTTGTCAAACTAAATGGTCTAACATGCTGCTGCTAATCTTAGAATCCATCCCTGTGGACTCTGTGTAGTCTCTCTTTCACTGCGGATCATCACTCAAGGCTTCCCGACTCCTGTGAGATCGACTTCGCTACGCTTCAGTTTCCTGAATTGCATTCTAGGACACACCAAACTGTCCTTGAAGAGGATGTTCTCTGTGACGAACGCTCATAGTTCTCCTGCAGAGTTGTCCCCTTTCCTCTCTCAGATTCTTGGAGAGTTTTACTCAGGCAAGCTGGAAAGACATGGGGTGACTTCATGGCATATAAATGCAGGAGACATGGGATAAATCCATTTCATATAAATAGGCTTGCTTGGTAATTCATTTAAACTGGAAAAATAATGTTGGTTTGTTCATGTTCAATGTCTATTTGACTTGTAGTCTTTACTGATGAAAGAATCAACACAGCATAATTCTTGATGCTGATGTTGCCCCAAGCTGCACTGGGTCTCTAAGACACATTCTGTAGGGTCTGTGCCCACTAATGAATCACAGAGGTTATATTGACAGGGATGATGCCATGCTCACCTTACTTCCTTGGGAAATGGTTTCTTTAAAATAAGTCTTAGAGGGAATAATCACCAATATATCTGGACTATGGGAGTACCCAAATGTTCTAGGGAGCCAGCCATGGCATGCAGTCAATCCCTGGTCAGCAATATAGAGTCTTATTCTTGGGATTTCATGTTTTCTCATCCAAATATGCACCTCTACACACATGCATTTGTGTATGTGTGTACAAATATGCTCACATAGAAACGCCAACATACGCAGAGCTCCCTATTACCACAGCAGCATTAATAACAACAGTGACATCATGTTTGGCTTCAAGCTTGTGTCAGGGAAGAGTCTGAGTACTGCAGTAACATTCCTAAAACTTCACATTAACCTAAGGTCTGAGGTGGTCCTTCTATTCCTACTTTTTGTATGTGGAGGTCAAAGTCTAGTAATGAAGATAAGCACATAGTAAACTGTCAGCTCTTTCAAATGTTAGACACTTGGAATGGGAGAGATGGCAGAGCAATTATGGGTGCATAGTGGTTCTTACAGAGGATCTGAGTTTGGTTCCTAGCACCCAACTGGCTCAACACTACAGACAAGTCCAATTCAGTGAGATCCAGAGGTCTCTCCATACCTCCTTGGACAACTGCACTCATGTGCACATACACATAATTAAAAATAAAATACAGCTTTAAAATATCAAACATTAGCAATAACACACTCCAGGGCTATCTGTCCTTAAGCTAACTGGTAGGGAAAACTTAATCTATTTGCAGATTACCAGTTGTTAGATACTGACAAAATTAATCTAGCAGCAGATATTTATTTCAATTACAAGACAGGATTGTTATAATTCTTTAACTCAATAATTTAACAGAACCAACACTTCAGACACAGTAGACGAGATTGCCGAAACGGAGCATAAGGCTGTGTGCCTACTGTCCTGGCAGATTAATTGTGGCTCCCTGTTGACTTTCCCAGGCACTGGGGAAGGTTACTGTGACTTTAATAGATCACAGCCCTAAGGGAAGACAGAAGAATTTGCTCGCAGCCCATAATTTTCCCCTGTGGCCATCTGACCTGTACATTTTCACAAGAATCTGGAACACATGTACGCCCACATTTCAAGGTTGTAGTGCTTTGGATTCTTTGATCCACATTAACTTGTCTAACCACACAGCAAAATAAGCTTCTGCCCTGTGCTGAACAGAATACAGTCCCAGAAGTCAGTGAGACTGAGAACACTACCGGCCCTTTGTAGGAATCCATGTAGCAGCATTTGGTGGAGAATGTCTTTGTTACTTTTACCCACATGTATGATGACAGACAAATATCGTTTTGAAAAAAAACTGTCAAATATGTAAAACAAAATACATCCTACCGGCACCAAACTGGAAAAGATACTGTTATCTTAATTAGTTAATTACATATTTTAAATAGAAACTTGCAAGGCTCCTGTACTAGGTTTAAATAACAGAGCTGCTTGTCACTGTGTTTTCAGTAAACAGGAAAGAGTGACATCACTATGTAATTAACGCTTCCCTTTGCTTAAGATGTAATTGATGCTCCTGTACTTTTTCAACAGGAAGAGACTGGCAGGCTATTGGGGACCCTTCTCTTTCATGTCTGGGCTGTCACTCTGATTCACAGAAAGACAGATACAACTTTGCTGGAAAGCCAGTGTATTTATTGAGTGGAATTACCTCCCTGCCTTGAGTGTCATGCCGCTCCAACCCTCTCCTCCCTTGCCAGGTACCACATAGAGAAAATGAATTAGGATTCTTGAGGATTCTCTCTGAGACCACTGGGCCTGCCACACTTGTCACACCACGCACACAGCCTATTCTTATGTCACTTAAAAGCTTTGAAGTCACCATACACCAAGCTCTATTTTTAAGTGGCATTTTCCACAGACGTGAGAGCAATTGCTGTAGAAATTGTTCTATTATAGCAGACCTGCTGGCCTTCAGCCACGTCAGGCTTGAAGGGTCCCTCTGGACTCATCTAACATTTCTCCAATATTGAAAAAAAATACATAAGCTATTAAAGATGCTGTAACAAAGACATCTGCTTCATGAGAGATACCAAAGAACACGGAATAATGTTTTTGTGGTCACCTTTGCAGAAGGAAGTCAAGAGGTTTGTCCTTTCCCCTGGAGGCTTTCCTATGGAAAGGTAGACTTTTGGGAAGCTCACATTTTGGTAAAATCAGAGAGTTTGAAATCACAGAGTTTACATAATATATATATTTTTATCAAGAGCATTTTACCTACTCAAACACACAAGCTAAACTGCCATGGGGATGATTCTGTATAAAGATCCCCCCCCCCCCCCGTTCTTAAACATCCCACAGTGAAAGACATTGTCCTCTGTGCTCAGTGGCTAGGAAGACACTGTGCTGGTGTGTCAGTGTGCTACACACGCCTCGCTTCATGGCACGGAGAGGACCCCCATGTGTGAGATGTTGGTGCTGTGTTTCCGTATTCTACCGCTCAGACCCACTCCATCCAGGTAATTGTAAGGCCAGGGGAGCTTTTTTTCTCACTCACGGGAATTCTCTGGATTGTAGATTTGAGAGATGGACTGGTTTGGATAGTTTCAACTCAAAGTATATGATATAAAGAACTTGAGAGTTAGTTATAACGTGTTAGAATTGTACAATTTCCACGAAACAGAGGAGTGGGTAGGAAGGTGCTACATTTATTTCCAAAGCCAAAAGTCTTAATGCCCTAGAAAGAAGTCAATAGAATTTGCTGGCTCATGTAACTGTGAGCCCAGGAGGGCGGGCTATCTCACGGGTCCTGAAAGCTACAGAAGCACCCTTGTTCTGGCATTCATAGACAAAAGACAGACTTTGAGCATGTCAGACCTGTGAGGTGTCCCACCCACCTGGGCTCACTGTTACATGAGCCAGCAAACTTGTTTAGTGTGAAGTATTTGGGACTGAGTGTCATCAGACAAGTAAGCTGTCTTTACACAGCACATGGTGATAAGTGAGACACATAAGTTCCCACCTCTGACACACTCCAAACTTATACTAAGTCAATGATTGGTCAATGGATTGTCTTGTTCAAATGCTTACAAGGAAAAGATTACACGAGAAGTTTCCATGCTGCATTCATTTTGGGATGCAGCGGTAAACCTTGAGCTCACAATATCCCTCAAGGGATGAATTGACTTACATTTAGACTACTCATTTCTACCTTATGGGGATAAAAATGTGGACAAGCATCACACTCAAACAGCAGTTTTCATATCCATAGAAGACAGAGGAAGGGATCCCTGAAGAAAGGCACAAAAATCGTAATTCATGTGGGAGGTGTCTGTTGGCCAATACTTCAAGACAATTCAATTTCTATTTGATGAGACCACTGTGATTTCAAACATTGTTCTTCTTTGACAACTAGCTTCTGAAGTATTAAGTACCGGGGATTTTTATGACTCTCAAACAAAGGGACACTATGAAGCATTAACAATTGCATATTAGTTAAAATACTTAGCAATGATGTAGGAACTGTATAAGGAGACATGATCTTTTGATGATGCTCACGATGTCCTCAGACTAGGAAAACAGCAATCTGTGGCGATAGTTCAAAAGGGGAGTAGAGGCCCTGCTTACGGGCCAATAAATACTCAGTTTATAAAGGACCCAAATGGAAAATGCATTAACCTACAAATCTGCATCTCAGCTAGAGCAGAATTAAAGAGACTCTGAAGCTTGCAAAGGACCATGGGAGCAGACTGTTCTCTTTGTGGGCTCTATGCACACCACGCCTCCCAAATGCTTGCTATTTTAATTAACCAAGGGTCAATCAATAGTAGCCATTGAATTAACTGTCTTTCCTTTGAGGTGGCTGAGACTTTTGAGGCATTTATTCAATCAGTTGTGAATTAGCCAACGAGGAACAGTTTAGTGGCATGCCAGCACTTTGGTGGCCACAGTAATGTGTTTGTCGTCTTCAATAAAGTCAAGTATCTATTATGGCAGAGGGAAGAGGCAGCGGTTTCTTGGGAGGAAACTTGGAATTAGCTCTGCTATTACTTAGCAGAGTGTGGATGCAGCACTTAAAAATTGGGTGTCTCTGCTTTATTTTTGTCCCTTAACATCTTGTAAGCAGGGTAAGTTTTGGGTGGAAGTTTTTGTGAGTGGGTTGGTGTTCCCTTCCTTCCACTAGGCACCGTGTCTAGCTAGAGGCTAGCCTCTTTAGTCTCCATGACTCCTGCTATCAGGAGTCTCAGGTAGAGTCATTCTCATATCCTTCCAGAAGCCTACTCTGTTATAGCTCTCCAGCTTGTCACAGAGAAGCTCCCACTTGAGGTTTCTCTTTTCTCTACAAACCTTGGTACCTTCCTGAAGGCAAAGTAACTGGTTTTAAGAATCCTGATGTTTTTCTAGTCTTTACAGAATTGTAATAAATATATGAATCATATTGAAACAAGGGTTCATGATAGAGACACAGAGGAGAACATTTTGCCTGCCTGTTTTCCTGAATGGGCTTATGAGACCAGGACTTTTCTAATACTGTAGAAAAAAAAAGAATAGACCACACTTGCTTAAGCAAGGGGCTGCACAGTATTTTAAGAATATAAAGAAAGAAAGAAAGAAAGAAAGAAAGAAAGAAAGAAAGAAAGAAATTGTGGTCTCATATCAAATATAAAAGAAAAATAGAGAAAAGAAAGGAAGAATTAAAAAAGATTCAGAGAGACTGGACTTCTGTAGAAAGATAAGTTTGATGTAACAGTTGGTAAGAAATAACTTCTGATCTACTAATTCTGTGCCAAACTGATACAAGTCAAACTCAAACAGAACCATCCTGTCTAGCATTTCTTTACAACTCCAATCTTAAGGAAAAGACATTGAGTTAAAAGAAAACTGATTTTAACATAATGTTAATTTTTAGTTCTTATGAAATTTGCTGTTTGTTTGCTTTGTTTCATTTATTTCAATAGACTTATGTAATCACGGAAGACATTCGGGAAAAAAATGTATCTTGGAAAGGTTGTGAAACCAATGATTTAAATTCAGATTTTAAAATGACTTTGTGTATAAATAAAGCCTGTGAGAGAGACAGATTGTCAGAGCAGGTCAAACCATACAAAGATGGGCTTCCATTCTGTCTGTCTCTTGTAAAACAAAACTAAGCCATGTCCTGATCTTACTCCTCCCTTGCTGCCTTCAGTTATACTTCTTTGAGCCCAATCCTCATTCTGGGGCAGCACATTGTCTTTTCTTTTCATCTAAAAAGGGTCTAAAAGTGGGTGGCAAGGGTGGGAGGGGTGCGGGACCAGGAGAAGAGGAGGGATATGTTGAATTAGGATGTAAAGTGAATAGATAAAAAAATTTTCAAAAAGAGTTGAAAGGAGATTACATTTTTATTAGAGTCCCACATTCTTCCAGTTCATCTTTTTTTCCTTTTTAAAAATATTTTATTAATTTATTTATATTAAATCTAAATTGTTATCCCATCCCTTGTACCCTCCCATTCCTTCCTCCTTCCTGTTCACCTTATAAGCATTGTATTCAGTATGCCCACAGGCTTGAGTGATGTCAGTCATTCACAGATAAGGCCACAATGAAAGAGAAAACATCTCTACATACAAAGAAGATCAGTCAGGCTCAGAAAATACCCTCAATATTACAAAATGAAACTGATCCAGCTATACAAATCAACAAGAACTTTTTAGACCCTTTTAAGATGAAAAGAAAAGACAATGTGCTGCTTCGGAACGAATTCTTCCAGTGGCTTGATAGCTATTTATTGGACAATAAGGGCAATATTCAACTCCTCCCTACATTCCTGTGTTTGTTTGTTGTTGTTTTTGTGCTTTGTTTTTGTTTTGTTTTGTTTGAGACAGGGTTTCTCTGTGTAGTTCTGGCTGCCCTCGACTCACTTTGTAGACCAGGCTGGCCTTTTCCTCCCTGAGTGCTGGAACTACAGTCATGTGTCACTGCGTCATCTCTTCATTCTTTGTCAGGAAATTAGAGCAGAACAGAAGATATCCCTTCAAGCAGATGTCTGCTAGCCCTCACCAAACCCCCTAGATCTTGCCTTTTGTAAAGTTGGTGCATTTGTCTTCAGTCAGACTAGGGAAACATATTTCCTCCTCTCTGTTTGTGTTCACTTGTTAATCTCTGCTCCTGAGAGCTCTTCCTCCTCTGACAAGACTAGATCGAGCAACCTGAGAAAGTAAAGAGGGTATTTTAAGAAACGGTCAGAACAGAATAGTGACAGCCATGAGGTGACACTGAGAGTTGTTATTGTCACTCCTTGCAGGTGCTCTAAGGAGTGAGCTATGGGCTGGACTGAAGCATCATATTGACCAGCCAGAGTGGACCTTGGATTCAGTTACTTCTATAGTGTAAGCCAAGCTGCAGACCTCATACACTTTGGGTTTTATACCTAGACACCCATCATTTGGAGTAGAAATAAGGGTTCTGCTTATGTTCAATTCTGCCTTTCTTCAGGTTTGAGCTGTGAGTCATTTGTTTTCTCAACTCAATTGTGCTCATAAACCAGATCCCATTATCTGGTTGGGATATTTTCACTCCCGGAAACTGGAGTGATTTTATAAACTACTTCAGAATGACCATTGGTATAAACAGTTTTTCATACTGTCACAGAGTCAGAGCATCATTATGGGGTGTCAACTTTGTACAACCTATGCTTTGCAGTCTTGAATCATTTTTCTCCCTATCCACACCAACTCTGGGGACCTTTGTCTCTGTCTGAAGGGCATCTTATGATGTTATAGCAGAGTTGGTGTCACATGCACCAGGTGTTGAGGCTACCAATGCTGCAAGATGTACCACCATAGGCAAGACACACCACAGAGCAAAGGATGACCCATCCCAAAGTGTTTACAGGAGGTTGACATACTTGATCCATCCCATGGTGCTTGTGGATTAAGAGGCACAGCCTCTACCTTGCAAACAGATCCATGAATTTTCTTACCATTTACTTTCGTGCAGCACTTCCCTAGTTAGTAGCCATTCTGTGATTTTTTTTTCACACTGACTTTATCATTATGAACAAACATGTCTCAGTGGGCAGACCCACTCATGTTAATTATTTAAAGCTGTTGTAAAAAATAATTAAAATTTCCCAGCACTTACTGCTTTTCAAGTGAGTTGTCAAATAAAAATGATGTTTGAAATCACAATGGTCTGAACAAGTAAAAAATAAATTGGATTGAATTAAATTAAATTGACTACATGTATAACAGAAAGTAACTGTGCGATGGTGCTACAGACTAAACTAAGAAAAGGTCAAAGAGGAAACATTGAATGGTTCCTAATATTTTACTGATTGTTTTTCTAGGAGAAATTCAAAAGCAGGAAATATCTAATATTCTCTCAGATGTGTTGGGTATTGGGGAATGGCTACATTCTTTACATATATGTAAACATTGTTCTTGACATTTCTCTCATTGTAAAGACACCCAAAGATCTGCAAAATTCCCAGTGAGTGCTGCTTATAAGTGCATAAGAGCAGAGTCATATGGGCAATCTCTCTTAGTATTAAAAAATGAAACGGCATGATTTTGAGAGCTGTGTGCATGAGTGGGAATCTGGGGCAAATTGGAGAGGAAAATGAGTGGAGATATGAAATTTCACTATATACACGATGGAAAACAGAAAAGGTTTGCAGCACGTGTCTATGGACACAGGGTCAATGCCAAGCTGCGGGAAGCACACTGGTTGACATTCTACCTCAGTCCAATCCTGAGTAATCATGTCTTTTATGAACACACCAGGGGTTAGAGAATTCCATTAAAACTTACAAATGAGCATAAATCTGCAATGAATGAAAATTCATTATATTTATGAAGCAAAAACACAGACAGATATTTTCCAGTCCCTCAGAGGGAGAGTGGGATTCTGTGAACAAAAGGGAAAGCACACTGTGATACGCGTGTGTGGTCGTGTCCAAAGGCAATGTCCAGCCAAGCCAGACTACTCTGGTTTTGTAAAAGAAAAGGGTCTTTTGGAGTGTTGCTAGAACCTACAGGATTCCGAGAGATCTACAGTAGTTCAATTTGATTTAACAAAAAGAACCTCAACCTGGGCTCCTCCCCGTTAGTCTCCTCTCTAGGATGACTCTCCTCCAGCATGCTAGATTCATCTGATGCTCTCTATGTCTTTGAACTGAGAGTTTCGTGCATACCGAAGATAGGAGGTCAGCGTACCACATTGTTTCTTTGATCTGCAGTAGCAGCCAGTGAAAGTGTCTCAGAAGGCTAAATTCCAGCCTTTGAATCACAGCATGTGGCAGCCAAATTAGAGCCAGCTTGGCTCCACACTTATTAAACTAAATTATCATCAAGAGTAAGTGGTAAGAAGGAAAAGCAATTCATTGGACCTGAAATTCTATTTATCCCTCCAATAGCTTTGCCCAGTAAAATGCATTATGGAATCAAACTTGAAAAACTCAGCAAGATACTGTCTGCTTTTGCAGATCTCATGGGGTCACTGCTCTTCACAAATCCTCTTGCCTTCTTGATAAACTTTCATGTTGTATTTTCTCTCCTTTGCCTTTGAATTTTACTTAAGCAAAAGCAATTGCAGTTTAGATCTGTGTTCAGCTTGGAGGAAACTCTGAGAATCTAGTTGCCATATTTATATGGAGTCGAATCTGGACATCCCTCCTCTTCCCTAGTTAAGGATGTTGCTCATGGAATTGAAGGAAAAAAGCATATTGTTCTTTAAGGTTCCTTACAAATGCAAAATAAATTCCATGGATATAGCCATCAAATCATACTGCCCAATAAAATTTGAACAATCAGTGAACACAAGCACTTGCTGTACTCTTTTAAAAGCAATTCTCCCAGGAGCTGAGGCCACATTCTCAATACTCTCCCCTGTCAGGGAGAGGTTTCCATCCTTGGGAGAATACGCCGGACTCACAAAACACTTGCACCTCAAAGCTGGGTGCTTCACGTCTGGGTTTCTATCTCACTGGCCCCATTTCAAAGAAAAGACATTTTGAAGAATATATTTCTTGCCTTCCTTGAATCAAGCCCAGGTCACCCTGTTTCTGATCCTAGTCATTATGGCTTTGTATCCATGATATTAACACTGCATTTCATTTTTCCAGTGCAATGAATTCTGTGAGGCCCTCTATACTACAGGTGGGGAGTCAAAAGAAATGTAAGCGATAAGCACAGACACAAGACCATTCTTCCTGTGCTTGAGTAAGAACAGATTAAGGGGGAAGGGAGAGAAAGGATACAGGTAATGGACATCAGACATGGCAGGAGGGGACCACTGAGGTACAGATCCCACTGGCAAGGGCACTCCTGTGAGAAGGAGCTCCCCATTCCTAATGGAAATGTCAGCTATCTGACACTGGAGGAGAGCCATTGCACACCTCTGTTCAGAGTCACAGAACACAGAGGAGGATAAGATTATTGGTGCTTTAGGAAAGCACTCTTGTGTTAAAACAAAAAAAAGCAAAACAATTCTTTAATGAAAATGTCTATATCTTTAGGGAGGTTGCCTGAGTTTTGTAAGCAGAGACTCTCCAAAGCCCTAGTGCAGGGCCTAGAGTTAGGGACAGTCAGCAATCATCATAACAGCATGGTCTGATGCTTTGTATTTGATTGTTAATTATTTTGCCCCCTGAGGTCTATTTGCTGTCTTTTATGCACAGAAACTTACGTAGCCCCAAATGATGTTTGTAATCCTTGTTCCCAAATTACCTGTGGTAGGCTGAATAAATGCCTACATACCTGAGCAGGGCAGTAATGAGGTAGATGTGGCCTAACGTTCATTGGCTTTGAGGAGAAGGATCATGGGAAGGGGAGAGACAGGTGTGGGGGGAGAAGGAGTCAGAGCTGCCATGAGATAGTTAAAGAACCAAGTGGGCCAGGAGGAGTGAACTTTGAGAAGGGTGTGGAGAGGAACAGCCCAGATGGAAAGCATATGCAAGTATTTATGGAAATATTGGGTGGGAAGTAGCCCAGATAGGAAGGATTAAAGCAAATGGCATGGGATGTGGGTCTGAGAGGCAACAAGGTAGATTCGGGGGTTATATCTGCCCAGCCCCAGGTGAAACAGGGCTTATTTAAATACAAGAAATGTCTGTCTTGTATTGCTTGATAGTGGGTTAAATAAAACCACTGTAATAATTATAGGCTTTTAATAATAAACATTATTAGCAATATTTATATTTTGTACAACAAATCACATGCTCCGGTCATCCATGCTCAACAACAGATACAAAGCGAGTGTGCACATGTAAGTAAACTTGTACTTCTCTAAAGACCTGGGGGGGCATCCTTACACCCATCACCAGACAAGAGCTGGGTTGGTCCATTGATTCTTTCAGTGGGTTTGGCTTACTAAATTGTCTTTTAGGCTAAAAGGGTTTGCTTGTTTATTTATTTATTTATTCATTCATTCATTCATTCATTCATTGTTATTATATTTACATCTCCCACTGAAGCATAGCAGTGGATCTGTTCTGTGTGAAGCAAGGAGGGGCATCAAGATTTAGCCAGGCTCCCAAGAAGCCAGCAATCCCAGCCTGGCAACATCTGTGGATAGGGCACTGGTTCTCACCAGATCCTCACTGGAACTCTCTCTCCAGAAGTGTACAGGAGGCTGGGATCTGTGCCTCAGAGACTCCTTAAGATTTTAACACAGAGCATGAGCTGTCATGACAACGGATTTATCCTCACAGCTTGGAAACCCCTCATTTGTCAGGGCCAGAGCTTTTCCCTGATGGAAACTTTCAGTGTCTGCCTTGGCCTCCTTATCCAACGCTTCCTCCTTCATGGGTTCAGTTACTGACGGCCAGCAGTGATCCAAAAATAGTAAGCAGAAAATCCCAGGAATGTTAAATCCATCCAGTTTAAAGAACTTATCACAGCATTTTGTTATGACTATTCCTATTCCTTTTCATTACTAGCTATTGCTTTCTCTTACTAATTTATAAGTTAAACTTTACCCTATCGATGGTCCAAAGTTCTAGGAACCTTCTCTATGAGTCCTGCAGTGCATCTGTGGGGATAAGGCGTTCTGTTTAGGAAGTGCAATACCTCTTATTAATTAACCACTCCGATGTCGGCCACTAACTGCTCGGTATAACATAAACACCAGGAACTTTGTTTGCACAATCAGACACACAATAAGCAAATGAAGTATAAGCTTGAACCACTGAGAGGCCAGCAGGCTCACAGACATGGAAATGTTACTGAACTGAACAAATATAAGAAGTTCTCAGAAAACAGATGTGGGAAGCCAAGAGACACTGAACAGGGGGCTTAGTGTTATCTGTTGGCAGTGAAGACCTTTCTAGGGAGGGACATACTGTACAGTAAGACAGACACTCAGTACTAAAACATACTTGGTGCCCACCAAAGACCCCCCTTAGCTTGCAAGTCCCTTACTTAACTATGCTTGGCTTAATACTCTGTCTCATGTCCTCTGTCTTATAGTCAATGAGCAATACTAACATGTGCACCATGTATGTACAGGGGCACAAAGCTGGCAGGGCACTTAACATCCTCCTTTTTAGAGTCAAGATTGAGAGTGAATGCTGCCTATTGGAAAGAGGCATGGGTTTGTTTCTTGAAGCAGAGCAGAAGGGAAAGGGTGTGGGGAGAAGTTGGGTAAAGATAGTGGCAGGGGATATACCAGTAATCTGAAAGGTTTTTGGTTCACAAAGATACAGGTCTTCTAGGCTGTCCTAATTAATATGCCAAACATGTTGGCACCCTGCTTCCAAACATCCAAATGAAAGGGCTTTTCTCTTCTCAAAGGGTTCAGGGTCACTGAAAAAGTTTAGTTAGTATTGTGGGATGGGTATAGGACATACCCTTTAACCCATTCATAAATGTAAGAGAGACTAAAGCATAAAGAAATATTTATGTCCAAGACAGAAGTCTACTTTCAGGCCCCTTGTGGAAATTCCTACCTAGACAATAAATACTAGGGACCAATCAGTGACCACAGTAATTAGGAATGCACCAGGTCATATACCTCACAGTCAAGCCACAGATGTCAGGACTGCCAGTGAGAGGGTAGGGGAATGCCCTCTTGGTCCCTACCTTCTCAGTCTGGCAGGTAGAGTGTGAGCTCTGACCAAGATGCTCAATGGCTCCTCCTTTCCTTCAGAGAAGGGTGCTGTTTATAGGGAGTATGATGAGCTCCACAGGGTACTGAGTGTGTCAAATCCTGTAATTAATGCATCAAGGATGTCATCTGGCCCTGAGGAGCTCAAGGTACCATGGCAGGAGAGGCAGCCGCACAGACAGGCTTATTAGACAATGAGTGTATGGAAAACAATGTGTTCTCGAAGCCCACGGTATTTGTACTATGTACAAAAACAAAAAAACAAAAAAAACAAAAACAAAAAAAAGAGGCAGGAAGCCACGATCAGTGGCACAACAAAGGTATAGCAGTGGATGTAGTTTCCAGATCCTCAGAAGTAGATAAGCAGATCACGCTCAAGTCACTTACACCTTATGCTTAGTGTAGATGGAACCATAGACTGTATCCATATGGCAATTCTTGGTGGGCTAAGTCCGTGAGTGTAGAGTCTAAGGCATGGAGGTCTCTCTGTCTTTGCTCCCTAGTCCTTTCTTTTTTCTGTTCTTGCTTTAATCACAGCCCATGATGATACTTAGAATTCTTCAAAACCTTTGTTTTAATACCTCTACCTACACACACACACACACACACACACACACACACACACACACACACACA
>OU015752.1:46016186-46037058 GCA_907169655.1 Acomys percivali | reverse complement strand
CACACACACACACACACACACACACACACACACACACACACACACACTTTTAGTGCTTTCTGAAACAGCCTATCTTGCATCCAGATTCTTGTCCTCTGAGAATGAAGCACAGTTGTCCCATTGTGAGGCATCGTATAAATTATTTAAGCATAGTAGACAATGCACCACGTCTCTGTCTAATTTGAACCCCAAGCATTCTGTAAGGTATTAGATGATTGTATTTAGGAAGCAAGAACTGTAAAGAACTTGAGAGTCATTAGTTTTTCAATTGAATATCTAAAGAAAAGCAAGACATCAATAATGATGGATGTGTTTAAAGGTAATTTGAGAATATGGAATTCACAAACTCATTAGTAACAACAGCAGTGAAGTCAGGTAATGTGTCCCCAGATCCCACAGTCCTGACAGCAACTATAGTCCATGCTCAGTCAGTTCCCACTGCTTTCTTGCTCTGCCTTTGGGTCCGTATCCCTTCCACTCCCTCCTTTAGATACTATACGATGCAAAATTGTTGACTGAGATCCATTGGATCCTGTGGTGAGTAAGTGAACACACAGCTTGTTGAGGATGATAAAGGATGAATGACAGGTAGATAACAGGACTGGCTTATTTTTAAGTGACTTATATTTTAGTTACCTAGGCTGACACACTTTTAATTTAATTTTAATTTAGTGCTTTGATATGACAAAGAGCAACTCACTCTACACTGCCAATGAGTCATGCTGTCTTGATATTCTATTACTGGGCATTCAATGGTGAGATCATTGTGTCATTAAGTGCCCTGTAGTTAGGAGGTGGGTCAGATACAGATCTGCTGAAGTATTGATGCTTCATAATTTCTTTTATTACAGGAGAGATCTCAGGAGGAACAAGCTCTCCATCGTACTATCATACAAATGGCAGATATCCAAAAGACCTCAGCTGTCACATGTGTCACTGTGGCCTCTGTTTTTACAAAACCAGAAATATCTTGGTTTGTAGCATCCATAGGCATTCCTGGTTTAGATGTACATTTAAATAAAAATAGCTAAGAACTTCAGATAGGTCCAATTTTGCTTGAAGTAGCTCTCTACTTGAAGTCCAAAATCCTACCTTCTAAAATGGTGCATTCATATATGTAATGGAAACTTGATGTGCCCTTATTAATTCTGGTTGTGAGAGTAAATAGGAAGGCAATAACAGTTGGTTGCATTTCAGTGAAAGAATTGACCTGTCATGCCCAGACTACTATGGAAGGAAATGCTGTATGTGGGGAGAAGAGCTTATTCACCAGCAAATGAAGTAATGTTTTCCCTTGGTGTCTCTGGAGATGAGGTACCAGTACATCCTACCCCAAACACAGCTACCCTAACCTGCAGAGCACCAGGTTTGTTGTTATATCAAAAAGCTTAGCATCTACCTAGAATGCACTCCCCAATTCACTTCTAGATATATATCTAAGGTAAATGGTTGTCAGAATGTATTGTTCAAAGAGAAAGGTCTGGATGTGTTTGCTACAGAGACATTTTTGTCCATTCAGAGCTGGTTGAATGCATGGATGCAGAATCCAGCGGTCCAGACTGCCAAGTATTTCACCTGAAATCAGTAGCTGTGGAGATTCTGCCTAATTTAGTCTGACAGAGGTGTTGATTTGTTTGAAAGAGACATTCTAAAGACCCACTGACTCCTTTCCTTAATTACATTTCTGCAAGCCAGAACAACAGAAGCAAGTGAAGCTTGCAGGTACTCTGTGCAGCGTTTCCCAGATGACAGTAAACAACCCATCGCAAAGCCTGGCACTGCGAGATCCCCTGTGGGAAATAGGAGCTGCTATGAGCCTCTCTCCTTTGCTGCTTCCTCAACACCCAACGGCCAAACTGTCCAGCAGTGCTGGCCCAGCCACATGCAGCCAGTGTGTACCATGCTTGTGTGAACTGAGAAGCACTCAAGCCAGAGAATGGACTTTGATCGATAGCTCTACAGGGAAAACACAAAAACTATTTTATCTCTATGTTTTCCTATTAATATATGTGGAAATATTTGTTGCATATCACTTATTACATAGACTAATGATATAAAGAAAATTCACTAATGCATTTAAATTATGTTTCCTTTTTATTCTTTTTAATCTGGCTACTAGAAAATTAAATATGTGGCTTATGTTGGTGGCTTGTGCAATATAAGTAACTGCAGTTGAATAATGGTTTTAATAAAATGATGAATATTAAATTAAAATGTATGGATTTTAATAAATGGTAAGTTGAAAGAATGTTACTAATTGGTGTTACTGATGTCTTAAAATGATGGAGCTGAATTTTTAACTGTCACCTCATACAGAAGAGGACTCTTTGTAGCTTTCAAATGTGAAATGCCATTCTACAAAAGTTGATAGCAAGGAGAAAATGGGAGCTGGTCAGACAGATCCCTGACAGAGGTCTATGGTAAGTGAATCACAGGGCTGTGGGGCTTCTTCTGTGGGCTACTCTGGAGCCCAGAGGGAGCAGTGAAGGAACAAATGCATCTAGCTATATCAGACACATTGATGTGGGGTGGATCAGACCTGACTGGGGGCTGCAGTGGGGCACTGAGGAGCAAAGAGAGCAGGAGAAAACAATCCATGGGCAGAGATGAAGCAAACTGTTAAGAACTATGGAATAAGACCTCTTATGCCGAAGCCACAAGGCCCCCAAAGAAGAGTGTAAGCTGGCTGGGGCAAGCCCCTTCTGAGAGAAGTTCAACGCAAGTGGGGCTGCATGAAGTGTTGAAACAGTCATCATTTCCAGATGCAGATAGTGTAGAATTAGGAGAGTCTAAAATACAATTTCGATACAGAAAAGACATTTGCTTATAGACGTATACAGCAGAGCGAGATATGAACCATAGTCACAAAAATTGGAGACTCAAGAACAAATTAATTTTGATAAAGTTAGAGTGAGATTAAATCCATCATGATAACCCGACTGCTGACATGCTTATAGTCTTCATTGCTGTCTGGCTTGGACTGCTTTGAATGCCCATACACCGTCCCTCATACTGCCCCTCACCTGGGCGTTCTAACAGACATCTAGGTAGCCTTTCATCTGCATTCTGCCTGCCGTGATCTACTGAAGGCTGCAAACTGCCAATGGGGACTTGGTTTTCATAAAGACTATGACTGCTTGATGACCTGGATTTGCCACAGGAGGAGCTGCCCAGGCTTTCTAGAGAGATGCAGTCACCAGGTGCGCCTGGACTTGGCAAGAGTTGCAAAGCAATGCCACCTCAAGTTTATAGACTCTTGATACTGAGCTGGAAATACTGTGGCTTGAAAACAGCCTAAGATACACATTTTTGAGAGAGTTTCCAAAGAATTCAGAGTAACACGGAAGCAATAAAACTAAACAGAAGAATCACCCATCCAGTGAGCTGCTGGTCACTCTCCCTACAGAATCCCTTTAAACTTCATGTGTCAGGGATGCTTAAGAAATATTTCTTCTTAGCCAGGTGCAGTGGCACATTCCTTTAATCCAAGCACTCAAGAAGGCAGAGGCAGACTGATCACTGTGAGTTTGAGGCCAGCCTTGTCTACAAAGTGAGTCTAGAACATCCAAGGCTACGCAGAGAAACCCTGTCTTAAACAACAGCAGCAAAAACAAATTTCTTCATAAGTTTCTCCCCTCATGGCACATGGGAGTACCACTGGTTGCAGATTGTGGCTATACCATGTCCATTGTCTCAATCTCCTTTCATTGGCATTTGCATCTGGCTTTTCAATATCTATAGCTTGAATGAGGACCTTGGAGAATAGCTTATGGCTTGGTCCTTGATAGGTAAGCTCTCGTACTCAGACAACCATCAGTCCCATTGACCCCCGTAAAAAGCAGCTCACAGCCTGAGTGACTATGGGTTTGAGAATGATTATGATCAGAGAGAGAAGCGAGTGATGGTTCCGACCACACTTAACAGTATTTCTCTGCCTTATATGTACCAGTTATTTAAAAAAAAAAAAAACAACCAAAAGCCCACATCTTTTATTTCCTTGTGACAGGATCTCACTAGGTAGCCCAGGGAAGCCTTGAAACCCTGGAAACCTTTCTGCCTTATCCTCCAGAGTCCTGAGCTTTAGAAACATGTATCTATTGACATCGTTTTGAGCTCAAGGTCATGCATGGCTTTCTCCTGTCTCTGAACTCTTGCACAGTCTTTCAATAAAAAGATACAAAATTGTGCTTCCACCTAAATGCTCACTCAATAACAAAATAAAGTGTACATTACATGGTCCTGGAAATTTAAATTTGAATCATAGGTGACAGCAATAGAGTTTTCTATGTAACCAAGAGTTAACTACTCAAAAGCCATCAAAGATTTAATCACTTAAAATACAACCTGCTTCCGTGGTCTCTTCATTCAGAGATCATATGTGCATTTTATTAAGCTATTATTTTGGTAATGCAAAACATGTCTGGTCTGTCAGTGTGATTTCCAACCTGTAATTCCTCAGTGTCACCTAGATCTCCCCAGGGCACTGTCATCTTCCTGAGATGTTTTCCACTGGATCAAAGCCCAAGATGAAATTTCAATTACATTAATGAAATGAACTATTCATATGGAACTAATCTTCCTATAAAAACATCTCTTCAAATAAAACATCAGTTTTGAAAGGCAGATAAACCCAATTTATTGACTTGGTTGTGACTCTTGTCAGGATTTATGCTAATGGTGGCCCTATACTTCTATCATGCACAATAGTGAATAACTGAGTGGGAAAAGTCTGCTCAATAAATTGCAGTCACACAATGATGTGGCTGTAAATGCTGATCTGCTAATTACCTGAGATATCACAGAACAGGAGTTCTGATGAAGCCCCATCTTCGTGGCCTCACTCTAAGTAAACAATACAGTAAGCATCATTAATAAACAGAAAATAAGTCTCTACATTGACAGTGCTCTGCAAACAAGGATGCTCATACAAAGGAAAGGCCTCACGCATGGCAAGGCTTTACAGCTGTAGGAATCTGTGCATGAGACACTCTGCTTCACTGAGCAGAACTTATGCTACCAAGAGCTTAATTACATCCTATATAGCATGCTAATAGCCCATATGGCAATGCCTAGGAACAGCCTAATTGAAAGTCACTTAACATTTACTAAGACAATTTGAGTCCAGCCACTACTCCCTGACATTCCTGGCTAGAAGGGACATACTTGCTTTGACAAAAAGTAAATTACAATGCTACCTACATTCTGATGACTCTTTCTAATTTGCTTATTTGCAGCTTTGAACACCTGTCTCAGCTTTCATTTAATTATAGTGAATCTATAATTAAGAATCTGCTAGGATTTCCATGGAATATTCAGTTTTGAGGAAATTGCATTAACATATTGCCACATTCCAACAGTCTATAAATTGAAACTTCTATAGTACAGAGCTTCAGCAGCTTTTCTAAACAGCAGCATCCCTAGCTCCTCTTCTCTTCCTCCTCCTCTGGTTTACAACTTGCTAAGGGACTCTTTCTACAAAGCACCCGCCTTCTGAACACTCCATTCTCTGACATGTCTTTCTCCACTTCCATCTCTGTCTCTTCTATCCAAACTTTATCCCCAGCATCTTTTCCTCCCCAAACCTTATCTCCCCTATGTCTGATCTTCCCTTGGTCTAAGCCTCTTCTCTTCCCAGTGGGCTTCAATGAAGCAACTACTTCCTAGTCTCCCTACTTTCATTCCTGCCTCCTGTAAACCCCCCTTCCATATTTGCCAGGATGACCTTGCTTAACCCTCAGTGAGGTAATTTACTTTCTTCCAGAGCATCCCCACATCTCTGTGAGACTTACTTTGTCCCTGGACCAGGTTGCGTCACTCATCTCTTTACCTCCTGCAAAGTCCTCCACCTTCCAATCATGACACTACAATGATCATTTCTCCTTAAACCCTTTTTACTCCAACCATTTCTTCTTTCTGACATAATCGTCTTGAGCTTTTCTTAATATTCAGGAACTTTACTTAATGTCACACCTACCTAGGAGCTTTCTGTGGTGATTACATGTCAATACCACTGCCCTCTAGGACTTCAGAATCTCTTAGAGCCCTTGCCACTATCCTACAGTCCCTACTGTGAGCCTCAGACATACCAGCTGACACCACACAGCAGTGTTTTGAGCATAAGAGATTGTATTCTCTTTTCTGCTGTACTCATACCCACTTAGAATAATAGCAGCTCATAATAAAAGCAGAATAAAATATAAAATAAACAGACATGCAGATTGTATGAACTAAATGTCCTAGCACCTGATAGGCTTGAACAATGTCTTAGCTGTGGTCTATAGTGATCATTGGAACCATTAGCATGTAGTTACCACAGCATATTTCTGTTTTGATCAGTATCTGGCCATATTGAAGACAGAAGTGGCAGGACACTGAACTTGCCTGGGACATCAGAGCTCTCTTTGTTTGTGTAAGGATACCCTAGCTATTTGCATAAAGACAACATTGCTGAATAACACATTTCTCATCATGTGTCTGTCAGCATCTCATGACTATAGAATAAATTTTTCCAGAAACGATTGAGCACTGGTCAGTTCCTTTTCAAAGATGAAAGTGAACTATCTATGAAAATCATGGATATAGAAAATACGGACATGTGAACATTTACCTTTATTGGCCTATTAACAACTTTAAGGTTTTGTTCCTTAAAAAACATAGAAAGAGTTTGGCAGTGGAGGCACATGCCTTTAATCCCAGCACTCCAGAGACAGAGGCAGGTGCATCTTTATGAGTTTGATCCCATCCTTATCTACAGAGTGAGTTCCAGGATAGCCAAGGCTATACTCAAAAACATTTCCTTGAAAAGCCAAATATATATATATGAAACGCAGTAATTTAGTGCCTGGGTTTTGCTTGATTTTCTCTGCTGTGGTTTGCCTTCAGTTCTCACTCTCCTAGTGACCATTCATGGTGACTTTTGATAAGGCATTTCATCTTCTTCCTGCGTCTACTGTTTCTTTAGACTCCAGATGTTTTACAGTATCCTTTCCATAAAATCTAGTAATAAAGCCAAGTTAAAGTCATGAGAAATCAACAAAACCAGGAGGAGCACGGATGCCGCTGGTGGGAACCACCCTCTGTGGAGAATGAGGCTTCTAGCTCTGCTTGACTCCTCATCAACTCCCAAGCCTTCATGTCTCCACTCAGGCTTTGTTGCATCCCTAATGAGAGGTTACCTGGCTCTTACCAGCTGCAGGATGCCCAGTTTCTAATAATACATTGACTCTACTGACTGCTTCAAGAAGAGCCTCTTTATCTTAAGCCCTGAGGTGGGTGCAAGCCAGCATCCAGCCATTAGGAAAAGGGTTACATCACCAGGGCTTCACAGAGTGCCTGTCCAGTTGAAGGCTCCCAGCAAGTTTTTCTTGAGGATCAGGAATTTTCAAAAACACTTGGAAAAAAAAAAGCTGCTCAATTCTCTTTTGCAGCCAAAATTCAATGCATAGGAATTTATATTCCAGTCACATTGAGATGAGTCTGAAAAATTTTCCCAATTCTGTTCTATTTTGTGTTTGTTCATATATAATAATTATTTTAAAGAACATAGTCTCATAATGAATAGACATGCACACCAGTAAAAATGCTAATTGAGGTAAAATAACTAGCGGCTATTAAGTACTCCTTTCATGCATGCCTAATAGAAATTTCCAGATTGTTTCCACTGTGAAAAGTTCACTGTGTCAAGGAAACCCACTTCCTGCATCCCTATCCAGAAAATTCTTTGTACTCTGAGTTCTTTCTCAGAGATAGTTTGTATCAAAGCACTCACCACTGGGCAGTACTGCCCTCTGAAAGAACTTGTACCTGCTGGTTATGAAGGGAGCCTGGTATGTGGTCAGGACCTAGATGTTTGATGCACCGAGAAAATTCTCGGCTCCTGTGCATATAGGCTTATCAGGAGATTGAGGAGGGATCTCACCATTCATAGGAAAGATCATTCATTTAGACTGCACGCTGACACACAGATTTTTTTTTTCAATTTCCACAAAAGCGTGTGGAAAAATTAAAGCTGAAAATGCAAAGCTGTGAAAAACACTGCTCCTGGCTTTTGCTCCTCTGGGACTGGCCTGGGAAGAAGTTGGGTGTGGCATTCAGGCTCCTCCCCTTTACCTCCTGGGATTATCAACATCATGAAAGCCAGCCTATGCGACAGACACATCCTATGGAAGTGCTCTGACAGTGGCTGGAGCTGGATTCAAACTTTACGAGGACAGGTTGGGAAATGCCCTAAGAGCTGCCATTAACGTATAGGAACTTGCAATGTGGAGAGTTGGGATGCACTTTTAGTCTCCACTCTGCAGACAAGAGAACGCAGCACTCAGGGTGTGCCATGACTCTGTCTTTTTCCTGCTTATGGTTTTCTTTCAAAGATGAGCCCATGAAAAATTAAAATCTCTGCTAGCAAAGAGTATGCACGGAATAGTAATGCATCTGCTGTTGAAAGTAAAAATGTACTGCTCATAATCCAGTTCTCAGGTCTGAAGTACCAAATATACAAATTGAGATCTGCATCATCTCCAGGGAGGAGGTGACATACGCCTGCTATATGTCAAAAAGGGGGTGGGGGCGCCACTGCTATCA
Source organism: Acomys percivali (assembly GCA_907169655.1). Lineage (NCBI taxonomy): Eukaryota > Metazoa > Chordata > Mammalia > Rodentia > Muridae > Acomys > Acomys percivali. Next base: position 46,028,478 of record OU015752.1, on the reverse strand, counting down.
TCCTTCAAATAGGGCAGGATCTCTGTAGCTAAACTCCTATCACCAATACTCAGGAAACATCAAACCACTGAAAGTGTTGCTTGCATTCACCTGGGAGAAGTGCGCAAAATTCAGTAAGTGTCTCAACTTCAGCTTGTTGTCTGTCTTCTACTTTTATTGAGCACTTCCTCCCTTCTGGTGCCTCTGTCATGCTGTTACCACAGCCTGAGCAGAGAGGCAGCATGTGAGGCACCCATCCATTGCAGGAGGGCAGCACCACCATCTCCTGCTTCTTCATATGAGGTGATGTCTGAGGGTTAACCAAGTGCAAACAAAGCCATGCACGTTCTCAAGGTGGCACCACTGTGATCCCCAGAGAGCCAGGTTTGAAGTTCCCTCTCCTGCCCTAGCCAACTCCGTACTCCTGAGCAGACTGGTTTTCGGAGCTCTTTAATGATTTATTTTAATATTTTAAACTATGTATATGTATGTTCTGTGCACGGTTATGTGCCCATGCATGTTGGTGCCCGCAAAAGCCAGAAGAGGGAGTTACAAGTGGTTGTGAGCCCCCTAACATGGGTTCTGGGGGCTAAAATCCAGTCCTCCAGAAGAGCAAGGAGTACATGCTCATGACCACTGAGCCACCTCTCCAGCCATGGCTTAACTCTTAATTTTAAACCACAATACTGTCCCTTCCCTATTACAAGATTCCTGTTTGATGTGGTCTCTTCCATCTACATCTTACTAATGCAATCATTTTAAAGTACTTCTCTGAATTTCCTCAATCATGCCGCATTTGCAGACTATAAGATTTTGTTTATCATACCAAATACAGACCCACATTTCTCTCCTGCACTTATTTACTTTCTTTATCTTCTACTTTTTGTTTATTTTTGAAGCAAAAATTCTTCTAAGATAAGAAACAAAAAATTTTTTTTGAAGAGCAAGCTAGGAAAAGTAAGAATGTTTTCAAGGGTCTGAGATTCAAGTGCCTCAAGGAAATGGAGATTCAAGGGCTCTGAACACTACAGATTGATGGCTGTGTTTCAAGAGGAAACAGAAATAGCACTTAGGCACTGATAGCGCCTGCCTTCTGGGATGGATTCTGCTTGTAATTTCCCGTCTGATCCATGTTAGGAAGAACATCTCTTTCGTTTAAGGTAACACAGAGCCCAGTATGCACCTAGCAGACAAAGTAGAAAGATGCATGTATGTGAGAAATGAAAAGAAATCCCATTGCATCTAAGGCACAGAAATATGGTTTCAGTGTTTTTCCTTACATCAACCAATTCATAATATTAGAAAGTGAGTCTGGAAGACCAGGAAGGTTATGCAATGCTTTATGCTTAAAGGTCAGTTATTTAAATCAACCTGCAATCGAAAGGATTTGGAATTTGGTAGGGATGTAGCTCTAAGCTTTCTGATAATTTCAAAATGCCTTTCCACTAGGGAGGGGGAGGAGTGTCAAATGGCCATTTTCTTCTTGCTTCTCTGCCTTAATGTTTTAGGATAATGACTATAATCTATCAGAACTTTCCATCCATCAAGGATGTTTTGTCCATCCTGGAGTTCAAACCTTGTAAAACCTGTTGATAGCACCAGCACCTGTCATTATCAACTGTTTCTATTTCCCTTGTTTTAGATTTCTGACTTCTGTATGTAAAATTATCTCAACACCAGGGGAGTTTCATTCATAATAGCCAATATCACAATATCCAAAAGCAATTAATGATATGTAAATTATGTATGTCATGTTCTATATTACAAATAGTATTCTTTGCTCTCTTTTTTTTCTGATGTAATACAAACGATCATTCACATTCAGAATTATTTTCAGTGAATGACGTTCTCATATACCTATTTTGTGGCTGTTTCTTCAGATCTCACTAATCTGATACACTGAGTGACAGTTTGCAAAAAATAAGATGATGGCATTATGGGATAAGGATGGCTGTAGGGGACAACTTTCAAGGAAACAGGCCCTGCTAGGCAGATTTTCTTGCTTTGCTCCACCTGGATTTGTGTGCAATCTCTATGTAGCCCATGAGGGTCCTTTGAAGAACGTGACCAAAGCATTATTCTTTGATTTCCTCTGTGATTCAGATGATTCAGGGATTATATTGAGGACATATGCAGCCTGAAAATTTCATTATAAATTTAAGATCTCCTAAGTTGGAATGGTCTCAGGCCACCTCGCCTTGATCATCACAGCATAGTGGCACAGCGGTATCCCTCATCTCTGCTGTGGCTATCAGAGATGGAGATTGTTGCTCATAGCCCCTGCACAGCATTCCAGGCAAGATCATGGGTATGTCTGATATAAACAAAAATCAAAACTCAAAATGTAGTTATTGCCAGTGTGTGTCACTCTGTCATTGGACCACTGTAGAGAAAACCAAACCAAAACCTCAAGTCACAGAACTGCAACTAAGGGGAAAAGCAGACGTATCTGTTTTGAGCAGCTTTCTACATGTCCAGCGTTCCACACTCATATATGTGTGCAAACCTACCTGTGACCTGCTGCCATGTATCTACAGACTGCTGTCTCCTGAGGACCCCTCCAGGCTTTCCTGTCTTGCTGGTTCTCCAGTTTTCTGCTGGTAGCATCTTTCCCCTCACATCTATGATGTTGCTTCTCACATGTCTACGGTGTTGCTTCCCTGTGGCCAGGGTGGGTACTGATACTGACCCTAAGTACAATCTATCAGTTGTACCCACAGGGAAACCCAAGATGTATTCTGGATGTCAAGGAGATACCAGGAGCTTTCTGAAGTGGCAGTCCTTTCCATGTGTCCTCACTGCACTTGTAGACTCCCCTGAGACACTCACCGTGGGTCTCGCCCAGGCAGATTTAAGGGTCATATTTAGTACATAACTTTTGGAGACTCCTATAGTCCTAAGAGTTTCTTTAATAAACTGAAAACCCAAGAATGGCTCAGGTACACCTGGATGTGGAAGTGACACCAGGATTCTTGAAGCGTGCTTGGCAGGGCTTTTGCTTCCCATTAGCTGATTGGGCTACTGTGCTGGCTCTTAGTAGAGTCGGTCCTTTCAACTGTTGAACTCAGGTTCCAAAAGGCTCCATCCTGCTCCTAGATCATGCGTTGTTTCCCCTGTTGTCTATGTGGGTTCCATTTGGGTTAGGAAGTCTACGAAGCCTGAGCTATGTCTTCTACATTTCTGTCTCTCAGTGTTCTGTTTTGTTTCTTTTCTCATTGCTTGTTGACTTATTTTTCCTAATATAATTTACAAGATATATTTTCTCTTATGTTATTATGCTAAACTGTCTTATATTTTACGCCTTGTAGCCTTTTATTTGAAGCATTTGAGGCTTCCACCCTCAACACCGTGGATTGCCTGGATTATTATGGGTTTTCTTTGCCCTCTTGATTTACCTCTCAAGCCTGCCTTAAGGCCACCTATCTGTCAGGTTCCCTGCTCTCAGCGTACACCATGGCATGCCACGGTACACTGAAGCCTACAATAAGGGCAGTTTGCCAAGGAGGTGTGGTGCTTACTTTACCATAATGAAAAAAACCTCACCTCTGACTCCAGGAGAACCTTGAGTATCTAATTGCCAAAATATTGTCTCAGGAGACATAAACCTTCTCCGAACAAACTTCATGTCTTCCTCTGAGGTGACGGGGTTTTTAGGGAAATTTGAGTACAGACCACCACCATGTAGACTAATGACTAATGCTAGCCATTTCTAGCCCTGTTGAGAAAGAACCAGAATGGAGTGATCCAGAGAAGAAGTGAGAGGGAAGCTGGACAACTGAGGCATGTCTCAGCAGTTCACGACCTCTGTGAATATTCATGCAAAGTGAGTGCCTACAGCAACATTAATTAGTTATAGTAGAAATTATTTTCTAGTTCAAATATAGTAGATTTCAAAGAGGGAATGAAATTAATTAACAAAACAAAGCAAGTTAAAAAATCTGTTTTAAAAATATGACCACCAAAGCATATAATTCATTTTTTGTTAGCATTCTATAAGTGGTCTCATAAAGCCAATTAAGGTGATGAAATTTAATTTTTTGACCATTTTAGCAACCTGAGTTGAAAAGCTCATGTACTTTCAGGAAACACTACCCTACATGAACATCAAGGCAGTAACATTTAGGAGAGAGTGTTGCAAGAGACGCTAACTAGCATCATGTTCTTGATGTTCTTGGTTACTTTAGATGTCACTCTCTCTTGGCATCAGGCTAGTTTGGTATCCGACAAAAAAAGTGGAAATACAAACACTGAAAGAACTGTGTGATCACTTTTGTTTTACAGTCTGTTGTCAAAGAAAACACCATTCAACTACTCCAGAAGAGATGGGCAGAGGGAAAATTTATTTAACTCTCAGATAAAGCCTTTGTTAGGAAAAATGGGAGTTTCCAGCAAGGGAAGAAAGTTAGATTGAATACACCCTTCATCCCTCTCCTGGGCCCCAGGCTAGGGCTATGTTAGGCCATTGGAAGGTGGAAGAAAATTGAGGTAGCATGCATCCTAATCTAGAATGACTACCTAGGTTCCTGAAGGACATGCACGCTACCTGAGGAGATGTCTCTCCGAGACCCAGTGCTGAACAGAAGAAACAAGGTTCAAGCACTGCAGACATAAGGATATTTAAAAACATCATTGTGTGTGTGCATGGTCTGGCCCATAGCATCCAGCTGCCTGGGATCGACCCTAAGTGTATGGCTTTCTCTCAAATAGTGGCTAAATTGGTGTCAGTACTTACAAAATAGTTTGTAAGGCTTGGGCTTCCTATAATGGCCACTTTGTGGCCTTCAAGAGTGTAAGAGTTCCTAAGGGAAGGGGATCTGAAGTGGGCCTTCCCATCAATACAATTCGTGAGGTAGCCTCAGTGATGAGGCTGGAGGCCTTTGAGCATCCTAATGTTTTCCAGCTAATGGATGTTGGTACTAAGTCCTCAAATAAACAAGATATTACAGTCACCCTAGTGATTAAACACATAGCCTAGGACCTAAGGACATACCTGGACATGGAGCCCCAGGGTTGACTACTGAGAGCATCAAGGACCCAACGCATCAGATTCTAACCAGCCTAGATTTCCTCATAACGACTGCATTGCTTACAAAGAACCTAAGATAGAGAACATTCTGGTGACAAGTAATGGAACAATCAAGCTGGCTGACTTTGGCCTGGCCAGATCCTACAGATACCAGATGGCCCCTAACTCACACTTGTGCTGGTTGTTACAATTCTGGTACTTCGGTCCTGAAGTTCTTCTGTAGTCTGCACTATGAAACACCTGTGGACATGTGGCGTGTTGGTTGTATCCTTGCAGAGATGTCTCCCTGAGAGCATCCCTTCCATGGAAACTCTGAAGTGAACCAGTTGGGAAAAAAATCTTTGATCTAACTGGACTGCCTCCCCAAGATAAGTGACCTCAAAATGTATCTGTACCCTCGAGGGGCCTCTTCTCCCAGACAACCTCAACCAGTGCCGTCAGTGATCCCCAAGATGGAGGAGTCTGAAGCATGGAAACTGCTGGAAGGGCTGATTTTAAGCAAACGTCTGTCTTCTGAGACCTGCAGCAGTCTTAGCTCCACAAGGAAGAAAATGACTCAGAGTAAAAAGTGAGGCAGCTGCCTTTCCCTGCTTCTGGACACTCGAGTGGAAACACCATTGAAGAGACAGCCTCTGCATTCCTCTCAAGCTGTGGAGACTCTTCTAGTTTCTTACAGAGAAGAATTTATGCCTTAAAAGGCTTTCCCCTTTCCTCCTCCTGAGGCTAACCCTCTTGGCCATCCCATTTCTCACCACTAAAGGGTTGGTGTATCGTGTCTTCTTTCTCTCCCTGGTTTATATTGAGATCCTTTTTAATACAGAAAAACAAAACAAGACCACACTATCAGGAACAACAACCAGTTTGCCCCCAAGATAACACATTCAATATTAATGTCTGAAATGACTGGCAAGATAGAAATCTCAATAGAAGTTCTAGGGACTCTGGAAATTTCTGCAGACTATGAGAAAATGTTATATGCACTCACCAGGGCCTGGCTTTGACAGAGTAGTCGGGTGGAGAGCCCAGCCCCAGCCCAGCCCCCATCCTTCCACGTTCCCTTGTCAGTTTATCACCTCTGTTTTCACTCTCCCCATCTTGCTTAGACAATGAAAATATTGTTATATTCTCTCTTATCTTAGGGAATTTTAGTCTCAGGAACACCATTCTAAATTTACATGATTTACTATTTATTTTCCTACCAGTTAAAAATTGACCAAATGGATATACAATTAAATCCCAGGAATATATATTTACTATTGGGTAATAATTATTGCCAACTGATAGATGTAACTATTAGTAATTCTTCTTTGCCTACCCCTCTCAAATATTTTTCCTTTGCTTTGCTTTTATAATTCTCTCTCTCTCTCTCTCTCTCTCTCTCTCTCTCGTCTTCTATCTTATCCATGTAAGTCCATTTATTGGATTTTCACAGCATACAGAATGAAATCCAGAGTCACTATGCCTGCTGGGCTTTGCATGATTTAGCTGCAGACTTTTGTGTGTGTGTGTATATAAATATGTGTATGCTTGAGCCTTTTATTCTTTTTTGATAGTTTCTGAATTTTTAACTCATTCTTTGATAATTTCACACTCATATACAATGTCATTTGATCACATAAATATTCTTTCCAGTGTCTCCAAGAGCCCCCTTAAACATCTCTTCCTGACTTCTTTTCCTTTGTCTATATCTCACCGATCTTTTAATTTGATGTTTACATGTCGTGAGAGCCTATTGGATTCTTGGACTTCCGATGCCCTGCTTAGCTAATTATAGTTATTATTTATATACATATTATCTACTGTGATTTGGGAAAAGTGGTAGAATTCCTACTTTAGGAAGAATTAGCTGTCAATGGCAGTGTTGGGTACCAGGGTACCTGACTACAGGAACAGTCACTGTTCCATAAGCAATCATGGCAACAGTAAACAGCAAAGGTGCAGCAAGTGATGCATAGAGAAAGAGGATCTGGAGGAAGAATAGAGAAGTCATAATAGTTAAAGCTCTCCTGGCTTTCAAGGCCTGGTGTGGCCTGCCTCACCGACATGTTTGAGGCTACTCTAGGATGCTGTAAAGCCACAATTAATGTGTAGAAGAAATCTCTTGTATATTGTATGGGTACAACACCTGAAAATTAAACAACCTAGAGCCTATGGCTGAGATAGGAAATAGGTGTTTCATCTGGCAGGCAGGAGGGATTTTGGGATAGAGCCACACATGCGAGATTCAGCTGGCAAGATAGGAAGAGGATGGATGTATGGTACCTGAGCTCGGGTAACTGGCCACGTGTTAGAATGTAGATTATAATAAATGGATTATTTGAAGTTATGATCTAGTCAGAGAAGAGCCTAGCTATATGACCTAGATATTTCTATAATACTTAATGAGTGTCACAAGTTAGCTTTTCTTCTGGGAGCTAAGGGACAGGAGAGAACCCCTCCTTCGACATTAGAATAAAGAATGGTAAGAAAGTAATCAGTCTCGAGGTCCACAGGCTCCCATCCAAAGGAAGAAAGATAGAGCACTCATATATCCATATTTGAGAGTAAGGAAAGTACTGACAGAGAGCAAGCCTTATCTCATCAAACTTTGAGAAGGGTCATAGAGCTAGCCTCTGGGAAGGTAAATGCAATGATCCCTGGGCTTTAATTGTTATAACTACTGTCTTAAAATATTTTCAGCTTCCTGGTACAATTTAATTTGTAAACATGGTAATGAAAAATGTTTGGAAGTGCACAGTCTGGCAATGGATCTCAAACTGTGGGTTGTGACCCATTTGGGAGTTATCTTTCATATCAAATATTTATATTATGATTCATAACAATACCAAAATATAGTTATAAATTAGGAACAAAATGATTTTATGGTTGAGGGTCACCAAAACATAAGAAACTATATTAAAGAGTCACAGCATCAGGACAGTAGCGAATCACTGGTCTGGTCTAATGTGTTGTATGGTGTATATTGGATAGGGACATGAAAACAAAGCCCAATGAAATCATGTACTATAAGAACAAATAAATGAACTGTTCCTATAAGATAGTTAAACAGGGGACTGTGTGTATATTGTGAACATGCAATATGCTTTATGTTTCTAGAATTGGGCATGTTGAGAGGACACAAGCAACAGCATCACCGTCAGATAATAGAGTAAAATGAAGCCTCACAGACCATCCCCGCAACACTATGGCTTAGACAACAGAAAATCATTTTCCAACAGATCCAGTTCAAAATCAAAGCTTCTACCCCATGGGGCATGCATCAGTACTCCCATGAGCAGTTCTGTTGAGGGAGAGGGCTTTGACAGATGCCCTAAGGACCTGTGAGGAGAGAGGAGCCTAGAGATTTTTCATGCTCTTAGAGGTGGAGCCAGACATACCAACTACTATAATTTTCTGATACCCATGAGGAAGGGAGTCTTGGATTTATAATTTAGATTTATTAGTAAGAAAAGAATAATTTTTCAGTTCATGCAAGACCACCCACAATATTCATCCCTCATGTTGCACTCATGCTACACATATATACCTTGTCTAAGTCCTTCACACATACATGATGTGCAAAACTGGCCTGTTGCTTTCAAGGACTTATTAACAAGGTCTGTGATCTTCCATAATTCACTTAATCTTTCTTGGGCATTGCTCTTACATAATCGCATGGGAGGATGTTGGAGAAACCTGAAGAAACCTAGAAGTTCATGTTTGGGTCTGAACTAATGCCTCCAGTTTCCTTTCCTTCTACTCTTCCAGTCTTGTCTACTCATAGCTTTCACTTACCATAGCAGGGACCCTGCTGTTTGTTTGACTGTGGTCTCTAAACTATCTTGCTTGGTTCTTTCCACAGCTGTGTTGGTGCTAGCCCCATGCTTCTTAAAGTGTTCTTACCCAGGCCATCAGTGAAATATTTCTTTTAGAAACACAAGCTATCAATGGAACTGTAGTTTGATCTATTGTCAGTGGCTTCCTGGACGCCAGGTCCCTGTTGCCTTTCACATGTCTTCGGCACTCTCCCTCGGAATTTAACTTATCTGAAAATGAAAACTACCATTTTATCTCTAGAGCTTAAAAAAAAAAGTTGAGCAGCACCACAAAATCACTGAGTAAATACATATTGAATAAATGGGTTTGCTCTGATTTTGAATTTTAATAACATCAGGTAAACAAGGCATGGACAATTATTAAGACAGAGAGTTTACGTTTAATATTTTATATGGTGCAGATCTGGAGACCACAGCCTATTGGTGACACAGCTGGTGCTAGATAATTGTGTTCCTCCTTTCTATTGTCCTTTTTGTGTAGATTGTTGTGAAGAATGGATTGACTGTCTGGAAGCCACTATATGCTTTTAGACCCATAGGTGCTGTTACCTATAAGAATCTTTAGATTAATTCTAAGAGAATCTGAACGAAATTTTGTTGCCAGCTTAGTGTCCAATGAGTAAAACAGAGGGAAGAAAGGTACTTGAATCTTTCTGAAGTTTACAAGGATACAAGTGGTTCTCCAGGTCTCTGGGTCCTGCTGGAGGCATCACCAACCGCAATGACCATCTATGGCCTTGGCATCTGGGGCAAAACAATGGGGTTAGCCATCAAGAGAAATGCATTTCAGGGCTAATCTCCATTGGGGTTCTTTGTATTTTGCTTCTGAGCATGTGTTCTTGATGAGTTTCTTCCTAATCATTAAAAAAAAAATACTGTGAGCAGCTTGATTCCATCTTACTGCTTTCTCAACATGCCTTAGCCATGAAGGTGTTTGTAGTGTCACTAAATGTGAATGCATGTTTATGTGTTAAAAATACAAAAACTGAACCAAAACACAAAAAGTATCAGCACATATTAGCCAAATGGTGAAGCCAGTGTTCTTGAAGGGCTATATGGTGATGAGAAGATTAAAGTACCAAGGAGCACTTCACTGTCCCTTTAACAGAAACATCTTAGAACACTGCTGCGCATGCATGCTAATGGGAACAGATGGAGAATGAGCAAAGTAAGTCAATTGTATATTTTCTAATACTAAGAATGTTTATTGCCTTGAGCTTCTTGATAAACTATAGATTGAATGAAAAACTAGACTGGTGCCAAAAATTGGCAGGGGAAATGTATTTTTATACTTCGACAAAAATACAAGCATCTCTCCTATTGCTTTTGCTTAGAGTATTTACATGGTGTATATTTGTATGCATATTTATACTTGTGTACCTGTGTGTGCATGACATTGATGACATAGAGACCTCAGTTCTTCAGCTAATACGTGGCAGGCACAAATTTCAGAAGTTTAAACTGTACTCTCGAAGGTGGAATCAGGAATTGAACTGAGATTTTTGGGCAGTGTGGCCTGCCTTAGTCCTAAAGAGAAAACACAGCAGCAAGATGGCTGTGACTGCATGTGCATGAAAAAACAGAAACAAGCGTAATGCGCATCCAGTGGAATTTTAATTTCTTCCTTAGAAGGGTCTACATTTTAAGATTTTAAATACCTCATGACTTTGACTTTTAACTATCCCCAAAATGAGGAAAAAAAAATGCTGAAAATAAGCTGTCCTCAAAAATATTCTCTCATGTCTGATCCCCTTCCCTTTGGGCTTCCATGGCAATCAGACTTTTCCTATGTTAAGCAGTCCCAATCAGGTCCGAGATTCTAGGCTGGCAAAGACTGGCCAAAGTGAAGTTTGTCCCCAAATAAGTCTCTTATTTATTCCAACTTATCTAACATAAGTTGAACATTTTAAAGACTTCCTCTCAAGTTTGTTTTGCGGTATCACTTTTATATCCACCCAACTAAAAATCCCTGCATTGAATTTATCCAGCTGTTTCCATGTGGGGGTGTTGCCTGATGGTATGCATCTGAAAGCAAAATATTTTCTCTTGTTGGACTAGCAATGCTTTCTGTAAGGTTACTATATGGATCGACTCCAGAGTGGTTATTCTCCAAGGCCGTGGTGTGTGGCTGGTAAAGCGTTTCAATCTCTGCATTAGACTTTAAGAAGCAATTGCAAATCTTATGAGATTCCTCTAATTCTTGATGCTAGTACACTCTATACCCAGATCCCCCAACTAAATGATGGCCTAGAATGTTGACTCAGTCTTAAAGCGATTGGCTGAACAATATCAATGTTTTAAGATATTTAATTATTGCATTTCCATTTTCACTGGTAGCATGCTCATTTTTTGAGAATTTTATACATGAGTACTGCATTTGTATTATCTCCCTCTTCTTTTTTTTTTTAATTAATTTATTCTTGTTACATCTCTATGGTTATCCCATCCCTTGTAACCTCCCATTCTCCCCTCCCTCCCATTTTCCCCTTATTCCCCTGCCCTATGACTGTTCCTCAGAGGGATTACCTCCCCCTGTATATGCTCATAGGGTATCAAGTCTCTTCTCAGTGACCTGCTGTCCTTCCTCTGAGTGCCATTAGGTCTCCCCCGCCAGGGGACATAGTCAAATGTGAGGCACCAGAGTACTTGAGAAAGTCAAATCCCTCTCTCCACTCAAGTGTGGAGACTGTCCTGTCCATGGGCTAGATCAGGGTAGGGGTTTAAATTTTACCGCCTGTATTGTCCTTGGCTAGGGCCTTAGTTTGAGCGGGACCCCATGACCCAAATCTGCCTATCATAATGTTCTACTTGTAGGATTCTAGGACACACTGGATCCTTCTACATTGCTATTCTCCCATTGTTCTCTCATCTAGAGTCCCAATAGGATGTCCTCCCCTCGGTCCCAGTTTCATGCTCAACCTCCTTAGTCATCAGGGAAATGCAAATCAAAACAACTCTGAGATTCCATCTTACACCCATCAAAATGGCTAAGATCAAAAACGCAAGCGACACCACATGCTGGAGAGGATGTGGGGAGAGAGGAACACTCCTTCATTGCTGGTGGGAATGCAAACTAGTACAACCACTTTGGAAATCTATCTGGTGCTATCTCAGAAAACTGGCAATAGGGCTTCCTCAAGACCCAGCTATTCCACTCCTTGGAATATACCCAGAAGATGCACCAGCACACAGCAAGAAAATTTGCTCAACCATGTTCATAGCAGCCTTATTCATAATAGCCAGATCATGGAAACAGCCTAAATGTCCCTCAGTAGAAGAATGGATAAAGAAACTGTGGTACATATACACTATGGAATACTACTCAGCTATTAAAAACAAGGAATTCCCGAAATTTGTGGACAAATGGATTGAGCTAGAGATGATCATAATGAGTGAGTTAACCCAGAAGCAGAAAGACTCAAATGGTATATACTCACTTATATCTGCATACTAGCCCAATGGGCATGTCCCA
>OU015752.1:45979975-45996458 GCA_907169655.1 Acomys percivali | reverse complement strand
CACACACACACACACACACACACACACACACACACACACACACACACACACACCAGACATGCACATATGCATGTATATATATACACACACACAGGGCAGAGAGGAAGAGGAAGGATAATCAGGGAGGGAAGAGGGGGTAGAGAGAAGGGAAGAGGAGAGGTGAGGAGGAGAGAAAACACTAAAAAATAAGTCTAAAGTTATAAAATTAAAAATGGCTTTACATATTCTACAATTTGAGATACTAGGTTTGTTTTTTCCCCAAGTCAGGGAATACTGAACAAACATATTTGCCCCCTCTTCCTCCCAGGGCATAAATCTATTTCTCCAAGTTCATAAGCTTCTTCTATTTCACTCTTTTTACACCTGGGCATCTTCAGTATTTTCTTGGCCCTGTGGTATTCTGCAGCACAGCTGTGAAGTGGCCAGTCCTCTGCACTCTCTTCACAGCTGCACACAGAGCACTAGGAAGACATCTGTGGATGTGAGCTGCAGCAGCAGCACCAGACATTCTGTAGGATAAACTCTTAGCACTGTAATTGCTAGGTTAGTTAGTGCCAAAGGAAAATTTGAATTTTGGAAGGCATGAGCAAATTACAGCTCCAAAAGGTTGCCCTGGTCTGTTTGTTTGGTTGGTTAGTTTGATTTTTTGAGGCAGGGTTTCTCTGTTATCCTGAGCCCTGACTGACTGTCCTCGACTGTCTTTTGTAGACCAGGCTGGCCTCAAACTCACAACGATCTGCCTACTTCTGCCTCTCATGTGCTAGGATTAAAGGCATGCACCATCATTCTTGGCTCATGCCCTGGTCTCTTTATAACAACTTACAATTAGTTATTTCTCAAACCTCTTTCAACATTGAGACTCACAGGTTAAATGCCATTTTGCCATTTTATTTTATATTTGTCTGTTATTATAGTGGGTCAGAATTGACTAATCTGTATCCTTTATATGCTTTTCATTGTGAACAAAAATGTCCTGGCTTTTCTTTGTCCACATGATACCATACATTGATTTTTTAACCCCTCAGGTAATGTGATGGCTTCTTCTTACTGCAATACACAAACTGAGAGATGGGAAACACCTGTGATGGCATTTTCCTAAACTTCTACTAACCGCTTCATCTTCTTTTTAAAGGTTTTCTTAAATCATGTGAATTGCACATGTATAGAGTCCAAAAAAATGCTTTGCATTTTAAACATTGTTTTTCACTGAATATTTTTAGTTAGGTGTTCTATGTCAACACATTTAAACCTACATTATTCTTGTATTTTTACAGAATAGTTCACAATATGGATATATTTAAGTAATTATTTTACAAGTTTACTTAACAGTAGCTTTTTAAATATTTATGATTTTAGTATATGAAGTAATGTTTTACTCGATGCCCTGGATCCCTATAGCTTGACTTATAGGCAGCTGTGAGCATCTCAGCGCAGGTTCTGGGAACTGAACTTGGGTCCTCCAGAGAACAGAAAGTACCATTGACTCCAGAACACTCTCTCTAATCCCTATAGTGTATTTCTTAGACCCTAGTCTTTGTGCATTCAGAGGTAATTCCTTTTCGTGCAAACTTGTCTTTTAAATGATTACTTTTGAAATCCATAGTCTGAATATCTGATAACTGTGCTTGAACAGTGGTAGCTAGTAACGAGTTAAATATGATCCATACATGTAAACTGTGAGGCTATGATGGTTCTACAATTGACATGCGAATGTAAATTATCTTCTTACAAAAAATAACAGGTGCCTTGTCTTTGTGCCTAATCTCCTGAAATGTACAGCTAAAGTATGGGACAGGTTCCTCTCTCTCCCTCTCTCCCTCTCTCCCTCTCCCCTTCTCTCCCCCCACCTCTCTCTCCCTCTCTGTCCTCCCTCCCCTCTCCCTCTCCCTCTGCTGGAAGCTGAAAGTGTTGTGTGTTCGGTTCCTCCAATTGCATCAGTGTTCATATTTAATTCTGCACCCTGGGCACAAGGCCAGACACTATGCTGGTGAGATGCCTTTATCTCAGCTACTTCTACACCTTTCCCTGAAACCTTCCTGCTGCCTGATTCACAAGCTTTTTCCAGCCTGCTCTGAACATGAAAAGCTCTGAGCAGTCAGGTGAAAGGTGTCCCAGGTGACTTCACAGGTGACACTGCCAGGTCACTTAGATAGTGGCTTCTTCTAAGGACCCGGATTTTCTGGATTTGGAATCTCCTGGTAGACTCTGGTGAAAACACAATTGCTTCACAGTTCAGTCTCCTACATGCATTCACTTGCAATTCATTTACTGTGAGGAACCATCCTCCAGCCCCCCCCCCCCATCTTTCCTCCTGATGTCACAGGCTTAGCTCTGCCCAAGTGTGGTGTGGTTGGAGCATGCATGAATATCCAGGCCTGTAGGCCTAGAATCTGATGGGAACTTGGCAGTTCAGTGCTTTAGGATCGCAGACAACATTCATTTAAAACAGAATGAGGATGGGCAGCCAATGATCTTGGGCACAAATAGATCTAACCAAGGGAAAATCTCCAGTCTTCTGGAAGCACATCTGTGTGTGTGTGCTCAGAGACAGGGTGGCTGCAATAAGTCTCCTTAGCATGGTATGCCAGGTTACTTTCTCACATTGCAAACTCCCTGTGGCATCTGACTGGCAGGTTTCTTTCTGCTTGCTCTCTGGATTTTCTACCTCCCTGTGAGAGGTAGCCAGCCATACTTACTTCTATAGGTACATTTGTCTTAGAGCCAGTCCACAGAGCACCCTCTCCTTCCTACTGTTTAGAAAGGATGGAGAATAGATTCATTTTATTCCTAGGATGCCTGACATCCTTGGCCACTTGAAACAGACACCCAACCCTGTCTGCTGGGACTACAACCTGCTTATGTTTTATCCAAAATGGAGCTTAGAGAAATTATCCTCATGGAGACGTCCCACCACATGTCTTCTACTAGTTCCCATCACGGCTGCAGATTTCCTTCCTACATCACAGGAGAAACCAGAAAACACAAACCTTATGTCTTTTGCAGGTTTGGTTTTGTAAATTAAGTGTCAGCTCATCACTTGTTTTTGCTAAAGATGGGCAAGCAGCCCCTTAGGCATCAGGCTTTGCTGAATCTCCTAAGGGGGCTTCTTAGAAACATCATCAACAGCTTTATTCCCACAGGTGCAATTTACTTTGTAGTTTAGCTCAGAAAAATGAGCTTCCCAAGGAACCTGCTCTTTCTCCCTGGGGATCTGCAAACCCCATCTCTCCTTCCAGAGCAGCTGTTCTGCATATATGGCAGCAGACACTACAGAAATGAAACCACAGTGATCCTGTGGGTGGTGGGACATGCAGATAGTGAGCCAGGGAGCAAAGAAGGGGCATCTCAGAGAACAGACTCAGAAATACACCAAATGATGGGTTCAGGTATAACTCAGGGAAGAACACCCGGTGGGGCACGTGTTTAAACTGACCCTTTGCTGCCAGGAAAAATTTCAGACGGGATCCAACTCCAGAGTAGCCTGGCTATATATAGGAAAATCAGAACAAAGACGAAGGGGCTCCAAAAGGAGTTTAAGCGTTTGAAGGATACAGACAAATGAGTAATATTGGGATACATGTAACAAAGCAATGGGGCAAGAAGAGAAGCCACACAAGTGACAAATTGTTTGTATTAAGATGACAGCCACAGAGCAGAGGTAAAGGGAATGTTTGTACTATCATGACAATGCCAAGCCCAGAGCTCCTATTGGTGCATTGGATGAAGGAGAATGAGGCAGGCAGAGCACACTGGGGACATTTTTGAGTCTTAAACATAAAATGTATATGAAGTTATGGGATTATCTGAGTTCAAACGGGAAAGAGTATAACGAGAAGATGGGCCAAGTGAAAACCCAGAACACAGTTACCAAAGAGTTAGGCAGCATGTTCA
Organism: Acomys percivali; assembly: GCA_907169655.1. Classification (NCBI taxonomy): domain Eukaryota; kingdom Metazoa; phylum Chordata; class Mammalia; order Rodentia; family Muridae; genus Acomys; species Acomys percivali. The sequence goes on along the minus strand of OU015752.1, from coordinate 45,992,567 downwards.
AGGACGACAATGGATCTTTCAGGGGAGGGGAGCTTATTCTACAGTATTCACAGAAAAAAGCCATTTGGAATCTAACAGGTGTGCGATATAAGATTAATATGATCTTCTCAGGAGTTTGTCATCATTTATCGGTGCACTTGGTGGCCTATATACAGTCAAATGAAAATTTAAAGGCATAGAGCTGCCAATTCAGTCATTATTAGGACAATAGCTGATTACAGGGTCCTATAAATTATGTCAACAAAGCTCCAGGACAAATTTCTACTAAAAAGATATCTACATAATCATCTACTCTCCCAGAGGACTAAGAAGGGCAGCCACATCATGAATTAATTCAACTAGAATATGGAGCCAAGTAGGAACTTGCTAGAATAAAGATTCACTTCTTTTATAAAATATTTTATTAGTTTATTCATATTACATCTCAATTGTTATCCTATCCTTTGTATCTTCCCATTCTTCCCTCCCTCCCACTTTCCCCCTACTCCCTTCACCTATGACTGTGACTGAGGGGGACCTCTTCCCCCTGTATATACTCATAGGGTATCAAGTCTCTTCTTGGTAGCCTGCTATCCTTCCTGAGTGCCACCAGGCCTCCCCATGCAGGGGACGTGGTCAAAAATGGGGCACCAAAGTTCGTGTGAAAGTCAGTCCCCACTCTCCACTCAACTGTGGAGAATGTCCTGTCCATTGGCTAGATCTGGGTAGGGGTTCAAAGTTTACTGCCCATATTGTCCTTGGCTGGTGCCATAGTTTGAGCAGGACCCTTGGGCCCAGATCCACCCGTCATAATGTGAAGATCCACTTCTCAGACAGCATTCAGCTCACCCACTGATTATTCCATTCCTTATCACCTTTCTTCCTGGTTCTAACTCCATCATTCGCAAACACAGATAAACATACATGAGTTTTTGAAGTTGCCATAACCACAATGAACTAGAATATTATTTGTATAGCAGCCTTTTCCTGGCAGAACAGATGAGAGATAATGAGGTGGGCCACACAGCTTCTGGATGCTCCTCAGAAATGCTGGGTAGGTCAAACAGGAAGACATAGGCAAAGCACTATCAAGTAGAAGCAGCTGTGCTCAGTGGGGCCCGATCTGGCCACGGTTTTAGCATGCAGACTCCTGCTAATGATCAGCACTGCTGATTAAAACCACCCATTAGATACTCAGTAACCCTGGCTGGCACTTTGAGGCAGCTAGCTTCATCCCCACTCTCTGCAGAAGACCTGGACTTACAGACATAAAGATGTTTTGAAAGAAGATTACGTAGGAAGAGCAGAGATTCATGCTTAGACTTGAGTGCCAAAGCTGCAAGCTTGTTAGTTACTCAGTATTGAAGCTCAGGCTGAGGTCGTCACCCAATATGTACACAACTAAGGGACTGGAGCTCTGCCACCCTGCAGGGAGGTGCAGTGAAGACAAAGGCTGAGGAAGTTCACATAGAACAGGGCCAGAAGACCAGACAACTAGGAACAGAATGTGATGTTTCCTGTTATCTAAAACACACATACATACGTGATAAAAATGTAAAGGCATAGAGATAGGCATAGAGCTGCCGATTCGGCCATTCTAAGGACTATAGCTCTCCCCTGATACGTGTTAAAATCATCTGCTCACAAACATCAAGTCTTAGATTCACCTGACCAACTAGGTAAGAACTTCTGTTGGTGAGGACTCAGGAACTATGACTTAAAGTTCTTAAGAAGGACTCAGAACACAGCGGCAGAGCACCTGAGGTTATGTGAGTGTGTGACTGATGTATGTGGCAGCCACACTTAGAACAGAAAGCAAGGGCTTAACAAGCGAACATTCTCATCTTCATCATGCAGTTAATATGCAGGGATATAGTAACTGGCTGTAGCTTTGGGAAGTCTGCTTCTCTGTGGCTTCATTTCTTCATTTGAGCCAAGAAGGAACAGAATGAAGCATCTAAGTTCTCCTTCATGTTTCTATGTGGGTAAGAAAAGTGAAAATGATGTAGGTGGATAAACTTAGGATTTTAAAAATAGCCCTCTTTTTAGGTTTAATTGTATGTGTGAGGGGGTTGTGTGTGTGAATGCCGGGGCCCGTGGAGGAGGCGTTGGATCCTCTGGAGCTATAGTTAGAGGTGGTTGTCAGCTATCTAAGGTGGATGCTGGGAACTGAGCCCTGGTTCCTTGCAAGAGCAGGGCAGCATGCTGTTAGCCACTGAGATATTGCCCTAGCCCAGAAAACAGTCCTCTTAACTGCAGTACATACTTAAAAGAGAAAGGCGCTTATGAGGAATCTCATTGTCAGATTCCAAATTCTAACATAGAAACTAATGGAAAATTAAGAAGATGCAGAACCGTAGTAAGTAGCCATCACCGCCCTAAAGTATTATGCCATTACAAACAAATGCTACTTTGTCTATGTGAGATAGCCTAGATAACTAGTACTTTTGCATAGAAGACTTGCCATTAGACACAAACTGAATCATGGCTAAACTAAAAACCTTTAAGCTGATGCTATATTTAGGATACTGAACCAAATGTCACCAGTAGCTAAACACACTGAAACAAAAGCTCTAGATAACACAGCCTCATGGGAGAATGGCACCCAGAGTAGAGAAATGGTGACTCACATTGGGATACGCTGCAACCACACTGATGGAGGGGCTCATTCTCTTCTCACCTTAATGCATGGTTCCTGTGCAGAATGCATAATTAAGAGGGTGTGATCATCTGCAAGGTCAGAGGAAACACAAAGAGCTATGTGAGCCCCTCTGACCTTGTTATCCTCTCCTTGGCTTGCATACCAGCTGGAGAAAGCTGAGCTGATAATGGCCCAGCTGCATATCCTAACAAGATCTTTGTGATACAGGCAAGGTCAAGTGCTCTCTCATGTTGAGTATTAATGTCGTTGTGCACTGAGAGAGATGGAGAGGCTGCCAGGATGAAGAGAGCCCTGTGAGCTGGATGCCCAATCCGGCCCCAGCCTCCAGGACGACCAGCAGAGCTGTCACATGCTAAAAAAACAAACACAAAAACAAAAAAACAAAAAAAACCAACTTTACAAATGGAGCAGAGATTAGGATGGGTGACATGGAAGCACCTGTGCCCATAAAAAATGCTGTTTCAAGAGTTGCCAACATTGATGGTGAATTTTTAGTCACAGGTAAACTCATAAATGGTTGATGTCAATGTTATTGACAGAATTCTATTTAAATAAATGTCCACCTCCTTTAAACTCCATTCCATGTAATTTAAAGTTAGCTATGATCACCATCCTCCCCAGAATCCTACCTGGAGCTAAGGCTGTCTGCGCTCATTTCTGACCATCAGTGATTGACATGCTGCAACTTACACGTGTTAAGTCATAAATATAATTATCTGCTTACACATGAAACAAAGGTTGCCAAAGAGGAGTATTCTTCCAAAGTTTGTTTATAAGAAATAATCAAGTAAAATTAAAGTGAATATCAATTACATTGAAGAGTTGTTTTCTAGACCTGGTTCTTTCCAAAAAGCACCAGTCTTTAGGTTCAAAGGAAAAGATGTCACTATGGTCAAGTTTTATGATATTAAAACCAATTTGATTAGATTTTGCTCTTAAGTTTTTCTGACCAATAATACATTCTTTAAAATCTTACAATATTCGTGAAGTTCCCTAGAATATGATGAATTCTCTCAGCTCAAAGGAAGGAGGGTCTGGAGACTGTGGCTCACCTGTGGCTTTCTACAGCCCGGACTTGATACTCATGGGGCCACCAGTTGTGGGACGTGGTTAGATTAAGCATCAGCAGTTTCTCGTTTGAGTTCCAAAAGCAGATAAATAAAACTGCAGGTGCCTGCCCATCCCCTGTGAGTTGTGACTTCCCTGCGACCTTGCATTGTTCACATAGTGAGGTATTATCAAAGCTCAAAAGCACTGGTACTTCTAAGCTAATTTCCAAATTGCTAAATTACTGTTGCATCTTTTGAGGTTTTATTTTAGGATAAATTAGATGATGCTGATAAAGTACTGTCATCATTTATTATCAGATATGTGGACAGCAACTTCCTTTGTGGTATTCTGAGTCCCTAAGAAGGATTCAATTTTACTTTCAATAAAGACAAGAAATACTGCTATTGATCCAAACTGCAAAGAAACCAGCCATTTTCCTGGTTGTTAAACTTAATCTACTTGAAAAATCTAACTCATGATGAGGAATTGCACATTAATTCTAAATACACTGTTGGAATGTGGACCACTTGGCAGGGTTTTTGCCACCAGACCGGGGCCAGGATTGTCTTGGCCTCAAGGTGTTCTGGTTGTGGGGCTAAGCAGATACATTGAGGGGAAGAGTATGGGATCTGCTTCCTTTTGAGAACTTGGGCACTACGGATGGACTTAAGATTCAGTCATTGGTGCCTGGGGGTTGGGAGGTGCACACGCATGTATAGGAATGGCTAAGAACAATGCATGCAGTAAACCTAGACCCCTTATCCAGACCCAGCCACTGGATAGGTTATTCTCCATGGTTGTGGGGAGAGCAGGGACTGCCTCTGATATGAACTCTGGTGCCACCAACTTGATCACTTCCCCATGGTGAAGAGGTCTGGTGGCACACAGAGGAAGGGAGACAGGCTATCTGGATGAGACCTCACAGGCTGTGGTCTATGGTGGGGGAGGAGGTCCCCTTCTGTCAGAGGTCTAGGAGAGGGGAATAGGGTGAAAGAAGGAAGGAGGGTGGGAATGGAAAGATACAAGTGAGGAGATAACAATGGGGATGCCATCTGAATAAATTATAATAAAAAATGGGGGAAAAAGTATAGCCAGCTATCAGGACAGTGGTTCTCAGCCTTCCTAATGCCGGGACTCTTTACACAGCTGCTCGTGTGTTAAAAAATTCTTTTTGTTGCTACTTCATATCTGTAATCTTGTTACTGTTATGAATCATAAAGTAAATATTTCATATGCAGGATATCTGATATGAAACTCCTGTGAAAGGATCATTCAACTCTCAAAGGGGTCACAACACATAGGTTGAAAACCACTGTGTCAGGAGCATCTGAGGCAAGACGGAGAAAAGACTACGCATATGGTTTCCTCAGCAGCAACAACACAACAGAACAAAAAAGGTTAAAACTAATACAAAACTTCCTATAGTTCTGGAGGCCTGAAGTCCAAGATCAAGGCTGAATCCTCTCACGTCCTCTCTCTGGCATGCAACATGGAGTGCTTCGAGTTCCTGGTGGGTGTGGGAATAGAGCACTGCAAGCACCGTTACCCAGAGCCAACCCTGACAGTGACCTGGCTTCCTCGGGGTTGGTTCTGGAAATTGACATCACCTGGGCTTTGGGACTCACTGACTGCTTTTGCCTGTGTACAGTGGCTCAGATCTCCCCAAGGTTGGACCCCAATACTAACCACTGTGTCAAGATATGAAATCTAGGAATAAAATAACTACCTCTCAGTGGACAAACTTACTGTGTAAGATTTTCATAAAAATTTGAGTAAGGAAGGGCCTGGTGTCATTTCCCATGCCAAAGAAACTAAGCTGATCTCCATCCCCAAAGTTTAATTGTGACTCCAGATGAATGTTATTTACTGTTATTGCTGTTGTTTGGCGTTATGTTCGGGGTTGCATTTAGCTGTTGTTTCTAGATAGAGCTCCACTGGGCTCAATATTCAGCCTCCTGAATGCTGTCATTTCAGCTAGAAAAAAAGCACACCAGGCTGCTGTGAGACAATCATATCAAAAAGTTGAAGAAAGATGAAATGTTTTACACACACATGAGCAGGGTGTCTTGTGTTTACACACTGGAAATCTTTGTTCTTAGAAGCCTGCAGGGATTCTGACACTGTGTTGTCTGTGTGCTGTGTATGTTAGAAATGTTGGCAGCCAGTGGATGCATAAGCTGAGGTTGATACTGAGTAAGCACATATGCTGAGTAGAGGGGGAAACTTTTAAAACCTCAAAGCAGTTGTTTTTATTTTTTAAAATTTGTGTATGTGTGTGTGTGTGGGAGGGGGGTAGGTGCAGAGTGAAAGTGTCCAAAGAGGGCAGTGGTATCAAATCTGCTAGAGCTGGCATCACAGGAGGCTCTGAGCCACCAAATGTAGACCCTGGAAACTGCAGCTGGGTCATCAGGAGAAGAGCACACACCCTTAACCTGTGGACAATCTCCAGCCCCACATCTGAATCATTTAAAGACAAGGTCTAAATTGCTTTGACTTGTGGCCCACCTGCTCCATCCTTCCAAATAACTGGAATTACAAACCTGCCAGCCTAAGGAAATGCATTGTGGATTTCACCGGGAGGTGGCTGTCATATGACTCTTATGAAGCATTTGTGCCAGATGCATGACTGGACATTTCTCAGATTAGGATGCTGAAGGCAGCTGCATAATGCAATGGGGGTATTCAAGCAGATCTTCCCAATTCTGAAACCTGTGGCCGTTCTCACCGAACCTTGCCTCTGTGAGTTGATCAATCCAGTTTGTCTAAACCAACAGCTATGAGATGTGAGCGTATCATGTATTTATTTTATTTTATTTTATTAATTTATTCTTATTACATCTCAATGGTTATCCCATCCCTTGCATCCTCCCATTCCTCCCTCCCTCCCATTTTCCCCTTACTCCCCTCCCCTATGACTGTGACTGAGGGGGACTTGCTCCCCCTTTATATGCTCATAGGGTATCAATTCTCTTCTTGGTAGCCTGCTGTCCTTCCTCTGAGTGCCACCAGGTCTCCCCATCCAGGGGACATGGTCAAATATGAGGCACCAGAGTACGTGTGAAAGTCACACCCCACTCTTTTGGGACTCTGGATGAGAGAAGCATGGGAGAATAGCAAAGTAGAAGGATCCAGAGGGTCCTAGAAACCTACAAGAAGAACATTATGATAGGCAGATTTGGGCCCAGGGGTCCTGCTCAAACTATGGCTCCAGCCAAGGACAATACAGGCCATAAACTTCAAACCCCTACCCAGAGCTAGCCAATGGACAGTATCATGTATTTTTACAGCCGTTACTTCCCATTGCAAATGATACAACGTTGCTTCACAAAAGCCAGTTTCCCATCCGGCTGACCATCTGCTAAAGTATCAGGGTGCTGAAACTTCAGGATTTGAACCTGAAGTATTTAAATGCTGCTAAGGAGAGCTAGATAGCTCAGAGGCGGAACAGAGCTGGGAAAGCATTAGAGCATGTGTGAACACAGTTCCTTATTCATGCTGAGTCAATGAAGACATGCTTGCTAAAGGACAATATTAGAAATGGAAAGAAATAGCCCAAGACACAGGAAGCATTCAGCCCCAACACATAGGGTCCATTTCATAGCATTAAGACAAAGCCTTGAAGTCCAGCGTTTGTTCAGAACACTGGAAGTTCAGCAGCCTACCCCGCTGTTCTGCATGGCTTGCCATAATCACTGATAAGGGAAGCTATCCCTTCATACCTGCTGGCGAGGTACAGTGAGGGATTCTGTGTTCTAGGTTAGATCACCTAGGAGCCTAATGGCATGGTTCCTGGTGCATATGATGTATTGGCTTCAGAGCCTGGCTCCATAAAGTCCGGCTCAGCTCTACAACTCTATGTTTTGAGCTTTTACTTTTTATGAGAGAGAGAGAGAGAGAGAGAGAGAGAGAGAGAGAGAGAGAGAGAGAGAGAGAGAGAGACTTTTAAGCACAACTGACTAATGTTGTTCCCTCAGCAGTCTGACTTTTCATCTGGCAGAATTCAGTACTTTTTCTTGGCAAGTAGTAGAACTTGGAGCCTGAGCTAAAGGAACAAGAATCAGAAAAGGTGTGTGTGTGTGTGTGTGTGTGTGTGTGTGTGTGTGTGTTTTGTCTTGTCTTTCATCCTTTCTGTGTCTAGCCTGTTACCCCTCACCATGGAATAATTTGCATGGACTGTTGGCCAACTTTGCAGTATGCTGATGCTCAAGTTCAAAGTCAGAGGGCTGGCGTGTGAGAGTGTGTTCTGGGAGGGAGCGGGGACACAGAGAGTTGATTGGGGCAGAGCTGGTGGTGAGTCTGAAATTGACTTCACAGACTTATGGAGTGTTAAAAGTATACATGATGTTTCAATCCTGTTTCAGCTGGAAATAACTTGTCAATAAGAGTGACATGGGTAAAACAAGTTTGTTCAAGGATTCTGGGGAAAGCCACAGTGACCTGTCTATTGTCTTTAGGAAAGGTACAGAGAAGCCATCTTCTGATGAGGATGTAGGGGACCAAGTTATGGGGAATGTCAAAGGTACCATCAACAGATATTTTTAAATTTTTCTTACACTTCGGAGAATATAGCATACATGATGTATTTCTAAAGGTTTTAATTTTTAGATCTCTAAGCATGTATAAATTGTTTCTTATGTCTTATCTAAAGAAGAATAAGTTTACACAACTACATGATATTTATATTTTTAGAAGGTCCCCAGATTGTATGACTAACAGGCTTAAGAAGACCTTCAGTCAACATCTGATAACCAAGATAACCTTCAGTTCTCACTGTGGACTATAAAGCAAAAAAGCTAATCAAGGTATTTATAAAATGTCTTTCATTATAATCAAATAAAAAATTTAAATGTTTGGAACCAAGGCAGACCCCCACCTTTGGTGGCTACTCTGATCTATCTTCACACCTGGAAATTTGGCCCTGCAGTCACTCTATTTCCTAAAGAAACTGGATATTACCTGATGGAAGAAGCACACCCTTTGTGATTTTTTTTTGACCTTCCTAAACACAGCATAAATTTATGTCCACTTAATAAAACTAATGCAATTTTACTAACTCAAGCCCTCAGTCTTAGAAATGGAGACATATTTCCAATTTATCTACTTAAAATTTGTCAAAGGCATTTCCCCTTCCCCCAAACATACCCAAAGGAAGTTTCTACTTCACATCGATTTGTTGTCTGCGTGGGGATATTTACAGGGCAATAAATGCTTGGTGCTCTAGCCTGATAAGTCTGCAGTGTTAGCGGGGAGGAGAGACTAATTGGAAAAGGCCCAGGTCCTTCTTCCTATCTCCAACCATATAAATTACTTTCCTGATTAACTAGGATAGCAGAGGGAGCAGCCTCTGCTTCCAGTGTCAATTAGAAGTTCACATGGCTGTTAAATATTTAGGCACCTTGATTTAGATTCCCTGGCAAAGATTTGCTCTCGTCCTACCTATTTAAAAAGAACATTATTTGCACACCTGTCCTAGAAATCCCAAAAGTACAGTGGGTTGCCAGCACACAAATGCGCAGTGTACTGAGACACAAGTTTCAGAATGATAAAAGGTGGAGTTGAGAGGCACCCTGATGACTCCCCCATTGGGTCTACGTCAGCATCAGAGAGGCCCCTTGAGATGTCATCTAGCACTGGCATCCTGGATGCTGCATACCATGACTGGCATCATTAGAGGCCAAGGCTTTGCCCAATGACACTGGCAACTTTTAAAAGAAAGTGTTTATTATAAGCTTATAGTTTTAAGGAGTTAGACTACATGATGGCAGGGCAAAAACACAGCACAGGCAGAAACAGTTGAGAGCTCACCTCTTGATCTATAATCAAAAGGCAAAGAAAATAAGGAGGAATCTTTTGAAACCTTAAAGCCATTCCCAGTGACACAACTCCTTCTATAAAGGCACACCTCCTAATCCTTCTCAAACAATTCCACCACTTAGAGAATAAGCACCCAAATATATGAGCCTATGGGGCTGTTCTCATCAAAACACCACATTTTATATATATAATGAATCACTCAGATATTGATTTCATTTTAAAGTTACAAACTCACAGACACCAGTAATATTTCTTCTATATTAAGAAAGTGTCTTTAATTACAATTGTATGTTATAAGACAAAAAAAAACTATATGCTACCTGATAGTGAAATTATGTTTTGTGATATTAACTTGTATGATATTTTATTCCCATAAATTAATGATTCAAGTTACAGGTGCTAATGTGCAACACAAGGTGGGTTGAATGTTTCATTTTATATGCTACATGTGACATGCTGCAGTCGTATTGTTTCCTTCCTGCTGTTAATGTATTATAGGTACACATGATTTAATTCTCAACAGAAAGAAAAAAATCAGTATTAATAGTCCTCTGCCCTTACCTGTAAGACAAGTATGGTCCCCAGAGACTGTAAACATACCCAGTGTGAATACAGGGCTTTTGCTTCTGAAGCGGAAACAAGTTTCATTTGGCAGTGTTACAGAAAACAATCCATAGCAATTTTTAATGCTGTGTTTTATACACACAAAAGTATAGCTTAAAATGTTGTGTCTCTCCCTAGTTTGTCTACTTGATTGTTCTTAGTTTATTATTTCACAGCTCATACATTCAAAGAGTATCTACTACAGTGTAGTGTTTCACACAACTACGCTTTCAGTAAGAGCCACGGTGCTAACTCCGTAGCTTGGCAAGATATCACGTTTCTCCCAAGATAAGCTTGATGAGAATCAATGGTCCACTTTTGCCCCAGGTAGCCCAGATGTGAGTTCAAGATGGAGACACACCTTCCCAAGATGAGTACCTCAGATGAGCCCTGTATGAAAGGAGATACACCTTATACCTTGGGATTTGTACACAGCACCGAGGAATGCCTACTCTTTGGAACACAGAGGATTCCATAACTGAATCCAATTCCAAAACTAAAGTGGGATAGATTGCTTGGAGACCCTGATTAGATATGCATCGGTGACTGGCTCCAATGCCAAGTTTAGTTAACACTATTTAGGAGATAATATGAGGCTTGTGAGAAAAAAAAAATCTTTACATTACATGTCTCGTTAATATCTGAAAATACTCATTCTAGAAATTCCTCTCCCACAACTGAAGCTAGGATACAGATTCTACCTGTTCTCTCAGACAAAACCCAGAGCATCTATAGTGCCAAGGCTGATGGTCATGGTGACTCTTCAAGGTTAAGGCTTCTGAAGCACTGCATCCTAAGAAAGAAAAGTTAGTTTACGGAAATATGACTAAATAAGCTATCAACGAATTTACTTTTAAAAAAATAGGTAGATGGTACTTCTGTCTTGAGCCAAAGACCATCTACCCACGATCCAAATACTAGACACAAGAAGCCCTCTTTTGAGTTGTTTACCAGGGCTAAGAGACTCCCAAAGGATGCAGACTATTGCTGCTGCCCTTGGTACCACCCAGAGATGGAAAATAAGTCCCTATTGCTGAAGACAATGTTGCTTTCATCACAACACCCAAGCCACAGAGTCCTAAATGTGGCTCGTAGTTTGAAGGCACACTCTGACTTTCCATGGGACTAACTTTAGCCAAAGTATACAGGCAGAGATTTAGCAAAACCAAGAAGTAAGCTGGGTGTGGTGGTACAATGAACAGGCTCAGTGCAGGAGGGCTGATCAAACTTCAGCAGCAATATACTGTCTCAAGATAGCCAAGGACTTCTGGCGTAGTTCAGTGGAAGAATGTAAATCTAGGCCCCCAGCCCCATCCTCAGCACCTCCCTAATATGTGGAGAGTTGGAAGAGAGAGGAGGAGGAGGAGGGAGAGGAAGAAGGGGAAAAGAGGAGGGAAGGATAGGGAGGGTCAGGAGCAAAAGAAGGAAGAGGAGGAGGTGGAGGAGAAGGAAGAGGTGGAGAAACAATGGAGAAAGGAAAGAAGAAGGAGGAAGAGAAAGAAAGTTAGCAGTGTTGTCATGGCCTGACAGAGAGGATGCCATTTGCTTGGGTGATGACTTTCATTGTCTGAGCCTAAAGGGAGCTTTTAGGTTCCTCCTACACCAGCTCTTTCATGGTGATTCCTAAACTAAACATCAACAGGGTCTTGTCTAAGAAAAAGAAGCATATGACAATGATCCCTCTGAGTAGTAATTGTTTATCACCTCAATGTCATGGAAGTATAAAATCAGAAATGCTTACAAATTGTACACAATTATAAAATATATAAAGACTAACAACAATACAAGAGTAAAAAACGGATGACAAGCTGGGGGTGGTGGCACATACCTCTAATCTCAGCATTCAGGGAGGCAGAGGCAAGTGGATCTCTGTGTATTCCAGGCCACCCTGGTCTGTAAAGTGAGTTTAGGACAGCCAAGGCTACACAGGGATACTCTGTCTTTAAAAAACAAAACCACTACCACCACCACCACCACCACCACCACCACCAACAACAACAACAACAAATTCTGCCCCCCCCCCAAAAAAAAAGATGAAGCTCAAGAGGGCTGGCATTGAGGGTAAGTTATTTGCTGAGCAAGTATAAAGAACTGAGTTCAGATCCCCAGCAATCACATACAAGACAGCTGTGGGTAAGTGTGTAACTTTGGGCTGGGCAGGGGGCAAAGACATGTGTGTTCTTTCCAGCCAGACTGGCTGAAATGGTGAGTTCCCAGGTTCACAAGAGACCCTATATGAAAAAGTACTATGGAGAACAATTGAGCAAGATCCTTGAATTTGACTTCTGACTGCTATGCATGAATACACAGGTGAGTGTTCTCTCTCTCTCCTCTCTCTCTCTCTCTCTCTCTCTCTCTCTCTCTCTCTCACACACACACACACACACACATACACACACAGAGAGAGAGAGAGACAGAGAGAGAGAGAGAGAGAGAAAGAGAGAGAGAGAGAGAGAGAGAGAGAGAGAGAGAGAGAGAGAGAGA
>OU015752.1:45965270-45979965 GCA_907169655.1 Acomys percivali | reverse complement strand
GAGAGAGAGAGAGAGAGAGAGAGAGAGAGAGAGAGAGAGAGAGAGAGCAGTGCTAAATTGTCACCCCTGAGGGACTGCTGTACTACATTGTCATCAGGCTCATTATAATAATACTATTATCAATATCCTTTATCAAGCTGGTGATTCTCCCCTGAGGCTCTATCAAAGTTGCAGAAATCTCTTTCAGGAAAAGCTGTGTGATATCATTTGCCTCCCTTTGGCTCAGATGTGCCGTTGACAAGGCATATTTGCCTCCATTTCTTTTCTCATTAGCTCGAGGATATTAAAACAGTGTCTTTCACAGCCTGTGGGATCTTAAATGCAATACAAATAAGGCATTCATGCTGACGATACGGTATGTGGTCACACAGACTTATATAATCATGAAATGAAAACATAAAATCCAAGGCTAATCACATAGGACAGGAGAATTCCCCCTGGGGTGCAGAGCCCTGATCTGCAATCATCTCACCCTTTGAATGATGAATTTACAGACATGGTCCACAGAGGAACACAACGCCACCATCATCCTGACATCATTGAGCCTCCGAACTACCACAAACCTATTTAGCTACCCGGCACCAAATATGAAGAATATGAAGACAGCGGTCAGATTAAACCTTTTCAAGTGATATAAACATAAGTCAGTCATCATCTGAGCACTAGATGTGTACTCAACCTGAAGAGTCTGCTGACTTTCCATTAGCCTCTGTGGTTGAGATGATCGTCATTAAGTCATAATTTCAGAATGGTGTTAGAGAAGAAGTAAAGGCCTATCCTAATTAGGGTTACTATTGCTGTGATGAAATACCATGACCAAAAGCAAACTGGGGAGGAAAGGATTTATTTCCTTCACAGTTCCACATAACCATTCATCATCAAAAGAAGTGAAGGCCGTACAGGAACCTCAACATGGGAACTGGTGCAGAGGCCATGGAGGTGTTCTGCTTACTGGAATTCTCTTCCATGGCTTGTTCAGCCTGCTTTCTTATAGAACCCAGGACTACCTGCCCAGGAGTGGCCCCACCCACAATAGGCTGCCCCTTTTTCTAGCAATCACTAATTAAGAAAATGCCCCACATACTTACCTACAGCCTGATCTTATGGAGGCATTTTCTTGGCTGAGGCTTCCTCTTCTCCGATGACCTTGCCTTGTGTTCAGTTGACAAAACTAGCCATCACAAGGTCCATTAAAGGAGAACACCATTGTCTCATATTTGACCATGTCCCCTGGAGGGAGAGACCTGGTGGCACTCAGAGGAAGGATAGCAGGCTACCAAGAAGAGCCTTGATACCCTATGAGCATATAAACGGGGAGGAAGTCCCCCTCAGGCACAGTCATAGGGGAGGGGAGTAAGGGGAAAATGGGAGGGAGGGAAGAATGGGAGGGAGGGAGGAATGGGAGGATACAAGGGATGGGATAACCATTGAGATGTAACAAGAATAAATTAATTAAAAAAAAAAAAAAAGAACGAAGAACACCATCTTGCCAAGTAGTAGACTCTCTGGCCTGGGTAGAGACCTAACTTTCCAGTTTGGCTTCATCACTGACATGGCTAAGGGACCACTTTTCAGGAAGACAGGTTCACTTTAGGCCAGGCTAAGGAGATAGGCAGAATAATTACCTCTTTATTTACATACTGTGTCCTCCTTCCCTAAGCTGCTGTCCCAGCACAGTCTCTACAAGCCAAGTAACCATGAGGTTCTGCTGGGTCTGTTCATATTTCTATTCCTTTCCTTTCTTTCTGTCACTTAGTATTGGATGCTGGCCAGAACTTACGCATGCTTCTTCTTTTTTGTTGTTGTTGTTAATATATTTTATTAATTTACTAATATTACATCTAAATTGTTATCCCATCCCTTGTATCCTCCCATTCCTCCCTCCCTCCCATTTTCCCCTTACTCCCCTCCCCTATGACTGTGACTGAGGGGACCTCCTCTCCCTGCATATGCTCATAGGGTATCAAGTCTCTTCTTGGTAGCCTGCTATCCTTCCTCTGAGTGCCACCAGGCCTTCCCATCGAGGGGATGTGGTCAAATATGGGGCAGCAGAGTTCGTGTGAAAGTCAGACCCCACTCTCCACTCAACTGTGGAGAATGTCCTGTCCATTGGCTAGATCTGTGTAGGGGTTTGAAGTTTACTGCATGTATTGTCCTTGGCTGGTGTAATAGTTTGAGCAGGAAAGAGGGATAGAGGGGAGGACATCCTATTGGGACTTTAGGTGAGAGAAGCATGAGAGAATGGGGACATAGAAGGATCCAGAGGGTCCTAGAAATGCATGCTTCTTTTCTGATACTTTAGGCTCCTTATTTTCTCTAAGGCTCCTTCTCTCATTCCTTCCTTGGGCTCTCCACTACCATGGGGTGGAAGTCCATGCCAGCCCTGAATACATCACTTTTACTTCCCTCTTCCATTATTATGCTCTGGGCAGCTGCTGAGAGGTTCAGCCTGTCTGTCCTGTGCTGTTTTCTCTTTTAAACTCTCACAAAATTATTGTTGAGATGCTGTCTAAATCCATTCTTAAGATTTTTATTAATAGAAATGAAAACTTCAAGGGGGAAAACAAATTTCCCCATTATTATCTGGCAACCATAAAGGGATTCAGTAACAATAAGATGAATTTTAAAACCGTGTTGTGATTAAAAGTAATAATAGTAACTTTTTGCTTGGAATCTAAGTATTTAGGTGTCTGAGGTGTCTCTGTCAAGGATGAAGTAGAGGTCTCAACAAATAGCCCCAAAACAGTGTCCTCACAGTGTGGTAGTGACAATATTCCCAGCCCCTTAACCAATAGCATTGGATTCTATACACAGTGTCATTATTTCCCAGACTTAGTTATGTTCCTTTAATGTTTCACACATCCTTCCTTTTCCTCTGTGTCAGTGGAACTGAGTCACTCAACCCTCCTATCAGTCTCTAGCTTGACTTTCTGAAGGTTTGAAGAGAAGTGAAGAAAGGCATATTCATTAGCTTTCTTTTTGTCTGGCACCAGGGCCAATGCATCATTCTCCTTAGCAGATGCATCTCATGTGGGAGTTGTCAGTTCTGAACCTAGACAGACAGGCTTGGAAAGTACACATCATCCCACAGCTACATCTTTCCACTGATGCTCTGCCTCCTTGGTGATCATAGGGTAGACATCTACTGGAAGTCACCCAGGTAGATCTATTTGTAGCTCCTGTAAATGCACCATGCAGGAGCCCAAACACTCTGCTAGGTCCTCAAATGACAGAGACTTGGACAAGCTCTCATTGAGTCTTCATGTTTTACTAGGTGAATGGGATTTTATAAGATCTCGAAGGCCTGTTAGTCAAAGGTGACCAGACTAAATGGTGGGGCCACTAGCACAGCTGTCAGCTCCAATACTCTTCTTCTGCAAGGCACGGCTGTGGTTCCAGCCCAAGCACTGGCTTCAGTGGCTCTCCCTTTTTTCCCTACTTCTGGCCAGTTAATTGTGTCTCCTAAATGGCAGTGCAAGTACTACTGCTTCCAAAAGCAGCACAATCACTTTCTAGAACCTTCCTATGGTAGAAGCTAAAGGACAACACTCAACATCTTTGCTACTACTTCAGTTAATAAGTTAACCACGCCTTCTTTACTTGCACTTGTACTCATGTTGCAGACCAGGATGATGCTCCGAACAGCCCAGAGGCCTGAGTTCCACATGACTCCTCCATGAACCCATTTTTTCAGGACTTATTTTTCCTCTTAAGCCTGTGTCTCCAAACATGTGTCCAGAAAGGATTGTCTCTGTTTGAACCTCAGCATTTCCATGAACAGCCGTGTGTAACCTGGAGCAAATGATTGAATATCCTTAAGTGCAAATTTCTTATCAATGAAGGAGACTTATCTACTTTTCAGGGTTTTATGGTATTAAATTACATAATTCACTGCCTTATCACTATGCATATTTAAGAAGCAATATCTATGACCCCTGTTTCTTTCCTATCTACTTCAATTACCCCCTATCTCAAATAACTCATCTCTCTCCTGTTTCCAGCCCTTATGCCCTCCGTGGCACCCAGGAAACTGAAGCCTCCACATTAGTAGTCATTTCACTCTTCATAGTTCTCCAATGGATATGAGGCTCTGTGACTACCTGGATGTGATAAGTGGCTGCTATCTACCACTCCTGCTTTCCTGCTCCGCTTAACCAGATTTAGAGCCTCCCACAGGCACTTATGGGAAACCCACATGAGATACTTAAACATTTGGAGGTCTAGGACTGGGATATCTGTTCAACTTTTGTGTCACTATATTGTCATGTCCCACCTGCTCCATGTCTTTCATGTCTATTCAATGGTGACTGCTGGGTTTGTTTTTTCCTTGCCTATATCAAGCCAAGATGTCTTCAGACTTCTCAAGACGAATTAACCTGTAATAATGAGGCATAAAAAAGCTCAACCCTCAACACTTAACATAATAATTGTGCTAGGGCTATCATGAGCCAGTGTAGCAATGCCCAGGCATATTATAATTTTTTAAAACTATCGGTCTCAAGAGATCAGGACATGCCATTATTAGTAGTGAAGAGCTGTGGTCTTCACATACAGATATAGTATTTGAAGGCATCTGATGCCAGTTCTGTTCTGGTATACTTCCTATTGCTCTGCATATCTTCTTTCCTGGGTATGTGGTTAATCACTGTACTTGGCAAACCTGAGCCCTGCCTCCATCAGTCACATTTTCCTGCTCACAACAAAGCCCTAACATATGTAATAGTGAGAACATGTGGGTCCAGGATTCCCCACCCTCAAAAAAAATAGCCAGAGTGGTCTCCTTAGCTTTGCCGTGGTGGTATTTGCTGCTTTTCAGTCGACAGAGTGTTTTATTATTTATTTTCATTGTGCTTTTTATTGTAATATCTGAGAGCTGCAAGGAATTGCTGGACTGCTGTACACTGTAGTCATTGGGCATTATTTTATTGACAAGGCACCAATTAATAGTTTAGCAGCACATACCTAATTGCTTCAGTTCCTGTGTCTCGAGCCTGGGCTACTGTTCACCATGCCCACTGTGGATAGTCTCCTGCTATTCCTGCTTGGATCCTGCACCACCAGTGCAGCCTGTGTTCTCCATTGGTGTGATATTTTTGTTATACAATTGTGTGTGGTCTTTTTATGACTAATAAAGCAGACACACATATGTCTCATTATTTTCACATGTATTACCAACCAAAAGTGTTTCTTACAAAATGAAGCATGTTTCATCTTAAAGACACACACACACTCATAATCAGAGTTGAATTATTATAAATACTAACTTGCCATTCTCTTTCAGAAGGCTGTAACTCTCTGGGGAAGGAGCTCCCTTCCTTCTGTGCAATACCGCTAAGCCTGCTTGTAGTAATGGACCAGCTGGCTGTAGAGACAGACTTGTATTTTTTCCAGCAAGAGCCTATTGTGGCTATTGCTTGTGACTCAAACATGAAAGCATGTAGAAAGACCAGAATATTCATAAAAGCAAATTCATCACAGAAGGCAAGGTGGCCCCTGCCTGTGCTTCTGCTTCTGTGAGCAGCTCTGGGTGGTATCAGAGTCAAACACTAGAAACGTAAGGGTGAAATGATCTCAAAGTGCGTCCTTTATGGATACTTTGAATATGTGATGCTGCAGATCAAGGAAGATGATGGACAATGCTCAGGAGACTTGATCTTCTGTGCTCGTATTGCCTCAGGGTCCATCCCCACTTCTGCAGGAGAAGAGGGAATCTTTTGTAGTTGTTTTGTTGTTGCTATTTTGGTTTGGTTTTGGTTTTTTCGAGGCAGGGTTTCTCTGTGTAGCATTGGCTGTCCTAGACTTACTTTGCAGACCAGGATGGCCTCAAACTCACAGAGATCCACTTGCCTTTGCTTCCCTGTGCACCACCACACCAAGCTGAGGGAAATCTTTTTTAAAAATAGTATTTTGTATGATATTAGGAAAGTGTCATTCCATTTAAAGGATGAACAACAGTGTAGAAAACAAACAATATGTTCATGCAACTTTCTTCACCATATAAATATTTTCTACCTTGACCAGGATACCTCTACTTGTTTCTTCCACATAAGTAGAGAAATATCATGCTAGGAAACTATGAGAAGATCAATGTCATATAACAGATCTTAACTCCATCTTAAGAAATAGAATTAGTCATCTAAAACAAGGTTCTTTAGATGTTTGGTCAGTAAATAGGTATACTGGCAGAGGCACAGTTAGCCAGGTAGGTGGCTAGGCATAGCTGTGTAGCATGCCAGCTCTCTTGGGTTGGGT
Organism: Acomys percivali; assembly: GCA_907169655.1. Lineage (NCBI taxonomy): Eukaryota > Metazoa > Chordata > Mammalia > Rodentia > Muridae > Acomys > Acomys percivali. The sequence goes on along the minus strand of OU015752.1, from coordinate 45,973,713 downwards.
GGATGACTGTGCTTCATGTTGGGTGTGTGCATCAGTGCTAATGTCCTCAGCATGGAGTGACACTTGAGTCTCCTTCAGAAGGTTCCTTAAGATACAGGTTCTTGGACCTCCCTTGGCTTTTCCATTCAGCAGGACTGGGAATTTTCTTTTCTGGCAGGCTCTGTGGGATACTCAGATGGCCACTGTGAAAGGCACACTGGAAACAATGCACAGTCACCTCCTTCCCACATCCTCAAGGCCAGCAGATCTATCTTACAGTTGGGTGTGGAGTACCCTTCCACCTCTTCAGCATCCTTTTAAGTATTTTTCCTTGTCCCTAAAGCCTAAATAACTTGTTCTGTTCAGATTCATCCTGACTTTTGGCTCACATTAATTATGCTTTCAAATCTTTTACTGTATGTTAATTTACTCCTTCACAATGGGTCAACTGCAAACTCTGCAAGGTTCCCTAAATATGTTCTTTGATTTTTTTTAAGCCTGTGTCTTTTTGAGACAGTTCATAGGCTGGTGTGAGTTTATTTTTCTCAAAATTCTTTCTCAGCCCTTACAAGTGATGAAGCCCAGACATGCTTTCTTCTTACCATGCTGTCAACATTAGACAGAGGGGGTTTCCTTTACATGCCAGAGCACAGCAGAGGCTTACTGGTATTGGCATAGGTGCTGTGACTCTCAGTAAACCAAAATTATTGTTTTTTCTTAATTTGAAGAAAAGAAAAGTCATGGGAAAACTGTTAGAACATGGTCCAAGAATGGAGTCATGCTAGGAGACTTCTGTGCTTGTGAGAACACACCAAGAAATGAAGACAAGAAGCTTGTGACCTCAGTTTTCTCAAAAACATTTAATTCTTCTAGGAATGTGTTTTTGTGACCCTCCTGGGTGTATCAGATAAGGGCGAGTTTACTTCAGATTGCTCATTACAGCTGGGTATTGTTATTTGTTTATGTGTCTCTGTGGAAAAGCTTGTTTTCTGCCACACGTGCATGTCCTTGTGATTGCACACTTTACTAAGGTGACTCTTCTTAACCCTCAGAGTGAAAATTGTCTGATGCTCTCAATAAGTTTGCCCATTTCATGAGACTTTACTCAGCCTCACTTTTAGGCTCCATTTGCTTAGGTCCTACCACCAGTTTGAGTAATAAGCAGATGACATCGAATTGCACGCAAATCTGATTCAAATATAACCTGTTATTATCTGAAACAAGTATCAAACCAAAATTCCACACACTAATTGAAAATCCCAAGAACTTCCTGGGAAGTGGCCTTGTAGTCCGGATGTAATGAGAACAACGTAACTTTCTTATCGAACACAGGGAGCAAGCAGGATGAAAGAAACAAAGCATTCTGTCTAGTGAGACTATGGTAACATTAAAGGGTTGAAGTAAAGGCTTAAGGACATGGAGAAAAAGTTTAATTGGTAAAGTGCTTGCCTTTCAAGCACGCCGACGTGAGTTTAGATCCCAGAATCCAGCATAGAAGGTGAGTGTGGATCCTATTTGTAACTTCAAAGCAAGGAAGGTGGTGACAGGAAGAGCTGTGCAGTTCAAGCTCACTTCCCATCTCTCGTCAAATCAGTGAGCTACACGCCAATGAGAGAACCTATTGCAAGACAGAAGGTGGATGGGTGCTATGGCCTCTATCTTCCACAAGCATTTCACACACACACACACACACACACATACACACACACACACACACACACACACACACGGTGGGAGGCAGAGAGGAGGAGTTATGAGGATATGAGCTGCACCATGAAATGTACTGAAACAAACAAAACTCCTTATATTCCAATATCAAGTCAAGCCTACTTGTTCTGATCATATTTTCAATTTTTCTTTTCATAGCAAAGAAAAATCAATTATTTTTATGTAAAGGATGCCAAGCAATCCACTGACTGGCAGATGTTGCCACCTTGATAAAAGTCTCCAAGAGAAAAATTATACTTTAAATGCAACAAACTTGCATACATAAGGTGTGTGATATATGTTTGAGGGATATAACACATGTTTAAGGAAGCATGGTATCTTTGCATATAAGCCAAAAGCATCAGGCCAGACCCTTCTTGTGCAACCTAGAAGTGTTCTGAACTCACCCAGGCGCACCTGATGTAATGGGAGCAAGGTGACTACAGAAACACCACACTTGATGAACAAATCTTGTTCTTACCATTTAACAGATAGGGAAAGTGGTTGAGAGAGGTTAAAAACATTCTCAAAGCCCATTAGTTAGTAACAAGGAGAAATATCATAGAAATCTGCAGCCCTTAGAGTTAAAACCTCACTTCTACACATCTCATTGTACAAAATTATTACTGCTTGTATTTGCGTGTTACCATAGTAATCTGTCCACCATCTGACTCAGACATCTGATCTTTACAGAAAATTCCAAGGTGACAATTTGTGTTGGAAACAGAAAAAAATACACAATTTTATCATAAGCCTTTAAAAGTTAATGCTTTCAGTCAATATAATTTATATGCATTTTGTGACCTTAATGAGACATTAAATGTTATAAAATACATATTTAGTAGTTAATAAAAATTATAATTAGGAAGAAGGTCAAAGTTCAATCCTATGTGAATTGCTTCAATGTGGTAGTTTAGATCTGTATTTGCTTATTACCTTTTTAGGTAATACATGTAACTAGAGTGCAACATTTTTTTAAATTTTTATTAATTTATTCTTGTTACATCTCAATGGTTATCCCATCCCTTGTATCCTCCCATTCTTCCCTCCCTCCCATTTTCCCCTTATTCCCCTCCCATTTTCCCCTTATTTCTCTCCCCTATGAATGTTCCTGAGGGGATTTCCTCCCCCTGTATATGAGGAATATCAAATGGCTGAGAAACACTTAAAGAAATGCTCAACCTTCTTAGTCATCAGGGAAATGCAAATCAAAACAACTCTGAGATTCCATCTTACACCCATAAGAATGGCTAAGATCAAAAATTCAAGCGACACCACATGCTGGCGAGGATGTGGGGAGAGAGGAACACTCCTTCATTGCTGGTGGGAATGCAAACTAGTACAGCCACTTTGGAAATCTATCTGGTGCTATCTCAGAAAACTGGCAATAGGGCTTCTTCACTTTAGTTTTATGTGTGAGAGATATCTGGCCAAGTATAACATAGCAATGGATTGTGCCAACATCTCAAAGAAAACGTCTTCAATAGACTGTTGAACAATATCTCACTCACTCACTTCAGTTACAGAGACTTAAGAGACAGTATTATGAAAAGCAGAGATCTGTGATTCACTACCAAACTAGAGCTGTGTGGAGGGCTGCATGTGGCCTAGGGTCAGCAGCATCAGCCAGGCTGTGTGCTCTTGGGTACTACTGAGAAACAAACATCCCAAGATTATTCTTCTTAACATTTCTAACTACCAATCTGGTCTTGGAATCAGAAAGCACTCCGTTCTCATCCTGAGACATTTGTAGAAACTCTTGACATTCATTCATGAGGTAAAGGGTTTTAGAATCCTTGTACAGATGGAATCTTTGCTTTTGCTCTGTTCATGGTTTCGCCTCCCAGTGGAAGTCTCCCCAAGAATAGAATCCTACAGTAGGAAGTTAGTCTAACCCCAATCTGGAATCAAAGAGGACCAAAGCTTCAAACATCTGTCAGTGAGCCCTCCAAGAAGGACCACATAGACAAAATAGAAGGTGTTCCCCTTGGAAAGGACTATGAGCAAAGCTAGATTAAAAACATGTGGTATTTGCTAATTTGCAAAAATTAAAATTAAAAATAAGAGAAAGATTTCTATCTTAGATTTGTTATGAAATTTGACTAATACCACATGGTTATAGGTACCACTCTGAGGATGAAGACTAATGAAGGCTTTTACTTCATGTCTGTGTGTTACACACTGTTGAGCTTCCCCTACAGGAATCTGTTGAGCTACGGGGCATCTCTCTGTGGGAACACAGATTTAAAACTTGACTTGTAGATTGGGCAAAGGCCCTGGCTTTCAGGCACCCAATGTCCCAGGTAACGACTTGGTCTCTCACTTAATTTTGTTTTGCTTTTAAAAAGGCATGTTTAAATTCTCATCACAGTTTACTCTAGTCATACAAAACAACCCCACTGAAGCAGAAGCTTAACACCAACCCAGATGTCTCAGAGATGTTCTATCTGTGCCTTTTGCAGGTGCCTGATTTACTTGCAGGCCTTAGGAGATGTCCTTGATCTGCAGTCTTACTGAAAACAGAATCACCAGAGAGGAATGAAAGCCATTTAGATCTCTTAAATGTCAGTCCTGGACGCGACATCACAGTTTGGTTCGTCTCCAGGAAAGGCCCCTTCTGGATCTGTGCTGCTCCACAGGGCTTGGAACAGAATGATGCCTGTGCTACCTCAGTGATTTTTCTCCCATTATGAAAAGAGGTGGTGCAAACATCTAAGAAGCTTCTGGAGTTTTCTATGAAGTAGTGCATTGACAATGAATGGAAGTGGAGGTCTCAGGGTGGCTTGCCGGGATAACAGTTGGATTAGCAGAGGTGGCATCAGGTTTAGCCAAGGCTGGTGAAGGCAGAAAGCTACAATGGTTGTCTCAGTCAACCCTGCTGGGCACTCCAGCTCAGCTGTAACTTTTGTGTTTCACAGAATGATTCCATTATCTTGCTATGTTTGTAGAAGAGGCCAGAACAAAAACACAAGTGTGGGGGGGCGGGGTTTAAAAGGTGACCTAAGGCAGATTTGGAGAAAATACGTGGGTGTTGAGCTTCAGGAACAGGAATGTTTCATCAGAGTCTGCACATTTCTGGTCACTGCACCTCCATGGGCCATTGCCTCAAGTCTCATGAGAGGTAAGTTTGAATACTTTTGTGGGCCAAAGGGCAGCTGGAGCTGCCTTTGGGAATATCCAGGTCTCCTCCATGGACCCAGGGGCAACAGAGTCTCCTTCAGGTATGTCTTAGCTCCTCCCTGTACTCCAGGGCAGATGGAGTGTCCTTTGGCTATGTCCTCATTCCTGTGAGGAGTTGCCTTCCCAAATTCCTGGGGCTCTAGGACCTGAGATAAGGATCACAACGAAAGCTCCAGATCCCTGAACTCTAGGTTTTACAAATTCCTGCTGAGTTTGCCCAGTACTATATTTGTTAATGCCGTCTATACCTACCTATGCATAATTCGGTAAAAATTGATTCAATGGGCACAAATACATTGGAAGACTCACTGATGCATCTGAGCTCCTTGGACTTCAGATAAGAAGAAGGATAAATTGCTTGAGGACTGGAGTTCAAACTAGGTTCATCAGTGATGAACCTTTTCTCAATTATTATCTGTAATTTACTCCTAAAAACAAAACACTACTAGAGAAAAGGCGAGGTTCCTACAATGCTGGAAGTTTGGTAAGAAATTCGAGATCATTTTCATGAGCTCCTCTCATCGGCAAGGATGAAACCATGGCCAAAGTCCACAAGAGGCTCGGAGCTCAGAATCCTTTGCTGTAACTGAAACTGGACAGACTCAAACCCTGTTCCCACTTCATGAGACTGCAGGACTGTGGGGATGGTTGTCTCACGGAGTGAACTACAAAGCGCCACAGAGGGTACCTCTCTGATGGCTCCATGAGCTCTGGGTCTCTTTGAATGTCATAGGAATTGCATTTGCTGAATGCTGCCCCTCCCCCTGTATCACATCCCCCCCACACCACCACGTTACACACTTTAAGGGGAAACTAAATAAGCAGTATACCAACTTTTGCCAAAATGTGGGATTCAAATGATGCATTCTGAACCATTTGAGCAGGCACCATTATGGATACATTACTGTTGGGTTCTAATACAACAAAAGACAGATGACTTTAATATAAACCTATTATGGCTAATAAGAAAACAGACTGATATTGCTAATTATATAATTTATTTTCTCTTTGTTATTGGGATGTGCTTTTTAAGATCATTAAGGGTATAAAAACGGAGGAGAACTCCAGCTTGGCCTAGTGGAGTATGGCGCCTTTTCCCCAGAGTCAGTCATTATGCCTGTAAGTTGTTACTGCAGATTGCACTTAACAGGCTAAATTCCTATCTAATTTCTACCTTTGGTGGAAGGAAATCATTTCAGGAGAAATGCAGTGATAAGTGCTGTCTGCCCAGCATCTATACAAGCGTGTTCCTAGCTTGATGGCACCAGTCCCTCCTTCTGTCTAGGGCATGTTCCTGGAGTGATTTCAGACAGTTCCTGCCAAGTCGTGCTTATTCAAGGCTGCCCAGCAAGCCCTTCAGGGACATTCTAGTGTTCTAGAATTTCAAGATAGCCAGGGCACATCGTCAAATTCTCTTGGCAACTGCTGTTTACTGGACAGGATGCCAATCAAAGGTCTCTAAGGGCTCTGAGAATATTTCATAATGCCAGGGTCTGCTTCCAGGGAGACCTCTTGGGCCTCTACGTCACAGTCCCTTGAAAGCTTATTCCAGAATTCAATCACATCAGTCTTAAGGTCCTTTCTTGAGCTTAATGGAGTCTCTATCATTGTAAATGCCATCAAAGGAATTCAGTTCCAATTGGTTTTCCTGTTTATAGTCTGTCTCTGATCCAAATGGAATCAATCACCTGAAATCCACCTTCATGGCTGGTCTCAGGAACCATGAGCACCCAAGGCAACTTCTATGTCACTACAAACCCTTCACTTCATCCTAAAAGCTTTCCCATCGAACACTTTTGGTGTCATCAGCCCCCTTTATCAACAATCTGAAACAACATCTTTTGTTCCAATAAACCATAATCTTTGGACTGCCACAGACACCACTTTCGTTTAGAACTGATATTTGCCCAAGACTGTCCAGGAGGAACAACGTTGCACTATGAACCTTTGCACTTTCTTTCATCTCTACTTTCAAAATCTATTCCTCCAGGTTTCCCAGAGTACCAACCTGTGCCATCTCAAAACTTCAAGTGGTCAGATATCATTATGCATGAGGTCTGTATGCTTTCCTTAAGTGCCTGCTATGCTCACTTGAGACACTTAAAAACCAGCATCTAGGAAGGTAATGGATTGCCAAATTCAGAGAATGAAACTACAGTCCCAAGTCACTAGCAAAATGTAGTCCTGACATTTCTAACAAATGAAGGAAGACTTTGGAAACAACTCATTCTAACTCTGATGTCACAGAAGCCTACTTGGAAATGTCACCATGATGAAAAGCACATGATGAGGATAAAGATTCCTTTCTGACAAAGCTCACTGGATCTCTATGAGTTAAAAGACAAATTAACAGAGTGCTGCACCCCACAGAACACTGCATTCGATGAAAGACCACAAAGAAGACAGTGGTAACTGGACACTTTAATGGACTTGGAAAAAAGTGTACACCTTCTTTGGCCTCTGAGCCATCCTAACATTCTAGTGGCAAACACTTCTACAGGAGGAGACTGAGGTTGGGCCGAGAAACCTCATTCATTTCTGGCTATATCTAGGGCATAAGCACATTCTATGATGTTCACACAATGGTAAAATGAATGACTGTGTTCCTGAGGTGCACTCTCAGTAAAGAACACATGGCTGTGTTTACTATATTCAGAATGATCTTATAGCCACTGATGCTGAAGTAACACGTAGGACATGAGGCTTCTTCCCAGGCAAGATACATCCAAACAAGGTTGTATAAGATGTATGCATGTCCCCAGAGTCACTGGTGACCGTGGAGATGATGGAAGTATAAAACAGGGACTTGGCCTTGGCCTCCCTCCAAAAGTTACTTTGGAGGGCGTAGGAAAACATGGAAACATTGGGCCAGATTGTGATGCATGAGAGGTAAATCTATAGACAGGAGGAAAAAAAAAGGCAAGATGATTAGGGAAGAAGAAAAAGCGTTTAAATGTTTGCCATGGGGAGAAGGGATGAGACGTCCCTGGTGAAGCTGGAGGAGGAGACTGAGGCCAGCTTTTACAAGCCAAGTTACACCTGAAGGGCACTTCATGCTACCTAGGACATAAGAGGCCTGCTTTGTTCCTTAAGTTGTCCACATGTGATGGGATCAGTCAGGAGTACAGAAGGTGATGGTAGATAGTGATGCTCATCCAAATGAGAGATTGGCCTGAGTCTGTGGGAGAATGGTCCAGGGTGGAGAGAAGAAAGACAAATTAGAGTGAGATGAGAGACCTTAGGAATTCATTTGCTTTCCCTTTTATATATCTTTTAGAAATTTTATTAATTCTCTGTGTGTGTGTCTCTCTCTGTATCTCGCTGTGTGTCTCTGTGTCTGTATGTCTCTGTCTCTGTCTGTCTGTCTCTCTGTCTGTCTCTCTGTCTGTCTCTGTCTCTCTCTGTCTCTCTCTCTGTCTCTCTCTCTGTCTCTCTCTGTCTCTCTATCTCTCTCTATGTCTCTGTCTCTGTCTCTGTCTCTGTCTCTCTCTCATTCTCTGTCTCTGTCTCTGTCTCTGTCTCTCTCTCATTCTCTCTCTCTCTCTCTCTCTCTCTCTCTCTCTCTCTCTCTCTCTCT
>OU015752.1:45945333-45962994 GCA_907169655.1 Acomys percivali | reverse complement strand
CCCTCCCTCTCTCTCTCTCTCTCTCTCTCTCTCTCTCTCTCTCTCTTTTTTCAGACAAGGTTTCTCTGTGTAGCCTTGGCTGTCCTGGACTTACTTTGTAAACCAGTTTGGCCACGAACTCGTAGGGATCCACCTGCCCCGGCCTTTAGCTCTTCACACTGCTGCTATAAAGACATTTCTGAGTTTCTTATCAGGCTAGTTCACTATTAGCAGCAAGTGAAACCGCAATATATTTAGCATCCCTCAACTTTACTGGTTTTATTTATTTCTTCTAAGACTTAAAAAAAATACTTTGTGGTCATTTTGTAAGCTGTCTGTAGTAGAGGAGGCCATGAATGCTAATGGGCACATGTTTAATTTTTTTTTAGTCCTTAGTTAGGCATTTTTTATGAGGGTAACCCAGTCTTTATTAAGTGAGTTTGGAATTATACCATCCACCTTTTGTCACCATTTTGGTTGAGTTTGAGAAAGGTTGCCACTTATTCTTTAAATGTCTAGAAGATTTGCCACTGAAAGCAGCTCATTGTGGTTTTTATCAGAGACCTGTCTGACAGGACTGCCTTCCACACGTCCTTTCCTTTGAAGTCCCTCTGTCCTTCCTTCCCTCCCTCCTTTTCTTGTCTGGGGATGGGACACAATACCTCAAGTGTGCTAGGCAAGGGCCCAGCTGGGAGCCTCACATTGAGTGTGCTTACTACTACCAGAGGCGCATGAGCCCATCTCCTGGAGCATAGGTAGCCTGGCAGGGGTCACATCCCTGAAGAAAACTGTCCCCTGCCCCTGCAGCTGTCAGTTGCAGATAGTTCCTCAGAGTAGGCCTGGAACTTCTCAAACACATGCCCCAGACCCCAGCAATGCTGGCATTTTGGCTGGTTTGTCCTTGTGCGGGTCTTGTGTATATTTTTATTTTCTTATATGCCTTTAAGGAATTAGAATCAGAAGGACTCACTATACCGTTGTATTAGTTATTTTTTTCCCCTGTGAGAAGGTCCCTTTGTTCACTCTTCTCATTTCTTCTTTCATGATCTGATGGTTCCTTTTGTCCTGGATCCTTCTTCTTACTTTTATTTCCTGTATATGTTATTGAGTGCTTACCAGATAGTTTTAAAAAATACAATTTTATATGGATACCAACTTAAGAGATGTTGTTCTCATCTTCTCTCATCTTCTCTTATAGTCAGAGTCAGCCATTCTTTTCTCTATGGATCCAGTTTCCTCCTCTGACTCTGTGTCGCCCAGTTTCCTCCCCCATGAAACCCATGGTGTCCATGCAGAGAGCAGTTGTCCAGTGAAACTTTTGTCTCTTTCCTTCATGTGAGGTTTTAGCTACACAGAATGACTGATACATTATGTTTAAACCTTAATTACTTCCAGCCCTGTCTCCTCTGGACAAAACTTCAATCATATTCTCTCATGACTTGCCACACCTCATATACTATATTTTTGCCCTTGACTGCTTTCAATTTTTTTTCCCATACAGTGGAATTTTGTGAGGACATGGTTTTGTTTTTTGTTTTCTGTTTTCTTTGCTATCTGCCAACAGCTCTAATATCGCCTAGTATAAATATTTTTTTCTGAGTGAATGAATAAACATTAAATTGTATTATATTGATTATTTGCATATAGTAAGTTCTATGTTTTTATTATGAAAACCAATAGTTTCCCTTTCTATTGTAATAGGATAAAACATATTATATTAATTATTTTAATTTATTTTTACCTACAGCATCTGAATTTATATTGTTAGAAAGAAATACTTGGCCTGCAATTGTACATAAGAAACATAATGCAACTAAGGTCAAATATCACTTAAGATACTTCTTAAGTTGTGCCTTTTCATGAGGAAGAATTTAGTAGTTACTGCTATCATGATTCAGTTATGTTGTGGTTTAAAAATTATTTGAGAGTGCTAATGATTGTTAATGAAAGATGAGACTGTTATTAATTTGTGAAGCTGTAATTTATCACAGCCTTGATTACAACCAAATTTTAATAAATAACATTGGATCTTCTTTGTAACAAACCAATAAGAAAACTCTGGGGAAGCAACCAAACCTGTCAAAGTGCCTGAGGGTCAGCAAGTGTCCTCACTGTATTTAGGACAAGGTGAGCTAAATTTTCAATTGCGCAGAGGAAGGAAGAAAGCAATGAAACCCAGGGCAGACTTTATGCTTCATTAGCCATGAAGACAAGGCGAGGATGGCCTGACCCAGCAGGATCAGAACACCAAGAAAAATAGCAACGTGTATCAATAAGTTTGACTTAAACTTAAAAGGTTAAAATTAGTGATACAGGGTTAGAAAGGTGGCTCAGAGGGTACGCGCACTTGTGGTGCAATCATGAAGACTATTCAAACCCCAAAACATGTATAATAAACATGTGGGGGGATCTTTATGCAATAAGCACTCTGAGACACATGAGGCACACATGAGAGTGAAAGAGAGGAGATATCATCAATGGACTGAAGCCGGGACAGTTCCTGAAAGGCCTTGATGAACAGTTTCTGTTCTCATGTGATAGCGCATGCAAGCAAATGAGATTTCACAGATGGGTATGTGGCCATCAGCAGGGTGTTATGCGCAACAACCCATTGTTTCAGGGATTTCTCCAGGTTGTTCTGCTCCAGGTAGCAAGTGAATCTGCTTGGCAAATAGGCAGGACAAGCAGTGCTCTAAACCACAAAATAAACTAACAATTCAGTATCGAATTATTGATCGTTTCTCCCTTAGTCTATTTCAAATACATTTACACCTAAACTAGTACTGTGGGGATGGCCATAGCAGCCTGGCTCCAGTGTCAGTGGGAGGCCCTATCCCAAGAGAATGGCAGAGAGGGAGGGAGAGAGAGAGAGAGGGAGAGGGAGGGAGAGAGAGAGAGAGAGAGAGAGAAAGAGAGAGAGAGAGAGAGAGAGAGAGAGAGAGAGAGAGAATGGGACACCCGTTACTCTTGCCTCCACATGCTATATACGCGCTCATACAAACCTACACACAGATAAAAGTAACTTTAAAACACTGCTAACACGTATTACTTAGAGTGAGTACCCTGCACGTAGCTTGTTCATGCCTGTGTGAGCTTATCCATGTGTCTATTAAACAGTGACAAGTAGGTCACTTTTAAATCATAGATGTGGCGTGGGAAAAAAACAAACAAGACAAAACAGATAAACATAAAAAAAAAAAGAGTAATCCAGGAACCCAAACCAAAGGACCCTTACAAAAGTATAAGTACTTCTTCACAAGATACTTAAAGCTGAACTCAAAAACTTATGCCAGTCAGTTATGTCACACTTCCTACTGATTCCTTCATTAGCTTACTTAATTAGAACTCAGATTTTGTAAAGCAGTATTTTTTATAATTAATAAATAGCTAGCAGTCCTGTCTAACTTGGTACCGCTATGACATTGTCACCTATGAAGTTCACATCGGAGAGATGTGCAATCCAGTTTAAAAAAAAAACTTACCAGAAAGATCTACAAATGTTTTTAGTAAATTTAGGAATTTGTGCTGGGCTGTGCCCTAGCTCCACAGTGTGTGGTCCTGGTTTATCCCACTGCAGAAAGTCGAAGTTCTGCCCAGAATGGTGTTCTATATAAGGACTAATGTTGCAATAAGATGGACCATTTAGAAAGGAAAAAACCTGAATATTGGTGGCAAAAAGTATATTGGAGACACTATAATTTATTTCTCTTTAAAATGTGTTAGTATTTAAAATTGTTAATATAACTGTTTGAGAAAATGTACTGAATACAATGGATTGTGCTAATGCACACACACACTGAGCACTGTTGCAGTCAAATTAGATGCATTTGTCACTCAAACATTTACTTTGTCTGGAGCTGTTGACTAATCAGGTCCCATAGAACCACAAGCATTACAGGCCAATGTCCTTAGCTCCTCTCCAGATCTTGACAATAAGATCCTATTGCTGAAGGTACCACAAACCTAAGTCCTAGAATAGAGAAATCAAGCTGACTTCAGCTGGAATCTTCATCTTTAATGGCTAGCTTTCCACAGTACTAGAAGGTTCTATACACACTAGTGGAGGAGAAAAAGATTCATACATCTGACTGACCCAGCTGTAAGTTCTGAGAACTACAATAGGCCTGATAAGATACGCCCACTGACACCATAGTGGCAGAAACACTGTAGGAATAACTGCTTTCAGTTTGGATTTAAGATTTGGTCTTCCAGGCACAGCAGGGTAGTTGTACATATGACTTCATAGAGATTGTGACACCATTCACAAGACCCATGCAAGCCTACAACAGACAAAAATCCTAGCATAGAGAGGGGAGCTGAGCACAAAGTCCCAGTGCTTCTCAGCCAAGAATCTATTGACAAATGATAGTTTGTAGAAAAGGAGGAGTCAGTTTTCTTTAAGAGTGCAGCCCCTGGTAGATTGACCATGCTCCAGCGGAAAGCCACACATCCAAGAATATATGGGTACTATAAATTTCTCTCTATGGGTTTAAGAAAGAAGGAGGAGGAGGAGGAGGAGGAGGAGGAGGAGGAGACACAAAGTCCACAGGTAGGGAGCAGGGTTTGTCAGGGAGGAGCTGGGATAGAAATGACTATGACCAAAACACATGGATTGAAATCTAGCAGGCCCTCACATGCATTCCCAGGGGCTGTTCTTGCAAACTGTAGATCATGTCAAGCTGATAATCACTGTTCACTATCACACCACCCTTCACATCATACACCATGCATGCTTACACAGATCACACACATATGCATGTGGGCACACATACATACAGTACACGTGCATAGCAGAGTACTTGCTGTGTTTTCCCTCTGTTTTTATTGATTCCTTGAAAACTTAGTGAAATGCGTTTTGATCATATTTTGAAAATCGCCTTTGAATGTGATGTTCTTTATTCTTTACTTCTTGTGATTGCTTGTAACTTAACCCATCCGTACTCCTTCCCTATAAGTCTGGGAAACAGTGTTATATTAGTTATTTCTCTCTTGTTCTGATAAAAAAAAAAAACTCTCATAAAATGACACTTAGGGAATAACAGGTTATTTTGGCTTACAGTTCCAAGGGTGTACAGTCCAGCGGATGGGGATGATGCAACAGCTGGAGCTTGAAGCTAGCCTGTAACCAGGAAGCAAAGGAATCACATTTCAACCATTCAGAGGAATAAGGGGCAGAAAACAGAAAGTGGAGCCTGGCAGAGCCTGCTCCATTGACCTCCTTCCCCCAGCAAGGATGCACCTCCTAAAGGTCCCATAACCTTCCCAAACAGCGCCACCAACTGGAGACCACATGTTCAAATGCATGATGCTGTGGGGGGCATTTCATTACCAAGCCACAGCAACTATCTTTCCGGCAGGCATGAGGACACAGGTATACATAACACACCTGCTCACAGATACACTCAAATGTAATCTCTCTTTAGCCCTTTCTGCTCACTCTAGAGTACAATAACTATTGTGAAACTATGAACTACAACAGCTGATGTGAAAGGGTAGATTATAATGGTTCCTTCGAAAGCCTCAAAGTTATTAGGATCCAACTGAGTAAACATGGGCTTAAGGAGCCATAGCAAATGGCATGTGAAGAAATGAGAGGTGGAGGGGAACTGTGGCTGTATTGCATGAAAGAATCACTCTGAAGGTATTTGCTGATGGACACACCCACACTGTGAGTAAGGAAGCCCTGAGCAAAGACAGTCCGTGGATCATCAGTTTTCCCCTTATGTGATGAAGTCAGTTGCTTCCACAGAAACATAGATAGGAGAGGTGATACTTTTGTTTGGAATGATTCACTAAGGACTCAGATATTACAATTAGAAAATTGTGGGGTTGGAGAGATGACTCTGCAGTTAAGAGCGCTGGCTGCTCTTCTAGAGTACCTGAGTTCAATTCCCAGGGCACACACGGCAGCTCGCAGCCATCTATACCTACAGACTTAAGGGATGCAACATCCTCTCCTGGCCTCTGCTAGCACCAGACACACAAGTGGTACTCAGACACACATGCAATCAAAACACCCACATACATAAACAAAAAGTAGGAAACCATTTTTCTGCACGTAAGTTGTAGGAATCCTTTTCGACGCTCAATATTGTTTAGAAATTTTAATTTTAATGGAGATCATTATGCTATCACAATTTCAGCTTGTCCATCTAAAAGGTAAGTCCAGGAAGCAAAGCCAATATAGCATTGATCAGTGCTTGCCTGGGAAACATACAATTATGTAAACATACCAAAGTCTATGTCTATTGCCAGGTTGTCAGTCACACCAATATTCTGATGGAGCCATTTATATGGTAAGATGGATGAGGATAGATTGTGCTTCACAAGGAAAAATGTGTAGTGTGACAGCACCATCATCCCTCTGAATGAGCTCCAGGACCCAGTAGATACCAAGATCTACAGCTGTATCCACAGTGGTGAAGCTGGACCAGAACTCTCACCCCTCCCCGTCCTACTTAACTCCTCTCTGCACTGCAGCCTGGCGCTTTCCCTGAACCTGCACTCCTGCTCTTCACACTTAGACAATTTCTAGATTAATGTATGGATCTTACACAGAACCTTTACCCCTCCCACTTCACACTTAGCTCATCTCGACCTTAAAGCAGGGAGCTTACAGAGAACTACCCCTCCTCCCCTTTTACCCTTAGTCTAATTCCATGCCACTGTGTAGAATGGTAGAACATCCAAGGGAAATCCTGTGGAAGTAAGTCATAACTATTGATTATTATCGAGGGAAATGTATGAACTTGAGCAATGTGGAATGAGGTTTTTGCCTTTAAATTACACTCACAGATAGATTGGTTGAACCCACAGATGTGAAACCCAAAGCTTACAGATGTCCAACTCTGTATATATGAATGGACACAAGAATTTCCTGTGTATATGTGGTTCTTTTAACTTTAAAACAATGAAAAGTAAAAACTGATGTGTTTTTAAAACTGTTCTGCATCTCCTGGAGTGACTCTTGCCCTATGAACAGAGGGGAGTGAGTAAGGGCAACTCTGCCACTCTGGGTGGTCCTGAAGACACGTCCAGCAGGACAGAGGCTTGAATAAAACTGTCCTGCTGGGATTCTTTGGTCATAGAGTGACAGCAAAGGGTCTAATGTCTGTCAACTGGTATTAAAAGCATAATAGCAATGAATATTCTAAGAGTTAACTTACTTTTCATTTTTTTTTTGTGAACTTGATACACTTCATAGAAAAATGACTCACAGTGATTCTAAATATTAAATCATCTCCATTCATGTTAGTATTATTATATACCTAAAATGTCCAAATAAGCAGGTGAGCTTACATTACTGATACATGCTAATTGGCCATCAGGCTAATCACCTCAGAGAAAATCCTAACTGTGACATGATATATCAAGAAAAGTTTTTACTGTTATCTCTCCAAAGTCTATCTGTAAGGCTTACCGTTTAGTGGTAGGTTTACTATGTAGGGGTTTAACTGCGTTAAAACATGCTTTTGCATTTATTAAAGAAGGTACTAAGAAAATTTGGAGTTTAATAATATATTGTGTTGGGCTCTGGATGCATTTTGCATCTTGGATTTTAAACAATCAGTTTTCTTAAATGTAGAAATAAAAGAAGGGAGTGGTGATTATAAATACAAAAGAGCCTCCAAATCTGACCCCAATTCCTGTTTCATATTTGAATGTCGGGCTTACTTTATCCATCCTGAGCTTTCTGGAAAATTATTTTAGATCCATGGTATGTTAGTCACTGTCCCATTAAAGCCACATTCCACTCCCTGGGTCAGATAGAATTGTAGCTATATCATAATGCAAAAATGCATTCAGTCCAACTTCAAAAGTCGCCATAGCTTATAACAGTATCAGCACTGTTTGAAGGACAAAGTTCAAAGTCTCTTCTGAGACTCAATGTAGTCTCTTAACTGTGATCTCCTGTAAAATCAAAGCCAAAAATCAAACAGCGAATCACATGTGTCTAACATACCAGTGCACAGAATATAAAGAACTATCACAAAAGGGAGGAAGGGAAGCATAGTGAGGAAATACTGGACCAAAGCAAGACTGAAAACCAGCAGGGCAGACTCCAAACTCGGCCTCTCCATGTCTGACTTCAAGGTGATCTTCAGATGTTAAACTCCTTTCAGTTTTGTTGATTGCAACATTTCTCTCTCTTGTCTTGTTACACGCCCACTCTGGAGTTGTCCTTGGCAGGTATCCCAAGACTCTGTCACCTCCAACATTGTGCGATCTCCAAGGCAATCCAACCTGCACCTTCACGGCTTCATGCAATGGTCTCTCCAGGCCTAGTTTCTAGACACCCATGCTGTACACCTGGCCTCAGGAGCTTCCCTCAGCTGTGGAAGGAGATTCCACAACCCCTTTTACATATCCCTCAACTCTAAAGCCAGAACCATTGAACCTTTCAAGTTCTGCTGCTTGCTGGGACTGGAATTTGGCCCCCTAGTTCATTACATTTGCCTCAGCTTTCTGTTGTTGAAGGTTTCTTTCACTGCTTAAGCAGTTCTTTAATTCCTTTTTCACAAATAGGAAGCTTAACTTGGTGGAATCTTACCCTGAGATCACTGCTTCCTTTATTTAATTTGGCATCAGGCTTTTCTTCAAACCTTTTAAGCTCCTTGAGCACAGAACTTAGCTTTGCTACACTCCTCGGTGCTCTTTTTCTCTGTATATTTTTTATTTCTCCTTGCCTTACTCGCTCACTTGCTTCTTTTCATTGTAGATCTGCATAAAAATGACCATCAATAACCACATAGTGTAGTCAGTACTAGGCTGTCCTGAAATCGTTTCTGCCAACATCATTAATCCTAAACTCTCAAAAAAATTATTATGATAAAGGCAGAAGGCAGCTACATTCTATGGCAAAATATCAGACAAATGATTTCTAGGTCACTTGTACTGACTGTCAAAAGCTACATTGCTCTCAGCACCACTGTCTTCCATGGTCCTACTAGTAAGGTCTATTAAGCCCCAGTTAAAGCATTCAACTGATTTCCCAATCCTAACTGTCAAAGTTGACATTCTACCAACAAGCAGCAGGCCTGCCAGAGCAATCCCGAGTCTCTGGTACCAACTTATGTCTTAGACACTGTTCTAGTACTGTTGAGGGACACCATTATCAAGGCAACTCTTATGAAAGAAAGCATTTAATTGGGGGATTGCTTTCAGATCCAGACATTAGGCCCATTATCATGATGACAGAGAACATGGCTACATGCAGGAGGTGCTGGAGCAGCAGATTGGGGCTACATTCCGATTCCATGAGTAGAAAGGGAAAGAAGAGGAGTTGGTGGGGGGGAGAGGTAGGAGGAGAGGGAGAGAGACTGGAGAGATAGAGGGGGGAGGGAGGGAGGAGGGAGGGAGGAGGGAGGGAGAGGGGGAGAGAGAGAGAGGGAAAGAGAGAGAGAGAGAGAGAGAGAGAGAGAGAGAGAGAGAGAGAGAGGAGAAAGAGACTAGGTTTGGCATGGTCTTTTGAAACGTCTAATCCTCCTAATCCTTTCAAACAGTGCCATTCTCATTCAAAGAGCCACACATAGTTTTCTAACATGAAGAGCCATTAAAACTGGGCCTTGGTCACATCTTAAAGGCAGGTGTCCTTGTTAAAGTCTACTCTCCCTGAATGAGAATCCCATGCCTCACAAATTTCTCCCCAGGAAGGCCAAGATCTAACTGACAGCCCCAAGAGTTAGAAGCAGCCAGAGAGGGGTACCTTAACCATGTCTGTCTACCTTGAAGATAGAATTTTAAGAACACTTATCAAGAATGAATGCTTCCCCACAAGGCTTTCTCTGGAGCCTCCTGGGTCTGGAGATCAAGAAGGCCTGGGCAGGATCAGTGCAAGGTGATGCTCTGGTACAGTCAGAGGACCTCATCCTTTTTTTTTAAACCACTAAGAGCCCTAGGAAGAGAGTTTTGGTTGATGTGGACCATAAAGAAAGAAAAGAGGGGCAGATGCCCAAAAAAAAAAAAAAAAAAAAAACTATCTGGAGCTACAGAATCAGAAAAATAGACCTTAAAATATTAAAATTGTGTATTTACTCATTGCAACAGGGGCAGCTAACATTTTCTTACTCCATCCTGATTTCATAAGGAGGCAACATTCAACATAAACTGGTCTGTGTGCTTTCCCCAAATTCAGAATCACAACACTTCAAAACTTAAGTATGGTTTTATTTATACTGAAGATGGCTAGGGAGCAAAATTAAAATGTGCCAACTGTAAGTGTTATTCTAGCTATAGCTGATCCCAGCTTATCTCACACCAAGAGGAGTCAAAGCTAGCAGAAAATGCCTCCCAGAGCACTGGGTGATTGGGAATTCGCCCGAAGTTTCACTGCTCAGCTGAACATGTGCCTGAGGTCTTTACTGAAGCACAGTTTGCCCATTTCTTTTAAGGCAGGAGGAAAACACGCAGACACTTGGGTATTTTGGTATGCTTGCAGCATAAGCTCCCTGCATTGACATTTCTTATGGTACTTGGTTCTCATAACCCGGCATAAGCTGGGTAATAAGACCTTGATATGTTGGATCTTATAGCTAAGTCTAGGGAAGGCAACAGATGTTAACTTTATTAAATCAATCAAACCACACAATTAAAGTTCAAGCATCGAAGTTTAATTAGGACTATGGCTAGTTTACAAATCTACACACAGCATGGTTTTCTACCAAACATGCATGGTGACATTTTGGAAGTGATTCAGCCATTCTCAGAGAGCCTTTCCAATAAATTAAGCCACCATCACCCACTTTAGAGGAATTTAGTAATATACATACATATTATATATTTATAATATATTATATAATACATATTTTAAATGACTGTCTCTCAAAGGTAAAAGTTAAGCATGATAGAATTTCATTTCAAGTGCTAACATGAAGTCACTCAACTACCTTTGCAAAATGCTAATTTTTCTTGAATTCATCACTTCAAATTGTTTAATTTTTTACAAATATTATTTTAACATGATCCCATGCCTATTTGCATATTTAAATAAATATAAGACTTCTCCCTGTATGCTTTTAAAATTGTTAAATTTTTCTAAGTATTTGGTCTCCAAGAATATGAAAAATATTTTATTTAAAATGTGACAACATTAGGGACTAGAATGATGGCTCACATTTAAATGTATATTCTTTTCTTCCAGAACACCTGGATTCAGTTCTCAGCACCCGTATGGTGGCTCACAACCATCTGTCAGTCCAGGACCAGGGCATCTGACTCCCACTTCTGACCTTAGCAGAGACTGTATGCAAATTATGTACAATACACATGTAGGTAAAACACTGATACATGTAAAATAAAGATAAATAAACCTTAAAGAATAAAATGTTAAAAATGGGTCATTAAAAATAAAATAAAACTTATTATTTCTTGTCTTGTACATCTAATTTATATATTGAGATTTTTATGTCATAATAAATTTACCAAAATATACCTTCATGATAAAATGTTCTTAATTTGATTCACTTCAAGTATATTGTTGAATAAAAAATAAGAGGAAGCAATGGGAGAAATAAAATCAAAGTGCCTTAAGTCAGCTAACGTCCAGTCATAGATGAACAGAAAACAATCGACCCTGACAACGCCTACTTTCACACCCAAACTCTGCAAAGTATCCCTGAAACATACCCAAAGAGGAAGAAATTTACTAACAATCAAGCATGTCTACAAGGTCATGAATATTATAAGTATTTTAAAAATAGGATGTAATATGTAGGGACTAACACATGGATGATTTTGTTGAGAAAAAGACAAATTCAAGGAAAAGAGGGAGGAATGATGGTTCATGAGTCTGTTCCTTCCTGGCTATTGTGAAGGGAGAAAGCACCACACTGCATGGGTTTATACACTGTCCTTTGGGCTCAACCCGTGTATCTACTTGCCATTCTAGGGTGATGGCCCTCCTTGAACAGTTGTAAAATTAACTTTATCAGTCTCAGGGTTCTTGTGCGAAGACCCCTGTTTCTCACAGGAAAGATGTAGAATACATGTTTAATGAGCTAAGATGTTTTGCTTTATTTGCTGTTAAGGTTGATCATGCAAACACTGAAGATGACATTAAACCTTATGATCTAGTTACACTGCTTAGCACACATGGCAGCATGGTTCTAAAAACAGCATGAGAGTATAGTCATGCAAGTAGGTGTGTTTGTGTACGTGTGTGAGAGAGAGGGGAAAGGAGAGAGAGAGAGAGAGAGAGAGAGACAGAGAGAGAGACAGAGACAGAGACAGAGACAGAGACAGAGACAGAGACAGAGAGAGAATAAAGGACAGCATTGATGATCTGCACCCTCACTTTCCACAGAACTACCAATGTCTGTTTTCTTTCATGGTAAATCTTTCCTGGACTTTGAGAAGACAGAACATGGACTGCGGTATAAGATATAATCTGGGAAAATATATGTAAAGAAATATACTATGGGACAGCTCTGCTTCTTCCTACATTTAAGAGATCTATACAAACCCATTATTTCCCATGTTTGGCATTTACTTTGTGCTTTTTTTTTTTTTTTTTTTTTTTTTTTTACGGGCAGTGGCATATTGAAAAGTCCTGCAGGGAAATAATACGAGGTCTATCCAGGTCTTACATGCTTTCTTATTTCATTTTTCTTTGCAAAAATGTAGGTCTTGGTGCACAATGGACCTCCTGCCGCCTCTGCACCAGATTTTCTATTTCTCAGACTCTACTGAATGCTCTTAGTTAGGCCACCCAGTAAACACGGGTGAAACGTGAAGGGAACCAAGAGGCATGGCTCAAGATTCCTGAGCATCCACGTTTGGGTGGGTAAGGGAGGGGGCAGGCCTGTTCATGCCTGTGGGCAGTGGATCAGCTGTCACACCCACAGGTGGTGAACGAGACATGCTCAAAAGCACAATTAGAGTCCATACCAATTCTGCACAGACAGCTTTCTTGTGTTTATCCCTTAAACAGTATGATGCTGTGAGCATCTGCACAGCATACATTAGCTTCAGCGTTTAAGAATCTGAAGGTGAGGTACAGCATGCAGAAGATATGTGTGTGTACTCTGCCCTGGGGGTGTAGGTGGGTGACTTAGACACCCTCAGTTTTCACATCTGTGATACCTGGCTTAGAAAGCTGCAATCCACTCAGCCTGAGCCTACAGGGACAAAACTGAAGATCGGCTAAAATGGTATATGTCCACAATGCCTGTTTTGGTAAATATTTTCTAAACTAAATGTCCACTTTTAAAATAAACCGCAAACTGTGCAAGGAGGATTCTCTCCTGATCTTACAGAGATAATTATATAGAATTTCATCTGATGCTGACTCCATTCTGCTCTCATTGACCAGTAAAAAGCA
The DNA here is from genome assembly GCA_907169655.1 of Acomys percivali. NCBI lineage: Eukaryota > Metazoa > Chordata > Mammalia > Rodentia > Muridae > Acomys > Acomys percivali. The sequence goes on along the minus strand of OU015752.1, from coordinate 45,949,697 downwards.
GAAAGACCAAAGGGCCCGCCATCACTGACTCAACCCGCACCCAAACCCCTGCTGCGTCATGTGACAACTTCCCTGAGTTAAGGTTTGGCTGAAGACAGGAGAGGGATACAAGCCACTGAGTGACTAAAGGCCATGTTGATGAAAGACGGTTCAGCTTCCTCTTAAAAAAGAAAAAACTGGGCATATGGTCACACTGTATACCTACTGCTCACAGTTGAATCATTAGTAACTTCCTTGACCTTACGGAGAAGAATTATAATTAGGAGCATGGGGATGGGGGAGTCACATCCTCTACACTCCCCCATGCACACAGATTGACATGAAGGACTCAGAGCTTGAGCTCCACAGAGTCTCTGTCACTCTCCGTTTCTCTGCTTTTGTGATGATAGCATGCCTGGGCCGCAGTGCAGGAGTCTCTAGCCGAACAAAACACACACCAGTCGGCTCCTCTGTTTTATTTTACTTGACACGTCTTCATACCCGCTGACAAGCATTTGAACATAGTGTTTGTTTGCATTAACATAGTGCAAGACACTTCCGACTTTGGTGCGCGATTTCCTCGTGACGAAGGACGTCCTGCAGAGCGTATTTGATGTACAGGCTACACGGGAAGTTTGACGATGTAAGCGGCACACAGCTTCAGGAGATTTCGGTCCCAGCATCAGTGTACATAATCCCAGCTTCAAAATTGACAACTGTGAGACGCGCAACTATAAACATCTCTCAGCTATTGCCCAAACACATTGTGATAAAGCCATGGTGTTTTGAAAGTGTGTGGAGTGCGTTAAAGGTTAAATGAAGTATGACTTTCACACGTACTCTGGTGCCTCATATTTGACCACGTCCCCTGGATGGGAAGACCTGGTAGCACTCAGAGGAGGATAGCAGGCTACCAGGAAGAGACTTGATACCCTATGAGCATATACAGGGGGAGGAAATCCCCCTCAGTCACAGTCATAGGGGAGGGGAGGAAGGGGAAAATGGGAGGAAGGAGGAATGGGAGGATACAAGGGATGGGATAACCATTGAGATGTAACAAGAATAAATTAATAAAACAAAATTTAAAAAGCAAAAAAGAAGGTTAAATGAAATTGAATAGTCTGTTAATCAGTGCTGACTGAGTGTAAGGCAATAAGACGATGACCTTGCCCCCTTTCTTTCTTTTAGTATTTATGGCTTCTCACCCCAGTTTTTTTTTAAAGATTTATTTATTTATTTATTTATTATGTATACAGTGCCCTGCCTGCATGTACATCTGCAGGCCAGAGGAGGGCATCAGGTCACATTATAGATGGTTGTGAGCCACCATATTATTGCTGAGAATTGAACTCATGACCTCTGGAAGAGCAGTCAGTGCTCTTAACCGCTGAGCCATCTCTCCAATCCTCACCCCAGTTTTTGAAAAACCCCTGTTTACAAAGCTTTATTCTGGGGGAAATGTACAGATACCCAATTTCCTCTAATGTCCAGGGAAAATATACATATCAAAGCTTCCAAAATAAATGTTCTCTTCACAAATTTGTTCTTGGAGAAGAAAACCTGTAATGATGTGGAATGACCAGGTGACTTGAGTGGCTCTATTTTACTATGATAGCAATGTTTTGACAAAAACGTTTAAAAATATAAATGTATCTTTAAAACTAATGCTTGCTACACAAAGAATCCCTGTCTTGAAAAACCAAAAAAAAAAAAAAAAAAAAATTGTAACAAGAAAGCATTTATAATCTGCAGGTGGCCAAGAAGGGTTGTAAACAAAATATTTACTGTGCTCAATTAAATTTTTGCATCGTACTGGTATTTTTGTGTGAACTTACTTATAAATGAGAATTTGTGTGTGTGAACTACTTTTACATTTATAGAAAACTATGTAGGTTGCTGTACTGCCAATCACCTACATGTGTTACTTTTTTTTTATTTTTAATGTTTTCAGGAATATCAATACTCTCCTTAAAATAAAATTGCCATCCATTAACCATTTTATAAACAGTACATATTACAGTTAAATGGACTCAAATCTGGCTCATTGAATGAACAATTTTCAAAAGTAGTGTTTTAAACAGACACCATAGAACTGTAATTCTCATCCCATACAGTGTGACTATAAGAAATTATTTCCAAATGGCTTTTGATTTCTCAAAAGGTTTGAGTTTCTAAATATTTCTGTTCTTCGAAATGTAAAATGTGCCTGGCTCTTGAACCACAAAGCTCCTATGAAAGGCAAACATGAGGGAGCTAATTAAAAGGCATTTTATTTAAATGAACTTGACCTTAGTGTGCTTCGTCTTCCTGCAGTACGTCTCTCTGGATATTTTACTACCTACACTGCTACTAATGCGAAGCACGCTGTCATTTATAACACTAAGAATGAAGAGGAAACTCACCTTCCACTCTAAACCCATGAAGATTTTGGCTGAAATATAGTGAGATATTTCCCCGACATCTATGGATGATTCTGTCTTAATGACATAGCTAATCCATGCAGTTCTCGGATTCATATGTTTCTTTGTTCCATCAAAGTAAGAAAAAGTGCGAGTTCTTTCATAAAGGACCTTCAGAGAAAATACACCACTGGTCACAGCAGGAAGCCATGGACACAACTCTGTGTCATTGTCCTCAGCCCTCCGCTGTTTACCATGACACAGAAAGTCCGCAGTTGAAGCATTGCCGTTTGAAGGGATGGAAGTGTGTTCTTATATCTGTCTCCCCTCTCAAAGCTACAGCTTGCTGTATGCCAACATAAAACCCAGCAACTTACTCCACCCTCAGTAAAGTACTAGTAAAAAAAACACCACACTGTTGAATTCATTGTGTCAACACTAGTGTCATTTTAAATTAGAACCAGAGAAATGAAGCAACATTTGTATTTATTAGTCTGTGACATCACCATGTGGAAATGACTACAGTGGACTCTAAGGCTGTTGTCACAGATGGTGGAAATGTTGCTTCCATTCCATTCAGGACTGGAAGGACAAAATACTGCCAAGTGCAATGTGGGGATCAGCATGGGGAACATGCTGTTTCTTAAGGCCATGGTGATCAAAGCGTGTTTCAGACACGGGGAGGCTGCTAGTCACATATCATCAGTAGGAGGTAATGACAGTCACCCCGGCGCAGTATGCAGAGAAATGAAAGCACGGACTGTCGGCCTTAGGGGGACCTGTGCCCTCACCTTTGTGACTCACAGCAGCAGTGCCCAGTATAAGTGACTCATCTGGGATTCTGTGAAGAGTAACTCTGATCAGCAGGACTATTCTAGAACCTAGAAATCCAGTTATATTCTAACTGTTTGCCTTCTGGCTGTAGTTTCAAAACTGACTGCTAGAACCTCTGTGGTATGTTTTTTTCCCCCCAAAATGCTTCAATTTGTTGTTGTGGATAGACAAAGGCCTCTCTCTAGTCTCCCACTGCCTTCCAATCCCACAAATGCAAACTTGGCAGTTGATGTTAAACACTTGAAGAACTTACAGATTTTGAACAATTCAAGTTGAGTCTTATATTGGAAACACCGAGGAATTCCAAGTCCTTTTTGCTATATTGACTGAGCATATGGAGGGCAACACCTCTCTTTTCTGGGTATAAGGACATATGCTGGGTGGTCAGTAACTTCTCTGTGTGAGAGGATTGCCGGTTCTAGACTAAGTAATGTCTGAGCGTGTCTTAGAAGTTGGTTTGAGGAATGATCCTCAGTAACCATCACTGATAACCATTTTTACTGGATTGTAAAAGGAAAGTGGCTTTTACAATGGCTAAGGAATCTCTCAGTAAAGCTCTCCTTACTCACAGGAAGAACCTGGAAGACACCATTAACTCAGAGAGCAAATTTACAGGTAAGTCAACATGGGGCTCCTGTTGGGAGGAGCTAGAAGCAAACAGTGACAAGTTCAGGATTTTGTCAGAAGAGAAATGTAATTACCAGAAACTACCACGCAAAGGCAAAGCTAAAGGCCGTGTCTATGATAACGGATTGGGTCTGATAACCGACCGGGTCTCAACAGAAGCATTTGAAATGATATGCAAGAAAATAAATGTCACAGCAAATCACACGAAGTGAAAGGAACCCAGCAGCTATGTCCAATGATAGATGCTGAACTGGAGATGGGTCCAAAAGCATCTGTGGGATATTGGACAAACACTGAGTAAGCGCTGTAAATCAGATTGTGTTTTCAATTGGTTGACATATTGGCACTCATAATTACAATGTGGTCATGAAACCAGAGTATTCTTGTTTTAATTTTGACAAGTTTCAGTAAAACGATACAAGGAAAGAATCATAAATCAATCGAATCGTGATTAAACTTTTTTTCCATACACCCAATCTCAGTGAAAACACACACACACACACACACACACACACACACACACAC
>OU015752.1:45920264-45935541 GCA_907169655.1 Acomys percivali | reverse complement strand
TATCGGCTCCGTTCTCCTCTCCTCCCCTTCCCTCCCCTCCCCTCCCCTCCCCTTCCCTCTCCTCTCCTCTCCTCTCCTCTTCTCTCCCTTTCCCTTCCTTCCTTCCTTTCTTTTCTTATCTTTTTTCTTTTCTTTTCTTCCTTTCAGACTTAAATCCTTGCCAATGCTTAGAAGCCCTGGCTACATTTGGCATTCACTACTCACATTTGTTACTTTTTTTTCAATTAGTTTCAAGATCTGCAAGGGCAAAAATCATGTATTGTGCTTTAAGGAACTTCCTATGCATCACACAGAGGTTCAGGACAGGCAAATGCCTCCACATGTACATTCCCATTGGCAGTTCTGGGAATTCATGCTAAGACACACTTTATCCTGTATTCTAATCACTCTATATTAATACTAGCTGAAGCAATGGGAGTTTAACCGAGAGACTGCTCACAAGTGTACCCCATTCTCAGAGTGAAGAGCGAGGGGCTGCTCAGTGTGGGGCTTGGTCATCAGCTGCCCTCCTCCTCTGATGGCATCTTGCAGATTTCATTTCTTGTGTTTGCCTTTTTCAATCTGTCCAGTGATTTTATCTGTTGCTAAGAGAATTGGCTTTTTTTTCTTGCTAAGAACATTTTTTTAGTTGTTTGAACTTTCTTCAGAGTCGAGACAAACTGGGCTTCCTATCTATGTGTGTCTGTAGATAAAGTATATATATGTGGAGTGTAGGTCACCATGCTGCTCATGGCAGAGTCTGAGCGGGGTCTGAGGAGAGATGCCAGCATATTGCCCCAGGGCTGCAGACACTGAGATGTGCAGGACTGGGAACACCAATGATAACAAAGTTGAACTGTCGGCTCTCAAACTCAGATAACCAGCCATGCACCACACATCAGCTTTTCTTTCAGGCAAGACTCACACAATGAATGAAGAAATATGAAAACATAACAGCCCTTGGTGAGCAGGAAAGGCTAGCAGCACCTCTGCTTCAAGCCTCCTGCTGCCCTGCTGGTTCAGCTTCACAAGGTACAGTGACTTTAGGAGAAACCCCTGCTCTCACTGCTGTCCTGTGGCCGAGTAGGAGATGCCAAGTGTTTGAAAGCTGTTGCTGAACCCAGAAACCTGACATGGAAATGGCAATTTCATCTACTCAAAGATGACTTTATGCGGCTTAAAGGAACAGCTGCATTGGAAATGCGGGGCTCCAAAGATGGAAGAATAATGAAAGAATCCTTACACCACATAGCAGCCATTGATGTTTATGACTTTGTTCTTATAATTGCCCAGTAATTGAAATTTATGTTAATAAAGCATATGTGTAGTATTGTTATAATTCAATGTGTATACATAGGCACTCAGTGCTGCTCTATATAATATACTGTGAATATCATACCACAAGGGAAGTACTATTTCATAGTATACTTTGCATGTGAAAAATGCTAGAAGATTTATAGTCTATTTCTCCATAGAAGTAATTTTGATGCCCCTCCATTTAAAACTGAGTGAATCTATGCCAACATTTTTGGGAGAGGCAGCTGACACATGCTTCCTGATGATGCTCCTACCAGCTGGCACAGGTATCCCTGAATTCGCTGAGCGTGCTTCAGACAGGAGATATTAGTAGGAATCCCAGCAAAGAGGACTCATGTTCAGAGCTGCAATAACCACATGGGGTCACAAAGTTCTCGTTATTAAGAAAATGACTCAGGTCCTAGGTTGGCTCAAAAATGTTTAGGCTGTCAACAGACTCTGCACTTGCATCCTGAGGAAGACCAAGGTCATCTCAATGTGGTGAGATGCCATGGAGGTCGGGATCAAGACATGACACATACACCCGCTGCTCACCCACAGGGAAGCGACAAGGCACTGTGCTCCCAGCTCATGCCTTTCTTGGCTTTAAATAAATTATTTAAATAATTAAGTTGTACTTTAATCTCACCTAGTTGTCTAAATTGATACTGTGGCATTTAATTTCAATGGACAACTTGAGATGTAAAAGCACTTAGCTGATAGACTCTGGATATGTCTTTGGGGGGTTATCTTGATTACATTAATTGAGATGTGAAGTCTTTCCACTGTGGGTGGGATCATTCCCTGAGCTGGGATCTTGGACTGTGTAAAAAGAAGAAAGTAAGCTGAACACATGTACTCACCCCTCTCAGGTCTTTGACCTGTGAAGTGGCTCGAATGAAAATGGCACCTATAGGCTCATAGGAAGTGGCATTGTTTGAAAGGATTAGGACATGTGGGCTTGTCGAAGGAAGTATGTCACTTGGGGTGGGGGGGTGGGGCTTGAGGCTTCAAGTGTTCAAGCCAGGATGAGTCTCTTTTCTGCTGCCTGCTGACCTGACTGTAGAACTCTCAGCTACTGCTCCAGCACCATGTCTGCCTGCATTCTGCCATGCTTCCCAATACGGTAACAGTGGACTAATCCTCGGAAATTGTAAGCGAGACCCGATGATGTAAGAGTTGCCATGGTCGTAGTGTCTGTTCACAGCACTGGAACACTGACTAAGACACTGTGTATGCAATGTCACCTCCTGCCTTGCGGTTCTGCTGTTCGAACTCTGTGCTTGCGTCAGATATAAATTTCCTTCATCTTCTTTATATTGGGCATTCTTGCAACACAAGAGTGGTCGCCTCTAGTCATTTCCCACCAGCGCTCTTCTGCTCCCGCTGCCAGGATCAGAGGTCACTGTGTCATATGGTACTACATGTGGGTTCCAGAAGACGGCTGGTAGCTATAGGAGCTGTGAGGTTCTCCTACTAACACCCCTGCCTGCGGATAGATGAGAAAGTACCCAGGAATGGGTCTAAATTACAAGGAGAAGGAACTGTCCTCACAACTGCAAAAGCCTTCCTTCCCTGGTATTGCCAGAAGTCATGGCAGATATATTGGAACACAGGAGTCAACTTATCTAGTATCCCAGGAGATTCACTCTGATGATCACTTTAATTCTTTGAGGAGGGACATTGACATCCTCTCAGGAGAGACAGGAGACAACCTTAACCAAAGTGCTCAAACAACTATCTTTAAGGTAGAATGAAGAATTCTGGGTAATTTGCAGACCAGACAATATCACCTGCCTGCTATGTACAGGGAACACTGTCATCCTACTTTTGACTTGTGTCAGTTAACATCTTTCCACCTTACGGGCCTATCTCAGTAAAGTAATCACCATTATGCATGCTGTATTATACCTGGATCTCTAATAGTAAGACAAATTTTGAGTGATCTTAAAATGATCAAATATGCACTAAGGTAATTAGTTTTATGCAACATTTAGTGGTTGTACAGGATCTCACATGTAGTGGTTTTTCTCCCTCAGAACAAATTTATGCCTAGAAGAAACTTATGATTTAATTGGTTGAAGTAACCAGACTCTAGTAAATTAAAAAAGTCACTGATATTTATCATAGCAGAGCCACTTTGGTGAAGACAAGGAACTCATGGGCAGCCACAGGGATAAGTGGAGTTCAATTTTGTACTTCTGGATGAACTAGAGACTGAGACAATGTGGGAAGTAGGGCACACAATGGGTCTTAGTATCACAAAACCAAGGCCATGAAATACACTTGCCTGTGTATTTACAGCTGAAGACATGTAAGATGGTTTATCCTGGTGGACACTAGGGATTCCCAAAGGTCAGTTAGAATCAGAAGCCAGATTTGGGTGTTTTTCTCACTCTAATGTTGCTATGGACACAGAGAATGATGAGCTATACAGAGAGGAAAAATTAAAGGCAATATTGAAAGATTGCTAGCAAAGATCACGCCAGGTAAATGAAGAGTCTCTTAAAGAAGAACATTATGATGGGCGGATCTGGGCCCAGGGGTCCTGCTCAAACTATGGCACCAGCCAAGGACAATATGTGCAGTAAACTTCGAACCCCTACCCAGATCTAGCCAATGGACAGGACATTCTCCACAGTTGAGTGAAGAGTGGGGTCTGACTTTCACACGAACTCTGCTGCCCCATATTTGACCATGTCTCCTGGATGGGGAGGCCTGGTGGCACTCAAAGCATGGACAGCAGGCTACCAAGAAGAGACTTGATACCCTATGAGCATATACAGGGAGAGGAGGTCCCCCTCAGTCACAGTCATAGGGGAGGGGAGTACAGGGAAAATGGGAGGGAGGGAGGAATGGGAGGATACAAGGGATGGGATAACAATTGAGATGTAATATGAATAAATTAATAAAATATATTTTAAAAAAGAAATACAGTGGTACTCAGAGGAAGGATCATATAGAGGGGGAAGAGGTCCCCCTCAGTCACAGACATAGGGGAGGGGAATGGAGTGAAACCTGGAGGGAGGGAGGAATGGGAGGATACAAGGGATGGGACAACAATTGAGATGTAATCTGAATAAATTAATTAAATTTTAAAAAAGAAAAAGAAATATGTCTAAGTGTGGAGTGTACCCTGTTTCTCATGTTCTTTGCAATCCCAGTACCTATGAGGAACCTGGCCTTTGATGGCACCAGACTATGAAAACACAGAAAGTTAAGTAGCCAGTGGGAGATGCTCTCTGACTCAGGGAATCATGTTTCATTTCCTCTTAACACCTGATGTGTGGCTGAGGAGCATACACCCACGCTTGGCCTCCTTTGCCTCTTTCAGCTGTGGTTTCTACTTTCCTCACCTCCACCAAGGCTCCTGTGAGTCTGCAGCTGCCTGTCCTGCCTGGATGTGTTCTTATTCCAATAACATTCTAAAAACACTATTTCTTGCCCTGTTCACTCACTCACAAGAAGATTTTTTCTAAGATGTGTCTTTCCCCTTTAAATACTCTTGAGTTTGAATAATCCAATTGCAAGCAGAGGATTTAAACACTCTGCTTGATAACTCAGAACTCAAAGGTTTAAGATTTAATATTCATTTTTCTCAGTGAAGCTTAATAAAAAGTTTAAAACACAATAGCATAATTGCATATGTTTCTTTTCTTTGGTAATTTTAATGGTATCTTCCCATGGGGCTCTCAGGGCAGATGTGTTCTATGATAAAGGGAAAAAAAGACTTGATAGCCCAGTCTCTGAGCCTTTGCCTTCATCACAGCATAAATCTGAGTTTTCCATAAGCTTCTCAACCTTCCTAATGGTGTGACCCTTTAGTACAGTTCCTCATGTTGTGCTGACCCCCCAAATCATAACATTATTTAATTGCTATTTCATAACTGTAATTATGCTATTGTTATACATTGTAATGTAAATATTCATGTCTTCTGATATGTGACCCTGTGAAAGGGTCATTTGTCTCCAGCAAAGAGGCTGCAATACACAGGTTGATGACGACTCTTCTAGTTACTCTGTCTTCAGATGTGTGAAAGTGATTATGGCCCTGGAAAATGGTATGAAACACTGGACGAGGTTCTTCTCCTAATATAGGAGTTCATTGGCTCACTGATCCACTGTTTCCAAGGCTGTGGTTTTTCTAGCCCCTTCCTCGGTAACAGACTGAAGACTTTCTAACCCTGACTTCATAAAGGTGAACATTAGAAGTACATATTTTTGATGTCATTGCATTGTCCTAGAGTCTAACTCACGGTTTGGTAAAACTCATTTCTACAAACACAAGCAAATTAGCAAATTGAACAATCAACTGATTTTTAGATCTCTGTAGCTAGTGTCTTCTTGGTTCCTAATGTTTGTGTTTTATCAGAATGATTTGTTGTTTATGACAAGAAGACATTTATTTTTAATTTATTATTGTAATTTTCTTAAGGTACTTCATATATAATAAGAAAAACAATAACTAAGTGTAGCTAGTGTTGGCATGGATATGCAAATTGGATCTTTTAATAAAGCTGTAATGAGAGGACTAAATATGCAATTTTAATCAAAAGTATTAAACACATGGGTTTCTAATGCTCCAGTAAAGTTTTCAAACATGCCATAAAGAATACTTCTGAAAATTCATACACATTACTTATATTACATTAGCATTTTGTAAGGTAACAGTAAAAATTGTAATTGAAACAGAAAATGAGTAAACTAGCTAAATGATAAAAACAGGAAATAAAATAAAATCATGAATAAAATATTATGAAATATCTTTGCAACCCTTTAAATGTAAAAAAAAAATGTGTTGTATATCCCTACTTTAAAATTTATTTTCTCCTCCCACAATGTTTACAGATGAGATTGTACATAAGTGTTACTGGTAGGTGTTTTGTTTTATAAGCTTGATAACTATTGCATACATATTTTATAGGCATATAAGGACCTAGGAAATAAATTCTTAAAAATCCCAAGTTTTGCCTAGAACACAGACCTTATTTCCCAAAGTGTAGAAGCTTCTCCATCCACCAACTCCTGTGCTTCCTGCTCCAGGGTGGCTTAGGCAGAGCTAGCCTGCTCACAGTCTCTAGAAATCCTCTAACCCACTCAGCCATGTTGGTCCTCAGTGATTACCCGACTCTGCGTGGTGCTAGATGAAATACTTCAAAATGGTCTTTAACTTTATCAAAAATATGAAAATGCTTTCATGGATGTTAAAATACTCCTGAAAGTCTTTTATTAAACAGTAAACATGTCAAAAATCATTACTATCTGGGAAGAAATGCTTCTATGAAAACTGCTAGTCTCTTCTTTTTACATAATAAAAGTAAAAGAAAAATGCAATAATTCTGTCTTACTGCTTCTTACTGGCTCAGGCAACAGGAATGTGCTAGAAAACTTTCATTAGCTCTTAAGGTCAATAGGTATTATGCTTCTCTATTTCTATAACCCAGCCAATTTGCTATAATTGAGATAAAGTAGCTTGTTCTAAGGAACCAGTTGATCTTGTATGCACTTAACAATAGGCTGTGCTGTTTGTGTGTGTATATCTCAGGTGTGCCAGTGACTCTGCACACGCATCCACCAGTGTGTGCAGGCACACACACAAAGACACAGACACACATATAGATACACACACATGTGCGTGCACACACATACATACATACAGATACAGACACACACAGACACACACATATAGATACACACACACACACACACACACACACACACACACACACACACACACTTCTGTTAGTAGTTTAAAAGCCCAAACTCAGGAAGTATTTTCTAAACCAATCCCATTTGCTGTTATAAATGCAGTGGATGTAAATCAAATTACTTCTCTTATTTCTCAAACACTAGCTGTCTGACAAGGTGAAAGGAGTGATATCAAACATATTATTTTTGAGAACAGTCAAATTAAAGACATAGTTTCTTACCTGTCAGGATATTCAAAATATGTCTGCACAGAATTATATTCAACCAGTTATAAAAATTATGAAAATGAAAACATTAGTTAATAAAAATAAAATCTTTTATAGTAATTATTTGCTTTCACTGAATATTTATTTATATATTTATCTCATTAATTTATATATTTATTTACCTTATATTCCTCTCCCTCTTCTCCTCCCATTCCATCTTCACATCTCTTTCCCCCATGCCACCTTCTCTTCTCTGAGGAGGAGGGGAGGGACCCCATGGGTACCAACCATCCTGGCACATCAAGTCACAGCAGCACTAGGCGCATCCTCTCTCACTAAGGCAAGACAAGGTAGCCTAGCTAGGGGAAAGGGATCCAAAGTCACAGAAAGTGCCCTCTCCAATTGTTGGGGGATCCACATGAAGACCAAGCTGCACATCTGCTACACATGTGCAGGGAGTCTAGTACCAGTCCATGCATGCTCTTTGGTTAGTATGTCTTGGCTATTCAGAGATTATTGTTTTTCCATATGAAATTGAGAATTGTTCTTTCAAGGTCTGTAAAGAATTGTGTTGGCATTTTGATGGGAATTGCAGGGAATCTGCAGATTGCTTTTGGTAAGATGGCCAGTTTTGCTATGATAATCCTACCGATACAAGAGCATAGGAAATCTTTCCATTTTCTGATATCTTTTTCAGTATCTTCCTTCAAAAACTTGAAGTTCTTGTCATAGAAATCTTTAACTTACTTGGTTAGAGTTACACCAAGATACTTTACATTATTTGTGGCTATTGTGAGGAGTGTTGTTTCCCTAATTTCTTCTTCAGCCTATTTATCATTTGTATACAGGAGGGCTACTGATTTTTTTTTTTTTTGAGTTAATTTTGTAGCCGCCCATTTTGCTGAAGGTATTTATCAGGTAACTATTAGAAGTTCTCCGGTAGAAATTTTGAGGACACTTATGTGTACTATCATATCATCTGCAAATAGCGATATTTTAACTTCTTTCTTTCCAATTTGTATCTCCTTGATCCTTTTAGTTGTCTTACTGATCTTGCTAAGACTTCTAGTGTTATACGGAATAGATATGGAGACAGTGGGCAACTTGTGTTGTCCTTGATTTTAGTGGAGCTTTAAGTCTCTCTCCATTTAATTTGGTATCGGCTATCAGCTTGCTGTACATTGACTTCATTGTGGCAAGGTATTGTGGCCTTGTATCCCTGGTCTCTCCAAAACTTTTTTCATGAAGGGGTGATGGATTTTTATCAAATTAAAGAAATGTCTGCACAGAATTGCATTCAATCAGTTGCAGAACTCATGAAAATGAAAAATATTAGGTAATAAAATAAAATCTTTCATAATAATTATTTGCTTTTACCAAATATTTATTTATCTCATTAATTTATATATTTATTTACCTTATATTCCCCTCCCTCCTCTCCTCCCATTCCCATCTTCATACACTCCTCCTCCATGCCTCAGGTCAAAGTCTTTTTAAGCACCTAAAGAGATGTTCATGTTTTTTTGTTCCTTCAGTTTGTTTATATGGTGGATTACACTGATAGATTTTCATATACAGAAGCATCCCTGCATCCCCTGGATGAAGCCTACTTGATCATGGTGGATGATATATTGGATGTATTCTTGGATTCAGTTTGCAAGCATTTCATTGAGTATTTTTGCATCAACTTTTCTAAGGGAAATTGGTCTGAAATTCACTTTGTTGAATCTTTGTGTGGCTTAGGTATCAGGGTGACTGTGACCTCATCGAATGAGTTTAGCAATAATCCTTTTGCGTCTATTTTGTGGTAGGTTTGAGGAGTATTGATATTAACTCTTCTTTGAAAGTCTGGTAGAATTCTGTGCTAAAACCATTCCCAACTATGAATAATCTATATATTTCTGCAGAGGCAATCTGTTTTTTCCTTTTAAATTGAAAATAGATTGTTTTCTCATTTAACTCAAACCAGCCACAGTTTTCCTTCCCTCTGGTCTTCCTGGCTCTCCCCACCTACCTGTCTTCCTGATCCACCCAACCCTGAGCCCCACACCCTTTCTGTCTCTTCCCCAATATCCTCTTCAGAAAAGAGCAGGCCTCTAAGAGAGGGCAGCTAAACAGGACAAAACAAGACACAATAAGACAAAGTGAAAGCCCTTGTATGAAGACAGGATGAGACAACCCAAAAGGAGAAAAAGAGTCTCATCACAAAAACTGATTATCTGAAAGGAGAACTGTTTAAAGTGCTTTGAAAGTAAGCCATGCCATTAGCACTTTACTGGTTCCCTCACACATAAGCAACTGTACTTAAAATATCTACAATACAATCACACATTTTACTAGAATTAGACATAAATCAGCTTATTTACATGATGTTATTCAAAAATAATATATTAGATCTGAGAATATTACAGTGCACCTACCTTGATTTAAACAAAAACCAACAGCACATGTTAAAAATACAGAATTTTTGAACCAGAAACCTTTAATGGTTAAACAACTTTCAAATGTTTTTTTACAACGTACATTTTGAACTACTTTATATATTATTTCACAAATAACCATCTTTTCACTCATGTTTACTTCTGAAAATCTTTATAAGAAACTAGTTAATTAAAAAAATTTTAAAACTGCTCTATCCATGTTCTCTGCAGCTGCCATAACTAACCATACAAATTTGTGAGAAAATGCCTGTTCATATGAATTGGTAACTGTTCAAGGTTACATGTTGACTGTTATCAATAAATCCTCTTAATAAAAGAGAAGCAAAACTTAAATGAAAACAGCCAGTGGCTTATAAACACAGTGAACAAATTTCTTGTTCCTAGAGAATATTTTCATATGTTCTAAGTAGCCACTATATTGGTTCCTTTTCAAGTTTCTCTAGAAAAAAACCTACCAAATCAGCCCAAAGTGGGCCTTCCTCAGTGATTCCACAGCACTGACTTAAGAATGAAGATAGTGAAGATGAGCCCTTGGTACCAACAGTTTCTAGGAGCAAAGATAAGAACCCTGGGCAGGAGCTGGGCAGAAAACTAGTAACTAACCCGTCCTCCATTTTCTCACCAGCTCTGAAGTTTTCATATAGAATATATATATCCCCCTATAGTGATTATAAATTTTCTATAAAATCTATTCAGATATATTAAATAAATTACATCATGCTTTATGAAACAAATATCCAATGCCTTGGAGGTACAGTAGAGAGCAAGCAGCTTGAGGTAGGTTATTGTGAACAATCCTGAGATGACTGACTGTGCTCTACCAGTGAGTGGTACACAGCTGCTGCCAGCTTGTGACCCTGCAGAGTTCTGCAGATGAGCCCTCTCATGTCTTCTCACACCCTCATGGACCGCAGAGAGGAAGCTAGTGGCTGTCTGTGCATTTGGGATGCAACTACCACTTGGTGTCCTTTCCTTTGCTTCATCAGTGCTATCAGCAGAAACATGACTTCCTGCTTCTTCTTTCATACTATGCCCTTTGCACTGCTTGGATGTGTGTGGACATCAATTTCAAAGCAGTAATTTTCCATTCATTTTTGATGTTTAACTGAAAATGGGCATGTTTACCTATTAGTTGGACTCTATTTAAAAAAAAAACCTGTCAACTCACAGGTTCTGAACCACAGAAAACAACACTGAAATAACTATGACTTTGGGGAGTCATGTGCAGAGTTGCCCCCCCCCATCTTGATAATGGAAGTTTTCTATCATAGCTCATGGACTTGGCAGGTAACTACAAGAACAAGAACAAAACAAGGTTGGCAAGGGACTTGACTACCTTGGAGGAAGCAATGCCAGACAGATGATTGACTCAAAAGCCATGGGTGTTACTACCTTTATTACATGTGAATCTTAAAAGGAAAATAAAATAAACCATGCAGTTTCATCAAAAGTGTCCTTTGATTGCTCATTAGGGAAGACATTTGTCTAGTTTTACTCAAGAACATTGTTCCTACGAAACTTCTAGTCACTGTTTCCTTTGTTGTTTTAATAATAAAAGAGTATCATGTTTTCTTTGTTATCAAATGAATGAACACTTTTTCACAAAAGTTGTTTCTGCACATTTTAATCTATTGATGATAAAATTAAAAACTATGTGAGAGGAAAAGGGGGGTATTTATTAAATTTTCACTGATAGGAATCTATATTTGACATTCTCAATTTCTTTGTCTGACTCTGGTAAAGAAAAATTCATTAACTGAGATCAGAAACTCCACAGCAGCTCTGCATAACACAGACTTTGAAAAGGATGCAATTTGTTTTTATTTTTAATCATGCAGGTACTGATTTCATGAATATTTTCAATGATTTTCAACTTTGTTTGAATGAGTTACTTCAAGAAACTTTTGCTAATGAGAGTGAACTTGTCCACCTCTGTGCCTTTAGTTTTGAAAATGAGAAGTTGAATCATGCAGTGAGGAAAACTCAAGGCAGTCAGAACTCTCCTTGGCTTTACTAAGTCATCTGTCTCCAGAGTCTAGAAAGGCTACAAACTCGAAAGAGTTAACATAATGTTTTGGGTGAGTTAGAATATAACATTAGCAAATCAGAATTGGTACACTGGCCAGAGTGTATTTGCTTTCTATCTGGAAACCTGTTGGCAAACTAGCCTCTGAAGTCATATGTGTCTCTGATTCCCCAGAGTCAAATGAGTGTTAATCTTGCCACGACTGTGTCAAGGATTAGAAGGTGTGGCCTTGTTGGAGGAGGTGACATAGGGAGTGGGCTTTGAGACTTCAAAAGCTCATTACCTGGACTGGTCTCCTTAGCCACTGTTCTACTGTAGTGAAAAAAGTCACACCATGACCAAGGCAACTTATAAGAGGAAGCATTTAATAGGGGCTTGCTTATAGTGTCAGAGAGTTAGTCCATTATCATCATGGTGGGAGAGTATATGGACAGGAGAACAGGAATGACACAGGAGAAGTAGCTGAGAGCTTACATCTTATCTACAACTTGCAGTCAAAGAGTGAGAGAGTGAGACCAGTCCAGGTGTGAGCTTTTAAAGCCTCGAAGCCTACTCCCAGTAACATGCCTCCTCCAACAAGGTTACACCTTCTAATCCTTTCGGAACAGTTCCACTAACTGGGGCCTAAGCATTCAAACATAAGAGTCTCTGGGGCTATTCTTATTGAAACCACCACACCTCCCAAAGCTGCTATAAGGGAAAGAGTGAGGCTCTCTTTAGAGGAGTACTCTCTAGATGATGGGACTGGTCTCCAAAGCTATAGGAATCATTAAAAGTCACATGCCTAAAGAATGCTGTTCAGTAGCCTGCTACCAAGAAGAGACTTGATACCCTATGAGCATATACAGGGGGAAGAAGTCCCCCTCAGTCACAGTCAAAGGGGAGGGGAGTAAGGGGAAAATGGGAGGGAGGGAGGAATGGGAGGATACAAGGGAGGGGATAACCATTGAGATGTAATATGAATAAATTAATAAAAAAATTTAAAAAAGAATGCTGTTCAGGATTTTATTTACTATTCTAAATTTACTATCCAAGGAGAAAGCACCCAACAGAAAACAAAAGGCAGAGACATATTATGAAAATGAAATTTGTTCATAAATAAGCAAGGTCCTACATGGATGATGTCTCAGACTGATGCAGACAGAATTACCCAGTTCCACCTACAACCCTGCCAGAAGCCAAGCTATGATTGGCCCTGGGTTTGTGTGTCATACCTTTCCTCTCTACACTGTGACATGGGACATTCTGACAGCATAGTTTATCTTGCAGCCTGGCTTTAAAGCCATATATTAATAAGCACGAATTGTCAGGTATCTTGCTCAAGTTGAAAGTTGCACAGCCTTGATTGACATGTTATTAATTCATTATTGCCATGTTGTTAATTTATATATGACTTGTTACTAATTGTTTGTCTTTCATTACACACAAACAAGCCTTTTACCAAAAGGAAACAAACAAACAAACAAACAAATAAAAGGCTAGCAAAGTGACTTCCCAAGTGACCAGTGCAAACAGCTCCAGCAGCTCACATTGCAGGACATACCCAGGGACAGCCAGGACCAAAATGCTTAAACAGATGATCCTATCAATACAACAATCTTTTTTTTAAAAAGATTTATTTATTTATTATGTATACAGTGTCCTGCCTGCATGCTAGAAGAGGGCACCAGATCACATTATAGATGGTTGTGAGCCACCACATGGTTGCTGGGAATTGAACTCAGGACCTCTGGAAAAGCAGTCAGTGTTCTTAACCTCTGAGCCATTTTTCCAGCTCCCCAGCCCATTATCACAATCTTTGTCAAGGGCCTTTGATGAGAAGGTGAGGACCACTGCCACACACACTGGGAGCCTTTAAGGGCTCTAGGTAGGTGAATACTGATTCAGTGGGGTTTAATCCGCTCAATCCACACTGCCATTCTGTGGCGTTGGTGTGAAAAGCTTTCCCATCTTCACATGAATTTTATTTGTTGGTCTAATTTGCATATATCATCAGTATGCGTGCAGGGGTGAGGTGCTGAGGATGGGTGGGTTGGGGGAGGTCACCACTGTCTTCCCCTCCAATGAGTCTCCACTTGGGTGTTGGTTTCACCCCCTTTTATCCTAACTGTCTGCATTAAAAAGTGTTCTAATGACAGCTTTACGACGAATTCATCCTGTGGCTTGGAGTGAAATGGCATCTTGTGCTTCCTGCTGCTGGTGGTCAAGAGTCCTAACAGGCTTATACTCCTCACTCTGTTTTTCCCTCTACAACAAGCATGTCTGGTCTCGGGATGAGGCCTGACTAGGGCTTCCTGAAGATCCCACCCCAGTGCTGTCTGGCTAACTGGAGGATCTCAGAACAGCAGCCAAATACACAGGAAGCTAAATCCATCCCGCTGAAGGTGATGGAGAGAGCTTCTCAGTGGGTTGCTAGTGATTCCAAGTTTTCAACTTCTCTGTATTGTCTTGGATGGCACGGGCTCAACAAAAAGAATGCTTTGAAGAAAACTATTCTCTCCAAATTTTCTCTCACAATTTTGGATTCTGCTGTTCAGAATATCAACCATTTTTATCAGTCTGTGCTTCATAAAGCCTTAGCTTAAATTTTATTTTCATATTTAATGCAAAGAGAAAAGGTGGCACACTTGAGAGGAATTTGGAAGTGGGTGCTGTCTGCTAATGGAAGCATGGTAAATGACCAACCTCTCGTGCTTGCCATAGATGCTCAGAAATGAATAAATATTAATTTTTGTCTCTGCCAGTTTTTTAAATCTCCATTCATGCACTTAATTTCCTTTTATGGTCCTGTGTTTTTAAAATGGCAATTTCTGTATGTTTTAACACTTTACTGGAAGTAATTGTAAAGTACCCAAAAATGAGATGAATAAATTTGAGTAAATGAAGGCATTCTAGCTTCACGTTAGCCATATGTCTACGTGGGGAGCTCATGTGGAGCTGAGATTCTTGCTGTTTGATGCTGTTTCACAACCTCCTGGTACACCATATCGTAATGGCGGGGCCTAAACAAATCAGCTGCAAACTGACCTTGTGCACTAGAGGGCTCCACTATCGTAGATGCACTAACCAAGAAAATGATCAGGAAGCCTTGGATTCCGGGAACTTGTGAGTACACTGCAACAACTCTAGTAGCCTCTTGCCCGTGGCCAGGCCCACCAATCCTTAGCAGTTTAAGGGCCCATCATGGAAGCAAGCAGATGAACAGGCAACCTCAGCCACGCCCACAGAAAACTTAGCCATACCCAGACTAAGCCACACCTACAAAGGAAATGTCAGACAGAGGTAGCCTCAGCAAAAGAGGGTAGCTTAGCCACGCCCAGAGAGGAAGCTGAGGCTGAGTCCAAAGACGCACATTCCTAAAAAGCAACCTCACATAAGTTGCTTTCTGTATTTCATCATTTTTCCCTTTAAGCACAATTTTAAAATCTCATTTTAAAAATATTCATATTCATAATTCATGAATTTATTCAGCTCATGTGCCTTCTATCTATTCTTTTGGAATCCTACCTTCCAATAAAGAGTTTTATTGCAAGAAATGCATGGATGCGTTGGCAATTTAAATATTTTAATATACACTGAAGTATAGCCTGAAACACACACACACACACACACACACACAC
>OU015752.1:45909953-45920254 GCA_907169655.1 Acomys percivali | reverse complement strand
AGAGAGAGAGAGAGAGAGAGAGAGAGAGAGAGAGAGAGAGAGAGAGAATATGAATTTGGGAGTCTGAAATAAGCCAGATAGATCATCCTATGGTATAATGAATAGGTGGGGGAATATTTGAGGACAGTAATTTTGAATAAAAAGTGTGATCTGTCTGTATCTCTTGTCTTCCACGTGGTGGTGTTGAAATTACTTTTGCCCAGCTGGGTTCTAATTACCACTAATTGAATGCTCTGATATCAGTAAAAAAGACACATTGTGACCATATCACATCAGTTCCCTGGTCCCTAATGCTCCAAGGGACAGTAGGTTCTTCGGGGAAACATCTGTCATTTTTGGAGCTCTGTTCACAATCTCTTCCCAGCGCTCCCATTAGCTTTAATGAAAGGAACAAGAGACAGGGTGAGGCGGGGCAGAGAGAGGAGAGGAAGCCGGCGTTTGATTGCTCGCCACAGGCCCCACTGCTCGGAAGCCGCCACGCTACCTCCTTGAAACTTGTGCTTACAGCAATTAGATGATGAACAAGATATCTGTGTGAACACCTGAGCACACAGAGTCCCCTCCAGATGTGCACAGCAGGCAACGCCAGTGACTGCGTGGCTTGGCTCTGGAACTAAATGTGCAGTCTGCCCTCATCCCATCTGGTAACAGAGGTCACTATTAAGTACTTGCTGAAAACACAAGTGGCAGTCTTCATAAAATACAGGACGTGTTAGGTCAGAAACTTGGGACACCACCTTCTCTGGAAGTCAAATGTGGGGGCTTCTGGTGCTTTCCGTGTGCAGCAATGGCTGTCCCTTGCTGGTGTCACTCACTAGCTCACTGTTATAGGCTCTGAAAGAATGAATAATGAGCGCTGCAGAAGGCTTTGGCCAAGCTGAGGAAGCTACAGAGAGAGATGACTGCGGTCAGCCAATCTGTATTTAACCCACACAGTGTCATGTGTGGTATGGGAAAATCTCATCACAGGCTCCTCCATGAGACAGACTAGAATCAGAACCAGGAGTAGGGGGCATTGGCAGGCCCTGAGTGAACCAGTAGCTATGTAACTTTGAATTTCTAGCCTCCTAAACTGTGAGAAACATGTTTGTCCTTTTTAAAAATCTAACTTATCATGATCTGCTATACTGGCCCAGGCTGCTCACATTCCTGAAAGGCCTAGTGCACAGAAAACTTTCCCCCAAAAAGACTGATTGCTTTCAATACTGCAACAGCCAAACGTGGCCTGTACCCCCAGAATTCAAATATTAATACCAGAGAAAGAACCTCCCTGGTATTTTAAACTCTGCGTGAGAAAGGATGTTGTCATTACTTTAATAACCGGCTCACCAGGATAACATATTTTTCCTACTTGATTACCCTTTTGTTTTCTGACACTTTGTATGGGTCTGTACAGAGTTTTTTTCAATGTGTAACTGATAGTCCTCTCAACCATCACAGTATTAGTACACAACCAGGAACTGACTCATGGCGTGGGGATTGAACCCTTTCACTGTCCACAGGTACATATGAGGGCTGTCTTTTCACACTGTAATAAGTATGCATCAGGAAGATGCAGTGGGGGCTTCAAAATGTCAGACTTAACACAGGGCTGTGCAGTGGTGCATTTTAACAGCTTTAAACAATTCCCGGCTCCTGTGACTGGGGGATCATATCATCTTACTCCTCATCCAAAGCATTTGGGAAAGAAATAGCCAACAAGTGGTTCCGCCTGCCTTTCTTCTTGCATTTTCTTTATATCCTTCATTCTCGAGGCTTCTGCCTTGGCTTTCTCATTTAAACCCATAGCTAACCTCTGCTCACCAGCAAGAAACCGGCTTAATTTTCTTTGTATCAAGGCCATGTTGCTCCCCTTTGCTCAAATGTTATGCAGTCTTTGTGCATGTGCATTTGACCCACTTTCCAGAACTTTCCATCTGCTGGGTCTCTTAACTTGCTTCCTGATTTCTGCCTCGGAACATTATTGTGCCCCAGGGAGTAGCGTCATGCATTCATTAACTGTGCACAGAGACTCTCTCTGTCCATGCTTGTGTTCTGCAAGGTCAAAAGGAGATGGCCACTGTGGGAATGCGTGACTCATTCACACCTTCAATAGGTCAAAAGGGACATGGTCCCCTAAATGAGGATCCACTCTCTCTACCTGTGGAACTGTCTTTGAGAAAACAGGACTTGAAATAGCCATGCTGATCCCCATGTTACACTGACTCACGTCAACCCTTGCCTAAACTCATGGGCATGCAGGGCTAGCTTACTTATGTGGCGTTTCTGTTTTTTTTAGTTTTCCCATCTGGAAAATGGGGATAGTAGAGGTCAAGGGTCACAGGTGATCAAATGGGCTCATGCACAGTTAGCTCTCTGAGCTAGGCTGTGCTCATGGACCATAACCTGGCATTATTACTGCCAGTACTTCATTCTCTTGAAGAACTGGCAATTTATTGAACAAACCATTTTCACATATGCTGTATGACAGGGGGATCTATTCAGAAGTGTGTCAAGTAGCTAGGAATATTGGTGAGAAAGAAGACCACATATGTTATATGCATCTAAGTGCATGCAAACTGGCCAGGATACTGGAGCTTTGTAGAAAGTCAAGGAGACAGTGGGGGAGGAAAGGGAGCCGGAAGGAGAGCAGATGATGACGAAAGACAAAGGGGAGAAGGAAGAGATCCAGTCACAAGGAGCTCATAGCCTCTCTTCTGTGGCCTCTTTAGCTACCAGCGAAGATTGGTACCTTTTAGCCTTAGCAACCATCTAGCTTCCTAATGAAGATTGATATCCAAGACTGAAACCACAATGTTTGTTTTGCAAATAGGGAAAGAGGCTTGGAGAATTTGCAGACAGTGCACAGAATGGTGGGGATGGACCCCAATTCCAGGTTTTCTAGTTCCCCTCCTTTGAAACTCCACTTTCAAGTTCTCTGAGCCTTCTTTGCATATATAGAATTACATGTGTTTCACCTGCATGGAAGGTGAGCCATTCAGGATAAGATGTGTGCGATATGGAGAAAGCTGCCCACGGTACACACTACACACAGGTGGTGGGAAGATGCTCTAGGTTCTTAATGACTCTTCTGTTTTCTCCCCTCACATGCTTCCCCCAGTAGAGAATGCTCCACAACCTATGCTCTGCCTGGCTTGGGTCATACACTGTATCGTATTTTTTTGGACCATAAGACACACACAGTATTTAGAGCAGTAAAACAAGAAAAAAATATTCTGAACCACACTGAAGACATCAGCAAGTGACCTCTTTGTTGATGCCCGATGGACAGCAGTTGGATCATAAGGTGCACACTAATTTCCCCCCACTTTTTTGGCAGGGAATGCATCTTATGGTCTGAAAAATATGTTTTCTTCTTTTTTAACTTTTAAATTTTAAAAATTATTCTTTTTTACATATATATTTATATTATTATACATATATACAATAAACTACCCACAGCAAGAAGAACTAGGAAACAATCAGAAATTGTATAAATGTTACATTTGGAGTGTTTTGGCTATTTGTTTTTGGCAACCTTGAAGAAAACATCTTTCCTATCTTGGTATGTCTAAAATTCTGAATGTAAATCAATATCTATCATATCTCATCTTTGTCAACTTGAAACTTCTATCTAGACCTAAAAACATCTTAACCCCTAAACAACTAAGCTTAATTGTAAAACTAAACACACACAGTATTTTCATAGCAAGCTCCGTGATTAGAGCCTTGGGCATGGTTGTGTGCTCGTTGAGAAACCTTCGGTCAGCCAGATAGGAGAGTCAGCTGCAGCTTCAGGCCATGGAGGTTCAGAGATACCAGGCCAGGAAAGGATCAGACAATGCTGCACAGCATGAGCTTTGGATGGGACCACCTCATGATGACAGAGGGGAATATAACGTCAAATTACATACACTGGTGTCTCCACTGAGGTGCCATCCAGGGGCCCCACTCACTGAATGGAAGTCCAACCCACTGCAGTTAGAAAACTCAAATCCTTGCTGAGCAAATATTTTGCTGTGCAGAGCTTTAGCTTCCAAAGCACTTGGTGTTTTGGTTCTGAGCCGATAAGCCTGGACAAAGAGCCATGCATGTCTCCTGGGCAGAATATGATATTAAATAGTAACTAAGCCTTTTTGAAGCCAGCACTAAGTGCCACAAGGAAACATTCTACCCAAGTATAATATTTTTTTTTTTTTTTTTTTTTTTTTTTTTTTTTTTTTTTTTTTTTTTTAGTTAAGAAAAGCTGTAACCTAGAAATCTGAGTTTAAGACACTAGGATTTGTTTTCAAGGTGACAGAATGATTTACTGATTCGGGGCTCAGTGTCTATATTATATACACATATATCCATATACACATGTGTGATGTATGCATGTGTTTATATATGTGCCTATACACATGTTTGTATGGCTGTACAGTGTGCATACATATTTGCTTGTGCACTGCGTGTATGTGTGTATACCTACACTCATGTGTGCCAGTGTACATATATGAAGAGAGAAAAAAATGGATATAGAGGACAAAAGAGAGTGGATCAGAAGGAGAATCGTGAAAGGGGGGAGCTCTGCCTAGAAAACAAGGTTTTCTTTCAAGTAAAACCTTGTAAAATAATATAAATTAGATTTCAATGAGTATTTTTGGGGGCAGTGTACAGATGTGGTAGACAACTGATGCCAAAGATGGCTCTGTGTACTTTTTTTCTCACTTGAATTCTGTTCTTAATTTTGAAAATGTTGTAGCTTTATGCCCCTTAGGTGGTGCTTCATGGAAAAGTACGAAACAGAGCCCCTATGTTTCTGTATAAGGTATGATGGATACCAGTGGATTCTTCTATCCCTCCACACAGATTGTAGTATAATAGAATCTACCTAAAAATAGTGATATTATAATTTTAATTTTAATTTTGTTGATTAATCCCCCACAATTTAAGATGATAAATTTTCTGAGAATACTGTTTCATAATAGGGATATCCATTTATTTTTATTGGGGGTACACAATCTCTTCTTTTTAAATAAAAAGTAAATAAATCCACACATACCTTCTTGCCTGATCTCCCTATATCTTGCACACATAAGCACATGAGTTCTCACATAGGAACACACACACACATACACACACACACACACACACACACACACACACACACACACAGCATGAAGCATGCTGCACAGGGTTTGGAATAGAATGACACCATCCTTTACTGACTCCCCACAGTTAGAGGTGATTTGCATACCACTGTTCACTTTATGGCTCTCCTTGGGTTTGATAAACTTTGTGCCATCAATAGCTGTTCTTTCCTGACCTCCATCCTCTAGCTGGAACCCAGTACTCTCCCTCCACCCTAGAGGAATCAGAAACTTCCTTGTTGCTAAGACTGAGTCCTGGGTCAGCCTGCCAATCAAATAGACTTTCCTCCCCAGATCCTCATGGTCTCTGTCATCAAAAATGTAAATAATTCCATATAAAGTAGAACATTTTGGTTTCGAACTCTATTCCCAAATTTCTTCTTCTTTTTCCTCTTCCTACTTTTCTCTTCCTCCTCCTTCTCTTTCCTTTGTTCCTTCATTCCTCTCTCCTCTCTCTCTCTCCCCTTCCCCGCCCTCTCTCCCTCCTTTTTCTCTCTATTTCCCCACTATAGTTTCCTTGAGCTCTGATTTATTTCACGTTTTCTTATATCCAGACTCAACTCCAAAGTCAAGACACTTGCACTGGAATCTTTGGTGAAGTGTGTGGGCTCCTTGGCTCACACCTCTTTCCAATCATCCACTGCTCTAATGTGGAGGTGGTGGGGAGGGATTGGTATGAGGAAAGCTTTGTACCTCACCTTCCTCCAGCTAAGAGTTTGATATTTTCAAATATTTCCCATGCTCTAATAGTACAGAGCAAACTTCCAAGGGTGTGGTTAACACACAGATTCCCGAGGACAGCCAAATGTCTCCAGTCATACATGCTGATCATATGCTCAGAAACCTGAATAGGAAAGAACTTCCCTGTGAAGGGTGGCAGCCAGCCTCATCACCATATGGCCAGCCACAGCTCCAAGCATCCCTTTGCCTTCCTACTACTGTGGCTATCACACCCATTTGCTCAATGAAATATCCAATTGTCCATCAATTCATACAAGTAGTCAATACAACTGCTAGCAGTTAGGGTCATCTACACCTCCCCCAAGTCACATTTTTTATACCAAGAGAAGTATGGATCACAATGAGTGTTTTATCATGATAAAAATGAATCTCATTGGGTTGTGTTTGAGTTTCATTGCAGAGCCTTCCTCTAAAATGTGTAGGTGTGTTCTATTGCCCTGCCAGCACAGTGCATGGCTTCCTTTCCTATAAAGATTTCTTGACTTTCATATCTGCACCTTGCATTTCATAAAGAGCTAGGATTGCCCCTACATTTTTCTGCTTTGCACCTTTTTATCCAAGGTCCAATGGCAACCCTCTTTTAAGTGAGACATTCTGATGTCACTGGAAAACAGTCTGCTGCTGTAAACCATGCTAGCATCTTTTCAACAGGGCTTCTAGCTTCCTCCTTCATGGACACAGCCTGATAACAGCTGACACTGCTAACCTGTCATTGGAGGAGTTCCTGATACAAATTTTACTCTTTACCTAGAGAAGGCAAATATCATCACTCCTGTTTTATCTGTCATTGGAAAATAAAATGACTGAGAGTTTGACCATCTAAACCATGTAGTCTGGCTTTGTACAGAATGCATATAATATTTAATTTTTCCTTTACTCACTTAGGACCAATTCTCTTGAGACAGCTTGACTATCTCCACAAAGCAGAAGAGAGACTGTCTGGAGCAAGAAAATGGATTGAAAAAGTAGAGATAAAAACAAAAAACAAACAAACAACTCCCCCCCCCAAAAAAAAACAAAATTCAAAGGAACCTAGTACTCAGATTTGGGTCCCAAAGCATAACACAGAACATGGTTGTGTATAACTTCAGCCCCAGCTCTGTGGAACAGTGAGCCTGAGTGGACCACAGGAGTTCAGATGATTATTGACTTCCTACCCTAAAGAAATGCTTCCTTCTGGGATAAGTTTGCACACTAACATTTTCCATCTGACCATCAGTGATTCACTCAGCAGTCATAGCAAGACCCTTAAAGAAGCAGAGAAGGATTCTGTTCAAGCCTAAGCATTCGTTGTTTTTAAAATAACTCAGAATTATTTTGATTTTGGCCCTCATCTGTTGGTAGGACAGGACTCACACACATCTGTGCGTGTGGAAAGCTGATGGAGTCTTGTCACACACACACAGACACACACACACACACACACACACACACACACACACACACACACACACCTCCTTTTACTCAGAATCTGCCCCATCACCCTTAGTAATCTGGCCCACATTTGAAAGCTGGTTCATCTGAGGAGGACATTGTGGAACCAAAAAATGAAAATCAATGGCAGATTTAATCTGAATATTTAAGATCAGCCTCATGCTATCCCAGGAGCTCATTAGAGAGTCCGTACAACAGTGGTGCTTATATCTAATGTTGAAATAATAATACCAAAACTGAATGGGTATTTGCTTCCCAGGAAAACTTGAAATTATTATTGTAATAATTAGTTACAGCATTAGTTGCTTTATTATCTGCAGCCCACGGAGAAGCTCAGTTCCCAGCAGGTTCAGGCTCATCGTTTAGATCAGTGGTTCTCAACGTGTGGGTCATGATCCCTCTGATAAACCTCTATCTCCAGAAAAATATCTAATTCATGACATAGAAAAATTACAATTTCAAAGTAGCAGTGAGAATAATTTTATGGTGGGGGTCACCACAACATGAGGACTTGTATGTTAAAGGGTTGCCACATTATGAAAGTGTGAGAACCAGTGCCTAATGCTGGCAAGACATGAATCTTGAAACCTCTCTGGAAACCTGACACAGTCTACACAGAAAAAATATTCCCTGACGGGAGTGTCACACTACAGCGTGAGAGATGGGCTGAGTAGATGGATCTAACCAACTTAGAATTTCAAGCTCTGGATCCAAGGATGCACAATCTTCATTATATACAATGTGACACACAATAGATAACAGTTATTAAGAAACAGCCCTATCATCTTCTAAGGGATATCAAATCATAACAATACAGGTAACTTCGTTTAGGAAAGTCAGAGCTGAGAGGTGCAGTATTTCAGGGTGCCAGAGACCCACTGAAACCGCATGGCCTGAGCCCATAGAAATGAACTGGAGTGATAAACACACATATTGGAGAAATATCATATTGTACAAATTACTTATTCTCCTAACCAGTCCTCTATGAAATTGTGTGACTGTTCATAGGAGGAAAATTAGATATCCATGGCTTAGAGAGAAAGTTTAGGTGATGATATCAAAACATTGAGGAGTGATGTCACGTCACTGAACACTGACTTGGGAAATGAGGATCATAGCTAGAAGGGTCATGTGTTCCCTGACAGTGATTGGCTCAACAGTGTCAACTTAAATGTACTTGTTAATGCTGTGTTGTTATTGTGTTTGTTTACTGGATAAGGAACCACATAGGAAAGAGGTGTGACCACCCAAACAGGTATTCTGGGGTGTGTGTGTGTGTGTGTGTGTGTGTGTGTTATGTGGTGCAGTGCGGTGTGTGTATATGTGTGTGATGTGTGATATGTGGTGGTGTGTGTGTGATATGTGTGTGGTGTGTGTGGTATGTGGTTTGCTGTGGTGTGTGTGTATGTGTGTGGTATGTGGTGATGGTGTGTGTGTGTGTGTGTGTGATATGTGTGTGGTATGTGGTATGGTGTGTGTGTATATGCGTGGTGTGTGGTATGTGGTGTGGTGGGGTGTTTGTGTATATGTGTGTGGTGTGTGGTATGTGGTGGTGTGTGTGTGATATGTGTGTGGTGTGTGGTATGGTGTGTGGTATATGGTATGATGTGGTGTGTGTGTATATGTGTGTGGTGTGTGGTATGTGTGGTGTGTGTGTGTGTAAGTGTATGTGTGTGGTGTGTAGTATGTGTGGTGTGCGCATGTGTAAGTGTATGTGTATGGTATGTGGTATGTGGTGTGTGTGTAAGTGTATGTGTGTGGTATATGATATGTGTAGTGTGTGTGTGTTTGTGTGTGTGTAAGCATATGTGTGTGGTATGTGGTATGGGTGTGTGCTGTGATGTGTGTGTGTGTGTCTGTGTGTGTGTAGTATATAAAGCATGTATCTCAGAGATGTTCTCACTCATACATGTGTAATCAGAGGACAACATCATATGTCCTGCTCCATCACTATCTACTTTATTCCCTTAAGGCAGGGTCTCTCGTTAAACCTGGAGGTAGGTTGGAGCCAGCAAGCCCTGGAGGGCCTTGTGGCTCTATCCATAACAGCTCTTGGGCTACAGGAACATGTGGCTACCTCCAAATATTTGCATGGGCCCTGAAAAATTAAAAGGACACCCAGGTATACCAGAGCAAAAGCACTTTCTTCTACTACTCCATTTTCCTGGTCTGTTATTTGGAAATAACAGCCAATCTCTTTAAGGGAGATTCTGTTTGAATACCTGCAATTTAAATAGTTCACAGAAAACTTGCTTTTCAATAAATTAAGACTATCTGACAGATATTTCACAAGAAAAGCAAGAAATCCCACTAGGAATTCAGTGAGGGGCAGAAAGACTGTTAGCCCCTGTGTGGTCTCCCACTGGTCCCAGTTTAGGAACAGAGGTGGTTTTACTTTTCTTTGTCAGTCCTCAGTCTTTTGTCAGAGAGTGGTAGGGTAAGCTGCAGTTTATCCCCAGCTACCCCTATTCAACAAGTTATATAAAAGCTTATATTTCAAGTTGCTGTTTATAATATGAATTGTCAGATTATCAATCTTAGTGAAATTCTGATATGTATTTCACCCCAGCAGAAAGGTACTGAAAGTGAACTGCTACCATGAAATTTCTGGCACAGTTAGAGGGTATGAATTAGGCAATCTACCCAGAGGGAGAAGATGGTATGGAGGAGTATTGAGAAGAGCTGGTACCAGTGGGACTAGCATGTAGATACTTCCCTGGGCTGTTTCTTGGACCTTAGAACTGGAGTCATGTGGAAATAGAATTTACTGGAAAGACTTCTCATCTTCACAGCCTGAACTTTTGCCTGAGTTAATAACATATGTGCTCAATCCATTTCCCTACTGCATAGCTATCTGCTCTGCTTAAGAGAAAAAAATATATATATAAGCATCCTCAATTAAGTCCTGGATTTCCCATGTAGTCAGCTTTTACAAGCCAATTCATGTGCATCTTAAATTGTGTGATTTTCCATGCCCTTGACCCAGAACCCAGCATATTCACACACACACACACACAC
>OU015752.1:45896969-45909943 GCA_907169655.1 Acomys percivali | reverse complement strand
CACACACACACACACACACACACTCCCTCCCTCCCCCTTTCTCCCTCTCTCCTCATCTCCTTTTTCTCCCTCCCCATTGTGTGTGTGTGTGTGTGTGTGTGTGTGTGTGTATTGTTGTGGTTGATAATCACTTGCTGACAGTATCCAGCAGGTTTAAGCCAAAACCTAAGGAAAACAAATATCTACCATAAATGCTGAAGGCAATGTGTGTGGATATAGCAACATTGTGTGTGTATGTATACATTTATGCATGTATGTTTATGATATGTATCTGACTGGCTAAAATTATTTCATGGTTTTATAGTTGATCATATTAAGAAGGAAATATAAAGAGGAGTTCACTGTGACACCACCTCTGAAAAGCTGGGCTAAGCCTGAAGTCATTTCTAGATGATTCCCTGGGTATCCACTGGGACCCAAAGCTACTAAGGGAATTTTTGGGTCCCATCCAGGTGTAAGCATATGGCTTGGTCTTACTGATGTAAAGCTGTAATGAGGCAGGGCCCTGAGATGTTTAAATGAAGAAACATGTAGTTTGTCACTGTTCCTCTTTAAACATCTTGTGTTACTGGTCATGACAATGCAGTTAAACTTCTCCATGGCCCACTTTTCTCATCTGTGAACTAGGTGTAATAACTTCTGCTGGGGCTGTGCTGACATAGTTTGCTCTTGCTAGGCACACAGGAAATGCTCTGTAAATATGATCATTTGGTATAATTGTTAGAAAACTACAGTGCTCAAAGTGTAGACTAAGAACTGCAATAAAACATTGAGTATATTCTCAGATAAGTTGCTAATGTGTAGATGCCATGAAAAATGTCATCTGTATTTTCATAAATATGTGTGCATCTCTATAATATTTATTTTGCTTACTTCCATAAAAACCACAGTACATATACAGTCCAATATAGGTTTGGGGTAGTAAACTTTTTGCATTCAAAATTTTTTCTTTTGGCTCTTTTGAGGAAAGTCTCTCCATATGCCTCAGGCTAGCCAGAAATTCACTAGTTAGCCAAACCTAGTCATTCTCCTGTCTCAGAACATGTGTTCTGGGATTACAAGTGTACACCCTCCTGACAAGCCTTGAATTAAACTTTGGAATATAATATATAATAGAAAAAAATCATATTTTCAGTCAGGGTGGGACATTGGATCATTGCTATTTGGGCTTCTATAAACCCCTTCAGTGATGCCTCACTTTTCCAATAAAACACTTTGATGTGGCCAAATTGCTAGTACGATATAGGTCATGGTCACGGAAAAAGGAGGTATAAATAACTTAGGCACAGGACATGAGAGTTCCAACAAATACAATGAAATCTCAAGCAAGCCCTAGATGGACCTATTCATAGAAATGGGCTCAGTAGAACAGCTAGAAAATTATAAATACAATGTGCCTATTCCTTAGCAGTCAGATGCTTTGGTTTGGGTTAATGACCCTATGGTTGTAAAATGTTATGTGATGGTTACTAACGATCATCAGCTGGCTGGCACTGAGAACAAGCCGAAGCAAACACCCTTGGGAGTGTCTTCCTCCATGGCTTTTCCAGAGAAATTTAACTGAGGAAGGGAGGACTACCCTGAATGTGGACAGCACCATTCCCTGGTGTCTGCGAGTGAATAAAACATGAAAAAGTGAGTACAATACTAACACCCCTCCCTCTGCTTCGTGGCTGTGGCCTCTTTGTAATCCGCTGCTTCACATTCCCCTCCCTGCCATGGCCTCCTTGCCTGAGCTGCACTCTCAAAAAAAAAAAAATAAATAAATAAAAATAAATAAATAAATAAAAACAAAGCCTTCCTTCCTTAAGTTTCTTCGGTCAGATACTTTGTCCCAGCTACAGGAAAAGTAACTAATGTTGAATGCTTACAAGACACCAGGGTGAGAGCAGGCAGCACTCCATGCTGTGCTATATTGTGAATTGTCTGTAATATGAAATTTCAAATAAGCAGTTACAATACTATAGGACTGTAGGAAGGAGTGGGTGGAGACCTCTTTGGGTTTGGGGCAGGTGATGGGAAAGGTTCGTTGCAGGAAACCTGCTGCTCACTGGAGCTCTGTAACCTTCTTCATTAGAAATTAAACATGCACCAAGTCAATTATCAATTAAGTGACAAGTTGGATAAACATTGTAGGCATTAATTGACCCTTCAAGGGTTCTTTGAAGCTCACTGGGTTGTTCCAGTTTCTTTGAAGTCTTGTTTTGGCTTCAGCCAGCTACTGATTAGATTGATTTAGTAGTGAAATTGTGCTGGGTTAATGGGAACAAAATAAAGTGCATTTATACAGGGCGTTGTTTTTCCATGGAGAGGAAATCATGGCCAGGGCAGAGCAGGAGAAGGGTACTTGGTTAGCTACCTACTGAGCCTTACTATGACATCACAAATCAGCAAACTAGATGATGGAGGCTCTCCCACACAAATGGAGGAGAGGTTTGTGGAGGGAGATTCCATAGTGTTTTCTCTGCACATTTCCTATGGTATTCTTCATCTATACACTTCCTAATCATCTTGTTAACTTTGTAAACATTGGCCATCATGGAACGGCCCCATGGGGTCAGATAGCTGTGTAACCATACAGACAGACAACTGAGAGTGCAGGAAAGTGACACTCTTGAGTGAGGGATGCGGCCCAGGGCTAAGGCTGGGGCGTGTGAGGGAAGGGAAAATGGTGGAAGGACTTCTGGCCCTGCCCAGGAAGACCTGCTAAGGCTTCTGGATTCTTCCTTGGCAGCCTGATGTAGGTACAATCAGCTCAGGGCAGGGCAAAGTCTCCTTGCTTGTCCTTGCTCCTCCCTCACAGTCATGTGCAGAGCACACATTCCCAGACACATGAGGAGAGTGCATGTCATCTGGTCAGTTCTATATCAAGAAAATACAACCCTTGCCCTTCAACCCCTATGTAGCTGAATAACTCAGAAATAACATCATCTTTCATTCTTGATATTTTTAAAGTCATAAAATACACCATGCTATCACTTCAGGAGGATAAAATCAGACAGTTTTGCTGCTTTTAAAAATATCTTCTTGAAATTTTATTTTATATTAGATGCATTTATTTTATGTGTATGAACATGTAGGTGCACATATGTGTTCGGTGCCTATAGATGTAAGAAGAGGGCATCACATCCTGTCTCTTAAGGCTGAAGTTGTGATGGTTGTGATCCACTGTGTAGGTGCTGAGTACTAAAGCTGGGTTCTCTTTAAGAGCAACAAGTGCTCTTAACCACTGAGATATCTCTCCATCCCATTATTTAAAATTACAATAAAAGCCATAGCTCCTAGAGCCTGTTGCAAGTCAACTAGAAATAGTAGCTCTGTTCTTAAATACTAGTTGGAAGCCTATCTGACTACATGAAAACCTAAAATAATAATAATAATAATAATAATAATAATAATAATAATAATAATAATGATAATAATAATAAATCAGCCTTGCTCAGCATGCATATAGGTGGTAAGGTTTAAACCCCCTCATTTAATACATATAAGAGTTTGGCGAATGAGATTCACTTTGTTGAGGCTGCCTCTACTGTAGTCATGGCAACTTGGAGCAAAGAAATTATAGCAGAGTTGGTAATTTCATTCGACATGTAATGAAAATAAAGCTAATCCCATTATTATTCTCAACAATTTTCCATGGAGTTTCCTCTTACTATGCCCTTGCTTGTTCATCCTGTCTTTAAAAACAGATTATTGGAAAATTGCACATGTGCGCCCTTTCTGCACTTATAGCCATTAGCACCATCCTCCTGCCTCTGAGGCATAACCTTGTTTTGGAGAAGAGGCCAAGTTCATCCTCCTCCCTACTTTTCTTGCAATCCTGGAATGGATAAATCTTCTAAATATACTAATTTGTGCCATTAAACATTTCAGAGACTGTCACTAAAATTATAGTAAAATAATAGTCTTTTTAAAAGATAGGCCAGATAATACACATTTGTATAAATCTTGAAAGCATGTTCCCAATTATTCTATTTTAAATTTGAAGTGTGTTCATGTGGGCTTGATGGTTATTTAAGAAAACCATCTTTTTTCTTTTCAGCCTCCACTGAAGATTAACGGCTTGATGTGAGCTCCATTTAAAGTAACACTCCATATGGACACGTCAAGACAATTCCCTCTGTAATTACAATAAGTACTGACTGTCACCAAAGTAAAATAAATAAGAAAGTCCTCTGCCCTCTCTCATGCAGTATACAACGGTACATGGTTCTTCAGTGGGCCTGTCTCCTCAGCAGCAGCAGCCTCTGCAAGGCACAAGGAGACCATGCAGCTGAATAGAAGTGCATTGCAGGCAGGACACTGATGCTCCCCCAGTGCTGTGTAGCTGGAGGCCAGGGCATGGGGGTGCAGAGTATGGTGGGCCTAGACCCTAAGCTTGAGGCTGTCACCTGGGGCCGTGCCCTCTGTTGTTCTTCCTGTGTCCCAGTTTCTTGTTCATATAACAGGTACAGGTGCTAAGAGTCTATAAGGGTAAAACCATCCTTCGGGGATCTTGCATTTCCAACAAATGGAGTCCCATAAGTCACCATTATGAGGGGAAGGAATGCAATTTCAGGGGTGTGTTTGTTTGCTTGCTTTTTTTCCCCCATAATGCAGCCTACAAAGGCCATTCATGGGAATAGGCTGGGGCAACAGGCATCATGGTTTATAGTTCAGGAGCTTGCAGGGACAAAGTCTATCTAATATCTTTCCCTCCAGATCTCCTGAAAAATGTCTACAGAGATCTCAGAGCTGGGGGAAGATTGGGGCTGTCTCTGAAGCTGGAAGATTTCTTCATGACCAACAATTTTCTCCATTACTGCTTATTGCTCACTGGTTATGGTACCTGCACTGGGGAATAGAGGGGAAGGGAGGGAAGAGGGAGGTACAGGGGCGGAGAAGAAAAGGGCCAGGAGAAGAAAACCCTTCTGTGATGAATAAGAAAGTGAATAAAGAGCATAGGAGAGAAGAGAAACGAAGGGGAAGGGACGAGAGGATGGGGATGGGGGAAGGGAGAGGATGAGGGGGTCTGGGGATGGCGATGAAGGGAGAGAATTCATCAGTGAAGAATAAAGAAATAATTGAAGAGGAGAGAAAATGAAGATGGGGCGAGGAATAGGAGAGGACCAAGTGGAATGAATAAGGAAACGAGGAAACTAGACTACAGGATATCCTCTGCCCTCTGAGCAGACCCAGTGGCGGTATTTTGTCCTCTCAGTGACACTCGTACAGGAAGGAGTTGCTCCCTTTCTGTGGTCAAGATCATCTCCCCGGCAACTTCCTTCACTTCACTTTGTTTTATTTCAGTCACTTAGGTTGTCTCCTGACCTCCCATGCTCTCTCTGTACATCAACTTTGTTGAGCAAAACCCACCACTACACTCTGTAAACACTAAGTTCATCCTTGTTTTCCATCTCTCCTCCACTCTGACACCTTAAAGCAAGGCCATCTGTCAACACTCAACATGTCTAGGTTCTCACACACTTAAAGTTAACCAAGTAATTCTATGACTCATTTACCACATACTTTCCAGTTTTTAAGCACTTTATGTGGTTATAAAGTAGTTTTCCATAAAAAAAAAATTATGCAGTTAAAAAGTTAGAAGGGTTTTGGTGACCAGTTTCTCCAGCAGTGATTGGTAGAACTTAGGCATATGATTAATGATTTTTGTCTTATGGACTTAAAAGGCAGTTAAATACAGCTTCTCAGGGCCTGGTACAAGGCAAGAGTGGTGATGAGACTCAGAGTGGAAAATAGGTCACCACTGGGTTTTCAGTCGGTGTCTGCGCTCATAGCTCTGATTCTGAGTAGCAGGAGATACATAAGAATCTGAGCAAACATGAGACGTCAAAGAAAAATGGTTGATGTCAAAGTCCTACTGAAGATGAATAAAATGGTACAGCTTATGACAATGGCTGTGCCGTTCGCTTAAATCAGCACACAGTGACAAGTTTCTCAAAGGCATACATACATAGTCTGGGTTAATAGTCACGTCATTCTTGCCCCACCTGTCCCCTTGCGCCCCTCCATGCCTCCCTCCACATTCCCTTCTTTCTGTTACATGTTCTAGTACCTTCCTAATACCTTTCTTAAAAGCCTTTGAGTCCCATCATAATCCTCTTTCTAGTCTTCTGACCTTTGAATTTACACACACACACACACACACACACACACACACACACACACACACACACATTAATATTCATCTTACTATTTTATGTGTATGAGCATTTTGCCGGAATGGATTTCCTAAACCTGGGTTACTTCAATTAATGTGCTTTTCCAGGTCTAACAATTTTCTACAAATTTCATTTTTCCTCATAGCTGAATAAAATTTCACCATGTTTATATACAGCATTTTCATTACTCATTTTTTTTTATTCACTCAATATCTGTCAATGGTAATTTAGGTTGATTACATTTCCTTTTTCCTACAGATAAACCCACAATAAACATGGATGTTCAAATGGCTTTTGTAAGATACAAAGTCCTTTATGTGTATGCCCAGGAATCATAATCTGTGTTCTAATGAAGTTCTATTTTTGTCTTTTACTTCTCTAATTGGAATAATAACTTAACATAAGAGAAATAAGACTCAAGGGGAAAAAAGTACTTATCCATTTTTGTGAACATGGGGCTTCTAGTTTTGCGGAACAAGATCAGCTCTATGTTAAGGAGTGCCATAAAAGAGGATCTTCTTATAGCAGAGTTCACATTTAGCATCGCCGTTCTTTAGCCTCTCAACTAAAGTCACAACTGAAAGCCATAGAAATAGTTTAACACTTCCTCTACCCACGCTTCTGCCTGTACAAACAGGGCCAATTATTTCTGTGATTGTATGTTCTCAAATTATCTCATGGCTCAAGACCCAACCTGGGCAACTGAAGGAATTTTAGAGTGCCAAAATGACTTAAGTAGTTAAGGTAAAAGAATGTCCAACTAGAAACAAGTAGCCCAAAGATAATGAAACAGGAGCCACGCCCTCTTATATCCATCCGTTTAACTTTCATTTTTAAGCTCTACTCACGAACACAGCGAAGGTGCCTCTGTTTCAGGCACTCCTGCACAGCAGCCAATTATAACTCATCAAACAGTGATCCTCCATCTGCCCTCAGGCACACATCCAATAACTGACCTCCAATTGGTCAGTCTTGGTCACACATCAGGGTAGAGTCCACAGTAACTCTGAGATATCCCCGCACAGGTGGCTCTGCACTGTGTGCACCTTTTCACAGAGGAACCAGAAGCGATCCTGCTCCCACTGTCAAGTTCAGCACCATTTTGCAAGAAGAGAGAAAAGAAACCTCAAAGTCTAAGAACATCTGCTCAAACTGAGTCAACGCTAGATGAAAGCAAAGGCCATAGGGCCCCCCTAAGCTCTTCCTGGGTCAATTTGACTGTAATGTGAGAGAAAGAGAGGAAATTCAAATGATACATGTATTGTCTGGCTTCAAATATCAGTGCAGAGACATCTCAGACACTGGAACCTGATACAACAAAGTACCAAGGGAAAAGTACCATACTCAAAATTTCTAGTAACTCTCCACTGACAGCAAGTGGCAGATCTTCTTTCTCCTGGAAAGAAGTGAAGACTCCCAAGAGATCACCGGCCATTTCAAAACTCACCATATGGATGGTGCTTCTGTCCCGCTGATCTCTAAGAAGTCGTATCCTTCCTCTAGCTGGAAGTCAGTGAAGACAAGAGCAATGGTGTCCCCAGGCTCAGCCAGGATGGTCCACGTGCAGTCAGCATTGTTCTCATACTCTGAGGGGAAGTGAGGACTCGATATGGAACCACTGGTTCCCCTTAGGGTTCCCCCGCAGGCTCCCTCAGCTGTAGAGGCAGAAACAAAAAGGCAATTCAGTCTCAGAACCCTGTCACAAATAAGCATGTTCAGAAATGCCCCTATTGACCAGCCACCAATTGTTTCTGAATTCAGAATGAATATGATCTAAAAAGCTCTTTTCTAGGTAATTAATTTAGTTGGTGTACAAAAAGTCAAAGGTTAAATTACATTATTCACCTGATGTCATAGTGGGAAAAACAATAAAACTGACAAGAAACTTGATTTAATACATAAATAAATACATAAATATGCCCTTAAATGCAATTAAACTCTTTATACAGTTTATATAATAGTAAGTATACAGACCTTTATGCTTACTATTCACCATGTATATAACTGAGCAATACATCAACACTTTTAAATATTACTATAAAATATCAGGTTTTATTCATGAACACATCATATAAATAAATGATCATCAATAAACAACATAACTTTACTTAATATTAAGAACTTATTTTTCCTCTATAGTTTCTTTGTATGCTTCCAAAATTAATTGCTTCAATGCAAAACCAGCTGCAAAAACAGCAATACCAGTTTTATTACAATCCAACATCGTAGCCAGGCATGGTGGCACATGCCTTTGATGGCAGCTCTTGGAAGGCAGAGGCAGGCGGACTGCTATGACACCAGCCTGGTCTACAAAAGTGAGTCCAGTACAGCCATGGCTACACAGAGAAACTCTGTCTCAGAAAAAAATTCAAAATCATAGTTGAATCTTTGAAATATGTTCAATTAAATACAATTTTTGAGATGTACCTTCCTCTAATAATTCTAATTATTGACAGGTCATCTCTCTCCCAAAATTTTAGAAGGGAAATTGCTGGTATTTAATGCTCTTAATATTCTCTTATGGTGATCTACAAACTGCAGCAGATGTCTAAACTAGAATACTGCAGAATAAACTTGACTGAATTCTTCTGGTAAAAACCTCAGTAACCAGAGGTGATCTGTAGGCTGTCTGGGGAGGGACCATGTAGCACCATGCCCACCACATGCCTGTCTGCTGAAGCTGAGCACAGGGGCCCAGCACCCACCTGCAGCCCTCATGGACCATTCCCCATCTAGGAAGCATGAAGTACTTTACACTAAGCAAATTATAAGACATCTGCTGTTTGAAATTTAGAGATAATCATGAGTTTATAACATTGCAGTTTATAAGTAAAGACATTTGAAGTTCAGAAAATGTTAGGGATATACATATATATATATATATATATATATATATATATATATATATATATATGTGTGTGTGTGTGTGTGTGTGTGTGTGTGTGTGTGTTTGTGTGTGTGTGTGTGTGTGCGTGTGTGTGTATACATGTATATATACATACACACATGATCCCTTAAGATCAATGAAATTTTGGGAAACAATATTCTTAGCATTTTGCTCTAATTACAATCGAAAATTAACTTTACCTTACATTCATGGACAAAATAGATATGCTAAAGCAATAAATCATGTTCCTCTCTTTTCACCCTACATGTGTAAATAAGGATACCACAACATTACATTTCCATTAAATGAGGCATGAAAAGAAATTAGTAACAACTCACAGCTAATTTTCATGGAATATATCAATGATCCACATTTCTTGGATTCTTTTCACTGCCCAGGAATATGCATATGTTTAAAAATCTACCAGGCCTTAGCAGTTACTACTGTAAATCTGCTCTGAAGCACATGAGTTAGGACGCAGCCTCCCCTTATTCTCCACTGTATTCTATAAAAGCCAAGGCCACGGCCACGGCCACAGCCCCGGCCAGCTACTAACCCTTCAGGACCGAGGACAGCTCCAGTCCTCTGCTGCTGAGAACAATTGCCCAGTGAAATCAAGGTGAACATTTCTTGATGGGCTGAGGCTGAGTGCAGAAGGAATCCATAACTCCACATGGCCCCCCCAAGCTACATGTATAATTGTTTGTTCTTAATGCACCAGATAAAAAAGTAAATTAAATTCTAGAAAAGCGTGGGTGAAGTTGAGACTTAACTCTAGGTTCTAGATCTTAACATCATTGGTGTTTGGGGCCAAGGTCGTATTTGCCACGGATGGCTGCACCCTGCTTGCAGGAAGCTTGCTTTCATCGAAGGTCCTGAAGAATAGTTGCTATGATGTGGCTCATTTGTAATAAGTTCTCATTCCAGCAACAGCCACACGGGATTTTTGTGGACCCTGCTGTGTTTGCTGCACTGTTCGTGAGTTTAACTCATGCTATCACCAGTTTTGTTTGGAGACATAGACTTGCAACTATGTGACATAATAACCCCATTAAAATGTTATGGTAGCTTTGAGTCAAGAATCACTATGGGTTAAGAGACATTTGACTTATTTATAGTTATCATAATATCATCCATGGACTTTTCAAATGATCTGTTACATAAAGCAATTTGATTTGAGAAAATACAATATTATTTGAAAACTGCCTCATTTTGATATACTTTAAACAATTGTTTTGCATAAAAATAAATAAAAACTGTAAGTGAATGGAATAAGGAAATAGATATCCAATTTTTCTAAGCTAAATTATCTTTTTGATCTAAAAAGACATGCTAATCAGCTTAGATTTTTGAGTCCTGTTGTGTGTAGTCCTTGCTAACTCAATTCTAGTTCTGAGAAATGCATGTGAGGCAAATAAAAGTTAAATTCTTTTGCATTAATTATTCAGGCAGAGATATGTCGCTAGGCTGAAGTATGTTACAAGTGCAGTCTGGACATCTAAGAAAAAAAATCAGCTGTATGTGGAAATATGCTATGTTTTAGTAAACATTTTACCTATAATTATCATAAGCGAGACACAAAACATTAAAGGTGATAATTAAAAAGAACTAAATTATTCTTCTCAATATTTGGATACAAATTAATGTATCAGAGGTTTCTTTCACCCCTCAAAGGCTGATAAACAATAAAAAAAACCATCAGTATTTTAAGGTTTTAATAATAGTAATTTGTTATCATTATAGAAATTTCTATTTTGAATGTAGAAAATATGGGAGTCTAATTAAATAAATCTTATTTAAAACCCATCCTTTCTTTCTTACAAAAAAGATCAAATTAACATCAAATTTGCTTGAATAATATTTTGCTATGTAATTTAGTATGCAACACATATATTTTAAATGAATGATGGACTAACATTAATTATTTAATTTAGCTTTTCATAAGCCATCACCTGTATATTTCCATTTGGAAGTGTGACAGCAAAGCCAATAGCATGGGCATGATTGCCATACAAGATTTCTCAAATGAAAATTAAATTTTAGATCTGTTCTCTGTTGACTTCTTATAAAATCTTTTATTTTAAGAAAAGGTTGCCTGGTGGTGGTGGTGCTCACCTCTAGTCCCAGCACTTGGGAGACAGAAGCAGGCAGATCTCTGAGTTTGGGGCCAGCCTGGTCTACCAAGTGACTTTCAGGACAGCCAAGGCTAAACAGAGAAAACCTTATCTTGAAAAACAAAACAAAACAACAACAAAACAGAACAGGACATAGAAGAAAATAAAAGAAAAAGTTGACTAACTAAATTAAGTCTGAATTCAGACTTTACTTTAGATGAAGACAATTAATGCTCAAAGAGGAAAATACTCCAGTCTCCAGTGAGAAGTCCTCCAAGAGGTTATCGTATCCAAAATAGGCTCTAAACATGTGCACAATAGCAATACACACTGAATGAGCACAGTAGATCGTTTGATTATATATCATGCATGAATATGTGTGATAATATCAATAATAACTAAAGAAGTTATTAACTTGATAGGGAGTGGAGTTGGAGGGGGCAAGGGAGGGAAAATGGTATAAATACAGTACTCATTTATGAAATTCTCAAAACATTAAGGGTTCGTAAAACTTGGAGTCAGGTTCTCTAGGAGTGGGCTAAGTTGTTCCACATATGTTGGTGGCTGTTTTGGGTAGTGTTCTACTTTCTCATTGCTCTTCTCTGGTTTACTATGCAACGGGAGCACCCTATACCTATTCACGTCTTATTGTGAGGGTTTAATGAGCAGCAATGGTGAAGCATACATTGATGATTAGGCAAACACTCGCTGCTCAGTGTGAACAGGGGTTTCTTTATTTGTCTCAGTGAAGGTGGCCACATGATAATGACTCCTTACAAGTATGCTGAGCCCTGTGCTGACTAGCTTTTAGGGTCATTTGGGAAGAAGGATCTTAATAGAAAAACATGACACTCACTATAGGATTGTCCTCTAGGCAAGTCTGTAGAGCATTTTCTTGATTAATGAATTATTTGGTTTGGTTCATCTCACTGTAGGTAATGGCACCTCTGGGCTGGTGCCCATAAGAAAGCAGGCTGAGTTAGCCTGCTGACTGACACCCCACCTTTGCCCTCACGTCATGATGTTGTCATTCTAAGCAACACTGGAAGATTATTTAGACTTAGGTCTGAAAGAAACTCATGTTTATTACCATTGGGGCAAAAAACAAAACAAAACAAAACAAAGCAGAACAACAACAACAACAACAATAAAAACAAAAACAAAACAGTTGGAGAAGACCTGGATGGATATGGATACTGGAGATCACTAACTGCAATATCCAGAGCAGAATTTGCCCATGGTAGCTGGGATGTTTGCGATGCACTAATCCCATGGAGGCGGATAGGCACTCAAGAAGTTCTAACATTGGAAGCCACTGCCACCTGAGCTCTCTCACCCTCAGTGACTGTAACACCGGGAACAAGGCAGTGTGGAACAGAAGCATGCCACGAGCCTAGTCCTTCCTGGAGGATGGAGAGAGCATCCTTCTAGTCTAGCTGATATGGCACCTGAGGCTCCCCAAGGAAGTTGCCCATTCGAGATACATTAACTAGTGTGGGGTGATATTTTGCATCTCAAGGGCAACATTATTGCTTCTAGACACCCCATAATACCGCCAGTTGTGCTGAATGGAATCTTTTTGAGCATGTGTTATTTTTTTAATTGGATGCATTGGGATCCATGACTTGAGACCTAGCACAGTCTGTACCCAGGAAAAAATAAGTGAAAATGCCATAAAGGAATGCATGCAGCTGAATATAATGGCAATACCCATTTTTATTATCGTCTAAGAATGATGTAAGATTCTCTCTCTCTCTCTCTCTCTCTCTCTCTCTCTCTCTCTCTCTCTCTCTCTCTCTCTCTCTCTCT
>OU015752.1:45874103-45896959 GCA_907169655.1 Acomys percivali | reverse complement strand
TCTCTCTCTCTCTCTCTCTCTCTCTCTCTCTCTCTCTCTCTCTCTCTGTGTGTGTGTGTGTGTGTGTGTGTGTGTGTGTCCCTCTGAATTTGCAAGTGCAATTGGAAGTCAGAGGTCAAGTTGAAGTGTCATTCTTCAGCTGCTACCCACCTTGTTTTTTGAGACCTCTCTCACCAGTGTGGAACTCCTTCAGCCATCTAAGCTGCTGGCCAGTGAGCCCCAGAGATCTGCCTGCTGCCATATCCCCAGTGCTGGGATTAAAATGCTGCACTACTCGGCTTGCTATATGTATTCTGGGATGAAATTCAGGTTCTCACACTTCACTGTATCCTCTCCTTAGCCACCCAAGAGAGTATTCAATAAGATAGATTGAATACTACTGCAGCAGAGCCAACATGCCAACCCTGGAGACAAGGTCAACTATGATTTAATACTCAGAGATAGT
This sequence comes from Acomys percivali, assembly GCA_907169655.1. Classification (NCBI taxonomy): domain Eukaryota; kingdom Metazoa; phylum Chordata; class Mammalia; order Rodentia; family Muridae; genus Acomys; species Acomys percivali. The sequence goes on along the minus strand of OU015752.1, from coordinate 45,896,514 downwards.
TCTCACACTTTTTCCCATACTTGTTTCTTTCCATTTCAGTAATAATTATGTTGGCATATATTATCCACTACACAAAAGGTGCATACAATTAAATTATTTAAACCCACAGTCATAGTTTAAAGCTCAGCTTTTGAGATGACATGTGCTCTATGAAGTCTTGTTTAGCATCATCCACTCCTGACAAAAAACATCACCTCTTCGGACTTTTATGGCAGGACTCTGAGACACAGGCATGTCCAGAGTATTCCAGGATATATTGGCTCCAGGAAAGCAGGGCAGGTCTACCATGCTCTTCTGAAGCTCCAATCTCTTCATCTTCATCAGCTGAACATCTGCAGTTAGATGTCTGGACTGACAGTTCATACATCACTGGCAAGTGACATATCTTACTCTAGTCACATGGTACAAGGCTTATCAGTTACAGGGATCTTCATTATAAACTACTTTAAATAAGTTTGGGCAGCATCCATCACCCAGAAGATTTGATTAAGGCACCTTGATACTATTCCTGTCTTTATTTAGGGGCATTTTCTTCTCTATGAGAAAGAAAGTCTTCTAAGAGTCTCCACTCTCATTTGACTTTCTCAAGTACTCTGGTGCCTCACATTTGACTATGCCCCCTGGTGGGGGAGACCTAGTGGCACTCAGAGGAAGGACAGCAGGTAACTGAGAAGAGACTTGATACCCTATGAGCATATACGGAGGGAGGTAATCCCTCTGAGGAACAGTCATACGGGAGGGGAATAAGGGGAAAATGGGAGGGAGGGGAGAATGGGAGGATACAAGGGATGGGATAACCATAGAGATGTAACAAGAATAAATTAATTTAAAAAATTAATTAATTAATTAATAAAAAAAGAGTCTCCACTCTCTTTAAATGGGTAGAGTAAGTGACCTCAGCAAAATATCAATACAGCTTCTGTGTCCTGTATTCCCTTAAAATGTCTCTAGCAGTGACACTATGTTTTGGCATGTTTATGTGCATATTTATCTTAAACACACATGTTTAGACAAAGAGAAGCCAGGATAAACCTTCATTGAATAAACATAGTGTTCCTACCAATGCTCTAATGGCTGTTTTTTCTTGATGGTTTATGGATCATGTTTCCCAACAAAACAAACAGAACAACCACCACATGAAATTTCCTTTTTAAAATTATGCCAGAGAAGGTTGGAATAGAGGAAAATATGAAAAAAATGAGGAAGTAAAGACTGGCCTTTAACCTCATCTTTGTTGAGTTTTAGACACAATTCTGACATATCAGACATCAGATCCATCATTACAAATTCCACAGTACAAACATAAACCTTGCTGACTTTGGTTGTTCTCTGAAATAGAATAAGTCCACTCCCAAAAGTGAGGCATCTCTAAGACATATGTACATATCTCTTTCAATCTCTTTGGTGCTTTGAATGGGAATGGCTCCCCATAGACTCATGTGCTTGAATGCTTGGTCCATAGGGAGTGGCACTTTAGGAGGTGTGGCCTTGTTGCAATGAGTGTGGCTTTGTTGGGGGAAGTTTATCACTGTAAGGGCAGGCTTTGAGGTCTTATATATACTCAAGTCATGCTCACTAACACAATCTCCTGTTGTCTGTGGATCAAGATGTAGAACTCTCAGCTATTTCTCTAGCACCATGTCTGCCTGCACACCACCACCGTGCTTTCTGCCATGATGATAATGGACTGAACCACTAAAGTGTAAACCAAATAAATGTTTTCTTTTTAAGAGTTGCCTTAGTCATGGTATGTCATCACAGCAATAAAACCCAAACTTAGACAATCTCTATGTCTACATTTATGCTACTGGTGTAATTTCTCTGGGTCAGTCTGACTTATATAAAATGTTTACAGTTGTTGTCTCCATATTGACTCTGTTTTTCTTTTTGAGTAATTCACAATTACCAAAGAAAGGTTTTTATACCAGTTGTGGTGAATCAAACCTGTAGGCCTAGAATTTGGGAATAGGAGGGGGTATTCTATGAGTTTAAGGGCAGCCTGGGTCATCTAGAGAGACTCTGTCTTAACAAATAAACCAATCAATCAATGTAAGTTGTTTTCATTCCAGAAATGTAAGGATGAATCAGCTTACACAAATATATAAACAGAAAACAGTACATTAAAAAAATCATGGACAGAATGTATGTAGATGTGTGGACAGGTGAGAAGTCTTTGACAAACATGAACATCCCTGAATGATAAAATCCATAAGGAAATTAGGAACATAAAGATTATACTTCAACATGTCTATCATCAAAAACTATCATTTATCTACCTACATACCTATCTATCTATATCTATATCTGTGTATCTAAATAGCAGCATCACAAAGAACCATAAAAATAGAACATATTGCCTCCAAAACCATTGACAGGACCAGTTCTATTTGTGTTCATAGTGCTAAAAATGCCTTATGTCTATCTTTAGCCAAAACTGATTTCAAAGTAGATATCACTCTCTTCTTTTCAAAGAGGCTTTAGCAGCTTCTCAGCAGATAAAAAAGAACCCCAATCACATGACTTCTTTGTTACCTCAGACTTACTTCTTATCAGTTCTTATAAGTAAGCTACATCTGTGTTCAGAACCAACCATGCGCCATTAATTAAAGGCGTCAGGACTCTTCACACAATAAGTACAGGAACAGGAGGCTCAACATGGTGTTTAACACTTGTAATCCCAGTAGGCTGAGACAAGGGAATCAGTGCTATTTAAAGACTAGCCTGGGCTATGGAGTAAGATCATGTATCAAAAAAAAAAAATAGGAAAGAGAAATAAAATTAACCAAGATATGAACTGTGAGTTGTTCAAAGTAGCATCCACTGGTTTAGGTGTCTCTGATAACTTTTAATGTAGCCATCATATTTTACATAGAATATGTGATTATTGTAAAATATATACTAGATTTTAAAATTAATAACAAGAATATAAAATACTTCATCATTAATAATATGGACTGTGAATTCTAGTGATAAATATTTGGATGATTTAGGTTAATACAATTTATCATTCAATATATGTTATCCATTTATTTGGATAAGGAACTCTTTCCCATGTTAGATTTCCTCCACATGTAAAGGAGTACATGGTCAGTGGACAGGACACTCCACACACTAAGGCAACTCCCTGTAGCCTGAGCAACATTGACATGAACAACTGAAGTTCCTCTAAGCCACTGCCAAATGCTTAGTCTTGTGATCTCTGTCTCTTTAACATTGGATGATACAGTTGCTATCAGTTCCCTTGATAAGGCACATCAGTCATGCGTGACTGGGACATGTTAAGTATCTCGCCCTAATTTGGAAACTATAATACAGAGGTTGTTGGCACATGTATTATCTGTCTACCTGTTGGTCTGTCTATCTATCTATCTATCTATCTATCTATCTATCTATCTATCTATCTATCTATCTCATCTATCTTTCTTTCTTTGTATCTATCTATCTATCATCTATCTATCTTTCTTTCTTTGTATCTATCTATCATTTATCTACCTACCTAGCCATGATCTATCAACCATTTATAAATCTGTATTGCCATATTTCCAATAGCATTTCAAAATATTTATTTGTTTTTATATGTGTGTGTGAGAGAGAGAGCCTACACAATAATATATGCTCTATAGATGTATACTATGCAGAAGAGTCAGAGCTCCTGGAACTGGAGTTCCAGGCAGCTGTAGCCACCATGGGGATGCTGGGAACAAACCCAGGTCCTCTGTAAGAGCAGCCAGTGCTCTCCACAATAAGCTGTCTCTCCACTCCACATCTCAGTAGCATTTTGTTCATAACAAAGTTCCTTTTATTCTGGTATCTCATGTGCTTCAGATCTCACATGAAAAATATGGATGATACCAACCACTACTGAGCAGAAGCCAGGAATACTCTTGAGAAAATGAAGCAATGCTTTAAAATTCAGAGGAAATCATACAAAACCTAAAGTTAAATTGTGAAATGGTAAAACGTCTGGAAGGAAACAGAGTAAACATTTCAAGACATTGGTATTGGCCAAGATATTTGTGATAAGATCTGCCTCCCTCCCCCGAAATCACAGGCAACGCCAACAAAAATTAACAGATGGGCTATCAAACTGTGAAGTATCAGCACAGTAAAGAGCAAAGTGAGATGTCTGGATGGACGGGGGATGTTTCCATGACAGCATCCATGTCAGAGAGGAAAAAACAATCAGGATACATAAATCACCAAATCACAGAGAATACTCACAATAATAATGATAAAACTGATATAGTTAAAGGTGAGCTGGTGATTTCAATGGACATTTCTCATAGGAGACTACAACACTAGATAGCATTCGAAAAATACAAATATTGACTAAAAGGGGGTGTCATTTCACCTCACTTAGAATAACAATTATCAAAAGAATGTGTAAGTAAATAAGTACAAATAAGCATGCAAATAAATAAGAGTGAGGATGAGGAGAAAGAATTCTTGTACATGATAGATGATTGGTCAAGAAGTAAATCAAATCAACTATAGAAAGGGTTGAAGCTCCTCATAATAGCAACAACATCGCTCAGAGATCCCACTACAGGGCACATATCTAAGAGACACTTTAGTAAGTAGCTGATAACGGAATGGCCAGTTTTATGGTAGCATAATTCTCAACAGCTAAGATGTGCACTCAACGATGGACCTCTGGTGTCCATGCATTGCCTGGATGATCATACATGTAGGATGAGGCCATGATGAGAGAGCAACAGCCTAGCATTTAAAAACATGAGATTCACGTTTCATTTCCTGTAAAGAAATTTATTTTATTTTATTTTATTTTTATTAATTATTCTTGTTACATCTCAATGGTTATCTCATCCTTTGTATCCTCCCATTCTTCCCTCCCTCCCATTTTCCCCTTATTCCCCTCCCTATTTTTTAAGTAATGTCTTTTCCTACTTTCTTCCCCCTTGTCTATAAGCCTGGACTTATCCAAATGCCCAGAGCTGTCTTTGCTGCTTCATACTTCATAATATGTTTGGCTTTGGATCTGAAGCTCTTTTTCCTTCCATGGTCCTTGAGCTCAAAGGATGCTGTATACAGCAGAACCCAACATGATATAATAATTTATGAAATAGGAAAAACCAAGGCAAGTTAAGAAAGCACTTGATTTCTAAGCTACTGTGTCTTTCATTGACTGCCTCTGGAGCCTCGTGCCCACCTGTACTTCTTACCTCTAAAGATACACCATTATATGCATATTGAAACTGTCCATCTGTCAAGAGGAAGAACCATGATGGTAATGGACAATCATCAAAGTTGATGTATGGAAAAGAGGCAATGGGTTAAAACTTGGGGAATGAAATAAGTTTGTGTCCTAAGGGAGAGCCCTGAGCTCATGTCTAAAGAGCTGCTCCTTGCAAGCTGCTGTGATTCCCACTTTATCATGTGTAGATCCCACTAAAGTATGACTGCAGGTATTACTTTCAAGAGCATCCCATAACTGTATGTGTTCCACACACTTAGGTGTTACTGTGTCAATCATACACTTGTGGTAAGAAGGAAAAGTAAACTTCTATGATGTTTGCCAGAAGTTGTTGAGAACCAATACTGTGCTGTTTCGGGTAGTGGGGCTGCCAGGAAGGAGCCTTGGGCAATTTCCAGAACTTTTGGGAATCAGAAAATACACTCATTTCATTTAAAACTCTTCTCTCCCTCACTACTGATTTTTTGTTTTTTTACTGTGGCTCCTGGAGATGCCACCTCCACAGATTCATCAGCATTAGACCATTGACTTTTTCCTTATTATTGAGTTATCTCAATCAATAAGAAGCGGCATGTCTCTCAAACTATTTTATTTTGTGAACCTTGAATTCTTTCCATGCCATGAATTAGAAAAGGCATGAATATAAATGTATTAATCTCTAACTTAGAGTAACAAGTTTACCTTGACAAAGTTAAGACTTAATAAAATCCTGATTAACAGTCTCCACACTTGAGTGGAGAGAGGGATATGACTTTCTCATGTACTCTGGTGCCTCACATTTGACCATGTCCCATGGAGGGGGAGACCTGGTGGCACTCAGAGGAAGGACAGCAGGTTACCAAGAAGAGACTTGATACCCTATGTGCATATACAGGGGGAGGTAATCCCTCTGAGGAACAGTCATAGGGGAGGGGAATAAGGAAAAAATGGGAGGGAGGGGAGAATGGGAGGATACAAGGGATGGGATAACCATAGAGATGTAACAAGAATAAATTAATTAAAAAAATATTCATGAAAAAAAATAAATAAAAATTTGCCTTGAAAAAAAAAAAATAAAATCCTGATTAAAGAACAAGAAAGATTATTGAAAGGCTGTTATATCAGCTCTGACTTTATACAATATGAAGTTCCAGGATTAGTAAAGACATTTAGTGTAAGAAAAGATCCAATTGAGGAAAATATGAGAAAAAAACATTATAAAGATGAAAGTTCCAGTGAATTAGGTAGATTCTTGTGCAGAAAGCAAGCAAGGATGCAACTCCTGGTCCTCGAGGCTGACGTTATTTTCTGAGTGTTACAGACTGTTACAGGAGTAGCATTTAGATGTTAACTGACAACATAAAGTAGGAACAAAATACATAAAATAGGCCGTTGAAATTTGTTTTATTAGTGGAAGCCATTAATATTATATAGAGGAGGTTGGAACTGAGGTAGAAGAAACAGTGTGAAAGAAAAAAAAATGTGGCTGAACTTGGGAACAGCAACAACAACTTCCAGGTCACCAGGGTGAGCTACCCATGACCTGCAAGCACAGGGGGGAAGAAAGAAGGTGGCTTTGGGACATCTCAATGGCACTGTATTTCAATAGGGTCAATTATTAAAGAGAACTGTGGAAACGCAGGGAAAAGGGATGCAGGCTCAGGTTCATGAGGGCACTTCCCCTGTGACAGTGAACAGCAGTAAGAAGAACAGAAAATGAAATATGATTAACTTTAGCAATACGCAGGGAAAATGAGAAGTTAGGGAAAGATGGGTGGACATCCAGGGGTGAAAACAGCCATAACAGAGCTTTTCCAGGAACAATAAAGAACTATAAAAGAGCTAAAGCCCAGCTCCGGACTCTGACCTTCTTCCTTGGCCTGGACACATTCCTACCTGCCCCTTCAGGTAAGATGGATTTTGTATGTCACCCTACTTTGGAGGTTCAGTGAGAAAGTGATCCTTGGCCACAGTAACTGACTATTCCAAACTAGCTGCAGAGCTAAGGATGTATCATCATAAAACCATTAGCATAACAGAGAGCTCATGAAACCCCAACATTTGACAAAAGGATATCTAGGATACATTATAATATAAGTATATTATTAAAATGGATGGCTCCCCAGCATAGATGAAAAGTCAGATTGGGTCAATTAAAGTTTTGTAATTTCCTTATTTAATTGAGAGAGTTGCCTCCTATAGCCCAAACTGATATAAAACTGACTATGCAGCAGATGATGACTTTGAACCCATGACACTTTTATCTCTATCTTCCAAGCTCTAAGGACACTGGAGTGAGCCACCACACCCATCAAACTTCTCTTGCCTTATCTGATGAATGAATGTCAACATTTACACCAGTGAATTAGTGTGAGATTAAACCCCAAGGACTGCTTAGCTGCCTTTCTGCTGTCTCATTAAAACATCAGTAACTATTAGCCTGATCTTTTATTTCTAAGTTAACAAGATGAATCTTTCATATGAACCCCAAATCCAGGTTGTGATCCATGCTTCCTCGAAGGCAGCAATAGTGAAATAATCTCACCACAAAGGCTGAACATTGCAGGGACTTGAAAAGGCACCAACCCTGAAGGGACTCAGCTAGGGCAGAGTTCATTCCACTGGCTACCTCATGCCCAATGCTGGACTGTGGGAAGTGTCTTAGGAGATGAGATTGGATTGTCTAATTATCCTTATTTTTTTCATGTGGATGGGTTAAACAAAGAAAGCATAACATTAAAAACAAAACTGAAGTATAGTGGCTTGTGCCTGAAATCCTAGCTCTCAGGAAACTGAGGCAGGAGGATCACTATGAATGTGAGGCTATAGAGAAAAATGATGAAAAAAATATATAAGAAAGGGGGATATCAATTTATGAACTATGAGGATGTTGTAACAAAGGTGACTCTATGAATAGAAATGTATAAATTTGTTAAGGAGGTAGGAGAACCATTGTGGGTGTTTGCATTTTAACAGCAGGCCATATACCTGCCCCTGCCCTAGCTAGAGTCTTTTTTTTTTGTTTGTTGTTTTTGTTTTTGTTTTGTTTTGTTTTGTTTTGTTTTTCAAGACAGGGTTTCTCTGTGTAATAGCTCTGACTGTCCTGTCAGAGATCAGCCTGCCTCTGCCTCCTGAGTGCTGGGATTAAAGGTGTGTACCACCACACCTGGCTATCCTAACTAGGGTCTTAACATGCTTTATTTTTCCCCCATAGTGCGTCTTATTTCCTTTGAAAGCAAGGTTGATAGAGGGTACCAGTGCTGCCTCCTTTAACTAGGTATCAGGATATCAACTTCTGTTCCGAAGCTATTTACTAGGCTCTGACTTCCCTTCTCAGGTATACAGGAGATAAACCTACCTCTGCAGAAAGGAGCTGGGAAGTCCCAGGATGCACCGTTCCCAGGGCTGACAATGCAAGTCAGAATGGCGTGACCTTCCAAGATGTAGCCAGAGAAGCAGCTGTATCTGATCTTGTCACCTATGTTGAACCTTGATCCATGAAGGACTCCTTTTAGTATCTCCCCAGGGTTTCCACACGTGTGGCTAGGTAAAACTGTTGGAAGGAGAAAAGGAAGGTAAAGAAAATGTTCCAGGAACATGCATTTATAACATAAAATAAGCACTATATGTGGACTACTAAAATCAGGAAACCTTTGTAATAAAAAAAATAGAACATTATGCTTAAACACTAAACAAATTTGTGGTCAGGGTTTAGAACATCTGCCTTTCCACTTTTTTTTTTTACAATGACTTTTGAAAGGTATAAATAAATTCAACTGGTTAAAAGTAAAAAGCTATATTTCTAATCATACACTGTCTTCCAGAAGAGATCTAGATTATTTTGGTAATAATGAGATTTCACACTATACAGGAAGAACCAAAGACCTGTGGAAATAATGTCAGAGCTGGGGGTATGGATGTGTGCATGCCCTTGTGGTTTTTAGCTCAGACTTCATCATTACTAACGTGTTATGCACATCATTTAATTGATATTCAATCTATGCTTATCTTGAGACTGCAGCAGCAGTACCACATCTGATAGACATCACTGATATCTAATTCATATGTATGCCCAGACATTGGCATCAGTACCGCATGCCTGATACACATCACTAAACAGTATCCAACCTATGTTTATCCTCAGACCTCAGCATCATTACCACACACCTGATATGCATCATTAAACATATCCAATCCATGTTAATCCTCAGCCCCCCCCCCCCCAGTATCAGTACCACACAGCTGATTCATATCATAAAGCATTATCCAATCCATGTTTATTCTCAGCACCAGAACACACCTGATACACATCACTAAACAGTATTCAATGTATATTTGTTTTCAGACCCTGGCAACAGTACCAGTTTTGATGCACATCACTAATTGGTATCCACTTCATGCTTCATAGATAAGATTGTCACTAAAGAATAAAGAAAAGAATTTCACTCAAGCCATCAACTTGAGAAACGGTGCTATTCTTATAACCCAGGCCTAGAGTCTGTTCACCTGGCACCCACAGTTGCCTTGTCTCCATTTGTGTTGCTAATGAAAGTATTGTAATGATTTGAAGCAAAAATTTGGGTTCTGGATTATGTTTACTCTGGAGCCATCTTTTCAAGATTCTCACCTAATCCATCCATCTGCATGGGAGACTCTCGGTGTGATTAAGAGCCCTGGCCAAAAAACATGATTTTTGATGGAACATATAACACCTGGTTGAAGAATGAGAGAAAAATGTCTTCATGTCTCTTCTCTAAACCCAGCACCTCACCAGTAACTCAGTGGTTTTTATGAGATAGTCAAATATTTTATGAGATTTACTATTTTAAAAATATTTGCAAACAAGAACCAATTTTCAAAGAGATATGTTATTTGCTTCCTACATTTATTTCATGTCTTGTGTGTGTGTGCATGCGTGCATGTGTGTATGTGAAGAGTGGTTATTAATGATTTTTATAAGTGTGTCTATTTATTATGATGTAATTTTAAATATCACATAAACTAGGATATCCAGGAATATTTAGAGAGCAAATATGAGTTCATGTGTGATTGATATTCCCTTCAGAGTAATGAGGCTGCTACTCACAAGTATGCCAGTATTTACTAATTATTTTAATAAAACATTACTTTAAAAAGTCTATAAAATGTTTAGAAGTGTAGGTAAAATATTTCAATAGGTCAGTTGTCCACTTTCCTGTCCGTCACAGAAAGATTATTCAGAATTGACTACCCCTTTATTTTTCTTACAACCAAGAAATATTTGAAGGAAATGTTTGGCCTCAGTCACTGCAGAACTATAAATCAAAACCAAAGTGAGATAGCACCTATTTAAGCCAAAGGTTTGCTTGAGGAGGCAAAAATAACCACCACGGTGGAGGATACATAAAAATGACCACTCTAATCCACAGTGGGCACGGATGTGAATGAATGAAACCAGTGTAGAAAATACCATGAGCGTCTTCATAGAACTAAATGTGGAACTGCTAAGGAACCCAGCAGTGGCATTGCTGGACGCCAAGGACGAAGGGAAGGAGAAAGAGTCAATGTGTCAAGAATCACTTCCACATCCTCTCCTACAGCAACATCTATTCACGGCAGCCAAGATGCAGAAGCAGCTTAGGTGTGCCCTAACTAGTGATCTGTAAAAAGAAAATGAAGAATGCAGCTGGTAAAAAGGATTGGCAGGCCAAAATACTTGTCTCATTAGCCTGAAGAGCTAAGTTAAACCCCGGAGACACAAACAGAGGTGGAAGTAGAGAACAAACAATATGGAGGAATCCTCTGACCTCCATATGTATGTATATGTGCATGCATACACATGGCGAAGAGGAAAGTGGAGAAGGAGGAGGAGCAGGAGGAGTAGGAGGAGATTTTAAGTATAAAATGAAAACATGGTGCACATACTATTTGGCCTTAAAGTTAATGCCTTTTTGTCATTTACTTCCACTCAGTGCTACTGAGCCTGGAGGTCTCACAATATATGAAACAAACCAGACACAGAGACACAAGGTGAAAAAGCTTACAGAAGTCTCATTTGAAGAAAATCCATTGTTTGCTGTTACAATAATTACTGTTTAATGGGCTCCTGATAGTAATTCTTGCTAGAACCCACTTACTCACTTACTCATAGACTGGGATCAGATAAATTGTTTCCCCGAAGCCAAGTGTTATCAATGCAAATATATGAATGTTTCAGACTTACCAAGGAGAATTGCAACTGGCATGGCTGCCCTAAGCAGCAAAATCAAATGATCTACTCTGGAAATGAGGGCAGTCTGCTCAGCGTTTGCTTGGGTTCTACTACTGAAAGTAGTTTTTCAAATGCACAATGCCCATTGTACAGAAGAATTAATAGATCACAGTTATTCAATGTATATGCATATGTGGGATGTGAGGGGGTGGGGGATGTAAACCTTTTTCCCCTTGGAGAAGATGGGCAGCATTGGCACATATGAAGTCTGGTTGTTCAACAGGAAGTGCCAGAGTGCTACCACTCCTCCTCTGGAGACTCCAATGGCAACGCCTATTCCTGTCTATGGGGTTGCCCTCACCTTAGCATCTTCACACTGGATTACAGCAGAATTTTAAAACACCATACATCAGGCACAATCTTTGTGAGACAATACACCTTTTCAAAGCAGAGGGACTGTGGGAGATGAAAGTAGCCTCAGGTCTATTTTCTAATTCTTTTTTCTTAAATTTAATTTAATTATTGATTCACTTTACATCCTGGTCATACCCCCATACCTCCTCTCCTCCCAGTCCCTCTCTCCCTCCCTCCCTCTCTCTCTCTCTCTCTCTCTCTCTCTCTCTCTCTCTCTCTCTCTCCATTTCCCCTTCTCTGTTCTTCAGAAAAGTAGAGAGCCCCTCTTCCCATACACCTCACCTCATCAAATCACATCAGGACTGAGTGTGTCCTCTTCCCCTGTGGCCTGGCAAGGCACTCGCACTAGTGGGAAGGGATTGAAAAGCTAGGAACAGAGTCCATGCCAGACACAGCTCCCCCCCACTCCTGCTTCCCTTACTAGAGACCCACATGAAGCCTGAGCAGCCTATAGGCTCCATCTTTGCAGGGGGCCCAGGTCCAGTCCATGCAGTCTTTGGTTGGTGCTTCAGTCTCAGAAGGCCCCTATGGGCACTGGCTAGTTGGTTTTGTTGGGCTTCTTATGAAGTTCCTGTCACCTCAAGGTCCCTTTTCTCTTTCCCCCGACTTTCCCACAAGACTCCCTGTCTATAGCCCAATTTTAAGCTGTGAGTCTTAGCATCTGTCCCAAACCACTGCTATGTGGAACCTCTCAGAGGACAACTCTGCTGCGGTCCTGTCTGCAAGCAGAGCAGAGCATCTTTAATAGAGTCAGGGGCTGGTTCTCTCCCATGGGGTGGGTCTTGGGTTGGGCCAGGCATTGGTTGGACATTCCCTCAATCTCTACTCTATCTGCTCTATCTTTATCCCTGCACATCTGGTAGGCAGAGTGAATTTTGGGTTGAAGTTTTTGTGGGTGTGTTGGTGTCCCCTCCTCTACTAGGAGGCTTGTCTAGTTAGTGTCCTCTTCAGACTCTATGGCCCCTGCTACTAGGTGTCTCTGCTAGAGTGCCCCTCATGTCCTCCCAGGATCCCACCCTGACTCAGGTCTCCTTGCTACAGAGATATTCCTGCCCACAGTTTCTCTTTTCTCTGCAGGCCCTCTGTCCTCCCATCCCTGCTCTCCCCAGCTCTCATCTTAGTAGCTGTTTACTCTGTGAGAACAACTCATCAGTGTTTGCTTCACAGACAGGGTGTGAAGATTGGAGCAGATATAATAGTCTGCAAATATCTGTTCCTTCTGAGCCTATTATGAAGGTGACTGTACAAAGCTGAGGTGGCTTGTGTTCGGTGCAAATTGGTAGACCCGGGGAAAAAGACTTTTGGCTTCTGTGTACGAAGGGTCTAGAATAAAGACCGGCCCTCAGCAGGCTCTTGATTAGCACTCATTATCTCTGATAAATGACAGAACCAACGGCTGACATAATGCCGAGTACAAGTTCTCCATCTGTAATAATTAAGATATATGTATAATCACTGACTTGGTGAAAGCACAAAAATGTTGTAAGAATGAGCTGAGGAGCTGGAAAGATTGCTCACTGGTTTAGAGCACTTGCTCTTGCAGAGACCTGAGTTGGTTCAAAGCATTCACATGGTACCTTGCAAGCATCTGTCACTACAGTTTCTAGGAGTCTGACACTGTGCTTTGGGCTTTGTGGGAAATGCATATGCATGTGAGACACAGTCACATGAGAAGAAAAACACATACACATAAATAAAAATTAGAAAAATATCCTAATTGGATAGACTATGATAGGATTTGAAATACTGACTCCACTAACAATGTAAAACTTTAAATCAATTCATTCCTATGTTTTACACACAGACACACACACACAGACACACACATACACACACATACACAGGCATCAAGGAGATAAAATGAATTTAAGAATTTTACAGTAAAATAAGTAAAGTGATTGAAAAATCCAACTCTTTGGTAAGTAGCACAAAATAATACATCTGGGACTTAGTGGTTGAGAATACTTATTTTCAACTAACATCATCATCATCATCATCATCATCATCATTATTATTATTTGGTTTTTAGAGACAAGGTTTCTCTGTGTAGCCTTGGATGTTCTAGACTCACTTTGTTGACCAGACTGGCCTCAAACTCACAGAGATCCTCCTGCCTCTGCCTCCCGAGTGCTGGAATGACAGGTGTGCTCTACCATATCCAGAACTTTATGTCATTTTTAAGTACTTAATTTTAAAGCAAGAGTCATCTATTAACTTATTGTATGTACCTGCTCATCTATGTGTGCCATGTGTTTACAGTGCCAGGGGGCCAGAAGAGATCACTGGATCCCCTGGAAATGGAGTTACAGATGTTTTTAAGCCACCATGTAGGTGCTGGGAATTGAACCCGAGTCCTCCGGAAGATTAGACAATGCTCTTAATCTCTGAGGCTTCTCTCCAGATGCAGGATTTTTTTCAGTTTCTCAAAGTTTATAACAGAAGTAATGGCAACAATCAAAAAGATATATTTAAAGATCTAATAGAAAAAAAATTGCTTCTGGCTACAAATAATAAAAATGCAAAACCATTGATATTATTAAGCCATTGTCAATCTCATAAAAGTTGTAAAATTAGGAAAAATGGATTAATGATAACTAGTCTGTGCAAATATCCAAATCTCAGATGTATGAAAGTTGCCAATACAGAAAAATCTCATGTCTGGAAAAAGTATTTAAATAAAATATATTCAACCCAATTGCTATTTCTGCCAGTTTGAGTAAACTAGTTTTTCAGACACTTTCCCTGAAGTTGGTAAATGTCTTCTCACATCTCCTGCAGGAACAAGTGCACAGTAAGCCTTTAGCAAACTCCTGCTGAGTTGAGTTGAACTCCTCATTTAACCCTCTTCAGTACTTGCTTGAATTAAGTGACCCCCCTCCACTAGGGGTTCCAAAAAAAAAAAAGAGTTTTTCTAGTATGAGAAGAACTTGGGCATGCATTTGGTCATGCAAAAGGATTTCTTTAAAGACAGTGTGGACTGCAGGGACACCCCCACCCCCCAAACCCAGGGGGCAAGGTTCCATCAGGCAGCAGGGGAGTTACTTTGCAGGGCTGGGAACATGGACTGTCACTCTAATTATGCTGCAGGATTTCTCCCTGTAAGCCTTCTGATTTGGCAAGTACATATGGTCACAATTCAGTGACTTAATTGGCTATCACATCAAACCTTTAACCTAACTGTTTAAGTGATTAAATGGGTGTCATATTAAATCCCGGCCCAAAAGAAAAGCGAAAGTACGACAGCACATGAAAATCCACCATTAATATTCATTAACAAATGGGACACAAGGCTAGCAAGTAGGGTCTGAAATTCTCCAAGGAATGGTGGCATTTTTCAGCAGACTGTGCCCAAAGAATGAGGCCTTATTAGACCATTAGATGTACTTATCCTGAAACTAGGTCTTCAGGGATTTGTGCAGAGTCATTTACATTTTGCCTTCCTGAGAGTGTCCTCCTAGCTTAAGTCAAGTAGGTAAGCAAATAAATAAATACATAAATAAATGCATAAATAAATGTAAGTGAATAAATAATCTTCAAACACCCCCATAACATAGTGTACTGTGGATATTGAGTATTTGCCTGTGGGCAGCTCATAAGGGACAGTTTCTCACCCGTCTCCCTTGACACTTTGGAAAAGATAAATGGAATCCAATTGTGTAGTCTGTAGTAATACCAAAAACCAGATTTGGTGCTCTTGAGGACTGGCAACCGTTCTTTTATGACTAGAAAAGGAGACATGCTGACATGCTAGAATCATGACAGTAAGCTGAAGTTCCTTGTGTGTGTGTGTGTGTGTGTGTCCTCAATGTTTTTCATCTCAGAGTCTCTCTGCAGCCAAGGGAGCCTGGCAAGAAGAGCCATCTAAGTAGCATCCCCATGCAAAGCCATGAGAACCAATGAGAACCATGTGGAGGTGAGGGGGATATGAATGGCCAAGCGGAAGGTTGACGTTTGGTCAAATCAGAATGATTTGAGTCGGGTGAGCAGCTGAGGCCAGTGCTTATGGTCGATTAGCACAGTGTGCCACAGGCATCACAGCCCTGTCAGTTACATGTGCTTCCGCTCCAGAGAGCTACTGTTGGGGAGAATGGGCCAACTCCCAGTTTCCACGTCTGAATACAAAGTAAAGCCCAGCATAACTTTGTGTGATTCATTTAGCTGCAGGTCACTCCAGTTGGTGCATTGCTCTGTATATTCCATCAGCTCTCAATTCTTAATTGCTAAGCATTATTCAGATAGTAAGAACATGAGATAGTTTTTAATACACACAGGTTCACATTAATTCAGATTTCCAAAAGAATAAAATTGGGAAAAATAAAAGCATGTCAGAACAGGCTGCCCCTTAAAGTGGAGTATACTTATTAAAATGACTGAGAAAGAGACAGAAAAATTTATAAGCTTATTTTGCAATATCAATGCTTATTTATTTCCTTGTATAATAATAATTGATAATATTCACAACACACTATGTGCTATATACTGTTGTATTACACAAATATTTGTGCACCTATGTACATATACATGTATATATACATTTATTAAATATTGTTGTCATGAGCAGTTACTAGAAAATTCTGACACAGAAAGCTTCTCTGAAGTCCACTGTCACACAGAAATATGAATCCATCACAAACAGATGCAGAAGGTGTTTCCAAGCAGTACCCTGCAATGTCTTTCTTGTTGACAGAATAGAAAAAGCTAATAATGACTATAAGCCATTGGGTCTACAGTGGCCCACATGTATTTTCTTCTGACAAAAAGATTATATATATTTGCAATAACTGCCATACTTTCTCATGTAGAAATGAAGACAAAATTATTGCATGGAATTTCACAATTTTGTTACCAGCTTTCTGGGTAAATTTGTTTAATAAGACTTATGGTTAAAATAATATGAACACAGGAGAGAGACTGGGCAATGGTGACTTGGAATACAGAAGAGGGACCAGGAAGATATTGATATGAAATTTGTATTTCACTGTGATTTCCAGCAGTGGTTTGAAACTTTGCTAAGCATGTAGAGATAAAGAACACACACACACACACAGAGTACAAACTCACTTTGTGGCATTGCTCTAGTTTGTACTTGAAGTGTCCCCAAGAGGACATTCATTAAAGTTTACTTGCACTCTAGGACACTACCTGAGGTGGGGAAACCTTTAGGAGCAGACCCTAGGGAGAGGAAAGTGGGTTATTAGGGGTAAGCTTTGGTTCAGAGGATACTGGGCAACAGGGCTCTGCTCTCTCTCAGATGCAGGGGCATGTACAGGATCCCTGTATCACACACTCACAACATAAAAGTCTTCCCCACTGCTGGCTCAAAGCAACTAGCTCAGGTCACCACAGACAGTGACCTCTAAACATTCTGCCAAATCAACCCTTTTCACTATATAGGTTATGCCTGTTGTGTGTCACTTAACAGCGATACAGGCTGACTAACAGGCTGAAAGCACATTTACTGGTGTAAAGAATGGAAAAAAGTTACCCTGTACTCTAATTAAAGCAGCTGAATCTCACATGAACCTTCATCTCTTCCAATTGAAGGCACAGACTGTCTGTCATGAAGCTAAAGCTAGGTATAGCTTCGCCTTTACTGTTACAGATGCCACAGACATTAATCTAGATTCAAGTCATTGTAAAACCTTAATAAAGAGGCATATAGAATTAAACCCCCAGGAATAACTGTATCACCATGCCCCGCCTGCCCTACATCCAGCCTTAGATACAGCATCTGTGGAGTGTAAGTGTTCTCAGTTCCGCGAATGCAGTCTCATCCAAATGCAGATTAAATATATTTTGGGGATACAAAATATATAGCACTCGTCCAGATAAATTCCCAACAGATTCAACTAAAAACTACAAACACAGAAAGAAGAAAATACATAATGACAAACAAACAAACAAACAAACAAACAAAAATGCAATCAAACCAAAGCAGACCCCCATTAGGCAAGTTCACCCCCAGAATAGAGGGTGACATGGTAAAGACACATCACACAGTCTTAAAGGGACAACACAACAATATCACAGGTGATAAAAGAGCAAAGGTGATACAGTGCAACCATAAAATGTGCTCTGTGAATCTACAGGAAAAGGTGAAGGAAGAAAATGGAAGAGAGTAACCAACACAGATCAAAGAGAAAGCCCACAAGATCAAACAGGCTGTCTCGATAGCCATATGAAAGGTAAACGACACAGCTACCTCAGGTAACAAGCAGTGACTGGACTGTAGACATGGCCTGGAGGCTAGGAGCATTGGCTCTTGCAAGGGTCTGTGTCCAGTTTCCAGCACTCTTATCAGAAAGCTTATACACACCTGTTATTCCAGTTTCAGGAGACCCAATGCCCTCTTCTGGCTTCCTAGGTCCCTACAAACACTTGGTGCAGATAATGCATGGAGGCCCTAACACCTGTAAAATGAATATTTAAAAGTTCAGACACTTGGGTAAGAGTATAGAACTATGTTGTATTCAACACCCACATTCTCCATGTAAAGGCAGCAGAAGATGACAGTGAAACAATGGGAGGAAAAGTCCCTTTGT
Source organism: Acomys percivali (assembly GCA_907169655.1). Taxonomy (NCBI): domain Eukaryota; kingdom Metazoa; phylum Chordata; class Mammalia; order Rodentia; family Muridae; genus Acomys; species Acomys percivali. The sequence continues at coordinate 45,878,174 of OU015752.1, read as the reverse complement.
GCATTAACTGAACAGTAGAAGCTATGTTCCTAATGGAAAGAACATGAACAGGGGTACAGAGAGGCACGTACTCAAGATAACAGTGTAAAATACTTCACAAGACACAACGGTCTACAGCATTTGTGTGCCTAACCAAAATCCTGCAGACCATATATAGGAACCAAACAGAAACTCATGGACAAGAGAGAGCCACTTCACACTTGTAGATTCCCACAGTGACCTTTTAGTGACTAACAAGATCATGCCAAGCTAGTCAGAGTGAGGCGCTCATGTGGCTTTACCCACACAATTCTAATTAAATGCCACTTAAAACAGAGGTCAAGAGGATATTAGAATGTAGTCGGATCAAAGGGAAATGAAAGAACAACATATCAACATTGTAAGAAGCATTGAAAGTTATCCTTAGATAGGGATTTTGAAGATGTGATATAAAGATTATTAGATGCCAATCAAGCCATTAGAGTTGCTTGTCACCAATAAAATAGAAACAGCAAATAGCAAGAAATGGAGAGATGGTGAAGGAAGGGAAAAGGGATGGAGAGGGGGAAGGAAAATAAGGAGAAAAGAGAAGTGTTAGTAGGATATTGAAGACAAGGTCAGGCATTGTTCGCCATAAAATAGTTTGCAAAAGTCAATATTCCTTTTCACATACTTCCTGCTAGGAAGTTCTCTCTACATTCCAAGTCCTTATTCCTGATCATCCCAAAGGCCCTGACGTGGGGATGTTTACTGTCTGGAGAGGGCTGACAAACCAGCTCATACAACACTGTCTCCAGAGCCAGCTTGGTACAAAGACCTGTATCCACGTGAGGATATATATGAAATGCTGTGGAAGGGGGCAATCTGATGGCCAGCCTGAGAAGGTGAAACAGAAGGAAACAGTCCTCAGCTGGCATCTCAGAAGTCCAAGTTGCCTGACTCTTTGAGTAAGAGCCATAGGTAGCGGCATACATTTCATCATTTCAAATTACAGGACAAATTACACAAAATCAGAATGAAAAATATCAAACACTTCTTTTATTTCACTGTTAAACATCAACATGCCACATGCACCATCTTGGATGACTCCAGTGCGCCCAGAAAGGTCTGATTATTCTAATTTTACATTAAAGACGGGGATTATGAGGGTAAGGAAGGAAAGAGATCAGAGAGGCAGAGTCCTGTGTGGAGGCTTCATCTCTTCATACTTCATGCTTAAGTTTTACTTTGATGTAATGGCAATGACAATTATTTTCACTGAAGTATTATAATGAATATATTTAAAAGCTAATTGGACAGAAAGCAGACAAAGGGACAAGCATATACAGATGTGACATTTGCTAGCTGGCCAGTCCCCATCCTATATGCGGAGGGAGTAGTGAGAAGATTCTAAACCCAGTGGATTTGACAAAGCACCTACAGGTGCAGGTAACTTCAGGCCTCTTTCTCAAACTTGAAAATTGAAGAGCATAAATACCAAAGAGGAACTGGAAAAATACCATCGAAAATTAATGTCAATCCCACAAATAAGACTGAAGCTGTGTCTGTTTACTGGGTTCTTTGAAGGCCTTGAGTCCCCAGGAGCTGAAGATCTTGGCTCACAAGAGGCACAGTGTGATGTAACTCTGATTTAGAAGCACTGGGTGCATGCTGGGTCCGCAGATCACATCGGTTTGACTTGTGCTGTGTGTGTTAAGATCATGCACATAAAATATTTTTGGGTCACCAAATGTTACAATGAAGCAGACTTAAAATTCTATATCTTTCTTAACGTAAAAAGGTTTTTTCCAATATTCAAAGATAATAAGCGGGTCATGAATTATGCAGAAACGGAGAGAGGGAATGCAAAACCGCTTCTTTGTCTCACGTCTTGTGCTCCTTGTGTCATTTGTGGAATTGCTTTGTAATTTTTGAGGACCTACAGCCAACCGCCGGCTCTCAATGATTCCATCAGGAGAAAGGACTAGCCTAGGTGTTGCTTTAGCTAATACATAAATGTTATTTGAATGTAGTTCCAATGTAAAGAAATTGTATAATTTGTTCAATAATTTTAAAATTATCTTTGTCTTGCTCTCTGATGTATAGACAGTGTGTGATTATTTTCAGTCTGGGAAACACATGGACTAAAATTGTTAAATTCAGGAGATGGAGCACTTCTCATAGATGTAGAAGGACTGAGAGCCAAGAGCACTGCCTTATGGATTCCACTCTCTTCCCATGCAGATGGTGCCTGGCTGGTGGCAGTGAGTCCTGGTGGGCTGGAGTACAGAAAAACTACTGTGACACAGATTAGCAAAGAGTTAAAAGTATGTTCTTTAAGGTGAACACATCCATATTATGAGATGGTTTCTCTGACAATGATGTTAAATGGAACCCAGACAAGGACAAAACTACCTGGGTTTGAAGGTATCTTGGCTTCCTGGCCAGCCCAGCCAAACACTCACTGCTCAGGTCTGAGGGTGGTTAACCTTCAACCTTCCCAAGGCTTGTCAGTAGTAAACCCCAATAGCCTGAGTGTATCTTAGCAGTTAGAAGGGAAGGAGAAAGGAAAGTACATTCTGCACACACCATGGTCTTCAGCACAAAGCCTTTGGAAACACTCACATCCAGAGGATGTGGGCAGGTGGTAAATAATCAGATTGGTGGGGAAATAGCTTTGATTCTTAAGGATCATGTTTGCCAACACGGACCAGGAACATGAGCACATGGAAGGGGTATCATTGTAGTGTGTGGCTCCAGGCATGTAAGTCCTCAGCAAACACCAGGAGCTTTCTGTAGGTATTAGAGTTGAGATACAGCCCTCATTATGTTTGGGAGTAGGCCAGAAGACAGAATATAAAGAAAAGATGCCTCAGGTCAGAAGATTCTAAAATGCTATACTGGGCATGTATACATGAGGCAAGAGAAAAGTGATATCTTTTTAATTGTTGAGGAATTTTATATTAGATAGATAATATTAGATAATATTTTATTAGATAACCCAAGGTGATATTAAACAGAAATACATGGTAAATAGAGGATCAGGTCTAATTAGTAATATCTGTGAAACTGAATCTAGTTCTGCTTTATGTATTATTGAAAAAATAGTATTTCCCCTAAGATTATTCCTAACAGTCATTAGTCCTTTTCAATATCTACTCTAGGGCGTCAGTCTCGTTCTCTCAGGAGTAAATCTTACTTTTTTCATGAAGAAGACATGAGATATACAATTGTTTCCCCAATACTTTACCTATACCAATCAGCAGGTTCCCAGAAAGGCCCAGACCACCAACTACACTCTTTTAATACAAATTTTAACACTTAGAACATGTTCAAATATTGGAGAACTTAAAAAGGATCAGAGAATCCCCATGTTAATCTTATTATTATTAATGCATTGACCTAACACCTTTAAAACCACAGGGTTGACTCGATAGCTCCTAGGAACTCAAGACCATGTGCTTTTCTCAGTGTCCTGTAACTCAGGGCCAGTCTGCATATCTGTCATTCCTTTTACTGTTGAATTAGGGACAGTTTTGTCTAGTGCAGTGAGAACCTCGGCCACAGTTGTCACCATGAAGCCTGTAGACAAGCCACAGGAAGACAAATCTGGTCAGCTATTGGTCAGAATTTAGACTGAAGGGAATTTTTGAGAGAGGTCTTAGCAGTGCCACTATTCGTAACCGCCCGTGCCTGAATGAAACGTGATAGGTTTCATTGATTTAAATGCTGCAATGTGTTAACAATAGAGACGTGGTCTCTTGGATACAAGTGACAAATAAAGTAATTGATACCTTTGTCTCCAAATAAAGATATAAACAGAGGCCCTAAAATGTGCACAGAGTCTTCCTGGGTTTCCTCTGTGGAAGGTTGTGTCATGTGACGTTCCAGTCTACATAGATTTATCTCCGTAAGTGTTGCGCTCGGTCAGGCATCTCTGTGTAGCAAGGATGAATTTCTTACCATCCTTGTCATCGCTAACGGGAAAGGACAGAGCTGAGATCTTATAAAGAAGCACGAACAAGGCACCCAGAAAGAAGAGGAACTCCTCTATGACATCGAAAGTGGGGACTCTATGACATCGAAAGTGGGGACTCTATGACATCGAAAGTG
>OU015752.1:45843557-45871834 GCA_907169655.1 Acomys percivali | reverse complement strand
GGGGTGAGAGAGTGCTTGTTGTCTAAGCCTGAGGACTTGAATTCAAGCCCCCATCATCCACATAAAAATCCCTGACTGGTTATACATGCATGTTATTTTAGTGTGGCAGACAGAGACAAGTGGCTCCCAGGAGCAGGCCAGCCAGTCAATCTAAAACAGCGAGCTTCAGCCTCAGGGAGAGTTCCTGTCTCAAGAGAATGCAGCATAGAGCGAATTACAGAATGCCTGGTATCCTCTGGCCTTGGTACATGTGCATATGGGCTCACTCACCATGCGTAAATAAGCATGCTTCACATACACATACCCATACATACACACATGTACATGTGCACACACAAGTGCACAGGTACACATACATACACATGTATCACACATGCACAAACACACACACTCATGGTCCTGGGGTTTGGACTTTCAGCTCATGTGCAAAAAAGTGAACCAGGGCCACAGAGGCTCTCTCTTCTCAAATGTGAAACAGAAAAGGTAGGAACAGGAACTCTGGGTCACATCACCCTGTGACTTGTGATTTGCTCACTTCTTTTTATCTGAGTGAATGATGCACCATGTCCAGGAGAAACAATGATGGGAGCTCATCCATCCAAATGTGGCTGCTTTTTTCATTTCTTAGCATGATGAATTTTTTTTAAAGTAAAAATTTTACGTAACCTCTTTAGGGAATTAGAAGTTGGTTATCAGATTGAAGTAGATTTGGGCATAAAAATAGTATTTCTTAGCCTAATGAATATTCCCCAAGAAGGAAAGATTACCATAAAATTTTACATTTGTTACATTTTTCTCCATATAATATAGACATTTTAATTTAAAGGGTTTAAATGCTTTAGATGCATTTAAAAATATTTCTAGTGACGAATTTTATATGTAGTTAAAGTTAGAACATTTTTGTGAAAATATTATCATTTTATTAATGTTCATGCATTTATCTAAGATGATACAACCATGGGAATACAAAGGAAAATAATCATCAATTTATTTTGTCATTTGCAAGACCGCACTTTCTCTACCAGACACAGTGTAACTTAAAGGTTGTGGTCATACTCAGAGCACTTGATATATGACTGTTCTCCTGTGCACAAAGCTAATGGGGATAGACACAGCATGACCTCGGGTCCTGGAGATCCAGGCACAGCTTACAGGGGTCCACACAAGGTTTTCTTAGAGGAAGGATGGTAAGAGCTCAGAATAGATTTCCAAGCAAAACACATAGAAAAAGACAAGAAAGGGAATGTGTTGGTACCCTATGTGGATGTCATGAGAGGATGCTTGCCGTAGTAAGACGTGTCTGTGAGCACAGGAGTCCAGTGGGTACAACAACACATTTGACATGGTGGGGGGCAGTGATTTTACTCTGGAATGAACAACTGAAGAACTAGAAATGGAAAACTAAGTTTATATTTTAGGAAGAAATGGCTCGCAGCACCATGGCCTAGACAAAGCAATAGCACCCAAAACACATATCACAGCTATTCCAAAGTCAAACCCTAGATACCTCAAATGTCCTCCCTCCCTATAGAAATACTAGAATTCTGAAATGAGGTACTTCAATGAATACAGAAACCACACCTCATCCAGGAATGCTTAAATTCCAGAGTAATCATAAGTTCGTAACAATAAATGCAGGAAACATAAGCACCCACTCAGGTCAGATCATATATAAATGTTGTGGTGTATAGAGAGTGACAGCCATTTTCACAATCCCCCCGGGCGGCGTAACTCCATACGATAAAAGAACAATGTTCTGTCCAGATCAGCATTTTTACATACTACAATGTCGATGGTGAATCCACAGTAGCCAGTTTGCATAAAATATCTTGCTGAAAGGTAGATGCCAAAGCTTACGCCCGAGAAAACAGGATAGTTTTTTTTTTTGAGAACTGACTGTGCAAAATTTGTAGGATAACTCCTTATTTCAAACACTAAATGACTCGGGGAAATTACAGTTGATTTTTCCTTATTTTATCTTTTATTCTTTGCCTCCGCAGACAACTCATTTTCTGAAAATCAATCTCATTGTAAAGAGATACTTACTAGAGAAAAGTAATCTTCCTGTCCCCAGGAGACTTTGCAGATACATGTGAGGACAGGCAGCCATGAAGCCACCTCCTCTGCTATAGGCATGTGGCCTTCTCTCATAGCAGAGGAACAGAAGAATATCAGCTGACTTTAGCACTGGTTATTAACACATAGAATTAAGTGAAGGCAAGATATATAAAGACTGAAAAACTTACTTAGAAATTTTTCTTCCTTCCTTCTCCTTTCTTCCTTCCCCGACCCTCTACATTCCAACTGCAATTAGAAAGGAGACAAGGATGCCCACCATCCCACACCTTCTCAAGATGGTTCTTGAACTCTCAGTTGGAACAAGAAGACAAAAGAAGTACCTTCAAGGGATACGACCTGTGTTGAATTTTCAGAGTGGACATTTGCTTTGCTTTGGGATATGGTGAGTGTTAACATCGGTTTTGAGGGGTGGCTAACAAGCTTGCTTAGTGTGTACAACCACACTACGTAATCATACCGTGCCAGTTCTTGTTAATGTGGGGCAGAGGTTTCATTATTCGATATATATAGTAGAGAAATGAGGCTGCATCCTATACAGTTGCTGAGACAGCTTAACTTCAAACCCCAGCTCATTTCTATGTATGTTAAAAAAAAATACTGAGCATCTTAGGGTTTAGATGGTGGTGTTTCGTGCATTCATGTTGTGACCCCAGCATGTGTATGAGTGAGGAAACACAGCTTTTCCTTTCTGTTGATGAGAATATAATACTAACACTCTAAGTTAGGAACACTGGCGCTGGGCTGATGCCAGAAACCGTCTCATTCCAGTTACTCATGGACTTTCCCTGCATCTGGACCCTTAAAATCGCATTTTCTCTCCCAACAAGTTATAAGATAGAAAGCAGACTCAAATTCTTTCCTAGTAGAGCTAAGTCAAGTAGACACACTCTTGGCTGTGCCACCGTGCTTTGCTGCCCTGTGAGGGGCTCATTTTGTCCCGCAGCATCTTGTTGCATTTCTTCCCTGCTACCCACATCCCTTTCCCTCTTTATAACCCTCATTATCTAGAAGTTAGTGTAACATAGACACATGAGAGACTCCACTTCTAGAAAAAAGTTTAAAATGAACATTTCAAAGAATGATCACAACAATTACTTCAAAAGAAGCAGCAATAGGCACATTAGGTGATGAGAGTGTAAAAATAGACCAAAATAGACTTAAAAGAATAGTTGGGGGAATTTGGCTGAAGAGACACACACAAAGCAGAGAGCTATGAATGACAGAGGCTTAGTCATAGGAGGGCAAGGTCATGGTTAATGAAGCTTAAAAAAAAGTATACTTGGAAGAAGCTGAGGAGAATTTTGGGAACTATTTGTTATTCTGTGCAACCGTGTTACATAGATTCTATTTTCTCCTCATTTTTTGGCTGTCCTCATCCAATATTCTTGCCTAGGTCCTGTTATGTCTTAGAGCCAGGATAGATAAAAATAGACAAACTATTAATCCTAAAGTATGGGGGTTATGGATACTCGCTTTTGCAGTTTGAATATGTAGAGCAAGTGAATTTTAATGGATTTATTCTGTGAAATTATTCCACAATATACAGTTATATTTAGATTATTCATAAGTAACTCACTAATATGGAGTTGTTGACTTGTATAAATGAAAGCCCTATTTTCCATTTCAGGGGTCTATACACTTGAGAAAGAATTCAAGCACAACTTGATATTATTTATTTCAGTATTAATTGGTTTGAAATTACTTTAATAGTGGATATTATAAAATAAATTAAATTCAGTAATAAAGTCAACACAAAATCTACCTCTGTACAAACATTTTAAGCAGCCATGATCTTTAAGAAACACTTTTGATAACTGCCTTCTTTGATAAATTATGAAAATATAGCATTTACTGTTAGTTTTGGAAAGTTACAGGTATTTTAAGAAAAACATGCTTAATTTTTTCATTACTAAACAGTTTCATTATAGCATTTATGTACACTAGGACAATTTTATATCTGCTTTATTAAATTAGGTTAAATTAATTTTATCTTAATCAAGTCCATATGGATCTTTCATGGTGCAATTACCTCATGCCATTGTGCTAAATCACAGCCAAATTAAAACACATTTCTGCAGAGCAGAAAGCAAAAGTCAAATGAATTTACGGCGAAAGAGATGCTATGGTGCTCTCTAAACATACAGAGAAACACAGAAGTGAAATATAGAGATGAACACAGTTTATAATGTGCATGCACTTAGTAACTGATCCACAGCCAGGTCCTCAGGGACTGTGAGCACAGTGGGAACATTCTCAGCTGACTCTTCACCACCTTAAGATTCACTTGTCCAAACCTTGTCCAATTTTACAACTGTCAATGCTTTATAAAGCTCCACCTGAGAACTTAAGTCAGCATTTCCAGGTGAAGCTCAAGGGCAGGCAGCTATTCTCCAAAGGGATTGTTTCGGCTACCCTCATGAGCTGAGTCAGTTTTAGGCCAACCATCAATCATCAGCTGCTTTCCTTGGCATGACAGCCCATCAAGCCCCTTTCACTGGCGGCGTTGAAAGTCTGCAGTGAAATGAGTCATTGATATTCCAGCACATCCAACTTCACTGATTAAGAAAGGACCACTCTTCCAAGAGGTCCCCTCCAATGTCTTTGATGCACAGAGTCCTCCCAAGTTTCCAGTGACTGTCAGACCATTCTTTCTCCCCTTACCAAGCACAGTCTTCTTTGATGGCCTCCTGGTAGTGACCCTTCTCTTTGCAAGACATGACACTTTTTAGTTATATATGTTTCTCCCATGAGCTCGAGTTTACCTCCCCTAACAGGCTATCTGCTGTACAAAGGAGACTGTGTCTACTTTTTCTCCTTGGAGAAACCATCATTTGACCTCAGAGTGAATGACACCACTAGAGCTGAGTGCATTGGGGACAGTAAAGGAAAATTTTCAAACTTCCAACAGCATATTTTAAGTATGGAAAAAAACAGGGATAAAGTTATGCTAAGCTGAAAATTCTCCCCTACAGAGCATTAAAAAACATAAATGATAGCTAATACCAGTATTTATAGTTTAGAGATTAAGATTAATCTAAAACATATAATAAAGTGCCACAATAGGATTCTAAAATAAAAATTAATATATATCTATCTTCACACACAAAATAAAAGCATGCATGGTCCTTAAAAGATAAAATGTCTAAGTGCCTTTTGTGTGCTAAGGAAGGGATAAAAGTAAAATTCCTATTATTTTTAATACCCAAATAAGTTTTGTAGCTTTTAACATCGACTGGTGCAAATGGTTCTTAGAGGTAAAATAAAGTGACAGATGATTTCGTACGAATTGATAACAAAAAAATGTCAGACATCCCTAGGAGAATAAAGGTGACTGGTAAAATATTCAGCAATGATTCATTTCTGGCTCTCCGGGAACAGTGAGATTAACCAGTTACTGTCACAAGCCCCACAGTGCCTTAGGGAAATGACCTGACTCCTGAGACACAGAGAGAGAGAGAGCTCACATGTTCCACACCTGTGTATTCCCATCACATACGGTGCCTTTATTGGTCGCCAAAAAGCAGCCCTGGCTCATCTTCATCCTTAGTGAGAATAAACTAAAACCCCACGTCCAGATAACTAAAGTGACGTCCCCCTGGGCATCTACTCTAGTGCATAAAGACATTTTCCCCAGAAAGTAGGAACTCTGTACATCTAAGAAAACTAGTCTATTTCACCCTAAAGTTCTAAAGTTGTAATTGCCCCCATCTTGACAAGTGAATGGGCTTGTTTTGCTTATGAAAAGCCCATCGTAGACTTCCTCTCATTTGTCAGAGACAGGGATTTTAATGTCGCCAAAATGGAACGTTCTTAAAATTAAACATTAGAGATTTGAATATATACAAATGAAGAGTATCATAAGAGAATCCACACAACAGATTAGGGAAAACAATGATGATTCATATTCAGGATTCAAGTTGAATGTCTCTGTCTAAGTCATTACTAGTTCAAGGAATCTTCCTGGGCTTCCCTTAGCCTGCCCCACCCACACTGTGTGGGGGACTTTACCAAGACCTGCCCAGCCTAGGGAATCAGCCACTGTCATACTCCTCATAACAGCCCATCAAAATACAATGGACAGATAGATATGCACAGCCAGCTCTTTTTCTGGTTGGACTCCTAACTTACACTTCTCTTAGAGTAACAATCCAGTTTTAAGATGTATACAGGTGTGTACATAGATAGGCAGGATTTTTCGTGGAGCTGTACATCAAAACCTGTAAGCTCCAGTCTTTGGAATAAATCACACATGGACAACAGACTCCCCCAAATTACAAACTGGCAGTAGAGAATTCACCTCCGTGAACAGCAGAATAAACTGCAGGTCAAGATATTTCTGTACTGTTCTATACATGGCACTTAACCTTCACCCTCAATACAAGTTGGCCAAATAAGACACGAGTTGCACCCAGTGCCTCATTTTAATGTGGAATGCAGAGAAGTAACTGAAAGCTAAGTGATGTGTCCAGCCATACTCAGTAGGGACCAATGGCATCAAGGAAATGTCTGAGTTTGACTGGAGTTTAGCAAAATTCACCTATTCAGTTCACTCCATTAAGGGAACCTCATAGCATGAAGTCAGATCTCTCCACCTCTCCTGAGTGCCCATTATAATTTCTATTATTCCAGTAGAAATTACTTTTAGTATGTGCCGGTCTTAACAGTGAGCAGATGTGTCTAACTTAATTGCCTTTGGCATCTCCAGTCATCACTGTTCAGTCCACTTGCTGAGACCTGACTGTAGTTTTGTTCCACAGTGCAACCTTGTTCACCCTAATTAAAACAACCCTAACTTCCCTGTACCCCACGGCCAGCCTGTACACTGTACCTTCTTCCACCTCCACGTTGGACATGTCCTCTGGCCCACCCTCCATCCTGCTTCATCACTTAATGTTATCCACACTTACTGTCTTCTCGGATTTTAGACTTCACTTGTGTTTAGATCTGTTTACACGTACACATATGTACACATATTGGGCCGGGGACAGCATATGAGGGGGACTACATGTGTTTTGTCTTTTTGAGTTTGGGTTACCTCCTTAATACTATTTTCCAGATCCATCAGTTTTCCTAAGATTTTTTATTTCTTTCTTTTCTGAGTCAAAACCATGAGCTTTTGATTCACACCATTCCCAATTAGGCTGTCCAGTCTCATTTTCCCAACCTGTAATCTTACCACCAACTTTTTCAGCTCATTACAAACATTATTCCTATTCATTTCTATGGAAACTAAGAGCCATTAAGCCAAAGGAAGCCTAACTACATCTCTTCTCATTGATTATTGATGAGTTCTGCCTACTGGAGCAATGCCCTTGAGGCTCTGGCCTTGGTCATACAGTATTTCCCAGAGGCATGGTCACCCAGCATGCATCCCCAGGTTCCAAGATACTTTTTCTGTCTCTCTAAGTAGGAGGAAGCAGAGTGTTATCAAGAGATGAATCCCACCAGCCGAGAACACAACACAGTATGGTATAGGAAATGCTCATAGACCTGAGTAAAGCCATCCACACATCACACAGAAATGCCAGAACAGCTTTAGAACCAACTCCCACACTATAGATGCAATGCAACGCAATGTTTTCAACTCTCAGATACATCTTTACCACATTTTTCTTATCACTCAGCTTCTAGGCTTCTATTTATTCAGATGTCATTCTGTTGGAACAGAGAACTTAGTGCTGGGATTTTTTTAAACATAAAAACTTAGGTGTGATGTGCAATGTTTTTAGTTTTTCTTCTATAGTCCTCATACATTTCTAACTGTAATTAATGCAAATAAACTGCAAGACTTCTTGCTTGTAGATGGCATTTTAAAACCATTTAGTCTGCCTGGGTGATGTCAGTGGATACAAAACAGTGACTTCTACCTTGCACTGGCCAGCTGACATTGGCCCTAAACTTACTGGGTGACATTAGGCCCATGCTGAATGGGTGATATTAGTCACTATACTGCTTCGATGACATTAGGCCCTATACAAACACTTACATTCCGTTACCCTTGGAAGCTTCCTGCTCCTCAGACTTCCTTATCAGGATTTTGAATACATCACCATACCATGGATTTTGGTTCTTGTGGTCAGACCAGGAAGAATCTTGCTTTCCAAATGAGGCCAGTTATATCCAGTTAGCAAATTTTATGAAAGAGAGCTGAGAGGTGCTGACTGAATATAGGCTCACACTTTAGGCTAGAGCAGTGTGTTCACTTCTGTGTGGGAAACAATGCTGACTACATACGGGTGTAGGCAGTCCAATGTCAGAGTTCACCAAGCATTGGAATTGGAGCAGATGAAGAATAAAGAGGCAGAGCCTTGGTATTTGGAGTAATGCATCCGCATAGGCTTTGTCATCATCCATTCCACTCAGTATTACTCAAAACAGAATACAGAATTCTGTGAGGCAATGCCATTCATCTACTTTTGTCACTTTAACAACTGGCTGGTGATTGCTGTAGCCATCTAAACACCACCACCATCTTCAGGCTGACGTCATAACACTGGAAGTGCTTAGTGGGTACTCTATTTTAAATGGACTGCATTGAAACCTTCATTCAGAATTAGCCAGTTGGTACACACATGCAGCTTTCCCATCTCTCCTGTGGCTCTCTAGGGCTTCTTTCTATAGCAATCTTAGTTGGTCTTTTACAGCAACTTTATATGATGAGAACTTAGTATTTAGTGCTACACTAAATTTGCATATTTATATGTTAAGAAAATGCATATTTTTATAAAATAGCTAATGCCACTAATAACCCTGTTCCCTTTTTTATCAGTTCAGTAGTTAGAGACAGCCCTGTGGGAGAAGATGCCAACAAGGACAAAGGGGGAAGATTGACCTGGTCCTCATAGACTAGAACATGAGGCCCATTTTTACTTCTTTTACCCCTCTACCAGGTGTCCTTTCAGAGTTATCTAGAAAATTAAGAAGCACCTTTTTGGTCTTCCTGGGGAATCCCATAGTGGGGCCCTGGAGGAGCTAGAGTAGTCGATGCCAAGTGGGCTCCCATTGTTTGCCTCCAGATTCGTTGCCTTCCCTCTGTCCCTGCATATTAACTAAGTCTGAGAACACTCGTCAAGCCAGGACTTCAGTTGTTTCCCAGTTTATTGTAGTTCCTGCATGGTAACGCCATCTATACCATCTTTGGCTCCGCAGAACATGGTCACGTTGCTCTTATTGGGAAGACGTTGGTCTCCAAGATGACAGTGCACACAAAGAAAAGGCAAGGCCACCCATGTAGGTCCTTATGTACTCAAGTTGAAAATGGACATAAGCAATTCATGCTCCTGGCAGTCCTCCAGAGGATCCTTATGTCCAAACATGCATCTCCTCTAAACCAGTGGCCCTTGTGTGTGAGGCGTCATCTGAGAGAATGACAAGGGGCTGCCAGCTTGGCGGCTACTCTACGCAGATGAGCTCAGAGAAAGCAAATCCTTTGTCTTGAGGGTCTGAAGCAGATGTTAAGGCCACAGACTATCAAGGAGGAAGTGGACATTTACATGAAAGAGAAGGAAGACACGTGTGGTCTGAGCAGAGGGGGCAGCAGTTGTGTGGGTGAGCATGGTTCATGTCAGAGGAACAGCAGGCAGAGCAACAGAAACTATGCGGACAGCACTGTGAATGGCAGAGCAGGGGTGTGGGGGAGCCAGTGCCATCCCGTGCAGGCCCCTCATGACTAAATTTCCATTTTTTTCTCTGTTGATCTTCCACTATCACACATCTGTCGCAGGGTAGCTATGATCATACTTGCTGACAGTCACCACTTATTCTCTCCTGCAGCCTCATTTTTCAAGAATCCTGCACACCCTCACGCTACTGGGTGCACTACAGTTCACTCCCTCATACAGGTCTGGCATCTTGTTCTTTATCTTCTTCTTTCATTAGCAGCTAGCTAATGTCTGAGCCCACACTTTACTCTGTATGCCTAGTATTCACTACTCTGGGCCAGCTGGCAGTTTTGTGGTCTGGGAACAGATCCCCGATTTTTCGGTGTATACACAGGAGGTGGCTTTAGGATATGAGTTGGACCCTAATATTGAATCAGATATGGTTATCTCACTTCAAAAAATGATGGCCATCAAGCTTGTGGTCTGGGAAGTAAGAGATGACTAATAGCTGCTGGTGGTATTTTAAACGGAGAGTGTGCCCATTCAAGTTTTTACTTTAATGTTGAAATAGTGGACAAGACTCTTAATACTTTAGTAATTGTAGGTGGTACTTATGTATACACAGTAGAAAGAACGGTATTGGAAGCCAGATCATCTTCTGAGCTCTGGCTCTTAGTCTTTCTCTTGGTATACACACAGGTCGTAAGCTCTAGAGCCCCTCAGATTCTCTGGTGGACACAGATCAGAAACTTCATGACCAGCAAGAGGAGCCTATCCAACATAAATCATGGCTCCTTCTGTGACCAATTTTGGTTCAGCCAAGTGATATTTTAGTCTTTTGGGCTAAAATGAGAAGATGCTAAACCTTCAAATGGTGCTATCACATATTGGCATTATTAAGAGAAAACTGTACATGGTTTAATTATTGTTTCATTTTTCCACGCAACTTCTCCTTTCATAAAAATTCAAGAAGTGTCAGGACCCAAAAATTTTCTACAGAAAGTGAGCCAAATAGAATGCACTGCATGTATGGTTAGCCCCTCCCTCCCTCCTAGAACCTGCCCTAGCTGTTAACCGGAAATCAATCAACAACCACAAGACTGGAGCCCAGAACTATTTGGGGTCCCTATTCATCTTACCAGATATATTCTATGACCCTGACCCATCTTGGTCCTTACTGAGAGGCACTAACTTATGGACAGTATCTGCTTATAAGCTGGGTTTGGAAAGAGCTGGCTAGGAAAATGGACATTGGTGTTTTGCTGTTTATCTTCTTATTTCATTATATGGCATGAAAGCTCTGAAGTGGCTGATTCATGAAAATGTCACAAAGTCCCTTTTTACTGTCATATTTTTGTTTCTTCTAGAACTAGCACTCCAGGGACAATTCAATAATGCTTGGAGAACTGTGTTTCTTAGCACTGTATTCCTCCAGTCTCTTTGTTCAGTTTTTGCATGCAGCAATAGACTTTCTGTGCATAATTTACAAGGAGGGATGTCAGGTACCCCAATGTGCTGGTAGAACAAAACTACCAAATAGGAAACTTGAGGCCGGGATGCTCAGGTGAAGCTGGGCTGCTGAAGTGTAGTTAAGGACACAGAAGCAGTCACTGCACTCGTGAATGTTGACTGCATGGGGTAGAAACCCACAGCTTGTAAAGGCACACTGTCCTGACCCACCCCATGCCACTTCAGCACCCTTACAAATTGCCTCAATATTTTATGACGTATTTTCTATTTTATTCCTAATTACCAGCAAAATGATGGTTATGAAGTCAAAGTGTAAACTTGTTGTGCATCTTCCCCATGAAGATACAGCTGGTCAGAGGAAGCCACATGTGCCAGCTCTTGGCTGGACTCTGCTACTCAGCCTCCTAGAGCTAGCCAGGACAGCCTTGCTCTTCATGACTACCTGAGACATTTTTATGGAACAGATAGTTGATGAGTTTGTAAAGTTTGCTTACTTGCCTGATGGAAGGAAAGGGCAAAAAATGGGCTTATGCCTTTACTAGGTATGCTAGGCTTATGAAAGAATACATGAAGAGGCAGATGGAATTTTAAAAGAAAGTAGAAATGAAGAAACAGATACTTGCTTGTAATGTTAAAACACAATGGTGCAGATAGAATTGTGTCTCTGCTTCTCCTGCATTTCAGGAGCATTTGCTTTCCTAGTGATCAAACTCTACCACCAAGTTGATCAAAAGAGCTATTTTCTAAAACGCTTCTTGACACACCTATGTGCAAAAGTTAGCTCGTTTAAAAAACTATTAAGGATGAGATAAAAAGATAAAAACCAAGGAGGCATGGGTGATCCTCAGTCTGCCACAGTGTTTGGGAGGGAACTAGAGAAGGTTTGCTCTTCCTTGGTGATCACAGCAGTGGTTTATTTCAATACAGGCTTTTCATTTATAATAGAGCTCATTGGCATGAGGGGAACATCTTCTGAGGGGGAGGCAGGCATTGCAGACCCATTATTGACCCTGTTATGCAAAGCAGTGCTGGGGTCTCTGGGTATCTAGAGGAAAGAACACTGGGTCCTTTCTCAAGTTCCCCCAGGGCAGACTTAATGAGTGCTACCTCAGCTTCTCTGGTGGAGTGTCTCTGTACCCTCTCTCAGGATTTTTTGTGACGGGTGAAGTATCACTTTCTGGTGAGGTAAACTTTCCAGTCACAAATAAAACCCATGGTGGCCCATTAAAGAATATCCCTTCCATCCTGAACTTATAATTGGAACATTTTAGTTTTGTGTTTATTTTTTCCATAAAGACTTCCTAGTTTATGTATGTTCTGAGTAGAAACAGGCTCACATTTCTGAATGTAGAAACATACGGTAATCATTCTAATAGGCCCCATCTGACAATTACAGGCCATTTATAACTCTTAAAGGGTGATGTTTTGTTTATTATGTCTCAGGGACCCTGTTACATTTATCTCCTGATAAAAAGACATTGGCAAAGAAATCAAAGATAGGAACAGCCACAGCTATTTTACAACAACCATGCAGCCCCGGCTTCATGAATACACACATTCTGAGTAGTTTTGGAAATTGCTGGAATATACTAGTTAATATTAGCTCAACAATGCTCAGCTCTGTATCTCTGTCCTTGGTTGTGATGTACAGTTCACTTATGTCCTCAAGTGGCTGTTTATTCTCTGGACCATGGCTCTCTTCACAGCTAATCATTGATTGTATGACATCAAATGTTTGAAGCCATCTGACTTTTTCACATCTCATAGAAAGGCTATGCTTAGAAGGTGGCCGGTTCTGATGTTGGCTTCTCAACAATAGAATTGCATGTGTAAGCCACATGGTATGATACTCCTGCCATAACTATACAGGATGTAGAGCTGACTCCCACCACCTGTACTGGGGGCATTTCGGAGAATCAGTGACCCGAGGGCAACAGGATCCATGACAGCAGGCATATCCTGAAACTAGGGTTCCTTGCTACAAAAAAGAAAAGTGATAGTTGATTTAACGGGCCTTATGTGATACTTATTTCAAAGACAGGTTCTCATATCTCCCTCCATGTTTTGTAAGGAGATGAAAATCCAGCAAGATTTATTTTTTTCTTTTTGTTTTTATTTATTTTTTATTTTATTTATTTATTTTTATTTTATTAATTTATTCTTGTTACATCTCTATGGTTATCCCATCCCTTGTATCCTCCCATTCTCCCCTCCCTCCCATTTTCCCCTTATTCTCCTCCCCTATGACTGATCCTGAGGGGGATTACCTCCCCCTGTATATGCTCATAGGGTATCAAGTCTCTTCTTGGTAACCTGCTGTCCTTCCTCTGAGTGCCACTAGGTCTCCCCCTCCAGGGGACATAGTCAAATGTGAGGCACCAGAGTACATGAGAAAGTCATATCCCACTCTCCACTCAAGTGTGGAGACTGTCCTGTCTATTGGCTAGATCTGGGTAGGTGTTTAAAGTTTACTGCCTGTATTGTCCTTGGCTGGTGCCTTAGTTTGAGCGGGACCCCTTGGCCCAAATCTGCCTATCATAATGTTCTACTTGTAGGTTTCTAGGACCCACTGGATCCTTCTACATGTCTATTCTCACATGGTTCTCTCATCTAGAGTCCCAATAGGATGTCCTCCCCTCTGTTCCAGTTTCCAGGTAAGGGAAGGCTTTCGTGGGACATGCCATTGGGCTAGTATGCAGATGTAAGTGAGTATATACCATTTAAGTCTTTCTGCTTCTGGGTTAACTCACTCATTATGATCATTTCTAGCTCAATCCATTTATCCACAAATTTCGGGAATTCCTTGTTTTTAATAGCTGAGTAGTATTCCACAGGAAATATTTCATGTCTTTTAGAACAATATAATTACACTGGTTTAGCCAAAGTGACTTTTTTTTGAGTAATAAAGATAAAACACATTCTTCCAAATAGAAATTAAATAGAACTCAAGGCACAAGCTGGTTTGGGTTTAATGCTGGAGAAGATAGAAACCTGTGTAGTGCTTACTGTACTTTCTCTCTTTCTTTTCTTTTGTTCTGGAATGTCATTGAGCCCATTAATGGGAAGTCATGATCCCAATGTTAACCTATAAAAGCATCTTTAAAAGTGTTTCTTAATTTTATACATCTAAATGCCTGAAGCTTCCCGTTGTGTCTTCCATCTCTCTGTGACTGAGTGAACGCATGCTTAAGAAGCATGCAATCTCTCCTCCCTGTATCCAATCAAAGAAGACACCTCACCCAGGTTGCTTTAAAGTTCCTAGTCATGTCTCATGTACTGATAGATCACTCTTTTCTTAATTTTCAAGTCTCTCTGGCATTTTCTTTACCTCAAGACTTTTAATAATTATCCATTCTTCTACTGAGGGACATTTAGACTGTTTCCATGATCTGGCTATTATGAATAAGGCTGCTATGAACATGGTTGAGCAAATTTTCTTGTTGTGTGCTGGTGCATCTTCTGGGTATATTCCAAGGAGTGGAATAGCTGGGTCTTGAGGAAGCCCTATTCCCAGTTTTCTGAGATAGCACCAGATAGATTTCCAAAGTGGTTGTACTAGTTTGCATTCCCACCAGCAATGAAGGAGTGTTCCTCTCTCCCCACATCCTCTCCAGCATGTGGTGTCCAGCAAGATTTATTAAGGGTTATATTTCTTGGAATTCATGTTGGGACCTAGAACTCAATGATAACATCAAGAGAGTTAGGCTCTTAGGAGTTAACAGGCCATGTGTGTTTGACCTTGGGAATAGATTTATGCCTTTATCAGTGTCACACAGTGTCCATTTCCTCTTTGACTTTCAATGCCTTCCACACATGTGGACTTAGCCTGTGCCCCTTACAGAGTAAAAGCAACAGCCTACTATTTTGGAAGACTTCCCAGTCTTGCATGTGGGAGCAGTACCTACCTGTTAAAGCAACAAGTGTAGATAAAGACAGAATTCATCCTATACTCACAGACATAATCAGTGAGTATAATCTTCTTTACATTCATGCCACTCCACAGTCTGCTCCTTCATTGTGAAGAGTGGATATTATGTGAGGGATAAGATGTGGTTTCTGTAAGTGTGTCATAAACATCTCTGCCGTTTCCTCCCCAGCCTGGAGGACCACTCCCCCTTGGTCATCCAAATACTACCTTGTGCACACTCTCTGGAAGCTTTTAAGATGGGGCCTCCTGATAACTGGTAGGAAGAAGCTGAGAGGCTGGTCAATAGCCAGGTGATTATGTCACCAAGGTCATGGGTCCTTGAGATCAAGGGTCAGCTAATCCTCGTTCAATCATTAGGTTGTACCTTAGCCATGATTTGACTGCAAGCTCATCACAGACTTTTGACCATACTTAGCAAGCAAAGGCATCGCCGATCTCAGAATCTACAGAGAGGGTGAAAGCACTGGCATTTACCTTTGTGTTCCTCAGTGACACTGCCAAGCAACAATAGCTAATTCAAAATTACAGAAAAGTCCTGAACAAACTGGGAGCCACATTGACCCAGCTGAACAAAACATTATACTTAAAATTTGTTGTTTACACATTCTTCAAGAACAAAAGAAAATGGCGACTAAAATAAACAATGTGCCGAGGGCATAAAACAAAACCTCAAGAAAACACTAGACTCCAACTCTAAAGCTCCTATTCTTTGACCACAGTGAAAAATCAATAACAATAGTGTCTCAAATGTTTAGAAATTAAAGCGAACACTGCAGAATACACAATAGCTAAAATAAGCAATTAAAAGGAAAGGGAAAATTCAAATGGAATGACTGTAAATTTGAAATCTATTTAAAACTTGTGCAATCCCTTTAACAGGGAGCTTATGGGGAAATGTGCATTCTTTTTTGTTTTTTAATTTATTTATTCTTGTTACATCTCAATGGTTATCCCATCCCTTGTATCCTCCCATTCTCCCCTCCCTCCCAGTTTCCCTTTATTCCCCTCCCCTATGACTGTTCCTCAGAGGGATGACCTCCCCCTGTATATGCTCATAGGGTATCAAGTCTCTTCTTGGTAACCTGCCGTCCTTCCTCTGAGTGCCACCAGGTCTCCCCCTCCAGGGGACATAGTCAAATGTGAGGCACCAGAGCACGTGAGAAAGTCATATCCCACTCTCCACTCAAGTGTGGAAAATGTTCTGTCCATTGGCTAGATCTGGGTAGGGGTTTAAAGTTTACCGCCTGTATTGTCTTTGGCTGGTGCCTTAGTTTGAGCGGGACCCCTTGGCCCAAATCTGCCTAACATAATGTTCTACTTGTAGGTTTCTATGACCCTCTGGATCCTTCTACATTGCTATTCTCCCATGCTTCTCTCATCTAGAGTCCCAATAGGATGTCCTCCCCTCTGTCCCACTTTCCTGGTAAGTGAAGGCTTTCATGGGACATGCCCCTTGGGCTAGTAAGTAGATATAAGTGAGTATATACCATTTGAGTCTTTCTGCTTCTGGGTTAACTCACTCATTATGATCATTTCTAGCTCAATCCATTTATCCACAAATTTCGGGAATTCCTTGTTTTTAATAGCTGAGTAGTATTCCATAGTGTATATATACCACAGTTTCTTTATCCATTCTTCTACTGATGGACACTTAGGCTGTTTCCATGTTCTGGCTGTTATGAATAAGGATGCTATGAACATGGGAATATACCCAGAAGATGCTCCAGCACACAACAAGAAATGTGCATTCTTAAGTGCTTATACAAACAGAAATATACACAATGAATTAGCTGAGGCTTTGCCTCAGAAATTAGATCGGGAGAAGGAAAATAAATCTAAAATAAGGAAACAGAGGCTTTGGCAGCTGGCTTACTGCTTAAGAGCAAAACAGAGAACCTGGTTCGAGTCTCACATAGCATCCACATAGAAGCTCACAATGGGTCTGATGCCCTCTCCTGGCATTCCTGGGGAACTACAAGAATGTGGCACACATATATACATAACAAACACACACACACAAACAGTAAGAATAAATCAACCTTAAAAATAAAATAATTACATAAAAATATTTATTTAACATATGCCCATTAATTAATTTAAAGGGAAATTAAGAAACTGTTAAAAGTCAAAAGATATGTCTTAGGGAAAATTAAATAAACACAATCTGGACCAATCAAGGAAAAACAAGAGACATAGAAATAAAATAAGACGTGGGACTAAAATAAGACATGTCTCCACTAATCATGAAACATTGAACAAATATATAAAATTGCTATAGCAAACTTTCTGCCTAAAACTAACAGGTTAGAGAAAATGAGAAAAGTGGTAGAAAATTACAGCTCACTGGAAATTTAACACATGGCTAAACAGAATGTACAATCTTTCCCTGTAGGCGAGGGGAGTTGAATTCTGTTGCTGAAAATCCTTGTGGGTAAAAAAGTAGAGACTGGTGTTCCATTGCCCCATTTTATCAGATATTTAAGAAGAACAAGATAAATACCAATACTTTTGGTATAAAAATGGAAGAAAGGAAAAGATTTCCCAGCCAGATTGTGACACTATCATAATTTAATAAGAAAAGCAAACAAATAAAAATTAAGTTCAGGACCATTATCAATTATGAACATGGAAACACACACACAAAAGTTTAAAAATAGATGATAAATTGAGCCACCATATGGTGAATAGAGAGCACCCATTGTCTTTAAAAAACAGGCAAGAGTCAGGGTTACATTTTTATAACAATAAAAGGCAACCAACTAACAAGGGAAGCATCCACCTTTTCTTCTGGTTTCCCCCAAACTCTTCTGTTAGTTTTATAGTGTAGGTCAGTGATCCATAACTTCTAAAAGACAGTTCCTTTTGGGAAACAACAATAACAAAACAATAAACCAAAACAGCAAAAATGAACCTTGCCCCCCAAATCCCAGATTAGAAAATTACAAATTTATGTGGGGAAAAATGGACAGAAAAATGTTGGGTTTTTTTGTTTGTTTGTTTGTTTGGTTTTGTTTTTTCAAGGCAGGGTTTCTCTGTGTAGCTTTAGCTGTCCTGGACTTGCTTTGTGGACAAGACTCTTGTCAAATTCTGCTTACCTCTGCTTACCTCTGACTCCTGAGTGCTGGGATTAAAGGCATGTGGCACCACGCTTAAAATGAATGAAAAGAAAACTATTTTAATCCATATAGGATTTTAGACATTTAAGTTCCTAGGTTGAGCCTACTTTTATGTCCTGAATTTTTGCTGCAACCCATCATATTACTGCTTTTCACAAACCACCTCACATGAGTAGCACACCAAGTGCACCATAGGAAGACAGCTCTAGACAGTATGCAGACTTTATTCTGTCTGTGGTTTTTGTTTTTGCTTTTGTTTGTTTGTTTGTTTCTAATACTTTCAGGAGTACATCAAGAATTGATATGAAATTGAAGACTACAACTCCTCAGCACACTTGGGAAATACAGAGTCTCCAAGAATCCTACTCTCCCTAAAACTATAGTCCTTTGTCAGCAAGCCCTTTTACATTTGATGCTAAAGGCCCCTACCATCTACATCTCCCCAAGTGCATGGCTTTAATTTTGCTTTTCCATTCAAGTACGCCAAGATAGCCCCCCCCAAAGACCTCAAATCAAAGGTCTCCCATAAATTCAGAAAAGTAATCATGAGCAAGTTTGTTTGGGTCGATCAAGGAAAGAAATATATTGAAGAGAAGGCATATCACTCACATGGCAACAGCGGAGTTTGAACATGAGACCTCCTTTCTCCTGGAAGAAACTGTCTATGAAATGTAGTCATGTCAGATTGCAGCAAAGTGTTCATAAACCAGGTAACAGTGCTTCAAAACTTGAAACTCCAGGAAGTGCAGATGCCACACCCACAAACCCAGCACTTTCCCCAGACTAATGTATTCCTCAGACCAGTGCAGGGAATCACTACAGACTCTACAAATGACTTTGCATGTTGAACAGTTTTGTATGGAGGAAGAGTGCTGATGGAAATCACCTGTGCCGACTTCCAGACTATCTTGGTGTTCTTCCACAGTGATTTTGGACTACTCATCCTATAAAAGTTTTATTAAAACCAAATCATAAGGGGAAAGCTGAACGATGCAAACCAAGGATGCTCATAATGGAATAGATGATGGCACAGTGGACAGAGATCAACAAGACAGGTCAGAAAAAGTCTAGACACTTGGTTTTCCAGTTCTAGAGAAGCTCACATTTCAGAACTTTAGCCAAGAAGTACCAACAACAGACATGAAAAATATGTTCGTGTTTTCTGGAGTTAAGATAGTGTGAACAAAAGAAAACCTGTCTGACAGCAGGTTAGAGTGGAAAGTGTGTTGTTTCTTCCCTGGATGGTGAGCAGGGTGGTGATGCCTAGGATAGGGACCCACAGCATTATTTCTTACAACTGTGTGCAGATATGTAATTATTTAAAAGTAAATTTTCAATGAAAAAGGATCAAATGCAAATAAGGCTCTTTCTAGAAACACACACACACACACACACACACACACACACACACACACACACACCAAGAGTAACCATCATACACACCCGTATTGTTTTCTATACTAAATTAGCAAAATAGAATTTCAAACATAGATCATCTCCCCATCATGTCACAGATCACCTTGACTGAGGAGTTGCAGGGTGCTGCCATTGCTATACTCTGATTCTGCGTTTTCTTGGTGTTGAAGCCCATCTCACTGCCAGTCTAGCTAGCAGCCTCCACATTTATCAAACCTATCACATATGGCCCCCCTCAAAATTAAACCCTCAACAGGTCTTGGTACCCTCCAATCGCTGAGTCTGGCTATTAGCCTCTATAGTTATCAAACCCTTAATATAGGGGCCCTCTAAATTAAACCCAATTTCCTCATCAATCAGTTATTAATGCGGTTATCCCAGAGGAAAATGTGAAACTGACTTTATGAATGAAGTCGTTTTTCTCAGCCTTCCCACCAGCTATTTACTAAATATGCAAATACTTGAAGTAACTTCTAATCTCTTAGATATCCAAGCTGCTGTGACCCTCCTTCCCTCCTCCTCAAATCATACTGAATTTGTGATCATTAATTCTTTTGTCTTTACCCACAGATTATTTTAAGAACATAGCATACATGAAATGCAGTGTTTGGCCTTGTCTATATTCAGCATATTTCTCACAGCTGAAGAGAATACAATAAAAGGAAGTTTTGGTACCAGTCAAACTTGAGATTGTAGCTTTTCAAATCACTGACAAGCTCTGTAGTTTGATGAATTACAAGATTGTTCTAAGCCTCTCTTTCCTCATTTATACAATGTAGATAATGATATATGCTCTGTAACCTTAAGACTCTCCCCAGTATTGCCCTTGGCTAGCCATGAGAACAGTGTTGCCAAGGTTTTGCCCTCTTCCCAGGAAGGCTTTGTCTGTCTTCTGTGATGAGAGGGTACCAAAACCTGTGGAGGGGGTCTCTGCTGAGGACATCAGAGCTCAGAGCTGGAACCTGTTCCCTGGCTCTAAACTCCTGTGAAAGGATGTAGCTATCTCCTTTGACCATCTCTGTTGCAGCCACCTAAAAGTGCTTCTGTTTTTTGGTACAGATTGCTACTCTTACAGGAAGATGGTTTTGCCTGCTCAGTAAAGACTCAACTAGATAAAGAGCCAGCGCTTGATACTGCAAAGAGATGAACTCTGCTTATGGCAGTCTGAGGAAAAGGCATTGACTCTCAGTTGTCAGAGGAAGGAGAAACAAGACCTTTAAGGCTCCAAGTCTATGTCAAGAAGGACCCTTCATTTCTCTCTGGCTGGGATTATGCAGCAGACATCAACCACTGCTCTGGCGTACACCTCATCAGACTCTCTTGCTCTCTGATCTTCCTCCCTTCTACTCTCCTTGCCCCCACACTTGCCCTCTCCAATGTGTTGACTGTGTAGGAATATCTTCTCCCTCTCTTGCTCTCTCATGGTTTCACCTGCTGGTCTCCTCATGATTTTTCTGGGTCTTTCTCCAACATCACATCATTTTTTTTTCTTTACAATTTTCTATTTATTATATTTTCTGGCCAATGTCATTTGCCACATTTCCCAGCAATGTCCCTCCATCCTGCTTTTTTTGTTTATTCCTTTGTTCCTCTTCCCACTTCTATTTCCTGTTCTCTTTTGTCATCTATGTAGCAGAGCTAAATCTTTCAAACATCTAATTTTTCATCCTCACACACTTCCACACTTCTAACTATTTGCTACCATTTACCACCAACCCTTTCTGTGTTTGTAGTTCAACCTGATCCTCTGCTACCTAATTCCCCCAGGACAGTGCTCACCCAAGCCAGCAAAGAGTCACAGATCCCAGTAATACCAGAATTTACAGACCCTATGTGGGATGTTCTTAGCACATATAGACTCATCCATCTCTTCTGTACTACCTGCAGTTGAAGCCCTTACAATCACAGTCAATGCTGAGTGTCTCTCTGACAACCATATTTGGGTCACTGTCCCTGCTATGAGCTCTGTTGGCACAGACTAGACTCTAATCTCTCTCAGGAGCCCAGGGATCCTGCTAGACTGAAGACCTACCCTCAGTTGTTCAGTGAGAGCTTTTGTAGAAATTGCCTTCAGGAAGCCAATATGAGCTTCCCAGGCTTGGAAACAATGGAGCCAGAGCTCATGAAATGTCCTGTTTGCTTAATACCTTTGTCATCATGGTGATGGTGTTCAGCCATGTCTTTTCTGTAAGCTATGAATTAGCTTCATGGGATCTGTTTCATGTGTATTTGCTCAACACTGGCTTAGGAGTTAGTGGTGCATATGTAAAATTTAATATATTTCCCTGAAGTTGAGTAATTCACAAGCAAAGGAAGGCTGCATGGCTTGGGGGAGAGTTGGTTTTCCATGAGAACGTTTTCCAAAGCTCCTGATGGGGTGGCAGACAAGCCTTTCCAATGTCTCCTTCATTAATGTCTTGGCCATTTCAATCAGACTCTTACAAAGGACAAATCATGGGTGCGCAAGACACAGGTGAGACTGTCAGGGACAAATTGTGGATGCACAATTCAGTTATGAGAGTGTCGGGGATAAATCATGGGTGTGTAAGGCACAGTGAGACTTTCAGGCTTTGTGGCATTTTATTTTTTCATTCTAGTCATGTCCACACTTTGAAAACTAAATAGGAATCTACTGCAAGGAAATGTCTACGAGTTCCAGTAAAGTCCTCATGACATGCAGTAAGCTCAGAAAACAATGTTTCCTGTGGATTTGTAATCGCTATTCACCTCACTTCATCCATGACTCTGGGAGTGCCTTCATAATCAAGCCACACTATGCACAGTTCCCTTGGCAGAATTTCATAGACCTCGTGCTCAACAATTCTCTGCATTCGGAAGAGGCCACGTCTTCAGCATTAACCTGCTGTGCCAGGCTTGCCCAGAAATCCTGGCATTTGACACTAATTTACAACAGGACATGAAAACATAGAAATGAGCAAAGCTCATCTGTGTTTATCTATTGTTCACCCATTTCCTTCCCGCCCCCACCCGCCACCATCTCAAACTTGTCAATTAATACAATCCAGACATAACGGGCTTGTTTCTCTAATGGAGCCTCAGCGCTGAGTTTGCTGCACACCACTCATGGATATATTGGATTTGTTCTGAAAAGTTATCATTTCGGAATTGTTGTCAAGAAGTTCACATTCTAATTAGGGGAACTTAAAGCTACCAAGTAACGCTGTTCTTAAAGGAAAACCTTAAACAAAGCTCGTTATCTGTTATGCATTAAAAATAAATTACTAAGTGCCACATTTCCCACTTTCTCCACTTTAATTAACACCTGGATCCTGATTGGTTGTGTGTAATTTCTTTAAAGGACTAAATTAGGAAGGCTTTGAGATATAAAACAAACAAGAGAAAAGTTTGAAATAGCTCCTGATGCCTCAGGGAAAGATCTGAAAGCTTCCTCTAGCCCAAGATCATCTGAACTGGAATTCTGGGTCCTAGACACAAGGTCTCAGGATGCTAAGGAAGGTCCCTGGACTTCACAGTTGTTTTTAGGACTTAGAAAACTTTGTGCAGGCAATGACCTCATTTTGCTTGTCATGGTTTCTAATCTACTTCTAAGTGGATTTTATTTAAAAATTAAACCAATTATCATAGGAAAACCCAAAGTAGTGGATAAGGATACATTGCTACAGGCAATAAAGAATATACAGTTCAGAGAAGGATTACAGCAAGATTAACTACTGAACAGAAATTCCTCACTGTAGATGATGGCAGGCCTCAAGCACAGCCTTTAAGCAATGCATCCTCTTGCATGGCATCAACAGCAAACGGGTGGCTGGCTGGCTTAGCACAGTGTTGAGAAATTCAAAGAGGCCCAGATGCATTAGCCAGAATAGAAGCAGCCCCTAATTCCACTACCTCACCGTGGAAGAACCATCTCTTGATTTTGAAAGGATTTTTTCCTGCTTCATTGCCATTTTCCTACAGGAGGCACCAGAGTCACCCCACAGAGGAATATACTACCATCTCAATTCTTAGACTGTTGTTGGGATAAAGATGGCTTTCTTATGACACTACTGTGTCTTCCAGTGAACTTGGCCTGTCGGGCAGTAAACAGCCAGACATGACACCAGTAAAAAGATAGCAAAATAGGAATATTTGAAGGAGAGATGACTTAGCTACCAGCAAGCAGAGACATTCTGTTATTACTCCACAAGAGGGGAAAATCTTGTAAATAGACTGGGAAGATGTAAATTATTCAAAAATAAAAAACAAATCAAACAATTGAAATTCAACAGGTTATAAACTACTTTTTATTTGATACAAGTGTAGATGACGAAATGGTTTCAACATTGACTTTTAACAGCACTCTGGGAGAGTCACAGAATATAAAAAATATGAATGTTATTGCATTTCTGAACTCTCATGCTTACTGAGTTATTGTTTGTAATTTGGTCATATGATACTGAAAGGGTGTATTGTTCAGCTTTCTACTTGTAGTAGATAGTAATTAACACAGAGCCCTGTGCAGAGGTAGGGGACTTTGGAGCACTCAGTCCTAAATGGGATGTCTGTAGCAAACTCATTCCCTTAAGACTCAGGGAGCTACCTGAATGAAGATCTGGAAAGATTGTAAATCTAGTGGTAGTGAATGACTCCATGAATATAGCCTTTTCCAAACATAACAGGATTGGTGTAGATTTGAACTTGCATAGGTTGTGGCAGCATGAGGAAGACCTTCCTGGGTTCAGCCCATTTCAAATCCTAGCACTTAGAAGGGGAAGTGGACACAATGATCAACCCCTATCCAAGATGCTAATTGCACGTGATATCTGCTGGGTGAGGAAAAATCAAATTTTTTCCAGTAGAGTGTGACTAGGTATATCAGCGACACTCTGGGGAGGCTTCATGCCCAGAAACAGTTAGCTAGCACAATGGACTTCATGTTTCCTGTGTGCCTTTTGTTTGGTTGGTTGGTTTAGTTTGGTATATTTTGTCTTACTGGTTTGTATTGATTTTAGTTTTTATTTATTTATCTTATTTAAGAGAGAGAGAGAGAGAGAGAGAGAGAGAGAGAGAGAGAGAGAGAGAAAGAGAGAACATCAATCTGGGTTGGTATGGAGATAGGGAGGATCTGAGAGAAGTTGAGGGAAGAAAAGAATATAGTAATAAATATTTAAATAACTAAAGTGAACAAGTAGGACATATTTTAATAACAATTTTAAGAACTTCACACAACGTATTTTGATTATATTCACCCACCTTCCTTATCCAACTCCTGACTCAGTATCATGGGTATTTGGCTAATTTTACAGTGCCAGGCACGAATTCCCTCTTATCGACCAGGTCTAAAGCTCAGTTATGTGGCTGTTGGTTACCCATAATATTACTGCCTCTATTGTACCTTTCAAAATATCCTGCCATGTTAGTAATTGTTATAGTTCATAGACATTACAGCTAGATAGGACTACTGCTTGCATTTCCCCCTTGGCAGCTTTCATGGCTCCTTCTTGTCCTATGAGATCTAGGTTTGGAGATCCAGATCAGTCCCTCCAAATCCAACACTGAAGTGTGCGGTGCTATAAAGAGAACAAAGCTAGCGGCAGAGTTTGTGTTTTCAAATGGAGTACTGGGCAATGAAGAATAAGAAAGTTGAAAGAAAATTAGACGGTGCATCATAAAAGATGTAATTGCTTCCAAATACAGTGTCCCCAATTATCATTTAAAGACTCATTCACAGAAATGCTATCATACATTTGATCCATCTAAAAAGCTAATATCCTCCAACATAGTTATATACAGAACACGGTTCAGCACAAGGGAAAATCATTATTTTATTATTATTATTATTATTATTATTATTATTATTATTATTATTATTACTAGTAGTAGTAGTAACAGTAGCAGTAGTAGTAGTAGTAGTAGTATGTACCTGTCATATTTAGGAGCTTATGGCTGAGATAATCCTGAAAATCCTGAGCTGGGGAACAGTCTTTTTCCTTAGGCAAAACCTAAACAAACTCAACCGACCAACATTTCAATTTCTCCTTATGAATATGGTGGTAGCTCTTGGTGACTTCTTAAGCTCATTGTAGTTGGGGAGGGCACATGCCAGAATTCCAGGAATCTATTCTAATCCATGGGGCATGCCAATTCCCAGGGTACAGCCTCCTCTGAGTTCTTCCTGTTTGTATGTAATGCCTGCTGGAAAGGCTGGCCTTGAACTTCCTGTTGCTTCATCAGGTTATTGCATGGAACACAATCAAATACTGTGCATTTTAATATCTGTTATATTTTATAAGATGATAATTAAACATATGGCTATTTATAGTTCAGTAAGTATATGAAATGATGAGGTTTGGGGGAAATACTTGAAAATGTGATTTTTGTTTCAATGCTAAGAATAATTATCTGCTTCTTGAGCAATTATCAGTTCCAAGAACAAGAATTAGGAAGAGAACACATTTAATTACTTTTAAGATCCAAACATAATTTTTACATATTTTCATAATAAATATTTATTTTAAAAACTTCGGCTTTTGAAAATAATTTTGACAACTTTTTCAAAAACTGACGCTATCTTAAATGGATTTTTTTTTTCATCTATTACCTCATAAAATTAAAACAATGGTCACAACATTCTCCACAGTTGAGTGGAGAGTGGGATATGACTTTCTCAAGTACTCTGGTGCCTCACATTTGACCATGTTCCCTGGAGGGGGAGACCTGGTGACATTCAGAGGAAGGACAGCAGGTTACCAAGAAGAGACTTGATACCCTATGAGCATATACAGGAGGAGGTAATCCCTCTCAGAAACAGTCATAGGGGAGGGGAATAAGGGGAAAATGGGAGGGAGGGAAGAATGGGAGGGTACAAGGGATGGAATAACCATTGAGATGTAATAAGAATAAATTAATAAAAAAATTAAAACATTTAAAATCAGACTAGTGTTTTAACTTAGCTTTGATACAAGCACTTGGTACAAAGCCAATCACTTTAAGTGGACTTCAAATCATTTCAGTTTTTCCTTTTCCAAACAGGATTCTCCGCACATCCTGTTCTTCATGTTTTCTCTGTGTGGGGAGTACTTTACAGGGAGAATGGGGCTCCTTTACGTAAAGAATCACCTGGAATATAGTAAGGATTCACATTTGCATGAGGAGTTGGATGTTGCGGAGGTTGAACAAGTCCTATTTTGAATATTTTAACTATATAATTAACTCCGATGCCCTTGTGGCTAAATTCTCCAGCCATAAATTATGCAAGCTGTATTGACTGTTTGCAGGTTTATATTAAGAAGTAAACAAAAAATTTTAAATTTTACATTATGTAAATATTTTTAAAAACACAATTTGCATATATTTACATAATACTTGCTAATTAAACTAAAATCACATTTACATGAAAAAATAGTTATTTACCCTACACTATTTAAATTAAGCAGCTTTTAATTTCCATGAGGTATACACAAATGTAAGATAATAGAAGTTGAGTTTTATATTTAACATGCTGTTAATAAAAATGAATTCATATTTAAAGTCAATGCAAGCCTCACATTTTCAGCAGTTAATTTGAATCAACTTGAAATGGTAAGTGAAAATGACATATATTTGATGATGAATCACAATTCAAAGTGTTATATAGTGGAAATTTCAAATTCCATAGAGTTATCAATTTCATATACAAATATTAAGTTAAAAAACAAACAAACAAAAGTGACAAGTTACAGGTGTATTTCTTTTCTATTTAAAAGGGGAAAGCTTGGTGAGGTGATGATGTACATGTGTAATCCCAGAATTCAGTGGTCTGAGGCAAGAGGATGGCAGGTTTTAGCCCAGCATGAGTTACATAGAGAGAGATCTCTCAAAAATAAAAATCAAGTAAATCAATATATTTAAATTTTTAACTTGAGGCAATTATAACATATACGGGTGGAGCCTGAGAACAGAATACTGGATAAGGTCTCCTCAGTGCACTAACAATTATTCATGCTGCATAGCAGAACTCCCTGAAGGCTTAGAGGAAAGCTCCAGGCATTGACACATTTATGGTACCGCATCTTGGAGACACAGCTGGCTTGGTCCCGGGATGCACAGGTCAACAGATTAATCTGGATGAGGCAGTAACTTGTCAACCAATGGTGGTGTGTTAAGAGTGAGGATACTGAAAAATCTCAGAAGAGAAGTCCATGTTGGGACATCTCTGATGGTAGCCACAGCAGGGTTTGTGAGACTTCAAACACAGGAATGGATGTTTAGGCAAATCAAAGCTTCCCTTTGCATAGGAACCGAAGAAATATGGTGCAGATCTGGAAACGCATGCTGAGAGTTAGGTAAAAGATTGCTACCGGGTAGAAAGCTCAGGCAGAAAACGAACATGAAGGAGCACATTGTATGTTGAAGGAGACTGGAAGAGCATGCTTGGTAGATCTGGTGATGTATTAAAAGTTCCAATGAATTTTAGGAGAGATAAAGCCAAGGATTGGACAAAGAAGCACCATGAAACAATAATAATCTGCAGAATATCACTGGACAGCTGAGGTCCATACTGAGCTTGAGTTAGGGGCTGGGAAGCTGGCTCAGAAGTTAAGAGTACTGGTTGTTCATGCTGAAGATCTGGGTTCAGTTCCCAGAACCTGCATGGCAGCTCTACATACCATCTGTAACTAGAGTTCCAGGTGATCCAATGTCTTCCACTTACTTCCTGAGTTTTCC
>OU015752.1:45814610-45843547 GCA_907169655.1 Acomys percivali | reverse complement strand
AGAGAGAGAGAGAGAGAGAGAGAGAGAGAGAGAGAGAGAGAGAGAGACAGAGAGAGACAGAGAGACAGAGAGAGACAGAGAGAGAGACAGAGAGACAGAGAGAGACAGAGAGACAGAGAGAGAGACAGAGAGACAGAGACAGACACAGAGACACAGAGACAGAGAGACAGAGACAGAGACAGAGACAGAAACAGAAACAGAGACAGAGAGACCTTTTGGGATGCCATGGAATCCATGGTCACTGTACTTTTGTGTAACCTGGGAAAAGTACTATCCTGGTTTTCCACATGGATCTCCTGGTCTTGTCCAAAAGATGCGTGTGAGTCTACTCCAGGCACAGAGAACAGATGGCAAATGGTAGAGCAGATGTGTCAGACTTAATAGGACATTGAATGAAAGCAGGTGGGGTCTGCTCTTAGGCTGGACTCAAAAGCAAGACCGGATTCTAATCTCCACTCGGGGTGGTGTGTCTTCTATCCCCTGTAGAAGGACAGGCACATTTCCTTACATTGTGTCATTTGTTAGTTCAAAAGCAGAATACTTTAAAAGTCTTTACTGCAGTGGTTCTCAACCTTCCTAATGCTGTGGCCTTTTAATACAGTTCCCCATGCTGTGGTGACCTCGAGGTATAAGAATAGTTTCACTGCTAATTCGTAACTGTTATTTTGTTACTTTTTTTTCCAGACAGAGGCATTATCTTTATTGTACTAGACAGCAAACACTGAATGCCCTTTGCCCTGGAGAAAAGCATCATCTGTAGCTTCAAGGAATTATGCAAGCTGTTTTTTCTACAGTGAGACACAAACCCTAATTCCATAATTCGAGATGTTACAATGGCTGTGTATGTTGGGGAGATGAAACTGCATAAATATCATGGATTTTGTCCTTATGTTATCAGCAAACACACAGACTCTTTTATCCTGGGTTATTTTGCTACTTTTATAAGTATAATGTAAACATCTGTGTCTTCCCATGGTTTTAGGCAACCTATATGAAAAGGTCATTCAAACCCCAAGGAGTTGAAAACGACTGCTTTTCTGAGACATTGAGGTAAATACAAGCCAACCGTGCTACTTACCACACCAGAGTCTCACTTCTCCTCAGTTTTTCTTAATTTCAGAGGAAATGACCAACACTAAAAGCAATTTTTGGTATCTGAGACAGTGGACCAGTCTAGAGGGAAGGGGGACACGGGATGTTTGTCAATCATTTTCACCCTTTATGTTTTCCCTGTGTGAGACATGCATGGCTTATACGTCCAGGTAACCAGGTGAAGAAGTGGTGTGGCCCTACCCCTCTGTGTAACCATGAGCATCACCACCTGTTCATTCATGCCTTTCCACCCTTCCCATCATCCTCCTATACATAACATGTGCTCAGTGAACAGAAGCTGAAAGGATGACTTACTGATGCCACAAAATAATGCTTTCCCTTTGAGGGCACACTGAATGCAAGAACTAAATTCTAGTTTAAACTTTTGAATTTTTTAAAAATGAGGGATCTTGGGAAAGTTATATTTAAACTAGTTTACTAATTTGTAAAATGAAGTTAGGAAAATTGCTTAAATTAACTGATGACACACACAAGTTACAGATACTATAATGAAGAAATATATATACATACATATATGTATATATATATATATCATAACTGTAACATACATATGTATACACACACATATATGACTAAGTACCTCTCTCTATAAGTGGGTATAACCACTAATATTGCTTAACATAGATGCCTCACTGCTTACACCTTCGTCACGTGAGACCAAACTCACCTCAAGAGAGTGGAAGTAATGAGACTGTCCATTATATGGGCACCCTGGCAAGATAGGTATGCTAGCTGCCTTAGGAAATGCCTAATCAGAAATGCAGACCTGAGAAATTTAAACAACACAGACTTCAGTATTAGGAATTTCAGGTACCAGAAGTAAGGCAGACCATCTAAGATCAATATTTAAAAACAACAACAACAACAACAACAACAACAACTCTAAATACTTGCCAGTTCTGCATTAAGTACCAACACTACTTTCAGAGTCACTAGAAATCTCCACATTCTGCCTTCACAGTGCTCCATGCAGTGTGGATGCCACTGATATGAGTTGTTCCTGTCTGTAAGAGCTTATCAATTGATGCTTTCAAAGAAAAGAGCCTTGATTTCAGGTAATGTTCATTTGAAACATAAAAGGTATTTCTCTTTCTCTTTCCTTTCTCTTTTCTTTCTTTTTGACAACTCTTAAGTCACAGGGCTGGTTAGGGGCTTCTCCTATGTGGCCGCGGCACTTTGTGCAGGTACAGAGAATTGAATAAACTATCTCAACAACAAAGGCTGAATGAACATTTCTTACACTAATCAGATTTTGTAGACAACGCTTATAAATTAGAATAATGTGTTTTCCAGCTTCAGAATGAAGCTAATTTCAACACAATCTCACTCAATCCTTTGAATAGATTCTAATTATATTACAATAAATACAATGTGTTTGAGATGTAATGGGCATTTCAGAACAAAAGGCAAGAAATTCTGAACAAACAGATTCTTCCTCAAGTACCACACTGAGAAATGAGGCATCTCACACAATACTGTCAATCTGGACTCTTTTACTGCAAAATTTAACTTTCTACAAACTGTCATTTTCTTAGAGTCCCATGGCAAAAAAAAAGTGTGACATACACCAAACATATATTGCTATATAACAAAAGTTGTCTACGTTCTGTGCTTGAAACTGAGGCACCTGCCTAGCACTGTGGAGAAGACAGACACCTAAGCAGGCAGGCTCCCAAGCAGTGTATTAAAGATGAAAATGGGAAGGCAATGTGACAGGAGCACCAGGCTCTCTCTATCATTGCATCCCCAATTTCTTCTTTATGGAACATTCTCTTTCTTGTCTCCTCTTCATCTCCACGCAGTAGCGCTAACTGTCCTCACTTTTGTTTTTAGATGGGAGTCGATTCCCCGTGGTTGCTAATAAGAAGTAGATGTCATGATGAGCTCTCCTCATTTCTACTGTCACCTTCTCAATTCCACCCGTCCATTCACATTTTCACACCCCTAAATAAGGTAGGTCAGAACATATACATGGGTCCCAGTATAGAAAGCAATCAGGCCTACTTCGTTGTTTTCGTAGAGGTGAGAATATAGAACATTATTCAATTCATTAAACAGCTGAGGCATTCTTGACTGTTATCCACCAGTAGGAAGTAGCAAAACTCTTTGAGATTACGATCATGATTAAATATAAATGGAGAACATGACATCAGGGAAATAACACGAAAGATGCCTTGGAAGGCTATGCTTGCGTGCCAATGGTGACTAACATTTTTGAGTTTTCAAAATTAAACATGATAATCTTAATATATGACTAATCATGGGCAAAACATAAATACATATACTTGTCATTCACATCAGTAGACTTTTTTGTCCTAATACATTTCCACACTGCTGCTCTAAGTAGCTGAGAGATGTGCATTAATAAAGGTTTATATCATGCATTAAAAATCATGCAAAAGAAGTAAGATTAGAACAAACATATAACAGAGGAAGAGGAGTCTCTGTATTTTATGACTTTAGAAAGCCCCTTCTATTCCAGTAAGTCCTCAGATGATGACAGAATGTGGCTGCAGAAGGGCTAAAGTGTCTCCCATGCTTACGCCATCACAGTGGACTTAAATTTTACTGTTTTGAGGTCTGTGGAAAATCTTTCCTTCCAAGGTCATGTTCATAGGTGCAGAAGAATCAAGACAAAACCAGAGAGGCCTGGAGTCTGGGCAAAAAAAAAGGCCACATGGCTCCTCACAGACTTTCCTATACCAACGTATAAGTCACTTTAAAGTGACCATTAGTCAACCGTAGTGCCAGTGCCCCTTCTGTGTATCTTTCCTCACACACCAATATACATATAGATATCTACACATATAGTTTTATTTTTCCATACTCAAGACCTTCATTTACCCAAGGAAAGAAAGTCATTTGAACTAGGCAGACTGAATCAGTGTTATAGACAATCATAGCTACCATGTGTGCAAGGGGCAGGTCGATGTGCATTTTATGTTGAGATCCCCTGACGCACTGTGGTTCTGACAAGCCACAGCCTAGGATGTAAGTCTAAAAATACACTGGTAGACTAGCAAAACGTGCTTTTCATCAAGGTAATTTAAAAATATTTCACCAGAACACAGAAGATCTGCGAGAGCACTTTGGACGGTGCTGTCTTTCCAAATGATTTTTGAATATTTGAACGTGACGGGAACCTAATGACTCAGCCATCAAAGAGCTTTCTGGAGGAGAGCAGCAAGCTGGGCTGAGAGAGAAGAAAGCTTTTGCTTAGAACAGCAGGTGCCACGCACAGCAGTCTCTAAGTTCAGAGTGGACGGAGAATCACTCTCTGCACACATCTTTTGAATGGAGTCTGAAAAATGACAATCACTGCTGCCCATCCTCTGTGCAGCTGCTGCGGGCTGAAGCCTGTATCCACAGTTCTGATGGAGCATGGAGGGCTCTTGAGTCTCAGCACATTGGGTACCAGTCATCAGCCTTCCCCTTGGATCCACTTGTTAGGATCCAGGTGATTTCTCTTTTTGAAGATTCACGTGGCAAGTCCATGTTATCCTCAGAAGGTTTCAGCGGCACTGCCATTTCTCTCCTGATGCATGATAATTTGTAAGGATGAGTGAGGTTTGTCAAGGGTGAGAAGTGAGAGTAATTGAACAGATTTTAGAGATGTATAAGAGTGGCAAAGAACATATATAATTAGTTTTTAAACTAAATAAAATAGTTGCTTGGATTTTCAGTCATTCAAATACTTGTTTCTCGATTTTTGCATTTAGAATAAGTCTTCCTGTCTTTTCATAACATTTTACATTTAGATACTTCATAATTTACATGACATAAGGAAGATGGCAAAATGAAGCCTTGGCTTTTCCTGCTAATCTACACAAAAAATATGAAACAACATCTTCTCGCTTGACTTATATAAGGGAGTCGTGACATTGGTAAATCCATGAGGCTGAACTCTTTGGAGTATGTGCCCCGTGGTTCTGTCATAACATATTTAGAGAAGTCCTTGGCCAGAGCCAGGCAGATGGCAAATATGTCAAAGGACGGATGGATTCTTTGAAAATACAGTGATAGCAGGAGGGTTGTGACCAAGGAAATGTCAGCTCTCACAAGACGGCGATTCCTGTGGGATCTCAATTGCTCCCACTCATGGATTTCTTTTTAAAAACTTGAATGGGTACTGCAATTCAGGACACTCGCTAATTATGCCCAGCTAACTGTTGTAATAGATGACAAGGTAGTGTAAGTTAGATCTTAATTTCCATGGGTCCACGTCATTCATAAGACGATGGTCTTTCTCTTTTTAAAGCCAATAAGCCTTCTTTCTTCAGAGTAAGCCTGGTATCCTTAAGGGACTCAGCTCTAAGTGCTGTCCTTAGGATGGGCTGCTAAAGGTGACAGTGGAGTGCTGACTGTCAGCACTACTAATTTAGTTTAGAAATGAGTGACATGTTCCAGGTGTATAGTCAGCAAATAAATTTCTGTATTCTTGAATTTTTACTCATTGCCATTGTAAGCTGATTTAGCTTGGTGGAAGTGATGACATTGGGCCATGGTCTTAGGGCTCCTGTCACATTTACACAGCCACTGGGAACTGTTATATGTAGACTAAATGGGCCTGTAAGAGTTACACAGACATGGCATCTCTCAACAAAGTCAAGAATAATGTAGCTAATTTCTATATAGGCAACTTTGAGTTCACTCTCCCAGCGCAGCCCATACATACATATACATGTAGACATATAGATACACATACATGTAGACATACACATACCACACACATCACCACTGCTATTCCCATTGTCATCACCATCATCACCACCTTCATCACTATCACAGTCAACTTTATTATCTGTATTTCCTGAAATAATCAAAACTCAGTTTCTTTTTCATGTTCTCCCAGGATCCATTGATAGAATTCTAGACTGTTTTTTTTTTTCATAAATTTTACCCTTTGTCTATATACAAAGGGTACTCACAATTTCTTCTGTGCAATGATTAAGAAATGGGTCCTTTTAAGTGCAAATGGATCCTTATCCATGGCTATCAAAATTATTGTGTGACCCATATCTAGGTGATTAAATATTCTCATTGCCTAATAACCTTGACATTTCATTGGGCATGTAAAACTTCCTATTCTTACAACAAGATTGGAAACTGAAGTAATATTTAATAAAAACCATGATGAAAGGTTTTTCTATCAGGTGTGATGATGAGGCAATGGAGTCACTTGTGTTGCAAGGGGATGCTTGGATGGCGAACTTCAAAGATGACCTCCTTATAAGGCAACTTCCAAACACTGAGCCCTGAGCTGTTCTGGTAAAGCTACCCGTATAGCAAGCACTTAATATAGAGACTAAAGAAAAAGAATCACATGAGAACAGTTTCACTTATGGACATATGGTTAGACTGGTCTGCAGACTATTAGAAAAAGTGAGATTAGGAAACAGTAATCAAGGGACCTTCCTAGTAGATTTTATGAGCTCATATGGACAGTTCTAGCAATAAATGTGACAAAGCCTGAGGACACACTCAATCCAGACTCCAAGTTCCTGGGAGCCCAGTGCTGTTGGGTGACCTTCATAAAGAATGCCCTTAGGATTTGCTTTTTACTTGCAAGGCTCTAAGCACTTTAAGTGTTTTCTTTTGTACTAAGTAGGATCAGTACCATGGTACACGAGATTTACAGAGTGATAGCTTGAACATGTCTGCTTATAGCTGCTCTGATCCTGCCAAGTTGATAATAATAGAATACTCTCATAGAATGAAAAAAAAGCAATTCAATTAAAATCTACATTATAGAAATGCTAAGGGCCTAATTTCAACTAAGGATGGTAATGAAGTTAAAGTAAAGACCACAAGCAAGTGTTTTAATCCACTCTCAGCTCCCTGGTTATAGTGCACAATCACTAACAGTGTGGGCACTCAAATCAGACACACACTGTGTGGACAAGGCACATCCTAAGACGGATGCCATGGGCAAACTTCAGGCAGCATCAAGCGGCACTGCAAAGAGCTATCAAGGGCCATGGTGCATCATAAAGTTGGAATTTCAACTCTAGTATCATTTTGTTGGTTGTGTGCCTTTGGTCTATTCCTGGAATTCCAATTCCTTTGAACCAAGTTCTCATGGTGAGAATGTATTTCTGTATACTTAAGAAGCAAACAGTGAGTAATAAATCACCGTTTAGCAGGAAGATGTTTGCAGCAAGTCATGTGTACCTGTGAAGAACTCAGGACACGTGTTTGTTTTCACTCCTTACACTCTTGCCGGGTTTCTCTGTGTGCAAAGTCAGCCTGTACCTTCTCGGGGCCTCTTTCCTAGTGGGAACAGGGAGAGAATGAAAGCCAGTATTTCAAGCCTGTATAGTACTGGGAACAGACGGAATTTGGAGCACGCTGCTGTCTCTATTAACTCAAGCTCTGTTAGATTTTAGGGTGTAACAAGGGGCAGCAGTTGAAGAAAAGTTGCTTAGCAGGAGTGAGCCTATGGAGTAAGGGGACTATGCTCTCTACAGTAGTAGATAGTACTAATAAAAGCAACTCCCTCCTCTGTTTCCTGGGCAAGGAGACGTGCAGGGCTGAGTCTAGGGAGAGAATTGCCCACAAAATTCTCACCAGAGTTACAGGAATGGTGGTCTGTTTTGCTTTTGAGACAGGGTCTTAAATGTCAACCAGGCTAAACTCAAACTTGAAATCCTCCTGCCTCAACCTCATCCCACTCCTGGAGAGGTAAGAAGCCTACGTCACCATGCTCATCCCTAATGTTTTAATAAATGCATTTCTGATGAAGAAAAATTAAAAAACAGATGTTACAGGTGCATAATTATTCTAAAAAAACATGCAAATAACTTTTAAACAGTGCTTTAATTCTGCACAATTTAATGGAGTAGTTAGCTAAAGTCAACCACAGCTCTCTGCCTACCCTTTCCAAGGGAAACAGAATGTGAGCTACTTGTTGCATTTTAAATAGAGCAAAAACACTTTGTGAAAGCAAAATGATGAAACTGATTTAAATAATGTATTACTTATCGAACTATATGCTAAGTATGATGCAGACAGGTATGCACTGTCATAGGCTGCATTTTTCCTTCATATGAAATTATCAAGTTACAGTGTTTGAAGCACAGCACATTTCAAGGCTGGAAGGTAATTGTGCCCTGTGACTTACCCACTGGGGCTAAGTGCTGCCTTCCTGGAAGCCTCAGCCCCAGACCAGTAGGCACAGTCAAAAAAGTGCATTTCTGTCTCTTCATTCACTTTCTGATGTGTATGGGAATGTGCAATGGCCCAAACCTAATGAGCCTCTGCATTTTTTTATGCACAGCTCTAGGTCAGAGATTCAGTAGGTGGGTCTTATCTGATTATAATGATGGAGATGCTGGGCGAGCCACCAAAGCAATTCTTATCTGCCTCCATCTGCATCCACATGGACTACAGTGCAAGTATTATACACAGTGCTCAAGTACTTTTCTTCTATCATACAAATAATGGCCCCCAGGATCCTTACTGGTTCACTCTGTTATACACAGAAAATGAATGTGACAGTAGAACGTAAGTAATATGTGTATAGCCACAGAGCTGGGGAAAGCTAAACCACAATGGGACCCAATTTTCCCAGTCCCAGTTCCAGAAAAATCTTCCTATATTATATATTGATTTACTTGGAATTTATCCAAATCAAGAGGCCTTGCAACCAGGAATAAAGCTGCAACTTACAAAAGGCACCTG
This sequence comes from Acomys percivali, assembly GCA_907169655.1. Classification (NCBI taxonomy): domain Eukaryota; kingdom Metazoa; phylum Chordata; class Mammalia; order Rodentia; family Muridae; genus Acomys; species Acomys percivali. The sequence goes on along the minus strand of OU015752.1, from coordinate 45,834,754 downwards.
TAGAAGACAGATTTGTCTCTGCACAAAGCCATCACTAGACAGAAAAAAAAAAAAAAAGCAGCAGTGCACATCCTACAGTGGTTAAGAACTGGCTTAGAACAGAGGATAAAGATGGCAAGTGAAACAGACATCTCAAACACCTCAAAACTTCATGTGTGTAGAAACAGTCAATACCCAGGATCCTTTTAAAGCCACAAAGCAGCACCTGCTGACTTTTAATTATAAGCAACTGTTTCATGAACAGCTGAGACGATCAAATATCCAAACTGCATGTACAATAAGCCCCCACAGGAAGCTCATTTGAAGTAGCAATCCATCACCTGTGTCCAACATGACAGGGGAGAATGAGAGCGGCAGTGCATACTCTGTCTTGGATGCTGTGATTAAAGAGAAGGGCACTGGGGCTCATCATGTGACCATAAGATGCCCTCCACCACCTGCTGCCAATAAGTGGCAAGTGATCTTATCTGCGCAGAAGGAGGAAGCTAGGCATACAGGCTTACAAATGGAAATAAAGTTAGTTTGTTCACGCTTGTCTTTCTGTTAGCTCAAAAGAATAACATTTGCATCAAATCTCTGGACCCTGGAGACTGGAGGCTGCAGTGTGCGTAGCAATGATCAGGAAAATTCGAGGAAGGAATTAGTGCAAGGAAGGAGAGGATGGAGAGGGGCCAAGAGCAAGAGTGAGAGACAGGTTTTACTTCTTGGCTATAGCACACTGTAGAGGAAATGAGTCAGACTCACTGAAAATTGCCGATGTAACTCAATATTCCATTACTAAAAGTCTGCTTGCTGCTAACTCTGCAGTATAACTCTGAGTGACCTACAGGTTCATGGGCACAGGCATCAGGAGTGGGTTGTGGTCTATTGGTGTGAAAGATCTCCTGGAAATTCTAATCTGGAACTGGTCCCGTGACCTCTCATCATATAATCTGCAGTTGAAGCCCAGTATAGGAACACAAAGGGCTCCCTTTCAAATCCTCTGGATCAGGGGCAAGTTTGTGCTATGACAAACACAGTTTTCATTGCTAACCCACTTCAAACCCTAACTCTTCTTCCTAAAGTTTAATGCCAGCTCATTGGTTGTCTCTCTAGATTTTTAATGAGGAGGCACTAGCTTAGGAATCTAGCCTTAACATCATCAGAGGACTGCAAAATATTGGCTAGCATATTTGTGCCAAAATCTGTATTTCCCTCCTCAGACAATAAAGTGAAGAACTCACAAGAGGACCAACAGAACCAACTAACCAGGACCCAGAGGGGCCTGTGGAGTCTGAAGCACCAAGCAAAGACCATGCATGGATTGGACCTAGGTCCTCTACATAGTTGTAGCCAGTGGATAGCTTAGGCTTCATGGGGGTCCACTAGTAAAGGGAGCAGGGGCTGTCTCTAACATGGACTCTGTTGCCTGCTTTCTGATCACATCTTCCTGTAGGGACTGCCTTGCCAGGCCACAGGGGAAGAGGATGAACTCAGTCCTGACGCTACTTAATTAGCTAGGGTGGTGGGTAGGAGGGGCTCCCCTTTTCTGAAGAATAGGAGAAGGAGGATGGGGAAGGGAGGGTAGGGCTGGGAGAAGAAGAGAGAGAGAGATGTTGTTTTAAAGAAAGGAATATCCCAATAGTTTGGTTTACAAATAAAGGCTCAGGAGCCAGATCCTGGGATGAAAAATCTGCTAGCTCAGAGAGGCAGAGAAAGCACCCAGCTATCCTTCCTACTCAGCTCACTTCTCGAAGCTCACGAGCTCAGCTGACAGCCTAGGAGGAAAAGGCCAAAGGAACCAAGGCCAAAGGCTTGCAAGTTCAAAGCTCAAAAATCCCTTTCTTCTTATTCATGCTAGTTTAAATACCCTTCATCTCAAAGTCCCTCCTACTCTTTAATCCCTTTCAGCTGGTTTCTTGCTCCACCTCTTGACCTAGGGTTAACTTTATTAAATCCCATGTACAGAAAGCTCTTGGATTAAAGGTGTGTGCTAGGGCTGGCTGAACCACACAATAATCACCTGTTTACAGTAAACAGAAAGTTCTTAGATTAAAGGTGTGTGTTAAGGCTGAACCATGCCAAACCAAGCAGGTTTTCACAGTTCACAGTCTGGGGTTTCACAATGGGATCAAATGTACTGTAACAGGGAAGGGTTACCACTGAGATGCGAAGTGAAAGAATACATTAAAATTAAAAAGAAAAATGAAGTGCGGGCACACAGTTGTGTCTGCATGCATTTTCCAGGCAGCTCACTCAGATGAGGAGGTAGGCATGGGAATCATACACACATTATCTCCTGAATGCCATGGCCGTGGCCAGTGGCTCTATGTGCACAGAGCCTAGGAAACAGCTTGCTTTAGAAGCTCTAGAGGATAGAAATGGCCTGAAACTTCAAGAATTCTTCACAGAAGGGATCCCATAACTTTCAAAAATTGCCTATTTCTATGCAATTTAGAAACCATTTTATGTAAGCTCATGGCTGGCCATCAGCTTCATGAACAAATAGCATTTCAGTTTCACCGGGAACGTTCCACAGTGACCTGTTGGGGTTAAACAATCAAAGTTACCTATTCCTTTGAGTTTAGCTTGTACTCTCACACATTACCGCCTCTGACCCTGGTGTGTGGTGTACAGAGCTCGGTGGAAATATCAGCACAGGTTTTCTATTTGGTCCTGAGCAAAGTAGACTAGCAGACAATATTAGGGACTGTGCTTCAAGTTGTTGAAGCTAAGACTCTCTACGTGACATAAGCTATCAGACTTATAACTCTTTGTCTTTTGCAGTAAGCCATCCAATATTGTTTCGATCTGTGTACCTGGATGAAGAAATAAATAATTTTCCCCAGATAACTGTAGGTAAAAGAAAACAAGTACAGAAGATATAAGGGGGGCGGGGGGAAGGAAATTACAGTTATTTTGTTTTGTTTTAATCTGAATTCTATCACAATAAATTCCATTCTTTTTTTTTAGGCAACTAGGTCAAAGAAAATAAAAGGGGGTAATTAGGGAGATAATATTTATTAGAAAATTGCAGGAAAGGCTAACTAAGTGGAAGTCAGGGATGTTGTGCAGGGTCTATCATGGTATAAAGATATCAACGATGGGACTGGTGGGAACCTGGAATCAAGTCTTAGGCTCACAAAGCTTAAGTAGGACAAGGCGCATTTTCTTCTCTAACAGAGCTAAAGGGAAAAATTGAGTATCTGTGGAAGACATAAAATAAAACAAGATGAAATCAGGGGCATGAGAGTTTAGCCCAGAATAAGTCATTCTAATTTATTTATTCACCGTTTCTCAAGAGACTGTGAACTTTCAGCTGTGGGAAAGATTCTTTGCATCTAAGCAGAGCTGTCATCTGGCAGAAGGAGGAGAAACGTTCTGGGGAGTTGCATCTGTGTCATGTTCCTGTTAATTCAGTTCCTCTCAAACACCCTCCAAGGAATCTTAACGTCTCAAAGACCTGTCATTCTTGTGTTTGGTTCATTTCTAATTTTAAACACTTTTAGTAAAACTCCATGAAATTTACATGAAAGTAGTACACTTCTTGCTCTAAAAATATGAATAAATTCTGAAAGAAAGCCCTCTCCTGCCCCAATCATGGCACAGTATAAACACTGCTGTATGCCAAGTGTATGCCAAGGTTTACAATCCTGGTAGCTGAGAGTGGAAGGCAGGAGGAGAGCCACAAGTTTCAGGTCTGCCTGATCGACATAGCAAGGCACAGTCTCAAAACAAAAGAGAAAACAAGAAAAGACAAGAAACATGTCCCTTGTATCAGGGCTATAACAAAAAATACCTGGCCGAAGCAGCTTTGGGGCGGAAAGTTTGCTTTGACTCATATTTTGGGAAGAGATACTGTGGTAGCCATATGTCAGGATGCAAAGGGAGGGGAATGCTGGGACTCAGTTCATTGTCTTTTGTATTTAGTCCAGATCCATAGACCATGAAATGGTGCCACCACCCTACAGTGATTGTGGGTCTTTCTATTTCAGTTAACCTAGTCTAAAATCTCCCTCAAAGACCTGCCCAATGTTTTGTTTCCTAGGTCATTGGAGAGCCTCCTGATGCATCCCTGTCTATATGGAGCAGGTTGGCGACCTTCTCCTGTTTCAGTGAATGAGGACACTAACCAAGGGAGATCCAAAGCCACATCTCTGTCTGCTAGAAGGAAAACCAAAATGAGGGTGGTGTGCTGTTAGTAGAGCACCGTGATTATGCTAAGATGGTGCACATGACATGATGTATATACATGAAGTGTATGGCAGGAACCATAGTCCATCTGTTGGACCAGCCTCCTGGAAACCTGTTCTAATGCTCAGTGGTTGTGACAGTTAATAGTAGTCATAGTTAATGAAGGCAGGAATGCCTTTTTATAAAGGACTTGCTGTCAAAGAATTGTGTGTTACATTGCTGAAACCTTTGTATTTCTGGGTGCCAGCCAGTCTCCCTGCATTCTTTTTTTTTTAATTTTATTTTATTAATTTATTCATATTACATCTCAATGGTTATCCCCTCCCTTGTATCCTCCCATTCCTCACTCCCTTCCATTTTCCCCTTAATCCCCTCCCCTATGACTGTGACTGAGAGGGACTTCCTCCCCCTGTATATGCTCATAGGGTATCAAGTCTCTTCTTGGTAGCCTGCTATCCTTCCTCTGAGTGCCACCAGGTCTCCCCATTCAGGGGACGTGGTCAAATATGAGGCACCAGAGTATGTGTGAAAGTCAGACCCCAGTCTCCACTCAACTGTGAAGAATGTCCTGTCCATTGGCTAGATCTGGGTAGGGGATTGAAGTTTACGGCCTCTTGACATAGGCCTTTTCTGGACAGATAACTCTATTGTATGTCCCAGACTGAGCTTGCAGAGGTGAAAAACGCATTCCCTGAAGCAGGCCAGTGCGTGAGCAGGAGGTTCAGAAGGCACCTGGAAGATGCTATGACATCATCTTTTTCTACAGATAATGGGTGTGGGCTCAAGCAAAGCCTCATATCTCAAAGGGAAATAGAGGCAGATCCTTGAAACCTGGAGAAATTGTGGGTTCCAGGGAGTCGGAAGAGCAAAACTATTAAAGGAAGCCAAGGGGTACCAAGGACTGGGTGGGACACAATGAACCAGGAGTGGTAAATAGTTTTGTCCCATTTGTCAATAGTTCGGGGAAATGACCTAAAACAATGAAATACACTGATCATAAAGTTGATCAAGTTATAACGGATTGGGTTTTTTTTTTTTTTAAGTGTGTAGAATTGGAAACAGCCCTTGACCAACCCTTATTGGGACTGCAGAGGGGGTGTCCTGATGCACTTGGGCCAGTCACTAAAGACATTCAGATTTGAGATCTCAGTCTGTGTCCTAGAGCATTTACTTAATAAGCCTCACCCAGGGAGGAGAATCTTCAATACCTGACTACCCTGTAGCATCTCCTGTACTGAGAAGGAACTGGACCTAAGTCTCCATCAGGTCACTGGCATGAAATGAAGTCATTGGGGGAGGGCTGCTGTGAGATCAGCGTTTCTGGCAGAAGAGGAAGACGCTGAGCTTCCTCTCTGGGATGTGAGAACACAGTGGGACATGGCCTCGGCAAGCAGGAAGAGACTGGCCTCCCCGCAGGTTGTCTATGCTGGCTGCCTGCTCTGGTGTCCAGCTTCCTAACTGTGTATAATAAATCCCTCCTGTTTAAGCTGTCTGCTTCTTGGTTGTTGCCTCAGCAGTTTATGCTAAGAAGACACACTGCAGAGTCAGTCCCTGCTCTCCACACAAATGTGGAGAATGTGCTGTCCATTGGCTATATCTGAATAGGGCGTCTAGATTCACTACATGCCTTGTCCTTGGTTGCTCAGAGGAAGGGGAAGCAGGCTACCCTGATGAGATCTGATAGGCTGTGATCATATGGTGGGGGAGGAGGTCCCTTTCTGTCACAGGCCTAGGGGACAGTAATAGGGTGATAGAGGGAGGGAGGAGGGAATAGGAAAATACAAGTGAGGGGATAATAATTGAGATGTAATCTGAATAAATTATTTAAATAATACTAATAAAAAGACTTATGCAATGAACAGAAATAAAAGCAAATTTGTTTTTTGAGGTATGGGAATATATTATCTATTCAAAATTTAAACAGATAAATGCCTGTTTTGGAAAAAAAAAGAAGGCACACCACAGTACAATCTGCATATTAAAATCCCTACATATGTCTACGTATGCACACATAGAATAATATCTGCGACAACTCAGAGACTGGGACTGACAATGTCAATTCATGGAGAGTATAGAGGATTTAGGGCAAACAAAAATTTAAATTTTCATATTATATATTCCTATGTTATTTCAATATAAGTTATAACTAATTAATAGACACAATTACTTCTAATAAAAACAAATCTTCCATTTGACCAGACTATTGCTGGGCCCTGTGATTATCCAGTTGTGCATCTGTATACATCATTTTTTTTCTCTTCCATCGTTAAATTTTAATGCATTCACTTTTACACCAACTGTATTAGAAAAAAGTACTAGGAAATATTTTATTTTCTGTGTGTGTGTGTGTGTGTGTGTGTGTGTGTGTGTGTGTGTGTGTGTAGTATATGTGTGTGTTTATTCATGTGCATTTATGTATCTGTGTGTATATTTATGACTGTATGTACATGTGTTTGTGTATGTGTGTGGTGTGTATGTGTGTGTGTGTGTGTGTGTTTAAGCACCTGTGGTGAATGAGGGATCCACTGATGGTGAACACAAAGCTCTCAGATACTTTTAGATTTATTTCATAACTATAGCCCTGCTGTCTAGCACAGGGGTAGCTACAGTACTTTTCAGATGGAGTCACAAGCCACAGTATATGAAAATTATGATCCTGCTTGTTGGTTTCTCGAGTGCATTTCTTTAATACTCTGGTAGCATAGCGGAGTTTCAGTCCTGCCCAGGGCCTGCGTGTGTCAGTGTGTTTTTAATTATAAGATACACACTCCCGCCACACTGTCAAAGGCTTCTGCAATGTCCTGGGTTCTGCTCACATTCTTCTTCTCAACATGGGGAAGTAATTACAACCATGACAGAACTGCTAATAGGAATGAAGCAATCATCTAAAATGCAATCAATCTTTTACTCTTTTTTTTTTCAAGTAAACAATGTGCACAAATACCTCATTAAAAATAAGAAGTAGGAATTCAAAAGGGAATTAGGCTAAGGTTTTTCTACTTTCAAATTGTAAGAGTAATTTCATCCTCTTGACACATTTCCATCTGGAATTAACAGGCAGAAAGGACGAGAGGGCATTAGTTGGACTAGAAATATGATAATGGCCTAGTACGGTATGCTTTTATTTTCCAACTTTAAATTAGTTCCGGTACTTCGCAAAACAAAACCAACCAAACACTAACCCTTATTTTCTCTCAAATCCTCTTGGAGCCAATGCAATTTAAACCCTTTAAATTGTCCTTGAATGCATACTCGTAAATGAAACTCTAAATAACACGGTACACGATTAGCAACTTTAAGAATTTATTACCTATGTTTGCATATAGTGATTTAATGAAGCATGATGTGCCATTATTGACAATCTAGTACACAAGAGCTACTTCACTCAAGTTCTGATGGCCTAATGATAGTTTAGTAAGACTACATAAACATAGATGGTAATAGGGGCAGGGTATTTTATAACATGGATGCTAGCAATAGTTATGATATCATCCTGACTGTAAACTCTTGTCTGATAAGATTCTGTCTCTTCACTTTGGTAAGGGAACATGCTTCGGATTGACTTCTAATGTGGTTTGGGATCTGGTTAATCATACACCAGTTATAGTTCACAAGACAGCCCCAGATGGTACTCCCCAAATAGATAGAAGTCACTGTCCATGGGCTCTGCAGGTTTTCATGCTGACAATCCTGACACCTTCCACACGCAGGCAGAATGACTTACAATGAAGAAATAAAGAAACTAAGACCAGAGCTGATCACAAGGTCTTGAACAGATTTTATCACTCTGTCGGCTGCACATCTCACCACCTCAGGGCTGGTCTGCATAGATGTGGCTGAGGAACCCATCTCATAATCAAAGAAAACCTAAGAAAGTCCATGCAGGGTGGAACTCGGGGCTGCTCTGTCATGGCTGACATGTTGTAAAATGTGCAAAGTACTGCCACTCCCCATGGAGTGGGAACCTTCTGGTTGGGACAAGTAAAGTCACCCATGCCCATTGGCAAGCCAAAGGATTCCACTCTTTCTCATTTTCTGACAGGAGGCACAGGTATATGCTTTCTTCAAACAAACAGCAGAGATTCCTGAAGAAAGTAAGAGCTGTGGACTCATATATAGACTTGAATCTCCATTTAGTTCAAGTCATCTATGCACCTCTCCTGTGGCTGTCACCATACTTGCAAGTGACAGACACCTGCCATGGAGCCCTGAGCTCCGGGCCCTAAGAAGCACCTGACAGATGGATTTTTTTTTCTGAGTTTAATTATTAAAAATCTTTTATTTCCTATGATTTTCTCACATACTCTGGTGCCTCACATTTGACTATGTCCCCTGGAGGGGGAGATCTGGTGGCACTCAGAGGAATGACATCAGGTCACCGAGAAGAGACCTGATACCCTATGAGCATATACAGGGGGAGATAATCCCTCTCAGGAACAGTCATAGGGGAGGGGAATAAGGGGAAAATGGGAGGGAGGGAAGAATGGGAGGATACAAGGGATGGGATAACCATTGAGATGTAACAAGAATAAATTAATAAAATTAAGAAACACTTTTAAAGATGCTTTTATAGGTTAACACTGGGATCATGACTTCCCATTAATGGGCTCAATGACATTCCAGAACAAAAGAAAAGAAAGAGAGAAAGTACAGTAAGCACTACACAGGTTTCTATCTTCTCCAGCATTAAACCCAAACCAGCTTGTGCCTTGAGTTGTATTTAATTTGTATTTGGAAGAATGTGTTTTATCTTTATTACTCAAAAAAAAAAAGTCACTTTGGCTAAACCAGTGTAATTATATTGTTCTAAAAGACATGAAATATTTCCTTTCTTCAATGATAATATCAGAAGTATGAACTTATAATGTTTGTAATTCTAGTAGCTTTACTGTACTTGGGGTGAAACAGAGACTGATCTTTAGAATGTTATGCTGCCACATGTGGTAGATATTCCATTTGCTGGTGATGAACTTCTAAGAAATTGATGTATATAAAACAGAAATTTAAGTTCAAACAAGAAGCTATGGAAACCTAGTTTATCTTCACAGAAATTCAGGGAAATGGATGTTGTGTAGTACCGAAAGCCGACTCTCCCAATTCTGGCAAGAATTTCCTGTCAATCACACTAAAACAGAGCCTTTTTCTGATGTGGAAAGAGAAATAATAATTATAGATCTAACATATTTCCATCATTTCATGGAAGAACGGTATAACACGATGCTCAACACACAGAATCAGATGCAAGGATGGGAGAGGTGGAAACATTTACCTTTTATTTTCTTGCAGATAGAATCTCAGGTATCCCAAGCTGGCCTTGAACTTGCTATGTAGCTGAGGATGACCTAGAACTTCTGGTCCTCCTCATTCTGCCTCAGAGTGCTGGGATTATGGACACATACCACTATGCCTGAGATATGCAGTGGTAGGATTGAACCCAAGGCCCCATGCATGCTAGACAGGCATTGTGACAGCTGAACTACAGCCCCTGCCTCCTGAAAGTACTTCCTGAGGAAGTGGTGGATGCTACTGACCCATATCTTCAGGGTCATGAGCCTGAGGCTGGAGGCGTAGAATGCCATGAGGAACCACTGTGAAAAGTAGGACTCCTCTGTGTTGTTAATGGATATTGAGGCTGTTTCTCTGACTTAGCCATTGCAGATAGGGCAGTGGTACACAAGATTGGCATCTCTATAGTATGTTCTCTTAGAGTCTCCTTGGCACATATTCGAGTGGGTGGTAGAGCTGGGTCACATGGAAGCTTTACTCTTATAATTTTAAGGAACCTCTACACTGACACCAGTGCATACTCTTTGTATGTCACATGTACCTATTACATCTTTGTCCTTTGTCTGTCCTCTTAGAATTCCTTTCCTTTCACAGACGTCTTTCTATTGTCTTGGCATATTCCCGTACTCCCCAAGTACCCCAAACACCATCAATCCAGAGCTTATATATCAAAGAAAGCATCTGGTTTTCATATTCCTGAGCCCCACCAGCTTTGCTTATCACTATGTTCTCCACTTTCATCTATTTTAGCTAGACATGTCATCACTCATTTTTATCTATGGTTGAGTCAAATTTCAGTCTCTCTCTCTCTCTCTCTCTCTCTCTCTCTCTCTCTCTCTCTCTCTCTGTATGTGTGTGGGGGGGTGCGTGTACACAATCCTATTTTGTTATAGATCCAACTGTGGAGTGATCTATGCTGTTTGCATGAGGTAGGGGACTCACAGCAAGGAGGGTTCTGGAGACTTGGGGGTTCACTAGAGGGGAGACAAATGAGAATGAATATAATAACATACATATAAATGTCATACACACAAACACAATATACATATGCATACAAACATGCACATACACATATATGAGCAAACTCAATGGTATATGTAAGAACAAAGTCAATGACACATTAAGAACAAAATATAATGACATATATATGACATCATAATAAATCCTGTTCTAGTATGCTAACTTTAATAAAATATCCCACAGAATCTCCTACTCAGTTCTATTGAAACGAAGATATTTTTGGGCATATGGATGGTAAATATTTTCATAGTAAAGCAGGAAATTGATGTTGCGTAAGGAGGAAATCATGAGAAGTCCCTAATCTAGCTTATAACCTACTTTGTTAGAATTATCAAGAGTCTTCCTGTCATGGGGAGACCAGCACTGTTTATCAGGCTAGGTGCGAGCATGCAGCATGGACTCAGCGTGCCATGCAGTACTTTGAACAAACAAGGATGGCGCCATGCATGGCCTGACCACCCTCTACACTGTGGACTGCTCTGTTTACTTCATACAGCCCATTCACTGTACCCAGGGCCTTGGTACTCCGTGAAAATCCTGGAGGACTATTAGAAATGTTCTGACAGGAAGGAGGCTAGCCTGAGCCCCATAGGAGGATGACAGATGGGGTAGTGAATAGGGTCTCTTTGCTGTCATTCGTCAAGGTTCCTGCCTGGGTCCTTTGAGACTGTTGGTATTTTGTCTGGTTTTTTCCCTCTTTATTATGTCAAGTGTTTGTTTTTCCTCCTTCAATGCCTACTATCCTATGGCTTTCCTATTTAAAACTTACAGGCACACAAATAAGTTTGCTGCCTTTTTGCAGGGAAACTCTCGCCCACTGCTCATCCTCTTCACTAGGATCTTGCATTGCCTGGCCAAGGAGGAGGCCTCAGTTAAGGGAGTCTTACATTAAATATGTGTCAGGGACAATTCCTGGAATAGCTGCTGAGCCTCTGGTAAATCCTAACCCTGCCCCTTGTGAGATGGCTGAAAGGCAGCCTTTGCTAAACATAGGACCATGTTTCCTTAGGTAACAGTGATGCCTCTTTCAGTGTTCCCCTATGATCCCAGATTAGTTGATTCTGTGAATTTTTTTGTGGTGTCTTTGACCTCTCTGCCTTTTACAATCCTTCCTCACCCTCTACTTCAGGATTCCCCAAGCTCAGCCTAACGTGTGGCTGTTGGATTCTGCATCTGTTTCCATCAGTTGGTAGATGAAGCCTCTCTGATGACAACTGGTATAGGTCAAAATTTATGAGTATAATATAATATCATTAGGAATCATTTCATTGACCTTTTTTTTTTGCCATTCATGTTTGGTTCTATCCCAGATCTCTGGGCTATCCAGCCTCTGGGTCCTGATCCTTCTGGCAGTGTCAGAGATGGGGCAGACTAGTCATTGGTTGGCCACTCCCACCTTTATCTCAACACATCCTATAAGCAGGACAAATTGTAGGTTGAAGGTTTTATGACCGGGTTGGTTCCCAGTGCTTCCACTGGAAGTTTTGCCTGGTTACAGAAGATGGCCAGATCATACTAAGGATCTCTCACTGCTAGGAGTCTTAGCTACTGTCACCCTCATAGGCTCCTGGGAATTTCCATTGCACTAGGTTTCTACCTTGTCCCAGAAATGCCACTCCCACAACTCCCAGTACTGTCTCCTTGTCCCTGCCCCCACCCACCCCAATTCACCCATGCTATCTTTCCTATTTCCCTTTCCTAGGGAGATTCATGTGTCCCCACACCCCTCCTTTTTACTTTGAGCCTTGTTACTTAGCTTCTCTGAGTCTATGGATTGTATTATGTTTAAACAAAGAGAACAATAAGAAGAATCAATGAAACAAAGAGCTGGTTCTTTGAGAAAAATCAACAAGATAGGCAAACCCATATCCAAACTAACAAGAGGCAGGAAGATAATATCCAAGTTAATAAAATCAGAAATGAAAAGGACATAACAGCAGATACTGATAAAATCCAAAGAATCATTAGGTAATACTTCAAAAATCTGTGCTGCACAAACTTTGAGAATCTAAAGGATAGACAATTTTCATGATGGATAATACTTACCAAGCTTGAATAAAAATCAGATAAACAATGTAAATGAACCTATACTCTCCAAGAAAATAGAACCAGTTGTTAAAAGGCTCCCAACGAAAAAAAATAAATACACAGGGCTAGACAGTTTTAAGTGCATATTTATACCAGACTTTCAAAGAAGAGCTAATACCAATAATCCTCAAACTATTCCACAGAACAGAAACAGAGGGAACATTGCAAAATTCATTTTATGAGGCTACAATCACCCTGATACCCTAACCCATACAAAGACTAAACAAAGAAAGAGAATTACAGATCAATTTCCCTCATGAACATCGATGATTTTGACAAAATCCATTTTCTTCATGATAAAAGTTTTGGAGAGATCAGAGTACAAGGGATATACTTAAAAATAATAAAGACAATATACAGCAAGCTGATAGCCAACATCAAATTAAATGGAGAGAAACTCAAAGCACTTCCACTGAGATCAGGAATAAGACAAGGCTGCCCACTCTCACCATAGATCTTCAATATGGTACTTGAAGTTGTAGCTAGAGCAAAAAGACAACCAACGGAGATCAAGAGGATACAAATTGGAGAGAAAGAAGCCTAAGTATAGCTATTTGCACATGATACAAGAGTATTCATAAGGGGCCCAAAAATTCTCCCCAGGATCTCTTACAGCTGATAAACACTTTCAGAGAAGTGGCTTAACTTCACTGATTAACTAAAGATTAACTAAAGAAAGAAAGAAAGAAAGAAAGAAAGAAAGAAAGAAAGAAAGAAAGAAATCAGTAGCCCTCCTCTCCTATAAACAAACAATAAACATGCTGAGGAAGTAATCAGGGAAACAACACTCTTAATTCATACACTCATGGACACCTGATTTTTTAGAAAGAAGGCAAAATTATACAATGGGAAAAAGGCATCTTTAACAAATGGTGCTGTCTAACCAGGTGTCTACATGTAGAATAATCTAGTAGTTCAGTGTATATCAAGTCCAAATGGATCAAAGACCTCAAAATAAAACCAGATACACTAAACCTGATAGAAGAGAAAGTGGGAATAGCCTTTAACTCATTGGCACAGGAGACATCTTACTGAACAGAACTCCAGCAGATCAGGCTCTAAGGTCAACAATTAATAAATGGGACCTCATGAAATTGAAGCTTTTGTAAGGCAAAGGACACCATAAATAGGATAAAAATAATAGCCCAAAAGAATGGGAAAAGATCTTTGACATCCCCACATATGAAAGAGGACTAATTTCAAATTATATAAAGAATTTAATAAACAGAAACAAACCAAATAATCTAATTAAGAAATAGGGATACAGAGCTAAACAGAGAATGCTCAACAGAGGACTCTGTAGTGACCAAGAAACACTTAAAGAAATGTTCAAAGTCCTTAGTCATCAGGAATATGCAAATCAAAACAACTCTGAGATTCCATCTTACAACCTTCAGGATTGTTAAGATTAAAAAACACAGGTGACAGCTCATGCTGGTAAGGATGTGTGGAGCAAGAGGAACACTCATCCATTGCTGATGGAAGTGCCAATTTCTTCAGCCACTTTGGAAGTCAGTATGGCTGTTTATCAGAAAACTGGAAATCAATCTACTTCAAGACCTAGCCACACTTCTCCTGGGCACATACCCAAAGGATGCTCCATCCTATACCACAGGACACTTCTTTATCTATGTTCACACTGGCTTTATTTGTAATGGCCAGAAAACGGAGAAAACCTCGATGCCCCACAACCAAAGAATGGAAAAGAAAATGTGTTACATTTACACAATGAAATATTACTGAGCTGTTAGAAAAACAATAACGTCATGAAATTTGCAGGCAAATGGATGAAAATAGAAAAAAAAATCATCCTTAGTGAGTTAACCTAGATCCAAAAAGACAAACATGTTATATACTCACTTATAAGTGCATATTAGCTGTAAAATAAAATATAACCATGCTACAACCTCTGTACTCTGTCACAGTCTAACGTGGATTAGCTCTAAGGCTCACACCTCTGCCACATTGTTGTAAGCAGTGATTGTGTGCACTGGGTCCTGAACATTATGCTGAGTAACTCAGTGTTCCCTGCCTCTCCTTCCCCTGCTTCCTGTCTGCTCAGCACCCGCCCATTCCCCAGGCTTCTTCTGTTTCCTAGAACTCATCTTCATGTGTTCAAACTCCTTAGCTTCCTGTTTAGTTCATCATCTGGGCAGCACCCGGAAGCATCAGTAATGTTTTATTCTGCTCCACAAAGGATTTCTTCATATCCACCATTGACCCTTGTAAGCTGTTAGGTCTGGTAATTTCATTGTTTCCCTTGGAGGCTTTGCCATTTCCTGGGCCCTGTCGATTCACCTTTCCTGTTTGACTCCCCAGAGAGGAGGCCATAGAGATACGCATTTTGAACTACAAAAATGAACCATTAAAAAAATAGTTTCCCGATTGTAACAGTATGTGAAAAATAAATTCTACTTTTAGTCTCTTTTCATTGTATTTTATTTTGTTTAGCTTAAAAACGCTTTGTGATTGTTTTCTCTCTGGATATTTATCTAGGGCTTCTTTTTTGCCAAGCATTCTGATATTTTATAATATTATATTCTACACCAGGCCATTTTCAACCATTAGTCAGAACTCTCACTGGGCATATTCAATCTGGAAACATCTGTTTAACATTCTGGAAGTTTTAATTAATAATTCCTTAAATTTTCTCATTTGTTTCCTTAGCTTTATCTTCTAGCCCCTTCCTTGAGGGGGCCCTACACTTAATTTATTATGATCTTGTTTTCATGCCTCAGGGCACACTTATCATTTGTACATTTTTTTTTGTTCTCCCTTTATGGATAGAATAGACTATATTCTTTCTCAAAGACTATTGACAGTTAGTGCATTTGGAATCTTCCCCCTCTATAATTATTTTACCTCTTACAGAGTTTACACTCTGGGATTATTTTGGATTCAGTACCTTTTTTTTTTTTTAGCCAACTGCTATGATAATCTTCTTATATTTGGGTAAATGCTGGGAACTTTCAGGGTACCTGTGAGAGGTGAGCTGGCTCACATCACTGAAGACCTTACTTTCACCTGGCAATGTTAGAGTTGTGTTTACCAGGCGAGCATCCTTCCACTGAAGAAGATCCATCCTGTCCTCAATGCTTTTACTGATGTTCATTACAGTATCATCCTTCATGAATGTATATGTAATCTTTAAGCTTGGGAGGCTATGGATTTCTGCATTATGTAAACTGTTATTAATTTCCTATATTTGCTCCACTACAATTACAAATGTGCTGAGATCCTCTTCTTTAAGGGCTAGGGATTTTGTTTGTCTGTTTTCTTTTATTGAGAAGTCCATACATGCATAAAATTTATGTCTTAATCAAGTTACTTCCCATTTTCTTCTCTGTTTCTCTGCCATTTTTTCTTACAGCTTCATATGATCTCTGTCTCTCTGTCTCTCTGTCTCTGTCTCTGTCTCTGTCTCTGTCTCTGTCTCTGTCTCTGTCTCTCTCTCTCTCTCTCTCTCTCTCTGTCCCTCTCTCCCACTGAATACACTTTGTGTTAACTGTATATATGGAGGTATAGACCCACCTGCTGGACAATGCCTTTCATAGGACCCAAATCATAATCCTAGCTTTGTTCCTCTGACTGGACAGCAAGACTGGCAGTCAGGAGTGTGTGATGGAATCAACACCAACTCTTTGTGCAAAGGATAAAATGTCAGACCTCTTATTCCTTGTCACCTTTGGACATTTCACAAGCCTCTGGGTCTGTCAACTCTTGAACCTTTAGCGATGTCTTCAGGGCAAACTTATGTTATTCTCAGATAACTCAACTACTGGTCTCTTCTGTTCTCTCACTTCTCAATTTATTGACTTCAAGGCACTCTATCCTACCTGTAAATATATGCGTGCTTCTTGCTCCTGTTTCATTTTATTTGGCACTTATCTATGTAGCTGTTACATACCTTTTGTGATCACTCATTATAACACCAGTGGCATTCAGGAGCAGTTAAGCATATATGGGAGTGTCTTAAATACCAATGTAAACCCAGGGCTTTTGTTTTTTCTTGCTTATACTCAAATAATAATTTTATGAATGAGGTGTGTCATCATCTGCTATAGGACCCAAGTCTTATCTTTGAGTGTTTGTATTCTGTAGTAGGAGTAACAATGAACTAAATGGATTAGTTAATTTCTTAGATTTTTCTGAGCCTCATATCTTTAGATGGTAAGGATCATGACCTGCTGTAATTTGTGGCCGTGACACTGCTGGCTGTGGGCTTCTGAACTTTTTTTTCCAGAATTGTGGGCATGCCTCTTAAAAGCATGGTTTCTGAAAGGTGAAAAGAGAGCTTGTGCTACCATTCACACTCTGTGAGCATGATGGGCTTTCCAGGAAGCTGGCTAGGGATGAGCCATCAGAATACTCTATGTAGGATAGCACCCATGACATGTATGTGGATCTGTATGGCTGGGAGGAGGCAGGGGTTTGATTTGTGGTGTGTAGAGAGTCTGAGTCTGTACAGGTTCCTGTGAGCCATGGTGTCTTCATGCTCAGACCAGGAGCTCCGATTTAACTTTCTCCACAAGTATCTGGTCACCCCAGTGAGCTTTCTTTGGGCAAAAGATTTCCCCAGCTCACTCTCCGCTATCCCCAAGGTTGTGTTTATATTCAAGTATATTTGGAGAAATGTGATTAAAGCCACATAGCTCTTATTTTGAGTAGTCACTAAGCTATCTTTTAAAGTGAAATTGTTTCTCTCTCTTTGAACTGTAGTAATCATTTTTCTCATCTATAAATAGTTTTGATCTGTGATCAAAGCCCAAATGATCATCATTGCACTTGAGAATTCCTACTTTCTAATTGTTTGTCTAGGTAAATAAAATTGACAGTGCCAGGTGAGACAGACATCAGTCTTCATTCACTGCCTCTCTTGTAAAAACAAAACAGAATCAACCTCACAATGTAGCTGTTAAATAGAATAAATTATTATATAATTAGGACAATTTCCATCAGAACCCCTTCTCTGGGCTATGAAAAAGGATGAATAAAAACATAATAGTCTTTTAAAAATACAGGACAATGATCCCCCAAGTTTCTGTGGCCCTGAGAACAGTATCGCTGTCACCCATTACATACACCCCTGCTATTTGTCCTGAGGTCTTTTAGAGGCAGCAGTTGCATTTCTGACATATATGACTGCAAAATTATGAGGAGTTCATCCAAGTCAGTGTTTATTCTTTGAAGGTAAAATCAGATTTCACAACGCACTGAGGAGAATATAAATGACCCTTCTTACATTTTGTGAAAAATAAATCTGGCCTGTGCTGAAAATGATGTTTTTCTATAGAAACTATTATTACTATTTAAAGAAGTTAAATGCTATTGATTCATTTTTACTTCATCAGGAACATGAGTAACATGATACATATTATGTATTCCTCCATTTTTCGACATAATTTTAGAGTGTAAAAAGCAACAATAAATAAGATCCTTTCTGATAGTGTGCAAAGAACATGGTTTACCATTCATTCTAGTAATGTTTAAGGCATTCGTCCAAAACCAAATAAATACTTTACTATTATAAGCCATACACTCACGATGAGCATTCCAGACAAATATGGAATTTCCTGATCCATCTGATGCCATATTTAAGTAAAAACTATTAACAGAGATGGGACTGACACCCTGAGTGATTTAGACAGAGTGGAAGAAGTGCACGTGAGTGAAGACACAACAGGTATAACTGAGGACGACACAGATGGGGATGCAAAGTGAAAACACAAGAAACATAAGTTCTATATCTATTTCTGGAAATTACATCCTATTTATGAAAACAAAGAATGTGGATAGCATATAAAAAACTTATTATGTTATAAATATTTTTACATTTTGAGGGTTCATAACACATAAAATGTATTTTATTATATTAGCATGCATTTTTCCTAATCCCTTCCAGATTCATCACCACACTTATTGTCTTCCAATTTGTGTCATGCATGCATGCGTACATACATATATACTTACATACATACATAATTAGTTACATGTATACATACATACATATACATACATACATAAACACTAACAATACAAGAAATGGCTTTGACAGAATTATTTGCTTAAATAATTTCATGGGTTTAGAAAAAGGAAAATAAAAGAGACAGAGGTGAGTGAGTAGTTAAGAAAGGGTCAATCAGAATGGAATTGGGGCAAGATGCTAAATATGAGTAAAATACATTGTATAAAATTCTAAAAGAATTAATAAACATTATAGATGGAAAAAGAATAAAGAAGAAATACTAGTCTGAGAGCCAACAATAGCAGGTTTGCGAGCTTGGCAAGCACTTCATGTAATGCAGTGAAGTAGTAGGTCACAGCATGCAGGTGCTCACCTCCCTGGAGACTCTGAGCAGTACTACATGGACACACTGAGAGTCAGCAGAGTCACCATCCCCACTTCCAATTCCTCCCAGGACACCAGCCTGTCACCGAAACCACTCTGTGATGCACGTGTGTGAAACCTGAGGCAAGTTCTGTGCTCAGCAAATAAAGAGGCAATGCTGAGAAAGTGCAGGGATCACATGGATAGTGGTTGTTCCTTCATCCTATACCATGTGCAGTATTCCAAAGTACTTAATGGCATGGGAGATTATTTAAAACATGGCACACAATTTTCTGTCACTTGGTCGGATTATTACAGAACAACACGTAAGTTTTGTTTTTAAAAATCTTATAACATGGTTACTCCACAAAGATCACCTAGATCTTTTGTACTCTGGATATGGGACTATTGACAAGAACCTTAAATTTCCAGAACTTAAATGTCCTTATTAATAATAGAGGAGAATGAGATTGGTACCATTCTTAGCAGTAAAATGAGGTTTGCTGTTAATAAGGATTTACTATGTTGACAATTAATAATACTATTATTTTATCACTATTAATCTGCTACTTCCTTTGCCTAAATTGTTCAATCCAAAATTAGGGAGAGAAAAGTGGATAATACATCCATAAACATGTTTACCTGAAGCTGTGGGCTTCCACAACAAATTAAATAAAATAGGAGAGGGGATCTGCCCTACGGCACCAACATCAAGAGGACACATGGGCTTAAAGTTCAACCTCCCATCTTTCCTCCAGGAATCTTTCTCTTTATGTGCTTTCCTGTGTGTGTGCCTGTGCATATATGTGCTTATATGTGATTATGCAAATGTCTTCATTTATGCATGTGTTCATGTGCATGTGTTTGTGCATGCACTGACTGTGCTTGTAAATACCTGTATACTAGTACAAATGTGTGTGCACATATGTCTATGCCCATGTATGTATACTCATGTGTGTGCTTGTGCATGTGTGTGCACTGGTATATGCTTGTCCATGTGTGTTTCTATGTTCTCATATTTGTTCTTGTCCTTGTGTGTTCATTTCTGTGTGTTTGTGCACACATGTGTTTGCATATGTACATTTGCACAGTATACCCTAGTAGGTGTTTGTGCACTTGCATGTATACGTGTGGGCTTCTACACATGTGTGTGCATGGAATTTCACATGTTTGCTGATACATATGTGCAAGTTTCTTCATCTGTAATAATGTTACTTGTTGCTCTCTCTTGTGTTCGAAAATTTTCCTG
>OU015752.1:45759173-45804610 GCA_907169655.1 Acomys percivali | reverse complement strand
CAGGGATTTCTGTGGTACTGGGCCAAGAGCAAATCAGATCCAACACAGTATTTGTGCTACATTGATGAGAGGAAGGGTCAGGCCCCCTTGAAGTCATTTCTACTAAGCCTCTAGTGTTTCTTCCCAAATCCATAATTGAATCTGTATGTAGCTTTTATGAGTTTCCTCTTTGACCATTCCATGCTTGCATGTAACATATCCTAGTTTCATTCATTCAGGATATTTTCACTCTCAGAATATCTATCTATCTCTACTTCTCCTTTTGGAAACACTTGGACATACCTTAGAAATGGAAAACGTTAAGGAGGTTCACTAAATTAGGTCACACCATACTGAAACCCCATCACACAGGACAGGTGTGTGTTTGATTCCTTCACAATGAAATGACAGCATGATGTATTCTCTCAGAGCTCAGACAGCCTAACCTGCTGGTGCCTACGAATCAGGCCTGGCCAGAACATAAAGAATGGCCTAGCTGCGCAGCTCTGGCTAGGGGTTTACGCTTATCTTGTTTGTGTGAATAAAGTGCTGGCAGTTTTAAGGGGACATTCCAAAAATCATATCTTTAAAGTCTTCACTGCAAAATACAGAGATGCTTAAGCTTGTAATCCCACGTGTCTGTGTCTAAGTTCTTCAGACTGAAGGGTGAGTGGCAGACAGGCTTCGGTTACTGTTACATAGTTGAAGACACAGAACCAGGATTCGACAAATCTCACCTAGGATGGAGCCTAAAGACGGTACAGAGATGGTAGTTACAGTGTGACTTAAGCCATTCCTTAGAGTTCTGCTGTGGGTACCACATATATACTAACAGCAAGTTCTGTGCAATCCACAGCACACCATTATCACTTTCCTCAGTTCTTTTATTTCACAACTCTGTCTTTTATACTATAAATTTTTTTGTGATATTTGGAGTGAGAAAGTCCCCCATTGTCTGTAATAGTTACTTAGAGCCCCCCAGCCTCACCCATGACTACCCCATCCTGCCACGCTCAGTGGGAACTAAGGTTTATTTTTCTTCCCTTCTCTAACCCTCACTGCATCTGTTCAGGTTTTCCCAAGTTTTAATGTTGGAAAGGACCCCATATCAGTCACTTCCTAAGTTGGTCCTGCCAGGTTTCCATTTCCAATCTCTCTTGGCCATTTGCAGGCAATATAGCAGGCACAGGAAATAGAGCACATACCAGTGTGCTGTCAGCACATTGAGAGTCCTCCAGTGGCTCCTTCAAACTCTATAAGTTCTCAGAGAGCCTTTGAAAGATGCCCAAGATGCTCATCCACCTCCCCTGCCCTGTGTGGTGGGATGTGATCTGTAGTTCTCATCACAGTGCTCTCCCTTCAGGGCCATCTCGAATCGGCTGTCCTTCTTGACAGCAATATATTTTCCACTTTTCTTTTGGAAAGCTCCCCTCCTTACTTCTGTGCTCCTGATCACTGCTGTGTATACCTTTGACCCGTGCCTCCCCCTTGGGGTTTTATTCATAATGTTAAGCTCATTTCTGAAGACTAGTAATGCCAGTAATAGCTGGATCTGTTGACTTTCTGGTGCTGTAATAAAGTACTATGACCAGTTCCACTTATAGAAGGAACGGTTTATTTGGGCTTCTGTTTCCAAAAGGATAAGACGCCATCAAGGCGCAGCAGCTACTAGCACGCACAGCAACATGTCAGCACTGGCAGAAAGCTGAGATCACATCTCGAACTCTAATAGTAGTCCCAACCCAGAGAGAACAAACTGAAAGTAGGTAAGACGTTTTACTCTCCGAGTTGACCCCAGTGACCTCCTGCTTGTGGAGCCATATCTCCTAACCTTCCCCAAACAGTCCTACGACCTGGAGACCAAGAGTTCAAGTATCTCAGCAGATAAGGGACATTTTCATTTGACCACTACAATAGTTAATGCAGTTTATTCAATTGGCCTGTCCTATGGAAAGCCACAGGCACTGGCTCACTGCAAGCACTCTTCAGAAAGGGTAAGTGCCAACACTGTCAGCATATGGATGGATGCCTTTCTGCTCACACATGGTGATGCATTTGCAAGTTATGAGCATGGCAGGTGCAATAGTTTTGCCTTCAAATCCAGGCATATAAACAAACATCATAGGCTCTGATGGCCTATGTGTGAGAAGAGAGTACTCACTACATCCGTGCTTGCTGTACACATACTTATACCTCTGATCACGATGAGTCTGAAAGGCCACAGCTGCTACTGACAAAGTGTGAACTCATGAGTATTATGGCAAAGCTCTGCAATGAAGCTGATCTTAAATCCTATACTCTGTTGTCCTTTCCATGACCATTCTGACCCTTCATAGTCCAATGTACATACATATATACATACATACAATACACACATGCATACATACTTAAATACATACACACATGCATGCATACATATATACACATACACATTCATACATACATACATACATACATACATACATATATACATACATATATTTATATATAAATAGCAGGAGCTGTTGAGATTTTCTATGGAGAAAATGATTAGCATTCTTGAGGGGCTGTGATGTGCACTGGGTGATCCCTACAAGAAAAAAAAAGGGACACTCAGCCAGTGGAAAAGCTGGGAAAAGCTTCATAAACTAGCTAGTTTAAGCAATACTCACATGTCTCTCATTGGACAGGCTGAGAATAACAGGACCAAGGAGCTAGCATTCGAAGGCTTGCTCAGGACTGGTGTTCTGGCTTATACATGACAAATGTCCTTACATGATAGAGAGCAGAGCCCTCACTACTTATAATAAGGGCAGGGAAACTACCATGAGGGTTCCACCATCTGACTCACTGCAACAAAAAGGCTTTTCTCCATGACACATGAAACAGACACATGATATGCATTCCATTTCCAGCAATAATTAATTTTGAATTTTAGTATGTCAGTACTCGCTGTTAAAAGTTAAATTGGGATCTAGTTCAGTGGCAAAGTACTTTTCTGGTATATATTACATTCTGGGTTTGACCACAATCAAAGTAAGTAAATAAATAAGATTAATTTAATTAATAAATAGTATAATTATACTTGATAGTGGCTTTTCATCTTCTTTAAAGCAAATATAAAGCTAAGCTTTTAGAACCTGGTTGAGAATGACAAAGATATCTATGCAGTCTAAAATCTCCTATTGGTAGAGTTGACGTAATAACGATCACATATACATTGGATGAAATCTTCAATAGATTTAAGCCACAACTAAATGATGTTTTTTAAAAGTTCAAAAGAAAAACAAGGCTTCAGGTGTGTTTGAAATGGCTACACATTCTGGAAACCTTGCTCAAAATAGCTGAGCTATTTTTAAGCCTAGCAAAATAGTTCTTTTCCAACTCTGCTAAGTCCAAATCAAAATCCAAATTAGATGTATGTCCTAAGGGAAGTGAGAGTCTGCTCTTTCCAATGCTGAATTGTCCCAACTCTATGCCCAGAGAGCTTGGGGCAAAGAGATTCACCATGAAGGTGGAAGCAAGCTTCAGTGGCAAATACTGTGCATAGAAATGTTTTCTACATTGTGGATAACAGGGGGGCCCTGAACAGGGAACCACAGTTTACTACTTAAGGGAATGTAGATTGAACATTAGCCATTAAAATGTCACTGTAATTGACCCACTCTGTTTATAGATCAAAAGCACAATGGATGTTCTACAAGCTGACCTAGCTGTACTATCATGAGCAGTAGCCTACCTTTTGGTTTTTCTGATAAACTGCAAACAATGGAAAATTCTGAGGCATCAAGCTCCATGCCAAGAGAGAAAAGTCAGAAAGGCTGGTGGCTCAACCCAGAACACTTTCTACTGTAGTCTTAAAAGTCCCAAGGTGTTGGTAAAGAAATTAAGGCAGATTAAGTTAATCTGTGCATTTTGAGGGCATCCCAGGGAAGAAACTTGAAGGAAAGCCAAGCCAAATGTGTTCTGTGCATTTCCATTTGGGGCAGGTCAGTCCCCTCGAGGACGATGTCTGTTCTCCCCCCTCCCCCACTGCCACCTCACACAGACTATGGTATGGATCCCTCTGGCCAGGTTCTGGAAGACTATATGCATTGCAGTCCCCCTTGAGGATGGCTGTAAATAAATCCTCACTTGGAGACTTTGTGGCAGGATCTACTACCTTCCTCTCTGCCCAGCTCCTTCAAGAAGCAAGAAACATGGGCTTTTTTCTTTGTACCATGGGCATGTACAATTCTGGCACCTCTTGCCAAAGGTTATGCCCAGGCTAACGGAAGCACAGACTCTGTTCGTAAGCCAGGATCTTCAAGTCTTCCTCTTGCTGAAGAACTTGTACACTGTGTGTAATTAAAGAAAACAACAAGGAAGTAATATTAGCCCCAATTCCAACCCTTTCTGGTTTGTTGCTGTTTGAGGGTACAACTTTCCCTTAGCCCACATGAGTAGATCCAGTATTTGGATTAAGGAGAATCTGCCAAGTACAGTGACTGATATCTAATATGCCTGCACTTGGGAGGTAGAAGCCAAAGGAAGGCCTACATCAAGTGTGAAGTCCTAGCATGTTCCAGGCCAGCCTAAGCTACAGTGTGAACCTTCTTTTTCTCAATAAAAGATGACATGTTTTCAGGGTTACAAACAGGGGGGCTGGGAAGAGGCAGGGAGAAGCAGAGTGATATACCTTCTGCATAATGAAAACCCTATGCTCTAAGAACTGCCTTGTAAGTTAAACAAACATGTCCTTTAATGCTTTGTGGGTAATTGGATTCTGACATTTGCAAAGTTCCACAAAAAGTTTTCTGAGGTTGGACCTTCTTCAGGTATTACTGTACAAAAACAATGGAAAAGAAAACAAGTCCTACAAGATAAAACCCCAGTGTTAATCAAGTGATCAGCAAAGGCTGTGCATAACTTAGATAAAGACTGTAATAAACACCCTCAGTGACAGACATCAGAAAGGAACACTCATTTGCATAAGAGGGATTCACAAAAGCTTCTCCCAGCCACCATAACACCATATGCAAAAACTACCACTTTCTACTAAACACATGCTAAACCTTTGCCTTGTTTTGGATCCTATAATTGATGCTTCAATTATCATGATCTGATCATGATAAATTAACTGTTATTCAGCCGCTAGGTGCCTGTGACTCAGAAAAATATTATTAAAGATAAGAGATAAGGATGGGGATGTTTCAGACATTTACAACAGCAATTACAAGGTGAACCATTAACACTCAGCTCTCTGAATAGGTATCTTGACCTGGAACACAATTACCTGGAAGACCACAAGACCTTAGGAAATCTCAGCACAGCCTCATGGGAAAGCGTTGTAGTCAACCTTTAAAACACAGCTCTACTGTGTTATTAAACCACACTGAGGGCTGAGATGCAGGTGTGTAAAGGGCAAATCTCTTTCACTATATTTAGTTTCATTTACTACTGTCTGGACTCTGAGAGTCATTTTTTCTTTTCTTTTTTATTATGTTTCTTTTTTCATACAGATACATTTATATTATCACAGATAAATAAAATAGACCACATATAGCAAGAGTAACCACAAATCAATCAGGAATTATATAAACGTTACATTCAGAGTGATTTGGCTATTTGTATTTGGCAAACTTGAAGTAAACATCCTTCCTATCTTGTTGAGTCTAAAATCTTGAATGAAAATCAATATCCATCATATCTCATCTCTATTAACTTAAAACATCTATCTAGATCTAAAAACATCTTAACCCCTACCCAACTAAGCTTAATAGTAAGACTAAACTATCCAGTATTTAACCTCATCAGAGACTTGAGAAGGAATAAAACTTAATTACCTGAGTGAACCAGATGTCCAGGTTAGCAGCTTCCAAAATGGAAAAATGACAGAGACAGTTTACTGCCTGAATAGTCACCCAAAACTCTTTATAATGTTTGAGCATTTAAAATGTTTTTATTATTCTAAAGATTCTTTGACAACAAGACAAGTTAACTCCTGGCAACACCCAGCCTACATCAAAGAAGATGATGAGCATCAAAGAACCTCCTTATGGAGATGGCTTCAAATGTGGCAAACTAGCCACTGGCCAAAATGTCCTCCTTTCTGCCACAGACAGAATTCTGCCTAAAAGTGGTCAAGCTTCAATGTAGGCAGAGTCAACAGGCAAACTCTTCCAAGACAGGATAAGCAAGTCATCAATAGTTCCTGTCTCGCAAATATCTCTGTGTAGGTAAAGCCAATCTCATTGAGCTCTAAAAATGCATATAGTTAAGTCGGTGGCTAAAATTAAAAATCTATAACTTAGTCCAGACACTAGTACTCCGTTTCTTTCACAAATATTTATTTTCCAGGTGGGAAAATGATCTGACACATTTCCTGTCCACGTGTCCATGACAAATGCACCTCCTCTCCCATGATTCCAACAGGCTGAGGACCTGGAGTCACTGCCCATCGTGGTTCTGCCCCCACACAGCAGGACAGACACCTAAGCAGTCCTCCTTCTTGCTATGCTGAGCTTGCCAGGAAGCCTTTTCACAAAGCCCACATGATTACCTTGGCTCTGTAGTAGACTCCATTTTAGACTTCTGTCTATGAAAGGATCTTTGCCAATGTTCAGACTGATACTTGGTAAGTATTTAAAAAGAAAAAGTATACATAGAAAAATATTAGCACTGAGTGGTCACATGTGCTTAGCACACAGAGCTGAAACTAAGGAACAACCTCTAGGTGTTTGGGTTATAAGAGTGACCCTAGTTAACCCTCCCTAAAGCAACTTTTAAAATTGAATATTTACAGGAATCATATAGACCTCAAAACAAGGATGCTTATTATTTTTCAAGTCCTTTAAGTATTTTTATGTGTATTTCCATATATTCATATATATTTCTATATATACTCATAAATAAACACACACAAATATGAACATACTTATTAGATACATACAGTACATACAGTATATACAGTAAGAAGGCGGAGAGTATGCTTTAAAATATATAATTATATATACAGTAGCATCAAATTTGTCATGAAATTGTCTTCAAGCCCTTCATCACAATATCATATTTTGTTTTCTGATAAAAATATATATGAGATAATAATTTCTTTATTTCCCTGTTAAGATACAGGGAATAAATATGATTATAATTTTAGCAAAGGTGATGCATATGACAATGTCAACACAACTCATGACTTCTCCTGGTTAGCTTTTCAGGGCTGTGATTCAAGTCAGAAGGGAAACCAAGGAGAATGGAGATCAATTACAGCACGGTGAGCTTTTGCTCTGACAACCAATTTGGAAGTGAACACAAACAAGATTCTCTAACTCCAATTCATCTGATAAAAATTCTGTATATTAGGCCAGCTATGTCTATGCTTCAGGATATATACATATACCTCACACATTAGCCAGCTAATATATATTTCAGAACACACACATATGTATATATATGTATCATAGTCTGCCCATCAGAACACCAAGATCTGAGTCACTCAGGCTTTGTACAAACACTGTTCTAATTTGACAAGGGTGGAGAGCTTAAGTGGTATACTAGCTATTTATTTCCCATTTGGAATCAAACTCCAGGCAGAAGTAGCTTAAAGGATGAGCAGTTTATTTTGGCTCCCAGTTCAGAGGATGTAGTACCCTGCAACTGGGGGAGGGGCATGACAGCTGGGTGGATAGGGTCCATTGCAATAAAGGATTGCCTCCTAACACATTCAGATGGCTGGCAGCAACAGAGATCTGGACTGCAAGGCAGGATGACTGATAGCGTTCACTGCTGCGCCTATGACACTATGGACTTCCTAGTCCCCATGTCAAGAAGGCTTGACAATTTACAAAATCAATGTGGCCAGCTGGGGACCAAATGTTCAAAACCATGAAGCTTGGGGAAATATTTTGAATTAAAACCACAACAGATGGATTGGGTATTTATAGGAGGGTTCTTGGGATTGTTGAAAATAATTGTCCATGTACATAAAAGAAAAGTGTGTGACCCTTCACCCTTCTTCCCTCTCCCCTCCCCCCTGTACAAAAAGACAGAATGCCCACTCCAGCTGACATCTGGCCCTCTCACTCTCTTACTTCTGCCCTTGCTCCCAAGAGAGCTCTTCTCTTTGGAAGTTTACATCCTGTGCTTCTGCAAAGCTTCCAATTCCCAAGGCTTCTTTGTCATCATCAATGGCCATCAGTCCTGTGGCCTGGTGCCCTCACAGTCTTACTGTTCAATTGCACAGTGCAAACCTGCTGGTCCCCAGCAGCAGCCACAGTGCCCCAGTGTCCCAAGCATGTCCAACCTGGGTTCCTCTCACTACCTTGCAATGCAGCTAATGCTTTTAGTTTGTCTCCAAGTTACAGCTTGGAGCTCTGTCCCCATCTACCCTGGGGTCTCATGGCAGAAGAAGTCATGCATGGAACTTGTTTCCCAGATGGCCTTGGGTTCTTTAAACCCACAATAAAGGAACTGAAGGTTTTCCAGTTTTACCTGTGAAACTACCTGTGACTGGATAACTGAGGCAAGTTCTGACCACATCTCTCCTCTAGGTTTTCACCTCAGTGAAGCACAGTGCCAGAGTTGCCAGCAAAAGAGACACTGTGGATGTTGCCTCCCAGCGTAGCTCACCTCATTTGACAGAGAATTACTGACTGTATAATTCAGTGACAGCTCTCCATCTTGAATCTCAACTCCGTGTGGTAGACTTTATCATACGGAGGTAATAATAATAAAATGGGGGAAAATACTGGGGATTGGGTCAAGAGTCAGGAATCCACTCTCTTAAGCTCTTGCAGCTCAGGGTGAGGTCTGTAATTTCACCCCAGTCACCCGAGAGTCACAAAAGTCCAGGGACAATAACTCCAGAACCAATTTAGCAGCTGGATGGATAAGGATGAATTCATGGCAAACAGAGGTACCCAATGTCAGAATCGGAATAAGTGCTTCCCACCACACAGCTTCCTGAAGCTGACAGTGAAGAACAGTGTGGGGTTTATTCACTTGTGGATTTAATAACCTGCATACACAAAGGCAAAATGATTCCAAGGCTACAAGAAGCCATACAGAGATCCTGGCTACGTAAAGGCTGGAATGGAGAAACCATTTCTGCCTGTCTGTCTGTTCTCAGTAATGGACAGGCTGATGCGTTGCACTTGTAAAGGGTAAAAGAGATCATGCCCATGAAGGGGGGATATTTGAGTGATGGTGAGGAAACTGCATTTGTGGGACATCAAACCTCTTCAGCGTGAAAACCAGAGAGGGCATGGAAGTGAGCAAGGACTCATAATTAGATGACAAGTGTTTGAGTGACAGCCAAAGCAGGGGCCAAAGTATGAAAGCTGCAACCTTCAATGAGGGTTTATGCGTGAGTTGGTCCCTAGGAAATGAAGCTTCAGGCGCATCCTGCTGATGAGAGCCCTGGAAATACAGAAATAGGATCACACTTCTTAGGGCTTGTAGGGGTACCTTCTTTGATGCCACAGAGACGTCTTGTTGAGCCACGCCTGGTGGGCAGGAGAGGGCCTAGCAATCTTAATGCTTTCCCCATTGCTGATCTTTGTGTTGTGTGTCACAGAGCCAGTGACTAAGGCAAGCAAACGGTGACACCTGGCCACAGTGTTGTGTGGAGCTAAGCCTGGGCTGCTGTAGATCTAACGTACCAGGCCAGTGCTGGGACCTTAGGACACACAAGGCTCTCTAGCTAGTGTAAACCAAGTGCCACTGGCCTGTGATCCTGCTTTACAGATTCCATTGTTTAAGTTCTTTACTATGATCTCATGTCTGGTTCTGGCAGGAAACTTGTTTAGCAAATTAAAGTCTGTACTTTTTTTCCGAATTAATAAAGGGAAAATGTCAATTTTACATGCAAAAATAAATGATGAAAAATTGATTAAAGCTGCATTTTATAATGAATGTCCTTATCTTTGTAATATATGACATTTTGCAGATGAAGTTAAAAATCTGACTTTTTAACCATTCTTGGCTAGATAATCTAATTTAACACAGTAACAATAACAGGAAGGATTTTAAGCAGATTTCTAACCAGGAGTGGTCCTACTTCAACATATTGAAACAGAAAGTTCCCTTTTTGTCAGTGTTGTTGATGGGCATTCAGCTCTGTCTACCAAACTGTGCAAAACAGGAACGCACAGGCCAAGGAGTCAATGGAACTCTCCAAAGGAGGAAACCTCAGATAGTAAAGCTGCCCTGAACCCCATGGACTCTGTCACCCCATCTGCCCAGCACAGCAGTGATGGCTTCTGAGGAGGCATGCCTTCAGGTCCCAGCAGTTATTCAAAGCTTCTGTTGACTGTCATCTCCAAAGCCTGACAGAGCCCAGAACCCACTGGCCCGATTCCTCAGATGAGCTCTAGAGATTCCAGAACTATCAGGCTGGCTCAGGTTTATCAGAGCATGGCGATCACCTGACCCTGACATACAGACTCCCCATGGCTTGCACAGCCTAGAGATAAGGAAAGGTGTGGAGACTGGGGTGCTTTGTATTGTCCCAGATCCCCTTAAGTACCCTCCCCTGCCCTGAAATGACAGTGAAATCAGTTCTCATCAGCGGTTCCATTACATCAAGAACTGGGGCGGCGTTGAAAACACTTTCTCATTCCCGTGAAGGCCCCAAGGCTTTGCAAAGAACTCATCTTTGGAGACAGTAAAACGAGTACCAGCATGGCAATCAGCAGCAAATGCATGGCGCTTCTTAAAGCTCCTTGGGTTGACTTTTGCAGATGCTGTGTCTGTGCTAGCTCTCTCATTGAACTTTCTGGTCCTGTTAAGTCATCCTTCACATGTGTACTCAGAAGCAAATGTTTTGCCAGTCCACTTACTCGTTTCAGTGCTGAAGAATTTCATCTGTGTGCAAAGACTGGGCATCAGTGGGCAACAGCTTTGGCTACACAAGTGCGAGGATCTGGGTTCAAATCCCGAACCCCCACAAAAGCTGGGCAGAGCTGCACAAACTCGTCACCCTAGAGCTTGGGGCTTGGAAAAGCACAGCATCAGGAAGATTCCTGGGCCTTGCTGGCCAGAGAGACTAACCAAAATGGTGAGCTGCAGATTTAGTAAGCAACTCTGTCTCAAAGAATTAAAACAAGGACCAATAGAGAAAGACATCCAATGTCAGGGCCACGCCTTTGCACACTTGCAAATGCGTGCAATCCACACATGTCTGTGAATATGCCACATAAGCATATATCACATACACAGACATATATGCACACTCAAATATGCATACACTTTCACAGACAGATAAACATGCACACAACACACATATAAACATACAGTTCCTTCCATGTACAGACTGATTCATGACTTACTGACAACCTCTAAACAGGATGGACAATAGAAGCATCTTCCACTCAAGGCTGAAACCTGTCCGTCCCCAGGCTCACCTGATTCTCTGTACTGCGAACTGAGGCCTGCTGCTGAGACCTTGATGGGAAGTAGTGATGCAAGGTTACGCCAACTTTGGGCAGGAAACTGATGAGGCCGACTTCATGGAGGCATGTCAGTTAGGGATAGAAGCTGCCAGCACCTTGTGTATGTACTACTGTGCAGACATTTTCAATATACCTGAGTGTCATCTTCTTATGAAAAAGAGATGTTCATTTCTCACAGAACCTTTATAATAAAGGAATCTGATCTCTCAGAGCAACTGGATTCTGGTTGGCATGTTCTAGAAACATGCCAGCTCTCAAGTAGGGGAAGAAGATGAGGATGATGAGCCATGGTCTGGAGAAGAGAGAAGCTTGAGCCTAGGATAAGTGTCAGCAAGCGCCTATGCAGCTGGGTCATACCCGTGCTTGTACAGCCTGAAGTGTCATGTTCTCTTACGTAATTACATACTTATAAAAGGAGAAGACTGTCTTGTGACAGATGAATACCTATGGAGTTGAATTCCCTTGCTCTCAGGTAGAAGAAGCCCATAGAATTTACATTGCCCTTTCAAAAAAAAAAAAAAGGGGCCACTCTTATAGGCTGGAGGGAAGAAGTTCCCAGGAACAAGCCCCTTCAAGGCACTCCTCAGTTTGGTGTCTCAGGCTCCCCACACTCTTTCTTTCCATTTCTTTTTCATCAGCTAAGAGCAGCTTTCAGTGATGATGTGGGTAGTGTTTGAGAGCAGCACAGGGGTGCAAGAGTGCTGAGGGGCAGAGCTGCACTGAGTTCTCCAGAACCTTCTAATTCTGTTCTTACAACTACCTTAGGAAAAGCACTGTCATCTTCCTGAGCCTAAAGTATCATTTCTCAGCTTTCTACCACTCAAAGCCCAGAGGGTTAGAATTATAAGATTTTATTTCAATCATTGACACAGGATCTCATGTGACCCAACAAGGCTTTGTAGGTGCTGTACACTCACATGTATATAGACACATAATTGACCCACCAAGTCCCCTTCCCAGCTGCCATGGTAGATCTTTAATATGTCTTTATTAATAGGTTGCAGCATGGTGGCATAATCATGGGTTTTACTTCACGTTACCATATGTACCTAATATAATTGAAAAGGCTAAATACCTATTAGGGTTTTTACGAGAGGAGAAAAATTTTAACACTTTTATCCAGTAACTCAAATTTTTGAACCCTCAGGATTATGATATCAGTTAAAAAAATAAGACCAAGCAACACAAAGAAGACTGTCCTTTTCAATAGCACAAATTTGGGTAATTATTTTTCTGAGGATAGTTGCATTACACTCCTTTGACCTTTAGAAGTCAGTGGCAAGTCATATCCCACTCTCCACTCAACTATGGGGAATGTTCTGACCATTGGCTAGATCTGGGTAGGGGTTTAAAGTTTACCGCCTGTATTGTCCTTGGCTGGTGCCTTAGTTTGAGCGGGACCTCTGGGCCCAAATCTGCCTATCATAATGTTCTATTTGTAGGTTTCTAGGACCCTCTGGATCCTTCTACTTTGCTATTCCCCCATGATTCTCTCATCTAGAGTCCCAAATAGGATGTCCTCCCCTCTGTCCCAGTTTCCTGGTAAGTGAAGGCTTTCATGGGACATGCCCCTTGGGCTAGTATGCAGATATAAGTGAGGGAGACCTGGTGGCACTCAGAGGAAGGACAGCAGGCTACCAAGAAGAGACTTGATACCCTATGAGCATATACAGGGGGAGGAAATCCCCCTCAGGCACAGTCATAGGGGAGGGGAATAAGGGGAAAATGGGAGGGAGGGAAGAATGGGAGGATACAAGGGATGGGATAACCATTGAGATGTAACAAGAATAAATTAATTTAAAAAAAAAAGAAGTCAGTGGACTTTGGAGCTGAATTGATAGCCAATATATATGGCTAAAGTAATAGGACCTAGAATCAGCTAGGAGCTAGGACTCTGGGCAGGACTGGAGGAATTACCCAGGTGAGGTCATCCACGGTGAGGAGGCTCACTCTAAATGTAGGTGTCAGCTCCCTAGTGTGGGGCTTTGGACTGCAAAAGCAGGACAAAGCAGCCCATTTACTAGCACCATGGCTCCCTGGCTCTCCACTGTGGGTGCAGTGTGACCAGCAGCTTCCAGATCTTACAGCCATCGCTTTCACAACATGATGGACCACAACATCAAAATATAAACCCAAACCAAGCCTTGCGTCCTGCACTTGTCTTCATCAGGTGCTTTGTCACCGCCAATTAACTCCACACAGCAGCCTGTGTAAGAGGCGGAACAGCAGCTGGCTTTAGAGCTGTGAAGATGTTCTTAGAGGACCCAAAACTTAAAACTCAGCGATGTAGAGGTGGCTCAGCAGTTAAGAATACTTACTGCTCTTTTCTGGGATACAGGGTCAATTCCTAGCACCCATAGAGCAGGTCACAATCATCTATAATTCTAGTTCTAGTAGATCCAACAACTCTCTTCTAGCCTCTTGAGGAACCGGGTACCCGTGTTTGCTTACAGGCAAACCACCACACACACAAAATAAATAAATAAAGAAAGAAAGAAAGAAAGAAAGAAAGAAAGAAAGAAAGAAAGAAATAATAAAATACATATATCTCTGAAAAAGTACCTATAAAACTCAGAATCAGAGTCCAAAATCAGAAAGATATTTAAACAAGGTATCAAGTGATGACCACATGTCCTCGTGAGACACAAAGCATAAATTGAAAATAAGACATTTTCACTGCTTAATATTGAGAAAATGGGACTTGAGGCCTAAAATGGACAGGTTTCTTATGAGGATGCGGCAACAGTCTTTCATAAGCTGTGGGCATTTTGATTTTCTTTTAGCCAGGAGGTATAGAGAAAGTCTTATTTTATCTGCTTACATACACATCCCTCTCCACACGATCTCCGCACATGGCTATGTGATTAGTTGGATTTATTTTCTATAATGTGATGCTGAGTTTAATCTCATTTTACATCTGATTGTGGTATTGTCTACCTTGAGACAGGAAGTAGGATGCAAAATTGAAGCCTGAAGGAAAGGCTTAGAAGGATGAAACCGTAGAAGTCCTCTGTGATAGCTGTTTTACATACCCCAGTGCCGTGCCTTTCCCTCTCAAAAGTGTGGGTAAGATACCATAAGCAATTCTTTCCAAACGGCAAGACAATTATAGCACTTTACATCCCTTAGAATGTATTCACTGCTCCTTTTCCCGACTTCCTTGCCTTTCTGTCAGATGACAGCACTCTGTGGAATCCGAGTATCCATGGTGCCCTGGAGATGTAAGGAACAGAGAAGATCGCTACTGTTGGTATTGTTATTAGGATGCATTCAACGTGCTTCTTGGTGAGCTTCAGAGACTCTGTAATTCAAGTACATTATGAGTTTGACCATATTAACCCATTGCCCTCTTTTTATCTTCCTGTCCTTTCAAAGATAACCTCCTGATAAGACAGGGAGAGTGTGCACAAGGGTGACGCGCTCCCAGTGAGCTAATTTCTACATCTCACTCCACCTTCCACCCCTTAGGGCAGTCACCTTTGAGC
The DNA here is from genome assembly GCA_907169655.1 of Acomys percivali. Lineage (NCBI taxonomy): Eukaryota > Metazoa > Chordata > Mammalia > Rodentia > Muridae > Acomys > Acomys percivali. The sequence goes on along the minus strand of OU015752.1, from coordinate 45,789,735 downwards.
CAACATTCAGAGACAGAGGCGAGCCTGGAGAATATTATCTAACCAGCCACACGGACTGTTCTGTTCGGCAACAGTAAGTGACGTAGCCGGGGCTCGAATCTAGGGTCCTTCGACTTCAGAGATGTCAGGCTTCAGCCACAGAGTTACGAAGAATCTCAGAGGTAACCTTGTCATTCCACCTTAGTTTTTCAGAAGAGAAATTGAATCTGAAAAACAAAAATTAAGTGGCTTGCCCCAAGGTCATGGAGTTCCCGAGCTGAAAGACTGAGGAGGGCCTGAGCACAAGCGGCTTTATGGGAGGCGCATGCACAGCCTGACGCTCTACACTGCCATCCTCCCAGCCTGAGGCTTAGATGCCACAGGTTCACCAGAAACTTTTAGGCACCTAAATTTAAATCTCTGAAGTTTAGTGCATCTCTCCCAATGGTGTGCGTGTGTATGTGTATGTGCGTGCGTGCGTGCGTGCGTGTGTATGTGTGTGTGTGTGTGTGTGCCAGCAGTAAATGTTATAACTGAGAACCTTGCCCTTTTAAGGTCCCACAGCTGCCATCACTCTGAATGACTCTAGACAAGACGTTAACCAGATTAGACACAGGCGCTGCCTCTATGTTGTGCAGTCTCGTTTCTACAGATCTCTTATGGAATTATCACTGTGTTTTTTCTCTTTTGAATAGAATTCAATCATCTTCCCTTTAGATGAAAGGATGTTTTGATAGTTCACTAAATCAAAACCCAATCAGTTCATGGCTCTGCCTTTAAACACTCAGAAAGTATATCACACACTGTGTCTTTAAACGTGGTTTCTATGGCCGCATTGTGTGTTTTGACTTACCATTCTCAATTTGCATAGGGTTTTGCTCAGCTAAGCAGTTCCTGTCAGTGCCAACCTCAATGCACAAGCAAGCATTAAGGCACTTAAGCACTTGAAGCAATACGTGGCTAAATGAATCTAAACAACCAAACAGCAAAACTGTCATTAGTTTGAGCGCCTGCTTTGAGTAAATATTCTTCCAAAATTCCATATGTGTTTTTTAATGGTTACTTTAGCAGTATTCATTTAAGAAACATTCAGCAATTAAATGTGGCAGACTTCCCAATAATAAAGGTTTCTAAACAAAACTCAGCAAAGTTTAATGGATTCATATCATCACAGGGAAAAAGTGTCTTTCTTTTGATTGATAATATGTTTAGTTTTCATGTTTTCTGTGCTGCCTGGAGGATATAAATCTATAAATATACTTTATAACTTATCAGGCATTAATAAAGAGAATTTAGTTTAATTTAAGGTTTATAAAATATTTGACCCTCCACACACAAAAAGTACATGAAATTAGGGTGTGTTGGAGGTGGTGGGTCCAAGAGGAACTTGGGGGAGCATATATGAAAAATATATTGTATACATATATTAAATTCTCAAAGAATAAGTATAATAAAGTATAATAAAAAGGTATGGTTTACTTTTCCTTTTCTGTTTTATTTTTTTTGGGGGGGTGGACAGTTTTCATTATTTAGTCCTGGAATTATATAGACTATGCTAATCTCCATTACACAGACATCCTCCTGCCTCTGCCTCCCAGTTGCTAATATTAAAGGTGTGAGCCAAGCAACTAAATGGGTTTTTCAAGAATGTCACAAAAATTTGGGAACAATGAACTTGATTCCTTAATTTTATTTGACTTCTGTTGCTTTGATTTCTGTCATGGCTTCATTTTAGTTTTTGTTTTAGGCTCACAGAACAATGCAGGAGAAGGTATGGACAATTCCCATATCTGCCCCACATTCACTCCTACATACACAGCCTCCACCATCGTCAACTGCTTGCAGAGACCTGTTCTTTTGTTGGGTGCTGTATACACAGGACCATCGCCACCACCCAGAGCATAGCACCAGGCTAGGATTTGCTGTAGCTGTTGTATTCTACTGTCCATGATGACAGTGCAACATAGGGTCATTTCTCTCTTATAAAAATCCACCTGTTTCCTCACCTGTAAGAAACTGATCTTTAAACTATCTCTATGGTTTTGCATTTTCTGCACTGTGGCACACTTCTGTCACACAGTACTGGCTTCACAGGCCAGCTTCTGTCCCTGAGTAACAAGTACTTAATCCTTCTCCATGTCTCTGTATAACCTGGTAGTTTGTACGATTTTAGTACAGGGGTGACATCTCTCTGTGTAACAAAGGAGTGTGGCGTACCCTCCACCAATAGCAATTATTTATTTCACTAACTTCCAGGTTTGGATCTCAGAATTATAACTTTAGCTATTTCCAAATTCTCATGCTTGCTCTAGTGCTCTGGCCACTTAAAATACTTCTGAATAGACACCAAGGAACATGACTGCAGCTAATAGGAGTCCGTTTATGCCCCCAAGATACGGCCCAGGCCTCCTGCACAAAGTGCTGACTCAGTCTTGTATTCTCTAGCGGAAAGTGAGAGTCTTTGCTGACATTTGGTGCTGCCAGTTCTAAATTTTGGACATTCAAGTGGTACTATACTTTTTTTCTTTTTTAATTCTTTTAAAGCTGAGTATACATGTTTTATGAAATATTTATTCAAAAGTGCAGCATAACTTTCTTGTCAGGTCCAGATAGAGGCACCTTGCCAATGTTATAAGTGTTTGGTCAAAGTCATATAGCTATCTGTATGTTGTAAATGAGGTAAAACCCAAGGAAATGGGAGAAAAGCCAGATACAGTATAAAATGGTGAAAATTAAGGTGGAAGTAGAAGTGATCAGTGGGGCAGATCCATTGGGAGGTGCTTCAGATGACTTTAGTGTCTTTGTTTCCCTAAATGGGATGCAGTAAACTAAAGGATTCCACTAGGTTCAATCACTTACTCATTACATGGCTTTTGATTGGTTATATATGATTCCTAGGCTTTTAAGCCACGCTTAAGATGGGAATGTGAGCTTGAGTGATAGATCTTCAAGCCTAGCATGTGAGGGCATATGAGCAGAGTCAGTAGCATTGGGTACATGTGACACTGCCTTCTCTGTTATCATTATTATATCCACACTAAAGAGTAAAAAATAATAATTTTGAGTTTACTTTACATATTACAATTTTAATTGTTAATAAAAATTTTGCATTCTTTTAATAGTGGAAACAGCCTTCTGAGAAGAAAGAAAACAACTGTTTAGAAATAACTGAAATATTGATATGTGTGAAAGATTTCGAACAAAATTAATGTTTGGCAGTAGATACAAAGGAAAAGGATAGAAAAACAGCCAAATACACATGCATGAAGCCAGAGCCACGGCCCACATGAGTTCAAGAAATAATTAGACATTTTGGATGGTAAATCCGTCTGAGATATCAGTAGGTGGCATATGTCCTTCCAAACCTTACATCAGGACTGTCTAGTCTGACCTCAAGCCACACCCAAAGCTGAGAAGCTGGTAGAAGACCACCCAAACTCAAGTGACACAACTGAAGTAGTTCTGAGTACCAGCCCTTCTAGGTCGCTTTTTGATTATTCAAACTGCAATGGCTTATTTCTTTTACAAAGACATATTGGATTGTTGACAATACACATCTTTAAAAATGTTGATGAGTAGGTGGAGAGGTTCAAATACAAAAAGCATTTAGAAGCTCTGGCATTTTTTCAGATATACTAAGGCCATTGTTGTATACGAGTTTGTGATGAATTCTGGGTATGGGTCCATCCATTACAGTATACCAGAAGCCACACCCCTAGGCAAAGCTGACTCTCCCTCCCTGAGAATCCATCACCTGGCAATGCCTCCTTAGTTAGAAGTTGAGGCTCATGAACCTTCCATTCCTACTCTGTACTGGGATGCTGAGTGCCTTTATCTTGTGCAGGCAATTACAGGTGCCATGATTTCATGTGTGCACTGGTCATGCTATGTCCAGAAGACACTATTTCTCTGGTCCTTCATGGCTTCTGGATTTTAGTATCTTTGTAACCGCACTTTCATAATAGTCTGCTCCTTTGAGGGTAGTGATATAATATAGATGTCCCATGTGTGACTGAGCACTCTATTCCACTCTGTTTGTCCTTTGCACTTTGACCTTTTGTGAGTTTCTGTGTTAACCATTATTTATGGCAAAAGAAATTCTTCTGAGAACTACAAGAAACACAAATTTAGAGGGCAGCTTAATACTCCCAAATCACAACAGGTTTGCTCAGGGACCTGTGTGCTCTCATGGGTTATTGTCCAGATTTTCAGAATCAAGAATGCTTTTTCCTGTGGAGAAGGACTAAACCCAATCAGACAGCAGTTGCTCAACCCCATAGAATCCTTGTCACGATGGCCTTGTCACAATGAGGGGTAGCCCATTGATTCTTTAGACTTGTGTGGTTAATTTGGAATCCAAGAAGCGAGCAAGGAACCAAGGTGAGGAGAGAGAGGGCAAACCCTACGTGAGGGAGGATGGTAGGGCAAAGGTGAGATGGGGGAGAAGAAAAGCAGGGGGAGCATTTTAAGTGAGGGTAAGGATCAAGGCTAGAGTTGAGGAATGAGAAGGTCAGCAGTAACTAGCTCCAAGGCCATCTGAATTCATCTTTAACACAGCATCCTGTAGCAAAAATATAAAGCGTGTGATATCCTTTATACTTAGTAATATGATTCCTTTATGAAGGAAATGTCTTCCCTTCTGAGGCAGGGTCTTGGTAAGAATAGATCTTCAACTGGCTAATCTTTTTGCTACTTAATATTTGACAATCATGAAACAAGTATTTAATAGATAATGAATATGGAGTATTTTATGCTAACAAATATATAATTCTTAGAGTAAGACTCCCACTAGATCTCCCTAACTAAATACAAATTATCCCATTTTTCCTAGGCAAATAAACTGGTAGAATATTTACATCTAAGTTTGTTTGTCCTGATATTCATGTGCCCATGCCAAGCTTCTAATTTCCCATCTCTTGATTTTACCCTTCTTATTTTCTTGGCTCACAATCCAATTTGCTTGAGTAACTTCATTCATAAGACAAATCAACTAAATCTCAGTTTAATAAAAAATGCCCATTATGCATGATTCTCTCATTACTTACATCAAATACTTGAATGCAATTGTCTGCATGTTTTTACATAAATTAGATTTCATGCAATGCGACCAGATTTTGTGTTCTTCTCTGCATAATGTAATAATCATCGCCCCTCATTAGAATATCATAGTTTAATGCCACCAAAGAAATAGATAATGTTTTCAAATGAGAGGAACAATAATGCATATTGCTTAGGATAATGCTTCCTGGAGAAGCCACCAAAGACTGTTTCTCACGCAATCATCCTAATTGGAATGGAATCACCCCTAATAATTGAAAAGGTGACCATGAAGTATGCATTTTTGGTTTCTGAATGAGAAAAAAAGATTTTTCTCAATCTGAAAAAATACTATATTAAGCTAAGAGAGTTGAGACACAAACCAAAGAATAGATAAATATTTTCTTTCACCATTCATACATAGAGTAATCATGGGATAAGCATGGGGGCCCACTATGTATTTCAGTTATGCCTGGTATAATAAAAAATATCTCAATAAATGTAGTTACTTATGGAATCTGTACTGGACAGTAAAGTCTAGATAAACCAGACACCTAGTTATAATATATCACATCTTGCTCGAATGTCAAATAGGACCGAGGGTCAAAAATACTTTATAGCAATTTAGTTACAGTACAAGGTAAAATTCAGCAAGGCTAGAATCCTGGATAAAATGTGACCTGTATAAGATGACCCCATCACTACCCCTGTCCTAGTGATTGTGAGCTGCTCTTCCCTTGAATGATGCAGACTCTTGCTTCTACCAGTTAGAATGCAGCCATCTTTAGATAAAGTCTTAAAAGACCTTGCTGTTCATTACTCTAGCTCTGACTTTGCTGGAAGAGTGTTCTTACACTGTCTGTGTGAACCCTCTACAGCTGTCTATGCAGCAGGAGGCAAAGAGCTGCCAGAGCCATGAGATGAACACAAGCCCAGCCCCTACGCAGCTTCAACATTCTCCCCAACTTGCAAAACTACCGAGAGGACCAAGTTGAGGCATTGACTGTTTCTGACTGACAGAACCTAGGGAATAGTGTTTACTGTCAGTGACCCTATTGTTTTTTTGCAGTATGTCTATACCAATAACTAACATTTATATTAATTCTGGCTAATGTGGCAAGAACAACAATGAATGAAGTAACAATTTAAGGTAACAAACAGAATTGCTCATGCCAACAAGGAGAAAGGGGAACTCTCCAAACCACAGGGCTTCAGATAAACCATCAACTTTCACGTATGTTTCATGCAATGCTCAAGGCCTTGCTTTTTTTTTTTAACCCAAGCCAAAAACTTTATTCTTTATATGACTTTCAAATTTATGTATATTCCCTGTAGGTACAGCAAAGCTAACAAAGCATCTAAGATAAGAGTACAATAGGCAGACACAGAAGATCTTTATATTCAACATAGAGAGACGTGGGAGGGGCATCTGGAGCTTAGGAGGAATGCTCAATTGAGGCAGATCTGGGGCACAGGTCTGAGGTTCTTTTAAGTTGACAGCAGCATTAGCCCGTTGAAGTTTACAGAAAATGAAGAGGAAAAAATATCACAGTTCTCCACAATGATATGAGTGTCTTGCCCAAAATCCTATTAAATCTACATCTTTACACTGTCTGGATGCTGCCTCTCAGAGGCAGATACAGTAGTCACACTGTTGTAACTCCTGAATGAGTTACTCAGGACCCCTGGTCAATGCTGCTTCATCATTAGAAAGGAAATCAGCTGAGCTGAGCTCCAAAAACTAGAGGGAAATGTATTCACACTTATAGCCAGAAAGGTCTTAAGATTTCCGCCATTTATAATTTACTAATGCTTCTAGAGTCTTCTCTCCTTTTGTTTCAAAATTACAACTTCAGACCCATAACTCCAGCCTCAAGTGTTACAAAGCTTCGTTGACATCAATTATGCTAAGAAACGCTCAGAGATTCCCACGGCTTAGGAGCTCAGGACAAAAGAAAATGTATTTTACAAGATGAAGCATCTTGACTGAGACAGAGCTGTCCACATGAGCACCCTGCAGTCAGCAGAGAAGTGCATGAGTTGTGTGGGGCAAACCTGATGACAGTTATAACTTTACCCATCTCACAAGTCTGTTCCACCCCAAAATTGTTGCAATCAACAGAAGGAACCTCTTAGTTGTCAACCACAGGGGGCTCCACTGGTCAGGGCTTCCATGGCTATCCTGAAAGCACTTAAGAAGGAGAGGAGACAGGTCACATGACACAGTGAAGGCTAGTTGTTTTATTGTTTTTTACTTTACCTAATATATTAGTAACTCATGACTGATTCTGTTTGCTAATTAAAATGGAGTCTGAGATAGTAAGTCACTAGCCCAAGGTTGCACATTTTGAATTAAGAGAAGGGAACTTGGCCACCCAGTGCTTCTAATTCTCTGAATCTAGTCTTTATATTGCAAGAGGTGTAGGAGGTTTTCAACTCTCTGATTAACTATAAGTATGCAATGGATTTGTTTGTTGGTTGGTTTTGTTTTGTTTTGTTTTCAAGACAGGGCTTCTCTACTGTAGCCATGGCTGTCCAGGACTCGCTTTGGGATCAGGCTGGCCTTGAACTCACAGCAATCCACCTGCCTCTGCCTCCTTAGTGCTGGGATTATAGGCACCCAGCGCCATCACACCCAGCTGATTAACTATAAGCAATAAATTAGTCTTTCTCAATACATTTATTCTAATAAATACAGGTGGGCCTCCAAATATATATACAATTCTGTATCCATGGATTGAAAACGTCTATCAGTCTATCTGCACACATAAAACACAATGTATGGAGCTCTCAACAAACCAATAAAAAATCTAGTAAGCTCCAAAAAGAAAACTCTGATTTGATTGTGATACCTGTAAACAAAGTACCCTTCAGGCAGACTTGGCAGACATTCTTACTGTCATAGAGCCCCAGCTTCTTCACAGTACTTCCTGTTGAGGCATCACTCAGTCACCTCCATGTACATTCCATGGGCTTAGGATGACTTTACCCTATATACTTTTTTTTAATTTGTTTTTTCCTCCAGCTTGTTACTATTCCAGAAAGAACATTCTAGTAGCCCTTTACCTGACATTTACATGGTGCTTAGCATTATGTCAACTAGAGGTGGCTGAAAATATACAGGAGAGGCTCATGTACTTTATGTAAATCTCAGGCCATATTCTGTATAGGGCTTGAGCAACCACAGAGGTTAGCATTCACAAGGAGGCTCCTGGAAACAATCTCAATGGGTGCTAAGGAACAAACATAGGAAGTGAAGTCTGGTGTGTGGCTGGATTCTGGAGTCTACTTTTGTTTAAGTAAGTCTACCAGGTGAGAATGTAAGATGGTAGAAAACAGGTCTCTGCTGCTAGGCTCAGAGAACTGGGTGAGCTAATAATCAGAAAGCTGAACCTCAGATGGAAAGCCAGAAGAGAGAAGAGGAAAAAAGAAGATAGGATATTTAAATTAGGTTCCTAGGCAAATCACACATCCCAAAATACTGATAAATTCTCATGCTAATAGATATTACACTTCCCACTCACCCCTTGACACTTTAACATATCTGATGTCATACATTTAATTTAAAATTGAAGTTCTTGAAATAATTACTGATAGCTCTTGGATATGCCCTCTGCTGAGGGCCCTTCCCTTGCCCTTCATCATTTTAAGTATATTATATCCCTTTTGAAGTGAGCCTTGGGCATGTGTCACTGACTTCTCCTTCTGCAATTTCAGAGGCAAATCCTGCCAAGAGTAATATTATCTGAGGAATTGTGTAGGACCTTGACCATCAAGAAGGATCACTGCCGAAAAGTGGTTTTTAATTACTTCTTAGTGGGAAAAATTGAGCTCGAGTCGCCAAGGTGATATTACAATGCCAGCCAATTAAATAAAATCATTTATATTTAATTACCTCCACCACAGGGTTACATCCTCAGGACAGGGACATGTCCATTGTTTAAGGCAAAGTTGTCTTTGCCATGTTTCCCTGGTTACTTTTTAACAGTGATGTGCTCGAGATTGACCTTATTTTACTAGAATAGAGGTTTTTATTGTTCAATAGAGTATGTTCAATTAGAAGATGCCTAAGCCAAGGAAACCAAAGGCGTTCAATTACACTAGGGTCTATTGATCTGAAAATTCTATGAGGAGGTAAACGATAAAAGTCCAATAGACAAATATGTATTCTGTGAAAACAGCATCAAGATAGTGTGGGAGGTGTACTAGGGGGCATTACAAAAATAATCACACGCTCTCCAAGTCTTATTTGCTTTGTCAGAAACATAAAGTGAGGCAAGTCTAATAAAGAGAACACACAAACACTTAGTGTTTTTAACCAGGAGTCTTATTGTCTGGGGTATATTAGTTAGAGAAATAATTGTAAAGCAGCAAACACAAACTCACGTCCTGTTTATGATGATGACCAGGAAGGAGAAAGAAACAATGCACATGGGGATATAAGAAGAATCTAGAAAGAACCAGGTCAAAAATGTTACCTAGAAGGTCATGGGAGCCCATTGATGTTAGATTTGGATGCTTCTACTTTTCTGTGGGGTCATACTGCCACTGTTGCATACGGCTCCACGTGGAGTGGATGACCTAGTGCAGTGGCCCACACAAATAATCTGGAGACAGAGTAATCACCACAGCCTGAGAATATTTTAGAAACACAACTTCACAGCCCCAGTGTTAAAACAAGGGCTCATTGGCTACTGTACCAGACCAGCTTGGGAGGCTAGAGCTTGCACACATGCAGACCCTTTGATCAGTGTGAGCCAAGGCTTGGGGTGCACTAGCTGGCTTATGTGGGTCTACAGGATCTTAGTTCTATTATTTCATACTTCTCTTAAGTAAAAGTCTCTCTAAATACCAAGACACAGATACATTATTTTTATTGAAGTAGTGAGCACTAATTCATTAGCTATTTAGATAATACCAACTTTGATATGCAGTGGCTCCCAAAAAATGATTAATTTCTCAGCCACTAATAACATGATTTATCAGACATAAACATAAAGATTATAGCAATATTCTATTAGGTGATTCAGTGTGTGAGAGAGATGCTTATAAAGTCTCCTCACAAAAATACACAATTTAACCTTCTTGACTTCTATAATTTTTATCCTTAGATTTAATTTATTCATGCACGTGTATGTGTGTGTGCATGTGTGTACCTGTGTGAATGTATGCTATGTGTGCACAGGTGATCACAGTGGCCAGAAGAGGGTGCTGAACTCCTGGAGTTAAAAATGGTTGCGAGCCATCTTGGTGTGAGTGCTTGGAACCGAATTGAGCCATCTCCCCACGCCCATTTTTCTATTCTCAATGTCACTCACAAAGGTAGAAGCAACACAATACACATATTGGATGAGTGGGGTTTGCTCTGCAGACTCCATGTTTCAACCTTACTTGTTTGAAGCAATGTCGTTTTCCTCTCTGAACATGATCTGGCATTGAACATGCTGTCTCTCTAGCTTCCTAAGTGCTGGGATTACACATGAATTAAAACACGCAAGATCAGTTAGTTTACTTTCAAATTGATGACAGTTAGAAAAATGAGAATGTAGTTTCATAGGGAAGCTCGAAAGATCCCAGAGAGACGAGTGTGATGCCGGAAGGTAAATACTTCTAAAGAGCTGAAGCAACAAACACAGCAGGCCATGTATACAAACACAGACACATAGCACTGTGGACTTGAATCACAGACCCAGAGAGTAGCAATCATGGACTCCACATGACAGCCCCCTAATGTTTGAAAAGGGTGTCAACACACAGTGAACAAAGGTAGCCTCTTTGACAAACAGTTCTGGGAGAGCTTGGTACAAAAACATAGAAGAATGAAAGCACATGCCTTTCTCCACCCCACACAAACACTTATCCCAAATGGATGAAAGATTGTAATGGAAGATATGAAACACCAAAGTCACTAGAGGAACATACAGTGAAGGAAGCTTTGATGCATAGGCATGGGCTTTCTAGAACAATGACAGGGGAAAAAAATCTCCTGGAAATAATCTCCAAAACATCCTTCCCAGTAAAGGAAACAACCAGAATAGTGAAGAGAAAGCATTTGCAGTGGGAGGGAAATTTGTAGACTACATATTTGACATGTGATTAATGTTTGACCCACTGAAACAAATAATGCCTAAAGGAATACAGTCAACAAACAGGCACACAGAGTGAGGAGACAACCACTCAAAAGGCAAAAATGCAAAGGCCAATACCTATTTGAAAAGGGCAGTTTGACCCAGCTGTCGGAGGAGCACCAGTCAAAACCACATTGGGAGTCCACCTCACCCTAATCAGAAGGGCTAAGAAAGTAAATGAGAAGGCATACTGGTGAGGACGTCAGGGGCAGTACCACTTTTTTATGGTAGTTGAAATGCAGTGGAAGCCACTATGGGACTCACTCTAGAGGCTTCTCAAAATCTAAAAGTAGAACTGCCTTAGAAACGACCCAGACTCAGAGAGGCAAGTAGTGTATGCTTTCTCTCATACATGGAGCCTAGATTATATACATGTATTCTTTCATTTGAGATATTAAACAGAGAGGGACTACTTGGTAAAATGAAAGGGACATTTAGGGTTGAAATAGGAAAGGGCAATGGAACATTAATATCATAAAATTTGTAATACAGCGGAACAAATGACATTATTATATCCATCTTTGTACCACAAACACTTTCTTATGAATAACACTGTACTTGGAAAGAAAAATACCAAGGGAGACACTTCAGGCACTGTCTCCATTACCTGGTAGAGATAAAGGCATGAAATTCTATGCTTGTAATCTCTGCTGGTAAATTTATTCTTGTAATTCCCCAAAGCATTTAACACATGCTTGGGGCAATATATACCATCTTTAAATGTTTCTTGATAGATTCCACAAATATTGAATGTTGTTAATCCATATAATGGGCTTGTGAAATAAATACCTTGAAAAGATTGCTTTAATAATTAATTCATATAGTATGTACCATTGGTACACTATCTTCCTGACAATATGAGATCAATAAATGTTTGTTCTTTTTAAACTCAATGATACATGAACCCAGGAAAGACAGGAGCCAAATATTCCAAGTGAATATTGTGTTATGTGATTCTCAAGAAAATTTATCATGTATCAATCTATGTATGCATGCATATGTATGTATGTAACTATCATCTATTTATCTGTCTGTCTATCTATCTATCTATCTATCTATCTATCTGTCTATCTATCTATCTCCTTCCTGCTCTAAGGCTGGACACACAAGTAGTGATTTCCAGTATTATGCTGACAATGCTAATCAGAAAGAAACTAGAAACCTGCATAAAAGAACCTCAATAGTCTCTAGGAATTAAAATTCATAGTTAATTATTTGGGTAAAGATCACCAAGTTTGAAGATGCAAACATAAATGTCATTATAGCCATTCATGGAGCAATTAGTATCAGAAAAATTAGAGTCCAGAAATGTACTTTTTAGAGCACAAATATAACTGAGTATAGTTAATAGAACTCCAATTAGGAAATGAAGATGCTAACTGATAAAGAAATGGCCAATGCATTAAAAAAAATCAAAGGCTTTCAAATAATGAGCAAACTCATGAGCCAAGGGCAGGTGGACATGGCTATATTACACATTAAACTCAGCTTGAACTGCTTCATGTTATTCTAAGATTACAAATACATACTATATTTAAGAGGAATCTAAGAACAGAAATGGTTTCCTTTCATTTAAAATGGATATATCTTTTTTAAACTGAAGAATAGGCTGTAAAATTATTTCCAATGAACCCAAACTTTAATTCTATAAAGAAAGAGAAAGATTACAGCACCAAAGCAGGATGCAAATGTATGAAAAATAAATTACTAGGAAATCATGTAAAATGATTCCATGCTGGAGTCACAGAAACAGCAACTCTGTTCCTGCACTGAGAAGCTTAATGGAAAAGCAACTCAATAAAGCTTGTTGTGGGTTGTAGCTTGTCGGTATTTGATTAATGCTGTGAATGATGGAGAATTTCATAATTATCTACCCTGCAATTCTTGTCAACCTTCCCCTCATAAGGGCATTTTAGAAATATTAAGCATAATTTCTAAAGACTGAGTAAAAAAAATCTATAAACATATAACAAAGCAGGAAATTGCACACTCTCCCATAGCAGGGCCACAGCCTATTAAATACAAACCAGGGGGAACCTAATCACACAAAAATTTCAAGTAAAGAAAATGTTATTTCTGTATTGCATGTGTCAATTCACTCGGCTGCAGTTTACTCCTGGTGACATTCAGCATTCATGGGTAGTTCCTAAATGTTAGTATTAGTTTGGTCTGAGTCATGGACACATGAGGGTTAGTTCAGGAAAAGCCAGACCTTTTCCACTTTAATAATTGCCAGCATAGAAGACAATCATGAGGGCAAACCCACAGGTAGAGTGACCAATGGATCTCGGTTTTAATAAGTTTAATTAAAATCATGTTTGGGGATTCTGCCCAAGGGCACAAACCAGCCCCAGAGCCTTGCTGTTAGATTCAGCCTCCCCTACAAAGATGTATGTTCTTGGGGTAACTGTTCAGTCTTTCTGAGTTTCAGGTTTGCCCATCTCACAGTGAAATAATAATAGCTTCTCTTGGTCTATTATGAAGACAAAGGGAACAGTGTTTCAAAACAACAGAAAGTAATGCCCATAGGCTCTCAGTGCTTTAACATTGAAAGTTTGAGGAGTATGCCTTAAGTGACAGTCCTTACCCCGCTCCCCCACCTAAGGGAAAAGGTATAAGGGAGGGGACATAAAGAAGAACATCAGTGTGCACCTGGGATGCCAGTAGTTCGAAAGTGTGTTTCATGAATTTGAGGATATTCTTGCCTACATAATGAGTTTGATGCCCAACTGGGCTACAGGAGACTTCTCCCCACACACATACACTCAATAGTGCTTGTGGGGAGTCTGTGTCATTTCACTGAAGTAAAGAGAATCACAGGGGCCAATTCTTACACGTACAAGCTGATGAGCCAAGTTTTACATGCTGCACTGACATGGCAGCTTACTGTAAGCAGAACTCACAGTGTAGGTGAATCACCAATTAGAAAGCTGCACAGGTGTTGTCATGGAGAGCTACATGACTGATCTGCTAGCTCGCCCTGAACACTTAAGACACTCTTGTGTTGAGAAGAGCCATTGCTGAGGTAAGTTAGGAGCTCCCAGAGGGAGCTTGTGGCCTTAAAGGGAACCCAGTACGGATAGTTACAATGGTCCTTTAGGGAGCAGAAAGGCTAGCCCAGCAATGCCACCGTTCTCAAATTACAAGAGCATAGTGCCAGTATTTGTAAAAACTAAGTAGTAAATTTGTATCATCAGCCCATTAGCACTCTGTGCTTCAAATAATGGAGTAGAACAGCACCCTTATCAAACATACATATTGATTAAAATAAATTTATCAATAAAACCTCATTAGCATATACTGTCTATAGGGACTTTGTGCCTCCAGGGGCATGATGGTTAATCAACAAAACACAATGTTACAGACAAGCTGTAACACTTGAGAAGCAGCTAAGAACATTCTAGAACCATACCCCCACTTTCATTCTGACAGGATTCACAGACAGCTTTACATTGTGTGCCCTCAGCAAGGAGCGACTTGACAGCAGTGTTACTTCCTGCTTGCTAATTAGGTAGGAAGTGTTCCCACTGCAATCTGCACAGATAGTTGTCAGTCCCCTATACTTTATGTCCTTTAAACCAATAAACTAACATATATTTTCTAGTACAAGCTTCCTCATTAATGTAAATGACATCACCAAATTGAGATGTGATCTCTGGCAGGATGCAAGGAATTTAATTAAAGGTAAGTTTTAGGGCACTGCCACATAAGACTTGAAATATTTAAGTTGCATATAATTACTTTAAAGATGAATTTGGCAGCATGGGATAAGTCTTCGATGATGTAAAATTTGACTCAAATGACCCAGAAAAAATGTCAGTCAAACTATTAGAGGCTTCTTTTGCCCTGGGCTTCTGCCAGTGCCCTGCAATTCTCTTTAGCCATGATGTGACACGGCCATGGTCTGTGTCACAAGGACAGGAGCAGGTTCTGGGATGTTTAGCTAACCACCCAGCAATCAACAGTGTGGAAAAGTTTTCTGTGATCATACTATTTCTGTGAGCCTAGGTTTGGATAAAAAGCATGACAGGATCCATTTGCAAAGAGTGTCTAGACATTAACTATCATTAAACAGTGTCATGGTGGTTCACCTGTGTGTGGTTCATTTGAACTCAGATAATTTGCATATGCTTTATATACATCATTAGTAATTCAGGTGGACTTGAAAACATTGGTTGTTTTACATGGCTCTGAAAGTTTTATTCCTCTCTCTCTCTTAAACTTTTATAAAAAGATTAATCACCTTTGTATTTTGTGATAAAATGTATGCATTTGTGTGAAAATATGCTGTATGTGAGGGTGGGAGTGCAAGTTAAGCCAGAGAGGGCATCCGGTCCCCTTGGAGCTGAAGTTACAAGGCATTGTGTTTCACACATAGGGTCTGGAAGCTGAAATCAGGCCTTCTGGACCATCAGGGCGCCCTGGGCATAGCTCAGCCATCTCTCCAGGCCCCCTCCCATGGCTTTTCTGTGCACAATGTCTCTGCATCCTTACATCTAATTAAGAAACAAAAAAAAAATTGGTCCTTCTTTAAAATTATTTTATAGATTTTTGATAATTTACAAAATATAAGTATAGTTAATTAATAGCTTTAAAATAACTTTTAGAAAGTTAAATAATACAAAATTTCCTCAAGAGGAAAAGAGGAAAGAACCGTTGGGAGTGTGTCTAGAGAAGATGGTGAAAGGAGAGTGATTAGGCGGCAGGAAGAGCCTGGGAGTAGGTTGTCAATCTTATGTAGACGTCACAGTGTGCATCCATGTGCAACATGTCTGACGGACATGGTCAGATATGGTCTCCAGATGTCACAGACACACAACAGAGGTGGGTGGCCAGTCCCACGTGGCCTGAGTGGAGACAGTGGTGCCATTTTATTGGAAAAAGCCCTGATCATCTCATGCTTTCTGTGTTATTGCGGAGGCTGTTGATGAACCAGTAAGGAGAGTTTACACCAGGAACACATTGGTGTTTATTAGAACTGTTCCTGGGGACCAGTCCCTTCCTGCAGAAGTATTTATATATGCATATCTGCAATAACAAAGGAAGACCTGAGTTTGACTTGAGCCCAGCACCCGTGGTATGTAAAAAGCCAAGCGTGGTGCTCAGGCTTGGAATAGCAGTTCTGAAAAGGTGGGACTCACTGGCCAGCCAGCTTATCTGAGTTGAGGAACTTCAGGTTCAATGAGAAGCCCTGTCTCAAAAACGAAGGTGGAAAGCAACTGGGGAAGACACCTGATGTTGACCTCTGACCTCTGCAGCGTATCCACACTCCGGTTCTCATTCACTCACACACAAATAGGCAATAGGAACAAATGCCACCCCCCCCATGCAAACAGGCATATATATAAACAACACGTGTTACATTAGTGATGAAAGAAAAGGGAACAGTTTAGGTCTAGCATAAGTTGTTTCTGTAGAGCAAAAAGGAAATCACAATCATGCTACTGAGAGGAGCATTGGTGGTGTAGGGTGATATTAGTGGTACTTCTGCATGAAGGTCCCTCCAGTATGGACCTCTAGGCCAAGTGTCCCGACAGTCTTGAGAAAAAGTCAATTCACCCTCCTGTGCATAAGCAGTGAACCCAATGGCTCGTCTCACTTTCTCGCCTCAATGATGCACTTAGCTTTTATTTATAAGTATGCGGGAGAATATTTCATTCATGTCCTAATTCTTTCAACACTGAAGAGAAACACTCAGAAGACAACAGCTGACTGACAATTTAAGGAGGCTGCATCCCACCAGTGCACTGCATGTGGCATGGGGTTTTCTGGAAAGCACAGCTCCCAGGACACTGGAGACTCCAGACAGCTCTTAGCCGCACGAGTCCTACAGTTTTAAGGTGCATTTGCCTGTGTTGGTCTAAAATATGACAAAATAATACAGGGATTGAGAGACACTGAGACTGACCTACCTTTGTTCAACCTTACAGCTGCCCATGCAAAAACATAATTCTCACTTCAAGGGGGGATAAGAGAGCTTATTTTGGAACCAAACATCAGAGAACATATCCAAGGAACACAGATTAAGGTTGCCCCAGATTCCATGATCCAAAGTAGTAACTGCTTGGTGAAGTATTTATAGTAACAGAGCAAAGTCACAAATCCAGCATTTTAAATATATATTGGTAGAAACATCAGGTTGCAGCAAAGCTGGGGATCCCTCTGATGTAGCCTCAGATGCTACCTGATGCTCTTAGATGGGAAGATAGAGATCTTTAATACATCCCAAAATGTTTCATCTACTCATTACAAGGATACTATAATTGATACAAAGTTGGGCCAAAAATGGTTACTGAAGAGGTACAGACAGGCCAGGGCTAATTGACCAGGGTCTGGATCTGCAGCACTGCAACAGTGTCACTCAGAGTCCAGAGTCACTCAAGTAGAAGTGGAAAGTTTGCCTCCATCCAGGAACTCGGTTCCTGATGGTTCATCCAACATATCAGAGCTGCTTAAAGTTTCTTGGATTCAGATTCCTCACCTCTAAAATCACAACTCCTTTATACAACATTAAATCACCTAATTCAAGGGTATGGGAAGTTTAATATAGTCAGTGTTTCATATAAATAACATGTATATACTTTATGTAAGGAAAACAGGAAAATAGCATATTGAGAAAGAAATTAAAACTTCACTTAGAAATATAAATGGTTTTTAATATTGAAGAGACCAAAGATGATCTATTCTCATGTTTATAATAAGAGAGAACAGAAATTCAATAGTTTAGTTAATGGCAGCTGTTAGCTATACAGAGAGATTGAATACCTTGTCTGAAAAGCAGACTTTTCGTTACAACGTAAGAGAAAAATCATATCTAGCAGCCTGGGATGTGGCTTACTGAGAGAGTGCTTGCCTAGCAAGCGTGAAACTTTGGGTTCAATCCCCAGCACCCCATAAAGCTGTGAGAAATGTTGCATGGCTGTAACATTGGTGGGGCAGGGGTGTTTGGAAGAAAAAGGCTCAGATGTTCATTGTCACTGTTAATTAAATACACAGTGAGTTGGAAGCTAGCCTGGGAAGCTGAGACCCTGTTTCAGGAGACACTAGAACTCATATATGGAAAGGTACCTGACATCAAACAGATGGAATTAACAAGTTTAAACACACAGAAATGAAAGATCTGTGTCCATTTGCTTCTAAGGACTGGACAGTAGCTGCTGGCTGCCAAAGCAGGTGTCTCGCCTCAAATACAACTAGAAAATGTTTGTACTTCATCTGTGAGTTATTGGAGCTCAGCTGCTTAAGCTTTCTCTGTTGAAACAAAGCTACAAGGTAAATTGGAAGAAAATGAAAAGCCACATGAAAAATTCATCAGGTTGACTTGGGCTGCACGCCGTTCTGAAGTGTACACTCTCCTGAAAATGGAAAGGCCATTTTAAAAATAGTGTCTCGGTTCACTTTGTGGGTAAGGTTGGATAGAATGACATGTTCTATAAATGATTTGGGATATGAATCTGCAAAATTAACAGTGAGCCTCCAGACCTTGGCAACAAGACTAGGACAAGGATCCAAATATGATGGAAAGGGCAGTTGGCCCAGGCTGACCTCTACCCTCCTGAGCAGCCCATGGGCACATAGAAACACGGGAGCATATCCCTGAAGGTTCAGGTAGGAAAACAAGGCCTTCCAGATGTTTTCAGGAAAGCTTTTGTGTTCTGCACTCAATAGCTATCATATACAAAAGCAAAGCCAGAGGCTGAGAGACAGTTCAGTTTTTAAGAGAACTGGCTGCTCTTCTAGAGGACCCAGGTTGGATTTCCAGCACTCCCATGGTAGCTGACAACCACTTGCAACTCCAGTTGCAGTGTATCTAACACCCTTTCTGGCTTCCATGTTTATTTCACATGTGCTATACAGACACATATGAAAGCAGAACACCCATACACATGAGATTTAAAAAATTAAAATACTGTGGTAGTGCATTTTATAGTGAGGTATGTCCAGAGTTTAAAAATAATAGTTGGAAAAGCAAAGGCGGTTGAATGCTATGGGTATAAGTTACTGTAATAAATTATAAGAATGTGTATATTGACAATGATCTTGAGAAAAAAGTTTATAGAATGTTCCTTTTGGCCTGGTAAGGTGGTCCAGTGAGTCAAGTCACTCACTGCATAAGCCTAATAACCAAAGTATGGGCCTTAGAACCAACATAAAAGAAAAAACAGATGTGGAAACAGACATCCATTATTGCAGCATCCCTGCCCCAAGATTGAAGGGAGAATAAGAAAAATTGCCTGAAATATGCAGAATATCACAAACACCAAGAGAGAGGCTGTCTCAGAACGATGGGAGAAGGAATCATGCCCCTAACAGTTGTACTCAGACCTCGACATGCATTACTTAAAATACCTAAGTCATTCACATGTACACGTGTACTGTGCTACATGCTTAACAGTGATGTGATCCTGCCCATATAGCATTGAAAGGAGTCCTAGTGGGCAGCTATGGGCCACTTGCCTCATCACTGGGCTGCCTCTGGGACAGCTCTATGGGCCATTTTATCAATCCTGTTCCTGCCACACAACTGTAGGTGAATGTTGACGTTAGTCTTGTCACTGAAAAGTAGACTTTGATAGTGTATACAGATGCTGTGTGCCCTCAGAAGTTGGCCTCTTAGTGTCCAAGCTTAGGACCCACTGCTCTTCACCAGTTTTGCAAGGAGCACATGGGGCCACAATACAGGAAGGTTTTCTGGGTTTGGAGTGAGAACACTTCTCTGAATGTGCTTAGGGTTGACCAATGTGTCTCAGCTTGCTGACCATGGGTTCTGCATTGTTCACATAGCTAACATTTGAGTTCTGAGGACTTTCATTTTATTATGTACACATATTGCACACAGCCACTTCGGATGAAAGACACTACTGAGTTCTACTGCATACATTATTCATGAGCATGCAAACACAGAAGGCACACCCTCTGGTATAGCTGGTGTTCTGTGCAAGGTGAAACCACAGGTTGTTACCTGGAGGAGGATGACGCAAATCTGTATTCAGTTATCAAGCCCCCAGTGACACTAGTGCTTTGAGGGAGCACTCCAGAGCACAGGGTGTACATCGTGTGCAGTATGCAGTGTGCCGGCTAGTTTGAAAGATTGGCTCACACTTCTGTAATTCTTCTGAATTATCTGGTTCAGGTATCTCAGGTTCTCTGTGCTCTGTTTTTATGGATGGGAGGGACTTTAAGGAAGATGACTGTGACTTAAGTCTTACTGGTGTCTTCAGGGTAGGTCTAAGCCACAAGAACATATGGAAAACCTGAGGAAGGAAATGGCTGAGGCTTTGATGCCAATAGGGCTCTTATGTAATTTGAACACATTCCCCTGATGTATCTAGGCCATTTCTATGGAGAGTCACAGCCTATCTTCTTAGAAGAAGCATTAAGGTCCCATTCTCAGATGAGAATCTACGGGCAATAATGGCTTCCCAGAAAGGAAGAATCAGTCTTCTCTTGGGACAGTTTTCCTGAAAACATATCTAGTCCCATGAGGTCAGCCCCAAACACAGAAACATATAAGTAACAATAAATTAACACAGTAGATTCTCTGTCTCTGTCTCTGTCTCTGTCTCTGTCTCTCTGTCTCTGTCTCTGTCTCTGTCTCTGTCTCTCTCTCTCTCTCTCTCTCTCTCTCTCTCTCTCTCTCTCTCTCTGTGTGTGTAAAAATAATTTAAAACATCATAAATCTGAGAGGAAGTAAGGGACAATGGGGAAATTAGAATGAACAAAAGGTGGGATAGAAGTTACATAAATACAGTCCTCCTATGTGAAATTCTAACAACAAAATAGAAGCATCAATCAACAGCAGAAAGGGGACCAGTATTGCTGCCAAAGTAACGTGCACCTACTCAAACTCACAAGGAAGGCATCCAGTTCTTTAGTGTCAGCCTCTTCTGGTCCTCTTGCCTCAGCCTCCTTCCAAGTGCATTAGCAGAGGCCAAGGAAGTAAGAGGCACCAGGCAGAAAACTAGGTAGATACAGTGTGAGCAGAAAATGAAGCCATCCTTCTACTGTGCATGGGATGGAATCTCCCCAGAAGGAAGGTTATAATGACTAACCAGGAGTGACAGGTTAATCTGCATGATGTGACATAAGGACACACCCTTGCACATTACATACCCTACATCATCATCAATGACACACTCCAGTCCAGTAGATGATGTCTACCCAGAAAGAAAACATGAAAAAAGTCAATATTGATTCCAGGTTGTAGTAAGTTATGTTTTCATTTTTCAAAATTAAGTAGTCTAAAGTTAATTAAAAACTATTTTAATATATGTTTCTTTTTATATTTAAGTAATTCATTCAGATTACATCTCAATTCTTATCTCCTCACTTGTATCTTCCTGTCCCCTCTCCCTCCATTTTTCACTCTATTCCTCTCCCCTAGCTCTGTGACAGAGGTGGGGACCTCCTCCCCCACCATATGATCACAGCCTACCAGGTCTCATCCTGATAGCTTGCTTAGTCTTCCTCTGAGTGCCACCAGGATTCCCCACCAAGGGGAAGTGGTCAAATAAGGGGCAGCAGAGTTCATGTCAGAGTCAGTCCCTGCTCTCCACACAACTGTTGAGAATGTGCTGTCCATTGGCTAGATCTGAATAGGGGTTCTAGAATTACTTCATACATTGTCCTAGGTCGGTACATTAGTTTGAGCAGATGCCCCTGGGTCCAGATATTCTTATAGGTTTCTAGGACCCTATGGATCCTTCTATTTCCCCATTCTCCCATACGTCTCTCACCTGGAGTCCCAATAGGAAGACACAGCATCAATCCCAATCTTCTGCTAAGTGAAGACTTTCAGGGGACATCCCTGTTGGGCTAGTGTCCAATTATAAGTAAGTATATACCATGTGTATCTTTCTGGGTCTGGGTTAACTGATTCAGGATGATCATTTCTAATTCAATCCATTTGCCTACAAATTTCAGGACTTCCTTGTTTTTAATAGCTGAGTAATATTCCATAGTGTAAATGTACCACAGTTTCTTTATCCATTCCTTGACTGAGGGACATCTAGGTTGTTTCCAGATTATAGCTATTATGAATAAGGCTGCTATGAACATGGTTGAGCAGATGTCTTTATTGTGTGGCAGAGCATCTTTTGGGTATATTCCAAGGAGTGGAATAGCTAGGTCTTAAGGAAGTCCTATTCCCAGTTTTCTGAGAAAGCACCAGATTGGTTTCCATAGTGGTTGTACAAGTTTGCACTCCCACCAGCAATGAATGAGTATCCCCCTTTCTCCACATCCTCACCAGCATGTGCTGTCACTTGAGTTTTTGATCTTAGCCATTCTAATGGGTGTAAGATGGAATCTCAGAGTCATTTTGACTTGCATTTCTCTGATGACTAAGGACATTCTAATTTCTGAGGTACATCATGACAAATTGGCAATTGTTTACAGATAAACAAATACACGTGATCACATGTATTGCTTGCCTAAATCTTACTGAACCCAAAAGAAAATATAGCATGGTAAGAGCTAACAAAAAGAGACCAGGAAGTGGTGTAACCATAGCAAGTTTACATGCTCCATGTCAGACAGCAATTACTAAATGTCTTCTGTTTCAAATACTAAATGCAGAGTGACTATAGAAATCACTGTAAAGAAATGAACAAGAACATTGCAAGCTATCCTAACGGTGAAATGGTGATGCTCCTATGTGGGTAGTAACTCATAGCTCTCTAACTAGACTTAAGGCCCAATCAACAGGAGGGAAAGCATGTGTGATACTAGAAACCTTAGTTCAGTGAGGCCATGGATCTTAGAAGAGAATCTATTACCACCATTGTGCTAGACAAGCATAATTCCTAACTACAGTCTAAATCATATCATGATACCTACAGGTAACTGTAGCTATCATTTAGGAACCTTAACTTTACAGCAAGTAAAGACTATTATAGAAAACCAGAGCCTAACACAATGCAGACATCAATGGATCCTGGGAGTCTGGCCCTAGTGCATACACCTGGAACATAGCTTCTGCATCTATGGCTCAGGGAACACCATGGAAAAGTGCATTACTTGTTATAAGAGCTGGTGTACCAGAAAGTCTACTTTGAGATTGTCTTAGAATTGGCTGCAAAACCAAAACCTGGACAATGACAAGATAACACAGAGGGGGTAAATATCCCAGGATCCCACATCTAGACAGAGAACTACAGGCAACGAAACACTGCTGAGACAGGAAGGGATCTCCCAGGAACAACTCTGCCAATTGGTTACCCAAATTAAAGTTACCATCCCTGAAACCATATACACACACAAACAAAATGCCCCCTCTCTCATATGTATGTGTGTGTGTGTATATATATATATATATGTGTGTGTGTGTGTGTGTGTGTGTATGTATACCCCATTTTCACTAGGAAAGCATTTTTTATTCAATGTAACAGTTGTTGACTGAGAATGTCTGCTGTACTGCATGACAAAGACATGGGAAGCTGGAGGAAACACTATATATATATTATGTGTGTGAACATGTGCCTCCGTGTGTGTCTATGTGTGTGACATATTTATTGGGGAAGGGTGGGAAGAGTTGTAGGGATGAAAGGGAAGGTAGGAAATGATATAATTTTATTTCAATTAAAAATATATTTTGATAAAATTAAGACTTTCATATAACGTGGGAAGCTTATGGAGGAAACCACAGACTTGGCCCTATCTTGTTCACGCTGGCCTCAGCCAAGAAATGATGGACACTTAAGAGTATATCGGAAAATATCTGATAGTATAGGGACAGAAGCTGGGGTGAAAAGAATGCCTCAAGCACTTCTAATGAGTAGTCAGTACATTAGTAGTGTCAGAAGTAGAGAATAACATTTATTATTATAATTTCCATGGCTGCAAAAGGAAAGAAGGCTACTTTCTTTCACTTTCCCTTTGGCACTAATTTACTAACAAAGTAGGTCATAAATTTCTCAGATTCCTGAGGAAAACAGAAAGATATAAGAAAACAGGAAGTGACCATAAGGCAGTATCCTGTATGGAAGTACTTGGAATAATGCTGAAGGGGAGGTCACTGTGTAAATATCATCGCTTTTGTTGATGCATATTTAATCTTTCTAAAACATTATAAAGATACTGGTCAATAAAATCATGTTAAAAAAAAACACACACACAGACACTCAGAGAGACAGAGACACAAAAGTTAACTAAAGACCAGGTTTTTGAATTTCACTATGTCTGGTATTGATGGGACCCAGGGAAAGGCATGGTCTAATTGGGATGTCTTTTCCAACAGCTCATTGCACTTAGAATATACAGTCAAATTTTATGATCTTCATTAGATCTTTTGAAGTTTAAAAGGTTTTGCTTATGCTAAAACATGGTTCTTTTCATTAGCTTTACTTCTTTGGAGCTTAGATCTCTCTGAAGTATTTATTGTGGGCTTTAAATCTTTCAATGGAAAAACATTTTTATTCAATTTTCATTGGAAAAGCATTTTTCATTCAATTTAACAGTTGTTCACTGAGAAGGTCTGCTGTACTGCATGACAAAGACATGGGAAACTGGAGGGAGCACTAAGCGTGACATGGAAACAGTTACCAGGACAAAACACCCATCCTCTAGAGGTCACTGAAGGAGCAGAGAGGCATGTCATATCTGCTTGTGACCATTATTGACTGATAAGAATTCCCAAATAATTTCACAGAGCCAATTTTGACAGAAAGTAACTGACCATGGGAGTATATTAAAGGTTAATGTCATTCATCAACAAATCTGGGCCAGAGGGTACCCAGATAATTCCCCAAAGATTATCCAAGTTGGTTCTGTGACAGAGTTTTTAGAAAAGATCCGTATTTAAACTGGCAGATTGCCCTCTTCAATTTTGGTGGACCTCATCAAAGTAATTAAGGACTTGAATAACACCAACCCCTGGTTCTCCAAGGAGTAAGAAAAGGGAGGAATGTTTTTCTGCTTCCTGCTTAATGGCCATCCTGATTATATTTCTGTCAACTAGAGTTGCCTAGGATGAAGGAACCTGGTTGAGGAAATGCCTCCATCAGAGTGGCCAGTGGTCATGTCTGCTGGGCATCTTCTTGACTGATGAGTGATATGGCAGCATCTAGCTCACTGAACCATTCCTGGGCTGCTGCTGGTCCTGTATGGTAATGCTATAAGAAAGCAGGCTGAGCAAGTGAGTAAGCAGCACTCTTCCATGGCTTCGGCTTCAGTTCCTGCCTCCAGGGCCCTGCCTTGAGGGTTTCTGTCCTGATTTCCCTCACTGATAGACAAATGTAAGTCGAATTAAACCTCTTGCTGTTTCTCTCAGCAATAGAAGAAGGCAGCTAGACAATGCAATGGCTTTCAAAACAGAACATGACAGGTACACACATTTGTTCATTTCTATTGGTTCTATTTCTCTGGGTTACGTTGAAGTTCTATGTATCCATGGACTCATCTACCTGATAAATTAAAAACTATTTCTTAGTTATTGGTTTTACTTTAAATCAAAGGGATTAAATCTGTGACTGCTACCCCCAGGGTATTCTAGGAAAGCAGAGAAGCCAGTTATAGCAGCTATGAAACCTTTTCACTCAAGGTGACTCCAGAGGAGTGGACTCAGAGAGGTGATGGTTGGAAATCTCACAAAGATTCTCTTTTAAGTGATGACTGAAGTCAAAGTGCCTAGGTAGAAGACACATTCCATCAGAAGGAACCAAGATGGCACATATGAAGAGGACACTGGGTCCCTGAAGGAATCCTTCACTCACTTCAGAATCACACCACTGTAATGAGCTGGCCTCACCCCATGTCATCATACCATGAGGTAGGAAGAACTGTCAGGTTGATCCAATGGATAAAACACTCTTAGGGTTAAGGTAAAAACATATGAGTGACGTAGGAAAGACCAATGCTTTTGTGTTTCCATTTTGAAAGATGAATGTTTTGAGGAAGGCACATGAGAAAGGCCTACACCACTTTGATTCCAACACAAGGCATCTTTTAGCCAGTGGATGAAGCCAAAATTCTGCTACTGGGAGAGATGAACTATCCAGATGTGAGTATTCATTCCCAAGGAGCTGTTAGGTTCTAGCAGATTCCAGCATGATGGGCTTTTCATGATTCTGATGCAGAGAGTTCAGGGCACAACATGTGAAATAGTGTCTTGGAGTAAGATCCATGACTCTGTCACTTGTGTTGCCTCCTTGTATTTCCACTGTAGCTATTTTACCTTGCCCTGGCAAGGGTGCATTGGATCTTATATGTGAACAGGTCTCTTACCACGCTATTGCTGTAAATCTGTCTCTAATAAACAGCTGATATCTATGCCCAGGTATATAGTGAGTGCTCTATAACCATTGGCAAGGAAGAGGGAGGAGCACAGAAGACTGAGTGTAAAGATGGCTGGACTAGAATGAGCTCTATCATGGATTGTGTGTTTGTGCACGTGTGTGCATGTGTGTTCATATAGTCAGATAGAGTCTATAGTTGGTGTTTACTTTACTTTTCTCCTTCCATTTTGAGGCAGGGTCTCTCACTAATCCTGGAGCTCACTGATTAGCTAGATTGCTTGGCTTTAGAAACCTTCTTGTGTCTAGGTCCCACCACCTCAAGTCACCGGATGCCAGTTCTAAGATCCGAACTCAGGTCCTCATGCTTGTACAGCAAGCATTTCACTGACTGATACTCCACCCCCAGACACTCTGGCACAGATCTGTGGTGTGGACGGGGCAAGACTTCTCACTTCTCTAAGCCTAGCTATCCCTTGCTTCTTAGAGATAGAATAAGAACATCTAGGCCAGTGGCCCAACTCTATGTTAAGAAAATTTTAAGAGAAATTATAATAGTGTTGAAACTGTGCATATGGTTCTATTTAACTGAATATGTGATTAGCTTGAGTCCACAAGGTTGCTCTACTTACTGATTTAGGACTCACTTATGTGGTTACTGTCCAAGGTCTGATATTGGTACATAAAGTTGGCCTCTGGGATGCATCGATGCCTCAATACAGAGGGATTTCATGCTATGCTGAAATAGGCCTGCTGCTTGCTTTACCTGTCAAATCCTATAATTTTCCTCCATCTCAGCTTCCAGAAGGAAAAAAAAATCAAACCAAAAATGGCAAATAGGAAGATGGCATAAAATGTCAATTGTCATTCAAACAGAAGCTCTTGTTGGCATTGAGTCTTCCCTAAAGGGAGAAAGCAATGGAGGATGGACAAGCCAATTCTTTTTTAATTCTCCCACAAAGCCTTCCATTTTGCTGAACAAATCAAGCATTCAATTCCTGCTCAGTGTGTGGAGTTTGTAATCCGATGCCATTTCTTAAGGACCAGGGACTTTGATCCTCTTCAAATATTTTCACAAATTCAAGATTCAAGTGTGACACTGCATTTGGATGGGAAATTGAGAGATTTTTTCCATAGGTTTACATCCCAGGATCAAAAGGGGCAGTGGAAGGAGCCACCTTTACAATGGCTTCGGTGGTACCATTTCTTGTACTGGGTTAGCCATTTCCTATAAGGCAAAATGAAAGCTGGAGCCAAACATACTTCCTAGGATTTGTAACCACACTGGAGGAACCAAGCTAAGTGCAACATGAGAAGTAGTTAAAGTTTAAGCTCCTGCACATCCACAGGTATGTAGCCTCTCCTCTGTTATGCCATTTACATATAAATCATTGTTATATATTTTTGGCTATTAATTGGCTTGAGGTAATTATACCTCAGTGAGCTGTTTTCTTCCTCACTGTAGTTTAAAGTTTCAGCCACTTTTCTTTCAGTTATTACCAGAAGAAAACGAGATTTAAGTTTGCTAGAAAAAATACCAGACAAATACTCTGAAATAATTACCCCCCCCCCCATGCAAAACACCAATGGAGAAATACCTGGTCATAGGGCACAGTGTACTTCCTGTATTGCTATAGAATTACCATGCAAAGAAGGGTTAAATCTTCAAAGGGCAGACTATAATTGCACAAGACATACACCATCTCAAGTAGAATTAAAAAGAGGCCACCCCGTTAATTTCACTGAAGAAGCAAGTCTCAGAAGTTCTTCTAATGTGTTTCATATCCTTAGATATTTTCACAAAATCTAACTGGCTGCGCTAGAGCACATAGGTATAAGCCTTTAAGGCAAACCACCCCAGTTCAGAACTACTGTCATTCATGTCTTCTCTACATTTTATAGTTAAATATTCACAATATATTGCATTTACTCACTTTTCATCTATAGTGCTGTCTCAATCTGGTTGTTCCTTGTAAAAGGATCTGTGATGTGCTGCAGAGTGACAAAAAAATCAGGTTCTATCCCTTTCTACCTGGCTGGCTTAGGTCAGAGCCTGGTCTATCTGAGGATCAGTGACCTTACACATAAATTAAAGATAATTAAGGAAGAAAGATGTGCAACTTGGGGCTAAACATAGGGGCTAAACATGATAGAGATGGATTCTCCTTTTACTTAAAACTTTAAAAAGGACAAAAAAGATGAACAACCGAGCAATGAAGAAAAATACAACATGCAAATGAGTTTCACTTCAGTTTATTTCCACAGTTGTATGCCCTCCACCTGTCCCCATTTCGCTCTCTCAGAATTATAGATTGAAACTCAAGATTGTAAACATACGAGTGTTTAAACTCTCTCTAGGGTAGTTTAAGCACCTGCCTCCCACAGGGCCACTCAAATTCTGGAGGTTGCCTGTAGCAAGGCTCTCAGTGCTGCCTAATTGTCAGAGGTGGCCTCATTAGTGAAAATGATGGGGGAGGAGACAATATATTCATCTTTCCCATTTAGAAGCATAATTTACACCGACCAGGAAAGCGTCAAGACAGAGCTAACTTCATCCGGCTGACTGTTTGCAGCACAAGAACAAAGAACGACCAGGACACGTGAGTGTCCAATGTCTGCTGTTGATTGGCGTGCCACACATCACACTCGCCTCTCCATACAAGTGCAAAGTTTGTTTGGGGTTTTGTTATTTCTTTTCTCCACCAGAGCAAACATTTTCAATCAAGCATTTGTAGGGCTGGTGGGTTGACCAGATGTCTGAGCATTATCACTCTTACAATGATACCCAAAGATTGGATGTGGCTATTCAATGAATTATGTCTTTTTGCCACAATATAGTTAAGATTTTATTCATTTTACTGAATATGCTTGGAAAATGGAGCATCTGCATATTAGCTTTCCAAGAGCTCAGTTACAATATGGCATTTTAATGTCTCACTTTAGATCTGTGTATTTTTCTTTTCTTTTTGTAAATCTTTACAACAAGAACAAAAAAGTTATGGAAATGTGTTAGATGTCGTGGTAATTTTAATCTAGACTTGGAATAATCAATCTTTACTCTTTTATCTAACACTATTTAAAACTTTTTGTTGGTGTTCAGTCTTAAACAAAGCATTACAGTTTGGCTATGTCCCTTGGGATTACCCTCTGGGAAATTAACCCTTCAACTCATATTAATGGTATTTTTATCTGAAAGACTCAGAGTGGTGACTGAAGTCTCCAAAGAGATACCAAGGGAGAACTGAGCTGGGTCACATGAGGCTCTCTGCCATGACATAATGTGCCTTGGACCCTCTAGGGACAGGAGAGTTGTGATGTTCATGGCATGTCTGAGAACATCTAAGCCTCTAGAACTCCAAGAGGCACATTCTTTTTATTTCTGAATAACCAAATCACAAATATTTTCTAACAGCCTCAGAAAAACAGACAAATGCAACCCCAGTGGAGTGTCATAATGGAAGTTGGGAATCTGTTCAGGCATAATCAGTGTATGTCCCACTCTCAAAGATCTAATGTTAAATTAGGGAACCCGCTTATTCTATAATCCCATAGACTGTGCTGTGCAGGACAAGTGATGGAGACACAGAATTCAAGACTGAGGACACAGACACCATAAAACTATGATGGAAAGAGACATATAAGATGAGATATGAACCTTAAAGTGACAGGAAAAGATGAGTGTTTGAGGGGAATGGAGAAGACAGCTAAGGCTCACATAAATGTGGCATTTGTAGAATTTAGGATGCCTTTTCTCTTCCTCAAGAGAGGAATATTCAACATAATAGGGAAGTGTCTGTGAGGAAAAAGCACAAATCATTTTCATAAATGAAATCCTTCCTCATTTGTTTTTATTATAGTCAATTTATCTCAAGATGTTGATGATATCATGGTATAGTTTATTAATAAAAGATTTATTTAGAAAGAAAAATGTGTATATATGCATTTATAGTCTCTTTGTCTTTGTGTCTGTCTCTGTACTCCTGTGTTTATCTGTCTCTGTCTGTCTGCATATATGTATCTATGTCTATTATCTATCATCTGTCTATCTATCTATCTATCTATCTATCTATCTATCTATCTATCTATCATCTATCTATCTATCATCTATTTATCTGTCTATCTGTCTATCTATCTATCATCTATTTATCTATCTGTCTATCTATCTATCTAATCTATCATCTATCTATC
>OU015752.1:45732311-45759163 GCA_907169655.1 Acomys percivali | reverse complement strand
ATTTATCTATCTGTCTATCTATCTATCTAATCTATCATCTATCTATCTATCATCTATTTATCTATCTATCTATTTATCTATCATCTATTTGCCTACTTATCAGTCAATCCGTCTCCCTCTCTTTCGCCTTCTTTTTTCTGTCCTTTCCTGCCTCTGTCTTTGAGACATAGTCTCACTGTATAACCAAGGCTGGTCTGAGGCTCACTATTTCCTCCCTCATTCTCTCAAGGGATAGGATCCCAGAAGTGTTTCATTCACTTTTCATTTCTCTTGGCTGAAATTGCCTCAAAAGAGAATATGGACCAGGGCAGGGGTAAATGCTTCTATGGGTAAAGGGCTTCTTCCCCCAGAAGGATGCAGGTGTGAGTTTGATCCCCATCACAGGCAGAAAGAACTGGGTATGGTGGTATATGGTTGTCAACTAGCACTGTGGAAGCAGAAACAGGTTAAACCCTGGGACTCATGGCTTCCCACCAACCTTGTTAAAAAACAAAGGCCAAGAAGAGACTCTATTTCAAATATCTAGATGGATTACAGCCCAATAAGAACACTTAGGGTTTTCTTCTACCCTCTACATGCTTACATGCATGCACATGCACAGACCCATGTACCTCTACACACAGGATCTTGTACTGCCATCCCATACATGCCAGAAACAAAAGAGGATACTGAGTATTTTGGGTAAAGACATACCTTGCTTTAAAAGTATCATCCCACACTTCAGTTGGATATGGTATTAAATCATGTATGGCCTGTGATTTCTTATATGTTAGCTGTTCCTCTTGTTTTAAAAACAACTCCAGTAAAAAGGACTCTTTGTGACTATTTACTCAAACTTCTAAAAGAAGTGATTATGATAAATCCCATTATGCAAAAGCTGTAAAACTGTATCTTAGCTTTATTATGCTCTGCATATCTTTGAAACATGATCATCTAATTCAGTAAGTGTTTGTTGTATGTCCAAACATTCTTAAAGATGCAGTTTAGCTCTGGAGATAAGCACATTGGCACAGCTACTTTTCTCTCTTTTCAAGGATAACGAAACTGGGATTAACACTTAAGGAAGTGACTGAATGGATGTATGGCAAGGACAGAGAGGAACATATGCAACCTTCATGGGAGACCTATGCGTAGTGCAAACAGCTCTCACCATTACATCTGGAGCTCAGACCTCAGCACACTACTGAGTTTCTGCCCACAAAACCACATGTAGTCAGTTCACCTCAATCACTTGGCCAATGTGACCAATACAAGGGGAAATACTTGCTACGTCGGATGCCTCTGTGTATGAATGTAAGAGTCCTTCCCAGAAGCAGCCTAGAAGTCATAGACACCTAATGATCTCAACATCACTACCCTGCCAGACAATTAGCCTGGGCCTTCTGACTCCTAAAACACTCATGCCATGTACCCTACACCCAAGTCTCTATGTTCTTGGAAACTCTTCTTTGGGCAGTTTTCTGGCCTATCCTTCAATGGTGCAGGTACCACCACCTCTACCGGAGAGGTAGGTATTACTGGATCCAAGACACTTTTCTCAGAAAGGCAAGTAGGAAAAAAAAAACACAAATAAAAGGAGGTAGGGGACCAACCATTGTTTTCTGTCACACCTCAGGCTACCTATAAGTACATTCAGAAACCTTCATTTCATATTATTTTCAAAACAACAGTAACTTTTTTCTTTAAAAGTACTAAGAGGTAGTGTATTATTTTCAGCTTGTTCTTAGTTTTTTGTCTGTTTTTTAATTTAAATTTATTTTTAAAAATATATTCACTTTACGTGTCAACCATAGCCCCATCCCTTGTCTTTTCCTAGTCCCACTTCCCTCTCTCATCTCCCATCTCCCTCACATAGTCCTCAGAGAGGGGGAGATCTTCTCCCTTACCTACTGATCCCAGCCTATCAACTCTCATCAGGATTGCCTGCATCTTCTTGGGGAAGTAGTCGAAGTGCAAGCAACTGATTTTTATTTTTGATTCCGAAAGCCACGCATTCAATTCCAGCTTATCTCAGATTCTCCAAACCCAAGCACTGCACTATTTGGTAGGAAAAATTAGTCTGCCCTTTGATGGGTGGGATGCTCTGAATGATGAAATGTCCTAGAGGTTCATGTACTTGGTCCCCAGTTGGGGTTGTTGCTTTGGGAAGTCATGGTCCCTCTAGGAGGTAGACCCTTCCTGGAGGCATATTGCCCTGGGGGCTGGCTTTGGGGTTTATAACTTCCAAATCTCTCTCTCCCTCCTGCACCTGATTGAAAGGTTGAGATGTGTGCTGTCAGCTTCCTCTACCTACTGCCTGATGCCACGCCCCTCCCACAATTCTGGACTCTCGCCCAGGAGCTGTAAGTAAACAATGAATTCTTTCTTCTATAGCAGTGGTTCCCAACCTTCCTTATGGTGCAATGGCCTTTTCATAGTTTCTCATGGTATATGGTGATCGCTAGCCAAAGCATTATTTTTGTTCCTACTATATTTCATAACTATAATTTTACTGCTATTATGAATGATAATGTAAATATCTGTGTTTTATGATGGTCTTAGGCACTCCCTGTGCAAAGGTCATTCGACTTCCAAGAGCTCTCAAGCCACAGGTTAAGTAAGAACAGCTGTCCTGTAAGTTGTTTTTTGGTTATGATATTTTATTAAAACACCAGAAAGGTAATGGATACCCCAAGATAAAGGACATGATTGTCATACAAATATGAACCAAATCACATATTTATGCAAAGTACCTTGCAAAATGATTCAGTGTGGGCTGAGGACACTGCTTGTCAGTACAGAGCTTATCAAACACTGTCTATGCACTAGGTTTCATCCCCAGAACCATAAAACAAAAACTTTCCTGTGGAAGATGAATCATGTATGCTGCATTGAAGTCTGTGTAGACCACTTTTCTGTTTTCACATTTGTATGAAAGACTACTGTTTTCACTTTCACCGTGATTTTAAAATTGCTGCAAAAACTTTTTAAAAAATTAAATAACTAGTAAATGAAGTGCAATAGAAGATTACAAAATGAGAAATTAAAAAAAAAAAACTGCTAATGGCATGCAGTAAGAAAATTTCTATTCCAAAGGAGAGCTTGAGGGCACCAACAGCACTTTCTCCTCCCACCTATTGTTTGTAGCCATCATGGAACTTAAGTTTTATCTAAACTATAAAGTAGTTGATTAGATGTTTTCCTCTCCGTTCATAACTGTTATCTGCTCATTAATACTTCTTAGGCTAAAAGTCATTATAACTTTAGCAAGATGTGTGGTATGATGGCATTTTTTCCCATGAATTATTATCCAAGGTATTAAGAATTTGAATGCATTTTCAAATGCAGCATTTTACAATCAGTGTGTTATAAATAAAATTTCAGTGGATATCATACCCTTTTAGAATTACTTTAGAATAGCAAACCAGCAGAGGCAACAATACTAAAGTTTAAAGTAATTATGTCAAAACAGATGCATTCCCGACCTTGGACATGTTATTGATAATTTGTTTTTTATTTACGGATCAATCTGTCTGCCTGCTGCAAGAGCAATAACAAAGTCCATATTGATGACTCCGCTTCCTAGGAATTTAGATGGTATTTATTGTAGCATGAAATATTTAAAGAGAGGAGCATAAAGCCTAAGCATCTAAGGGTTGTAAAATACTTGAATATGTTATAGTAAATCAATAGCTGGCATCAGGAGGGTAAACAAGCACATTAATGTCTCCTGTATACAAAATCACATACACAGGACGCGTCTGTGTGACTCCATGTGACTCTCCCTTTGGGTGGAGACTTTGCAGTGACAGATGGTTTTAAAATGCAATAGTGGAACACAGATATCTTTCTTCATAGTAAAGGTAAATGCTCTTGCTATAACTGCTTGTTTAGTGAAAGACACTGGGACAGGGGACAAGAAGGAACAGGAAGGAGGGGATAAGAAAGAAGAGTGAAGTAAGGCTCATCTGAGTTTTTGGCAGAAGTAGCTATGCTTCTCAAGGAGTGGAGCTGCTGGCTTGCTATGATGATCTTGTTATTAGAGCCATATTGTAATATTTTAGGAAAATTCAATGACAGAAAACTGACATTTCTAATCATTTGCCTTCAGTAGGTAATTTATTAATATATGATAATCTAAAAGAGTTTACTATACCTTAAATTCCTCTATCAGATTTAGGTCACTAAGTCTATCTTGTTTCTCTCATTGAAAAGCAATGTAAAGGAAATTAATGTAGAGTAATAGAGCCAAGGCTGTGATCTGCAATAGGATGACATACAACCAGTTATGTGAGAGATTATGATGCATTCAGAGATGAACAAATGCATAAAAGAATTAAAGCAATGGAGGGGATGGCTGTGAGAGTGGAACCCTGATGAGCAGAAATAGTATGGGGAGATAATTTTACTCTTCTACAGTTATTCACCTTGATATCTGGTTGAAAAATTATGGCACTATTAAAAATCCATTCAGAGTCCCAGGAAGTATAGGATTTCTCTCAAGTGTCTTTGTTTGTCTGCCTTGGAAGGAAGTGGTAGGTACACATTTTCCAATGAACACTAGCAACAGAAAAAACACACAGAGGAAGTTTTTTTTTACCTCAGTAGCCACAAGCAACTGAGTGATGGTTGCTTCTCTTCCTCAGTCTTGTTCTTTTTTGACACCCAGCATAAACATATATATATATATATATATATATATATATATATATATATATATATATATGTCACCAAAATAGAAAATCATCCATGGAAGCCATGGTGTACATGCACACACACACAAACACACACACACAAACACACACACCAAACTTATATTTCTCACCTTACATATGTTGAAAAAGAAATTTCTGAACATTACAAAGCTTGACAGCAGTATCTATTTACCTCAGTCCATATTATTAGTTTCTACTGGCTTTCTTCACTCTCACTAGCACAGGGGGTTCAAAAGGTGTGGTTCACACTCTTTGAATGCACACCAGGGCAGTTAGTCACCCTCCTCATCTGCCCTGGGATGTGTGTCTGTGTCTTCAAACTCCTCCTATACCGCATGTGCTGGTTCCTATCCCCAGCCATCATGAGAAGGGAACCTCCTGCTGGTTTCGTCCCTACCTGTCCCCTCCATTGTCCCTGTCAGGATGGCTCCTAGGAGCTCTCTGGGCTTTTTAGGCCAGAGCCTCCAAACTACTCTCCTCACACACCAGATAACCTTCAAGGCCCCCTCCATCCTCTCGTTCCGTTCCCCTTCCCTCCTGCTCTGACTGACTGGACATAGCTGTCATGGGACAGACAGCCTCCCTGGCCTCACATGCCCTTGATTTATTTGACTTATTAATTTTTCTCAACAACTCTGGTGTTGTGCTATGAAAAGCAGATGTGTGGTATCAATTCCCAAAAAATCACACTATTTTCTGTTTACTGTGGCATAGGAGGATTTTATGGTCTCAACCATTTCAAAGAAAATGTGAAGTTTTAAATTTTGAACTGCAAGCAAAGGGGGGGGAAAAAAACACAGTTTTTCTTTCCCTAATTCCTTAGTGTAAACACTGGTTCAGCTTCAAACACTATGAATATTCAAGTACTAAACAAACTAAATACCTGGACAATTTTCCAAAAGATTTGGAGTAAATATCAATAACTAATTAACGAATAGCTCATTAATTATTAGGGTAGCCACTTGCACACCAGACTGTAGCTTTACTTTATTTGAGTAGCTTAAAGAAATACACACCAGGGGACTTTTAGCACATTGAACTACCACAGAATTTTCTGGTTGAGTTAGTAAAATCCCTAGAAAATAAATCTATGGAGCATGCCCTGAGATTTGAAGCACACTGTCTATTGTCCAAAGGCCACGTGTCTGATGAAAGGAACACTTGCCAGTGTCTCATACTCCCTGAGATTTCCTGAAAGCAAGGATTCACATATAATGGGGTCAATCTTGCTTTGGATCATACTCCTGCTCCAGAGAATCTGTATAGCATCTAACTAACAAAAACAAGAATCACATTGAAACCAATGGTTTGTTGTTGTTGTTGTTGTTTTGTTTTGTTTTGTTTTGTTATTGTTTTTGTTTTTGTCTTGCTTTTCAAAACGGAGTTTCTCTGTGTAGTGTTGGCTCTCCGGGACTCGCTTTGTAGACCAGGCTGGCCTTAAACTCACAGTGATCACCTGCCTCTGCCTCCCAAGTACTGGGATTAAAGGCGTGCACCACCACACCTGGCTGAAACCAGTGTTTAAAGATGGCTGCTTTTCTTGAAGAAAACCATGTGTAAGCATGACGGTCAATAGAGCCTGAAAAGTTGGCCTGTCTTTATATGGCCTGCATTATGTTTAGTCATTGACTAAGATATAAGAAAATTATATTTTAGTTGCCATAAATTAAACCTGTCGGCTTTTAAAAAATAAGACTTACAGGATTGCGGCCATGTATTTTCATCCTTTCATTTCAAAACAAATTTTTATTTTATTATTTCTAAGTATGTATATGTGTATGGGGGAGTATGTGCCCATGAGTGCAAGTTTCTACAGAAATTCACAGAGGGTGTCTGATGCCCTGGAGCTGGAGTTCCAGAGGCCTTTTGAGCTGCTCAACATGGGTGCTGGGAACCGGGCGTCAATCATCTGCAAGAGCAGCAAGTGTGCTTCACTCCAGAGCCATCTCCTGGTGCATCTCTCCATTTTGAACCCACTATCATGAAATCAGTTCAATGTCTTTATACGGCATTTGTCTTTGAAGGAAAGCACTCTTACTAGAACCACTTTAGCTACACCAGTGCCTTTAAAATTCTGTGCCGTCCAATCACCAAGAATGCCTCAGTGGTTGCAAATTGGAAAAGTTTCACATTCTTTGAGAAATTTGCTAAACATGCAGATTGCATGTAACTTCAGCTTTATCTGTTGTACTTTATCTTTTTTTACAAATTTTTTTTTTTACAAAAACTGAGTACAGAGGAGATTTTCTAAGTCATTTTTAAAAGTAGGGCTTGTAAACCTGTCCCCAGGAGAAGATGCCGCCTATGATGTTATGCTCTGTAAGCATTCCCAGGACTCGAGCTGAAGACAAGTCCTGGGTGAAACTGAATATTTGGAAAACTGGCTTTGTAAGTGGGGAACTGTCGGCCAGTCTCACAAATGTGTGTCTATTTTATAAACCATTTCCTTGAAGCCATTTTTATGTACTTCTGGACTTTAGGTGATAATTTTTCAGTGGGAGTATTTGCAGATTAGAAAAACACTAAGTTACTTTTTAAAACCAAAAATTTTTATCTACAGAAAACCTTCTGCCAACATGCTTAATGCACCCTTTGGAAAAAGAGTGATGCAGTTGATTTTAAACTTGTGTTCAGAAAGGTTGCCGGCTATGTGCCTTCTGTCTTAAAGCTGCAGTGGAAGCTTGCATTTTGTGCAACTGCATGCAGTAAAAGACTTTGATAAAATAGCATCTCAGTGATAAGCTTTAGGGACATTTAGACCTTGTTTTTAAAGAATATATTGGATGATGTTTGGTTAAAAGACCTTCTGTTTGTCCGTTTCCCCGGCAACCTCTCTTCTTATCTTTCCTTGTTTACTTCCTAGGCTTTAACTACCTTTGTATATTTAACTCATTATATGATGCAAAGCAAGAGTGTTCTAGAACCACAGTCAAATCCAGAGACTTAGTATCCAAAGTAAATTACAAAAAAACACAACATTTAGAAGCTACGCTTTCTACCATGATTCTGATACTTCCACCTCCCAAGTAACATTCACATTAGTCTCTTCCTATGGGGCAGTGGATGTCATCTTAGAGCTTGTGAATATAATAGAGTCATTAGACTTGTGGATTTGCAGAATCTATTTTTCTCAAACATGAAATAAAGAATTGGATCTTGAAATAGCCAGTAGACAGGCATTATCTAAATAAACACCCAGCATGCTATTGTCTCCAGAGAAGGACCAAGAGAATGCAAACGCGGGGGTGGGGGGTAGTGATTCAGTGGGTTGAGGCCTTCATGCCTGAAAATCTGAGTTCCATTGGTAGAAACTACATGGTGAACTAAGAGAACAGACAAATATAAGCTGACTTCTGGCTGGACATGCATGTGGTAGCATGTACCTGAATACACACACACACGAGAGAGAGAGAGAGAGAGAGAGAGAGAGAGAGAGAGAGAGAGAGAGAGAGAGAGAGAGAGAGAGAGAGAGAGAGAGAGAGAGAGAGAGCGAGAGAGAGAGAGAGAGAGAGAGAGAGAGAGAGAGAGAGAGAGAGAGAGACAGACAGAGAGAGAGACAGACAGAGAGAGAGAGACAGACAGAGAGAGACAGAGAGAGAGAGAGAGAGAGAGAGAAATAAAAGGAATATAATGGCACTACCACTTAGCTGTTTGTATGATGCCACCTTGCATTTCCCACAGTGTGATCAAAACACTAATAGACAAAGTTCAAGTCAACATTTGTCATCAGGATCCTAAGTGACCTCTCCCATCTCATGAGAAACTGAGGGCATTTGAGTGGTAAGGTCAGAAGCCAACTGTTTCCTTCTGATTCCTGCCCTGTTGCCGACCTATTGTGGCCTCTGGTGATATCGTCTTTCAAAATATTTGTCGTGTAACAAAGCAAGTTTCAGGATAAGATCTAGATGTGGTCACGTTCATCTCCGTTCCGTCTAAATATAAGACAGGAGATTTTTCACCCAGTCAGGCATGGAAGAGTGAAAACAACATCTGGGGAATCTCTCGATGGGAAGTAAACCAAATGGAGAGAGGCAGCGCAAAGGATAGAGTTGTATTTCACTAATGGGTACATGCTGTCTGTCAACCAGATGGTTTCTGCAACTGCATCACTGATTGTCACTGTGTCCCCTCAGATCTTCATATCAGCATCTCCCACTCCAGATGTGCTACTCAGAAGTTTCCCGGGAGACATGTGGGAAGGTGCTCTTCACCAGGGAATGTCACATTCAGGTCCTTCCAAACACCCAGATGCCGCTGGAGAAACAAAGGTGGCAACCACTTCCCTATTGGGTGGGTGATCAGGTGGGGGCCTGGATCCTTCCAGAATGAAAAATCGCATCGAATAAAATTTGATGGGGCCTTAATGGAGGTGAATGTTTTCCCATACATGCAATGGAAAAGACACTTCAAATGGCAAATAAAATACCAGACTCTAAAACTGGCAATGGGTAGTGGTTGGTCAGGGCTAGAATGACATATGAACTGGCAAAAACAACATCAACAACAACAACAACAACAACAACAACAACAACAAATAGTAGGCCACTGCATCTCTGCTGTAACAATAGTTATGTCTGAAACTTCCTCAGTGGGGGGCTATAGTTCAGGACATTGCTCACTAGAGGAATAAGGAAGGGAGTCAGGATGCCAGCAGCTGAAACAGGGCCAGCTACTGAGAGATTCTTAGCAGTGTGGGTTTGCCCAATAGCCAACACCTTCCGTCTATCAGACCAAGAGGCAGAGTTTAGGTTCCATGCTGTAGTTTCTGATGGTTTTAATTTTGTTTTTTTCCTGAAGGCAATGAGTGAATTTTCCAGTCACAAGAGGGCCTTTTTCAGATTCTTGGTTCAAGAGTATTACCATGCCAGCAATGTTCTATGGACCAGTCATGGTGACTGCAAGCCACATTGACCTTCGGTGGTTTTGCCATCATTTCTTTAGAGTTTGGATCAAGCTTCTCTGTGAACCTCATTCCTTTTCTTCTTCTGTCATCTCAGAATTGAACTTTATCATTATTGCAAAATGTTGCACAGAAAACACAGTTACTACATTACCATGGCACCTAGGTCATGCCACACAGTGTGACCATATTATTATGGCACCTAGGTTATGCCACACAGTGTGATCATATTACCATGGCACCTAGGTCATGCCACACAGTGTGACCATATTACCATGGCACCTAGGTCATGCCACACAGTGTGACTACATTACTCTGGCACCTAGGTCATGCCACATAGTGTGACCTAGAATACAAATCTACCATAGTCACACCTTTGATGGAGTTAGATGCAGGTACAAAACCCCAAGTCATACCCATTGCTGTAGCCTCTACTGTCAATTTTCCTGAAAAACAATGACACAGACCTCTATCTGAACTGTGACAGACTTTAGACATGTCTTTTCTGGAAACTTATAGGCAACAAAAGCATTAGTGTTAATCAATCTTCCAGTTGTACCTATATAAATGTTAAAACCTGTCCTGGGTTTGCACCTAGCATCTGCTGGGTACCACATATTGCAGCAGGTCCTCTGATGAAGGCTTAGGCAGTGCAGAAGCAGTCTCTGCCTTCCTACAGTTGAAGGTATGGTGCAACAGGCATCTCAGGTGCAAACTTCAGACATCTAGAAAATCACAGCGTCACAGGTACAGGTCACCCATGGCTAGGCATGAGCCTAGGAAAAGACTTTTAAGCAAAGATACTTTTTGGTCACCTGACTCAACATGACTCAAGGAAGAATGGATAGAGAAAAGTAACATAAATAATAAATGAATCACCTTCCCAGGCCGAGTAAGACAAACATCATTGTTTTAGTTGCTATTTATTCATTTATATTTGCCAATTAGTTTGAATGTTTGGATTCAGACACTTGAAAGTCAAGAAATGCATCTTCTAGCAAGTTCCATAGCTGTCACCCAGTATCTTTCATAATGAATGGATAGATGACTACAGAACCACAGGGGATTCATGAGCAGCATTAAGTAAAGCTCCTGGGTAGAAAAGGTGGCATTCTAAAATGTTTCTAGCAATGGAAAACCAGAAGAGTCGGTGGTCCATAGATATTTCATTTTCTGAGTTGTCTTCCATTCACAGACACCCAGCCCCCTGAACTGTGCAGCATCTCCAGACTCCTGGCCCCTGAACTGTCCCGCATCCACAGACATCTGACCCCCTGAACTGTGCAGCATCCCCAGACACCTGGCCCCTGAACTGTCCCGCATCCACAAACATCTGACCCCCTGTACTGTGCAGTATCCACAGACACC
This sequence comes from Acomys percivali, assembly GCA_907169655.1. Lineage (NCBI taxonomy): Eukaryota > Metazoa > Chordata > Mammalia > Rodentia > Muridae > Acomys > Acomys percivali. The sequence continues at coordinate 45,748,201 of OU015752.1, read as the reverse complement.
TGGCCCCCTGAACCATCAGCATCCACAGACACCTGGCTCCCTGAACCATCAGCATCCTCAAACACCTGGCCCCCTGGACTGCCTTGCGTCCATAATTATTCAATCCCCTAAAGAACTGACATCTAATTCCTGAATTGCATCCAGCTGATCCTTCTGCAGGGGTTTCAAGTCTGTTTCCGCCTATATTAAGCACACTGTTGTGTATGATAGGATTAGAAGTTTTTGATGAAATGAATGAATTAAATGGAAATAAGCCTTTGTTTTTGAACTATTTAAAGAAAGGCTTACTTTATTAGAGTATGAACATGAACATTGGCTATGTCTATACTTACATGTGCATATGTGCAGGCATGTCTATCTGTGCATACATGCATATAAAGTTACATATATGGAGAGTTCCCCCATATGAATCCTCTTATGCATATGCCTCATATCTTTTAAATAATTAGGATGATCTAAATGTATACATATTTTATAGACATATTAAAATATTAGCTTTAAAGGAAAGCTAAATCAGTATGATTAAATACTATTTTTGATGGATTCTCTTTTCAAAGTTATACAAGGCCCTTTATCTATTTTTTTTCCTTTTTCTTTTTGGACCATTTGTAATAAACAGCCTTGAGCAAGCTTCACATGAGGCACAGGGCACAGGACCCACTCTGTCAGCACTAGTGAGAAAGCCCAGCATGATTCCGTCTCAGTTTCCACGATCCCTTCCAAGCTGGCTCCGAGAGAGCTGAGCGGCCAGCTAAGCAGCAACAATGCCTCTATTCCCGACACGTGAATAGCTCTCAGTTCTCTGGGTGCCAGCTCTGGATGATGTGGAGCATTCCAAATAGCATTTCACAGGGACCCTGTGTGCACTGCACAATGGCTGGGCCAGCTGGGCCCTGTAGGTGGACCTTCTCAGGAGGTCACTTTCCTCCTGTTCCCAGGCCAGCCCTGCTCTCAGAGATGCCTCCCCTAGGCACAGATTGTAGCTTCTGCTGGGGGGATGCTTGCTGAAGCAATACAGTGTCTCAGGAAAAACCATAGGGGCTTTTTGGATTCCCATGTAGACAGAAGGGGTTGGGGCAGGTGACCTTCCTGAACAGTGGCTCTCAACCTTCCTCATGCTGCAACCCTTTAGTACAGCTCCCCACATTGTAGTAACCTCCAACCGCGAAACTATTTTTGTTGCTACTTCACACCTGTAATTTTTCTACTGTTATGAATGATATCGTAAATATCTGTGTCTTCCAACGGTCTCTTTTGGGATGCAACTTACAGAATGAGAACAGCTGTTCCGGAGCATGGAGATTCCTCCTCAAAGAGGTCAGTCATTGTTGCTAGTCTGCTAGTGACCTCTGGGTCCATGCAGTATCAGTAATGTACCTATTAGCTACTCGATTCTGCTTGAGTCACAACGGGATAGAAACCATTTGTTCCCCAAACATATACTTGGTATTCAATGTAGATTTCTTAGTGTTACGTTACATTAGTTGGCACTGGGAACCACGCCCTCCCTCCCCCAACCTGCCCCCACCTCCACTTAACAGCTCTGTTATTCATTCTTTAAAACTTTAGTTTTCCTGTTTGTGGGTAATATCTCTCTCTCTCTCTCTCTTTTTTTTTTTTTTTTTTTCAGCACTGCAGAGTGCAGCCGAGAGTGGTCAGAACCTAGGGTCCTAATCCTGCAAACTCAACCATAAGAGAAGAGAGGGGAAGCCACGTGGATCACATACAACGCTCAGGCCTGTGAGAGACCAGTGTGTGCTGGGGGCGTGTCCCAGAGGCTTGGGCCAGGCCTTTACTTCAGTAAGGGTTGTACGTCAGCTATGTGACATCTCTTGTCTCAGTTGACCTTAGCTGTTTACACAGTCCAAGAGGAAGTCAGCTTGCTGCTCTGGGTCATGTGACAGGCCCTCTCTAGTCTTGGGAGACTCCTTTTGTTGCCTATTTACCTGGACTCAAACAGCAGGGAGAGCCTTCCCTGCCCTGGACTCGCTTTGTACACTTTGTATACTTTTTACAGGGAAGGGCCCAGGCTCCCACCTCAGCCAGGTTGGTTTGCACTGAGTTTTGCCTCTGGGCACCCTGGACACATGTTTTTCCAGCTGCCCCCTCTTTGGCTCCCCTGGGTGCCACCCCCTTATAATCCCTGAGAAGGGTGTGTTGCTGGCCTCTCTACACCTCCGGACAACACCACCTCAGGACTCCAGAGTAGCTGAGACTAAATCTCCAGACCAGGGGACCTGAGATCAGACACCTAAAGAAACTGAGAAGCTGAGGCCACTGAGAAGGCAGCAGCACCCGACTGCTGCTGACCGGGAACTCAGGGAGAGGGAGACACATCCAACTGGAGCTAGTCTGTGAGTGTCATCACCATCTCTGAGGCAACAAGATATAAATTAGCCATTGCCCTGAGGCAGAGAGCCTTACATAGTCTCAGACTGCCAGCCAGGGACCAGTACAGGAATCTGGCCCCTTAGTAGAAGTTAGCAAATTATTTGAGGAAAGTTATTTTATTTAGCTCAGAGTTCATAGTCTGTGTAAATTGCTTAAGGAATGAGTTAGTAGGCCCCCTCCCAACACCTCTCTAACTGTCATGATGGTATATCTAGCCACTGTAACTGTCAAAAATGCTACTTCCAGCCCTTAGATAGGATCATTCTCAGATTATGCTAATTTTAGGTAAAAAAAAAAAAACAACAACAAACTGAACTAGAAGGCATCAATCCCAGACCAGGAAAACCCACCAATCCCTAAACTCTCCCAAGCTCAGGATTTAAAAATCTCACCAATTCTTACCCTGGAAATCTCTGCCCTAGAAAAATCCAATCTCTCAGAAATCCTATATAAAGGCTGTGTCTGCTCAGTTCCCTGCTGCCTTCTCCCAGGAGCAGAGGCAGCCATTCCTGGATTCCTTCCTACATCTGTAGACCCTCCAGTAAATCTTTATGAGATTTGGTGCCTGGTGTGACTCTCTCATCAAAAGAAGCCAAGAAACAATGAAGAGAAGAAGGGAAAAAGAGAAGAAGTGGGGCATGACTGAGGAGCTCCTTGGCTCTTCAGCTCAGCTGGGGACACCCTCCCTTAGGAGCCACAAAGCCTTTTGTGGAGGAGATCTCCTCTCACAGCTGTGTGGCTCCTGGGCCACCATGTCTCAGGATGCCCTTCCGTTGGGAAACATCATCTCAGAGCTATGTGGTTCCTGAGCTCCACAGTCCCAGGATGCCTTCCTATCTGAGCAGCAAGGCCAACCCCTTTCAAATGGTGGTAACTAGGCAAATCATTCAGACAGTGGCCTCCTTCCTGCTCCTCTCTCTGCTGCCGTTCCTTCTGGCTGCCAGCCCTGCCCCTGTACCCATGACCGTCATCTCTGTACTTCTAGATCTGCAAGCCATTCTGACTGGCCACCATGTGCTTTCCACCTAGAGCATACTGGAACAGTGCCTGCTCTTGTTTTCCTTTTGGACACTAAGATTTGGAAGAGTCAGGTCAGGGCTCTCTTTATCCACAGCACTTTCTAACTGCAACTCGGCCACTGCCACTAAAGGCTGGGATTCGGGGCCAAGCATTCTGTGCTGGGCCTATGGGAGTCTGGAGCAGAACACCCCCAAGGATTCAGTAATGGAAAAAGGAGGTCAGAAGCCAGAGTCCACAGAAAACCCCACAGTCTAAGCAGATTGGAAAGGAGCCAGTTGGCTATGTCTGCCTATTCCTTCCCCTCTTAGCTCCCAAGGAATCCTTTTTCCTTGGGGGGATATGTTGAAATGCATTACCTCTAAGAAGGCTTTTGCTTTAAGCCATCTGTCTCTCTGGAGCATTAGCCTCTCCAACTTATTTAAACAACACCATGCCATCTACTGCCCCCGGCTCAAGTCCACAGAGCTGCCCTCGGAAAAGACTAGGGACGTTTTGATATTCCTGTGTAAATGCAGCTCCATGAGTGCTAATAATTAGCCTTCCTGGGGTGTGCTTGGGGGTGGAGGGGACGTGGAAGCAGCCAAGGTCCTCTGTATCCATCCACCATAAAGAAGAGCTCTTCTTTCTATGTACTCTACTTCTGGCTTAATGATCTGTCTTGGCATTCTGCTGATTTAGCTTAATATCATAACGACCATTTCATTGATGGAGTAACTGCTCTGACCTACCTATGAAAACTGAGTTTATTTTTCTTAGAACACGAGTTCTTAGCCTACTACCTCATAATACCCAAAGTTTGGTTATTGTTCAATTTCTCATAAACTCCCTCTGCCTCAAGTCATAGATGGCCTTTATATCATACTTCTATCTGAGGACATGAAGCTCTTTATTTAATTTTTCATGAAAATCTGATCTTTTGTTGTAGAACATTCTCTTCCATATATCTCAAATTGTTTTTTTTATTGTACCAACATTCAAATTCGTCTCTTCTTGAATAAAGGGGATCTATCTACATTCTCTATGTTAATGACCACAACTACATTTGTCAAAAATTTAATTTACGATTAATACATGAATTCAAATATGCCATATTTACATCATGCTAGCTTAAGCATTCATGGGGTGAAGTTAGACTTTAGTGTTTGGTGGCCAGGTGCATATCCCAAAAAGAGAATATGCCACCGAGTTTGCTGTTTTCATTCATTTCTAGATCTGGTCTAGCACAACCATGCATGGATTCACCCTTTCTCTTTGTAGTGCTGTCAGCCTTGTGCTGTGATAGTTGTCCCTCTAGAGAACTCTGGAAGCTCTATATCCTTTCTATTTTTGCAGCAAATACCAAGTATATACTCCTGTCTAAAGTCCCATGAGCCTCCTCTTTGCTCGTGGTGCCTTCTAGTTGTCCTTAAGCAAGGCATCCTAGGCACAGAGACATTGTTGTTTTTAACTGCCCCTATCAGAGGGCCCTCACAGATGAATACATACTATACTCCATAATCTTTCCCCTATGTAAACACAAGGTGGACGGCCAAAGGCAAACTCTCATACCTGTGTGAACTTCCCTCTGGGGGATGCACAGTTGTCATATTTGTGTCATGAACCTTTTATTTATTTTTTAGCCTCTTCCTTCTGAGTACCCTCACTCTGTAACAGAATTTGGTTACTAGATGTCTCAAAGCCTATTGTCTCTGCTCTCATTTGTGCGGAATTGTTTCTCAATCTTTAGGCTTCAGGCAATAAAATATTGCCGAATAACCCTCCTTCGCCAGTCTTTCTAAGTCATCTCCCTGTGACCCCTTGTATCCTGTCACTATGAACTCAGTTCCATGCGTCACAGTTGATATTTTGAATCTTCTTATGTCTCCATTAAATTAGTGAACTGGCCCTTAGGTGGCTCTCAGGCAATGCTGGCTAATAAACAAATTAATGGCTACATAATGGCTATCTACTGACATTGAAACCATTCGATTAACCTCAGGGAAAGACAGTGCCTGAGGTCAGGATGAGCTGTCGCATCAGCACCAGACTCATTTGTGATCTCAGTGTGGCTGCAGACATCTCTTAGCGGTCTGACCCTTCCTTAAAGACTCAACCAATGTTCTTTAACAGAATGCAGAGTCTGAGGCATGACGCCAGCAGTACAGAGAGAAAGACAAACCATTTTTTTCTTTCATTTTTTATGTTTTTCCATAGGTATACATGTTTAAGTCAATGTTGACATGTTTGTGAGAAATCATGACTGAAATCTCTAAGATGCTGGTGGGGATGGAGGTTTAGGGCTCAGGAGTTTGGGTTGTGGCATATTATCAATGAACCATTACTATGGAGCCTCTTCAAATCAGTCATTTTATCAATGTTTATTGAACCAGAGACAACAAGAAAGTCCAACTTCAGCCTTCTTCCTTAATTATCTAAAAAAATACCTACATTCAAATTATTTTAGCTGGACTTTCCCAAGACTAGGAGACCTGCCCTTCCACATATAGGACATTTTCAAGCTCTGTGGCAGGAAAAGAATGAAATTGAGACAACTAGGAGCAGACAGCTAAGGGACACAGGGTTACAGCTGCCACTCTGCTCGTGGCTCCACATTGAAGCCTAGCTTTAACCTGTGCAGAGACAGATACTTACTGAGACAAGTCTACCCTGGAGCTCATGAAAGCCTGGCCCTGAGATGAGTCTCCTAACCACTGTGTGGGGTACCATTAGTCCTCACTGCGTTTAGCTCTCAGAACACTCCCATCTCCACAAGGACAAATGAGAAAAGAGACAAACTGACTTCAAGGCAATCTCCCAGGCTACAAAATAACAGACCAAAGAACAGACTTAGAAGAACCTTAAAAGGACAAATCTAAATAGGTGGCTGGGGGAACTCCGGGGATTGGCAACAAGCAAGGTTCCAGGAAGAGCTTACTGCCAAGGGGTCCATGGTACTCCGGTACTTGTGGAAGGGGAGCTCAAAGAGAGAGGTGCTGCGCTGAAAGTTGCCATACCAAATGTCGCCCACTCTGGGGAGACACCACCTTTCCCAGTGCTAGCGGCTGCTTTGAGACCTTCTCTGAGGGAGCTGAGTTAGTCTTCTGGGGCCTAACTTAGGACAAAGCAATAGAACCTCTGTGATTTATATGGGACTCTTCCCACTTTTTCTTTCCACCTACTCCCACCTGCCTTTCCTCTTGGCTTCTACTAGAGGCCAGGTTTTGATCACACCCAAGGAGAAATCATATCACATGCCTTGTTCTGTGCATCAATGATTTGACGTCGCATGGTTTCCTGTGTCTGTGATAGTGTATTTCTGAGGTGCTTAAGGAATAGACTGTCCAAAATCTTGCCAGAAAAATAAAAACACTGAGATAATGAATTTGACTAGCTCAGTGAAATCCCTCAGTAATGTAAACATTGAATAAAATGTTACATTGCATGCCATTAATATCCATAACAACTTTTCAATGTAAAAAAAAAAAAGTTAAAGCAGAGAGATTAAGGGAAAGAAAACCATGCTGAAAGAAGAGACTTTGAAATTGTATAGAAAGTTGGCTCAGGAAGAATTTGAGCCATTTCTTTGCTCAGGCAGTTCAGCAGCTGAAGAGACATTGAGAAAGGGCAAGAAAGAACTGAAGAAGTAGAGAAACTCTATAGCACATCCTCATGTGGTGTAAGAGCCTGGCTGAAAATACTGGATCCCTAAAATCCTAGATTCCCATACCCCTGGATTTCTATAGCACCGGGTACTCACACCAACAAGTCCCTACCTTACTGAAAGACAATGTGAAAGAAAGCTACCTTAAAAACTGCAGCCTTTTGGGAATGACTTCAAGGCTAGTCTTTGGTCTCCCTTGGGCCCCTAGCTCCTCTCCTCACATATACCTGGTGCTGAACCCCGAGGAGCTGAGCTAATGGGCCCACATTTCAGGGGTCCCACCCTCTCCTAACTGAACCCGTCTCCTAAGGTATGGGTCCTTTGTTTCTGTTCTCTACCGCTGCCCACAGAATCCCAGAGGCTGCCTCTTCAGCTGATTAGTTTTCACTCTGGTCAGTTCCACCTTAGAGCTGTCTCTGATGGAGCCTAGACTGCTGCTACACATGTCATTCCTCTGTGTCAGGCAGCTTCTCTTGCCCCACTGGGTACCAGACACAAGGAAAGGGAAAACCTCTCCTTTGTGATTTGGGGCATTTCTCTCTGATAACGTTTTGTTTTGGCTTGAGGATACACTAGATAGAAACTCTTGTCACCAGGACACTTGCCCTTCTTCCTCCTGTCTTTGCCTACCACTGTCATCTCCTACCCCTCTTGCGAAAGTCTCTCTGATTTCCTGGCTTTGCTCATGACTCTCCCCCACCTGTTTCCCAGCTCACTCTTGGAACTCACTGTCTCTCTCTTGCTTGCCTGCTGCTCCACAGGGTCTTGATTTCTCTCCCTCCCAGGACGCAGAGATTTCTTTAGGCCTCACTGTCTCACTGCTCACCCTCAGCACAGCTCAATGGCCAAAGATGGCACACTCGATTGCCAGCTCCTTAGAGATTGTAACAACCTCTGCCATTGCACAAGCAAATGATCCTGTTCTCTTCTCGCTGAGCTTTCCCAGCTCCCCACTCTCCAAAACCTCCTATTTCTAAGCCTCCTTTGCTCTCTGCTTCAAACTCTCTTGAGGCCATTATTGTTTAAGCTTGCTCAGATCTCTGTGGTGGTGTTGATGGGTCATCAGTTTAGCAGCAGCAGGCCGACCTCAGCCAGCTCCTCCCCTAAAGGTTGCAGCTTCTAGTTACTTGTCATATGTGGAAAACCTTATTTTTCTTAGAGGCACTAGGATTTCTGCTGAGAAAGGACTCAGACAGGCCTACCTTGCTGACAGGCTTCATGCTGAGGAAGACAAACTCACAGAACAGGTGTCAGTGTGATAACAAACTCAAGCTACCTTGCTGGTATGAAATTTACCTTTATTCTTGCTTTTACTTTTGCTATTCCTTTACTTTAAAGAACTTGCTTTTCAGCAACTTCTCTCAGGAACCAAGCACCTATGTCTCCTGATAAATACCTGGATGTTTCTAGATGAAAGAGAAAAGTTTAAAGTTTATGGAAGTTGTGAAGGTCCGAGGAAGTGATTTAAGGTTATAAAAATGAGACTTAAAGAGGATACATATAATACTAAGCCTCCCAAGTCCTTGGATTTTGGATTAAACTATTAATCTAGGTTTGGTAGGAAAAACAACAACAATAACAAAAAACTGGTCACTATCATCATAGTCAGGAGTTCAATTTAAGTTTCTTTTGGTTGTTTTCTAAATACAGACTGAAGGGAGCTTCTTGCCTAGCATAACTGTCCTCTGAGAGGCTCCACCCAGCAGTGGACGGAAACAGGTGCAGAGACCTATAGTCAAACATTAGGCAGAGCTCAGGAGTCCTGTGGAGGAGTTGGGGGAATGACAGAGGGACCCAGAGGGGACATGAACTCTACAAGAAGACCAAACAAAATCCACTAACTGAGGACCATGTGGCCTCACAGAGATTAAACCACCAACCAACGAATGGACTTGACCTAGGCCCCCGATTCCTATGTAACTGATGGGCAGCTTGGTCTTCATGTGGATCTCCTAGCAAGCAGAGTGGGGGCTGTCCTTGACGTAGACTCTGTGGCCTACTTTTGGATCACTTTCCCCTACTTGGGCTGCCTTTACAGGCCTCAGGGAAAGAGGATGTGCTTATTCCTGATGCAACTTGACAAGCCAGGGTGAATTGAGGGGGCTCCCCTTTTCTGAGAAGAAGGGGAGGGAGAAAAGGGGTAGGGGAATAGGAGGGTAGATCCAGGAGAAGAGGAAGCAGGGGCAGCAACAGAGGTGTAAAATGAATACATTAGTTTTTCACCCTGTCCAAACCACACACTCTACCGTGCTTCTATCACACTGGCAACTCTTCAAGCTTGGCTTTGCTTTGGCTCAAAAGTGTGAGTCTCCTCCAGCTGTGTTCAGACGCTCCTTAACTGCTTTTTCTACATTGAGAAACTAAGGGCAGATTACAAACAGTTGGAGTGCTAATACAGCTAAGACTTTTAAAAATCTATTTTTGTAAACTTTAAAAATTTAAGTTGTTAAAAGTCAGACATTTTTAAAATTTTTTTTTATTTATTAATTTATTCTTGTTACATCTCTATGGTTATCCCATCCCTTGTATCCTCCCATTCTCCCCTCCCTCCCATTTTCCCCTTATTCCCCTCCCCTATGACTGTTCCTCAGAGGGATTACCTCCCTCTGTATATGCTTATAGAGTATCAAGTCTCTTCTCGATGACCTGCTGTCGAAAGTCAGACATTTTTAAAAATATATTTTATTAATTTATTCATATTACATCTCAATTGTTATCCCATCCCTTGTATCCTCCCATTCCTCCCTCCCTCCCATTTTCCCCTTACTCCCCTCCCCTATGACTGTGACTGAGGGATATACAAGGGGAAGTCAGACATTTTTTTAAGAGTTAAAAAAATGTAAGACATATAACTTTCAGGGTTTTTCAACTTGGATCCGTCTGACACAGGTTGAATGTAGACCAGGATCCCTGGCTTCATAAGTCCTCCTGTCAGTCAACACCTTAAGCTTTCCTTCCTACAGCCTACCCCTGTGGGTGGGCTATTTCCCTTCCCTCATCTTGGTGATCTTTTCCACTCACCCACCCCCACCATGACCATGAGATAGACTCCAAAGTTTCAAAGTGTACACCCAAGATAAAGATCTTCCCCTAAGGAAACACACCTCCATTACTAGTGGGAATGCAAACTTGTACAACCACTTTGGAAATCAATTGTTTGCTTTCTCAGAAAACTGGGACTAGCTCTAGCTCAAGACCCAGCAATACCTCTCCTGGACATATACCCAAAAGATGCTCCACCATACAGCCAAGGCATAGCAGCCTCATTCGTAACACCCAGAATCTGGAAACAACCTAGATATCCCTCAACTGAAGAATGAACAAAGAAACTATGGTACATTTACATAATGGAATACTACTCAGCCCTCCTGATGGGACTGCCTTCTCAGGCCACAGGGGAAGAGGATGAACTCAGTCCTGACGTGACTTGATAAGCCTGGGCGGGTGGGTAGGGGGGCTCTACTTGTCTGAGGAATAGAGGAGGTGGGAGGTGGAAGGGAGGGAGGGACTAGGAGGAGAGGAGGGATGAGGGCTATGACTTGGATGTGAAGTGAATAAATAAATAAATTAATTAATTTTAAAAAGTCCTTAACCTCCTTAACATTACTTTCTTCCCCTAGTCCATAACTGCTACAGTAGATTTCCACTGAGCTGACAGACACCATCAAGGAATCAACTGTGATCCTGCAACTGCTTCAGGTGGCCTGTGGCTCACTAGCCTGAGGTGGCCCTGTAGGCCCAGATGTTTTCAGCCACTGCCTAAATCCCACCCTCCAACTTTACCCATATTCCAGCTTTCCTGGACCACCACGATGCTCCCCATCTTTGAAGTAGTTAGAGGAGACTACACCATCCCTATCATCATCACCCAAAGGCTGGGATATTAGGTCTCAGGCTGTGAAAATATCCAGAAATGCATTCCACCTGGACTATAGAAGAATTTCTTGTGGTTAGATAAAAGCCAACATATCTCAGGAAATTGTGAAACCAGTTACCATTTGCCAAAAGAAGTCATTTCCTTTCATTCTGTCAGAAGGGACATGTGGCTACCTGTGGTGCCTATTAGCATATATAGCTCATGCTGGCTTTCAGGCTCTCTCCATATCACCAGTACCTGTGACACATTTTAAAGTTCATGCTATCATCCTAGCCATTCTCACTTTCTCCCCTACCCTAAACTCCCTCCAGCTTATGGGCTTCCCTGCCCCAGCTACTCATTCTTCTTCTAACTCTGATATTCTATTGTGTTCTGTCCTGTCCCTGTTCTGTGTTCGTGTGTGTGTGTGTGTGTGTGTGTGTGTGTGTGTGTGTTCGTGTGTGTGTGTTTGTGTGTGTGTTTGTGTATACCAATGTCTATCTCTCACCTCTTTTTCTCTCCCTGTATTATTCTCTTACTCACACTCTATTCTCTATATCACACACTCTCTTATTCTCTGACTCTCTCTCTAGCTGGGCTCTATTCTCTATCTCTTAATAGTTCAATCTCTCTACTATTTTCTCCTGTTCTCCCACTTCCCATGCCCAGTCTGTTGTCCATGTCAAGTCTACAGCTTCATCTCTCTGCTCTTGACTCTTGCAGATTCTTCTGGCTGTTCCCTCTGTCAAATCTACAATAAATACTTTCCCAAATAATGGAGAAGTCACGTCAGTGGTCTCTTTACCACTCTCCTTCACATACACCTATGGCACTGAAGTCGGGGTTTTGGGGGGCGGGTGGAAATCTACAGCATTAAATTCACAGAGCACTGAGTTCTCCACAGAGTATGTCCCTGCAGCAATGAATCCTCACACCATTACATTGTCAGAACACATGAACATACAGAAGTATGTCAACATTTTCATCATCTTCTTCTTTCTCAACATCAAGGATCATCACTGTCAATTAGAGAAGTCTTCGGTCAGAGATGTCTCAAACCAGTGAAAAAACAGGAAGCAGGAAATAGAAGGATAGGATCCTGACTTCCAGACTACACTGAATTCTGCTGGCTAGCAAGATCGAGATCCTGAAACACAGAGGAATCCTGACTAGCCAATGGAGTCATTATGCCCCTGTTAAGTGTTTTTTTATGTGGATTGCTTTAAATCCTATTCAGTGTGTACCCTGGAGGAGCACCAGCATCCTTGCTACACTGTGGACAGAGTGTTAAGGTTTGGTACCCAGCCCATTGCTGTTTCTCAGCAAACAAGGAAACTGAATGCTGTTCTGAGTAACAAAGAAAATATTAAAAACCAAAGAAATGCAGACAGAAGTGCAACTGCTTGAAATCTGTCGGCCCGCTATATGCTTCCTGGGAAATCAGCATGACCCACCACCTTTAGTTCTTAATTGCTGAGACAAACTGCATCAACAGACACCCAGCTGGGTTGCAGCTCCTTTGTGAGGGGCATGAGAATGAAAGATAGCCGACTTGCTAAGTGCCTTAGGGCTAGATGGACTCTAGCAAGTTTACAGCAGGCTGTAGGCACAGAGGGTCCATGAGGACACATTCCTTCCATCTGTTTCCATCTGTTCCACCCTCATGGTCAGAAAACCGTAGTCTAAACAAACCTGCAATCACTTATGATTCAAGTCCTAAAGAAAACTTTTCTTTAAAAAAAAATAGGACTTTGAAAATTGAAGTTAAATTAATGCAAATAAATAGAAAAGAGCCATCAGCTGGCTTTATACATGGGACATCTGGTGACACATCTGGCTTTTCTGTGCCATGGACATTGACCTTCACAGTAAGGAGTATATATTTCAAGGAAGCTCTGAGAGCTGGGTCTTCTGTGACATCCGGGACATGTCTGTAAGTCAGCAAATCAAACCACAACCCTAGGTTTGACCACACAAGGAGTTTCTTCCTCAGACAGTTATGTTTCTCTCTGTACGTCCTGGGTACTCACTGTTCACACTGAGACTTACTAGATCATAAGACTCTGAAGTGTGGCTACCCTGACATGGAGGTGAGTGGAAAGAAAGGTGGCTTCAAGGGCACATGGCAGACTAGTTGAAAACTAACCAGGTCCCAGCCACATTGTAAGGGATAATTGGTAAGTCAGCACTCAGTACATAAGCTGTGATGTAGCTACCCACCAACAGTGATCAGGAGGCTGGCCTATTAGCAGGACCTCCACCATGTGAGCATCTACATGGATTAACTATGAGGACATTTGGCAGGAGTTCCCCCTGACAAGTCACTTAAATTCTAGAACCCTCATCTTATTCCTTTTATTCTCATGTGTAAAGTGAGAACTTTAGTCTTTTTTTTTTTTTTTTTTTTTTTTTTTTTTTTTTTTTTTATCCACAGAGCAGCCTTGGAAAAGTTAGTCCGTCATGCACAAGCCACAAATCATGGACCATAAATACTGTAAGACATGTATGATTGCATCCCAGCAGAAAATAATAAATTTAACTAAGACATGAGAATGTGTTATTATTATCATTATTATTATATTATTTGGTAACTCAACTTCATGGTTCTCATGGAACTGTCAAAAAGTCTGACACATATGACAAATAGCTCCTTGGGAAATTAAATGGGTATAATTCATCTTTTTCTCCAAGGGTTAAGATTAATATGTATTTTTCGTAAGTCTTTAAAGCCATGTGTCAACAACTCAAGTGGTTATCACTACAGCACAAGTAAATGGTACCATAGATAGAAAAGTATGTCCCTCAGCAAAGTACCTAACATTAAGAGACCCTACGCAGCCCACATGCCTTTAACAAAATTCCTTCAGGCCAGATCACAAACTTTTATGGCTCCTTAGCAAAATCTGTTTGTGCTGCCTGATTCAAGCTCTACTGTACCTGTTTGTAAACACATGCATTGTGACACACAATACAAGACATGGCAGCCACCATCTGAACTGGCCTCTGGAAGCACACACCAGGTCACATAACATATCTTCATTGTGAGGCACTAACACATGTTTCATGTTGACTCAGTCTCAGAAAGTAGAATCTAAATAGGCTTGGTAGATCTCCCAGAGCATCTGAAAGGGTTGTGTGGAAGAGCAGTGGCCCTCGGAGAATATCCAGCTCCCAGAGTTGGCTCAGGAGAGAAGAAAACCCCACTGGCACTTCATCAGTAATGACCCAACATGAGTGGTTAGACATGGCAGCCCAGCTCAGACCCCAGATAGGTGGGGTCTCCTTCTCTTTGACATTGTGATTGTACCACACTGTCCTATAGCACGCAAACCCCATGCCATGTGACAGCGGGCATAAAGAGTTCCTCTAGTTGTAGGAGTAGATATTTGCTGATTTTAGAAATCTACCCTTAAGTCCATTTTAATTGTTTATGTCAAGCAAATTCCATTATATTCATTAATCTAATTATTATCTCATGCACTGCATCATATGATGGAGAGCATAGGCAAGACATAACTTTTTGCAGGGGGGAGGATAGGAAGGAGTCAGTATTCTTGTGTGTGTGTGTGTGTGTGTGTGTGTGTGTGTGTGTGTGTGCATGTGTGTGTGTGTGCGTGTATCTTAACATCCAGATGCTGCCCATGAACTTCAAGGCTTTAAGCATCTAGACAGGGTGACTTTCCATGTTTTTTTTTTATGAGATTAGTATTTATCTAAAAAAATAAAGGTTAAAACAGAATGTTGCACAAGTATCAATCCATCCGTTTTCCTTAATTCTCTTTGCTTTAGTATAAGGTGTGAGGCTCTCAAGAGGCACTCTTTCTCGAGGGGAAAATATCATTCTTTTGTAATTCATACCCCAGGAATTCTTGTAATACAGGAAGAATGGCAAAATGACAAATGCCACAGGACAGCAGCTTCTCAAACAGGGATATAAACAGGTATGGGAGTGGCCTGAGAACAATCCTCTCCTTTTGTTTCCTGTACTCTTTCAGAAAAACACCACTACTATGGAGAGAATGTTTTGGGAGAGTTTCAGGTCTAAGTTCATATTGCATTATTTGATTGGTGAAAGTTCTTCCTTCTGTGCTGTGGCCCAGGAAGAGAATCACAGCACCAACTGCAGTCCTTGCTTTCCTTGAATGACAATCCCTCATATTGGCCAGCTCATCCTAGCCTTTTCAGAGATGTGCCCATGCTAGACACCTCATGTCCCCTGCCTTCTCCGCATTCTCCACAGATCTAACTCATGCGGTGGGCCCCTTTCTTGTCTCATGTGTGTCATAATTACCAATGTCAGGAAGATTTCTTGTATCTCCTGTTGCATTGCCATGACTCAAAAGCACCTGTATCTTCCCATAACACTGGAGGAAAAGCTTTGAGGGCCTCACCAGAGGGTACTCCCCAGTTCAGGTTACAACCTCCACTTCTTGTCACTCCCCCACTCTTCAGGACCTTGTCCTTGGCCAGAAGTCCTTTTGCTCAGCACCTGCCAGCAGATCTTCCTGATGCCTTGAAATCTTTTCATTAGCTCTGCTCCCAGCCTTAGGCATGCCCCCCATCTTAGCCAGGCTCTCCACTTTAGCCATGCTCCCAACTCTAGCTGTGTTCACAGCTCTCACCTACTTTTTGCTCTTAAAGCTACTTTGTTAAGGATGTGCCTTCTTGATGCCTGCTGTTAAGATAATCCACTCCCTCAGGCTCTGTCAATATCATGCTGTCATTGCTCACATGACATTGACCACATGCCCTCTGCATATGCAGCTACTCACTGTGAGTTCTCTTCCTTCCCAGACACAAATTTCCCAAGGACAAGGGAGCTGTCCCTTTGTTCTGTAGTCTGTTCATGGCATCGGTAACTGTGCGTCAGTCTCACATCAGCATCTAGAGTAAGATCCTGAAAGTTTGCTATCCAGCATTTCATCCACTAGAACATTGTGTGTGTGTGTGTGTGTGTGTGTGTGTGTGTGTGTGTGTGTGTGT
>OU015752.1:45675263-45724537 GCA_907169655.1 Acomys percivali | reverse complement strand
TGTCACACGCTGCTCCAATAATACATCTACAATACATCTCATCAATGCTGTGGATCAGGGAAGTTCCAGGACCATCTAAGGAGGCAATTCTTTAAGGAGCTTTACACTGGCTTTAGGACTCCACTATTTCTTAAAACTCTTGGTAATTTGTGAACATAAGGCACCCCATTTCATGTGTACTATGCCTTAAAAACTATAAAAGTGGCTATGGAGATAAGATTGGTTTCTTAAAAAATACAAAATTGCCAGCTGAAGTAAATGAATCTACAGTATAAGGGAATTGAAATAAAGAGCTACACATGGCAGGAGATTAATAGGAGTTTTGACATCAAATATTAATGCATTTATTAACATTAATCACAAAAAACAGGAGGCTTGGATGACTCAGAAATGAAAAAAGCAGATATTATCAATGGGGAAATTGCTGAGAGAGAGAGAGAGAGAGAGAGAGAGAGAGAATGGAGCCAGGAGAAAGAGCCAATAAATTTAGCTGTGCACAGCAAAGTACACCCAGACAGCTCCGTGTCAGACAAGAGTCACACCCTGTGGAGATGGTGCTCCCTGGGACACTGACTCTCCATACATTTTCCAGCGTGCAAGCCTTTCTCAAAAGAACACTTCTCAGAGTCTATGGATAGTAACCAATAAAGAAGAGTTTTAATGCATCTAAGTAAGTTACTTGTTAAACAGGAAACATTGATGAGGCACCAACTGTAAGTTGAATTTCACTCAGAACTAATCAAGATGAACTCAACAATACTTATAACCAAGTCTGCATGGGATATAGAGTCCAGAGCATTCAGTGTCAGTCAAGAAGACAATGAGTAGATGCAGCCACCATCCAGCACCACCTCTGTATTCCTGTGTTCCTCTGCAAAATTTCTTAACAGTGAGGAAAGGATTCCTCTATAAGCAAGAAGTGGTGAAGAAAGGCTACACAGGCAGCCCTAGCCCTCTTCTTCTCACGGCACCACATCATCATTCTTCAGAGAGACCATTATAGATAAATGCATGACAGGTGTCACTCACAGTATGCGAGTACTTTTCCAGATGGCTTCTTCTCCCCTATGTGTCTGAGAGCTCCCAAAGCTTCTTTGGAAATGTCTACCTCTGATTTATAATGCATAGTGGTGTTCTCTTTAGCTTAGAGAGTTCTTTCTTATTGGTAGACAAGGAAGCAAAGGTTTTAATAACTTACCACAATCACAACAAATATTCTTGTTAAATGATACTATTGACTTCTGAAAAGTCATGTAGCAACACAGAGAAAACACATTACTACCTGTTACATGTATATAGGTTGTTTTTGTAGAGTATTTTGCTCTGTATTTTTAATATTGGTATATGTTACTGTAATGTCCTTGTGATAGTGTATTAACATAATTGTTGACTTTGGAATTTAAAGTATTAACATAAACAGAAAATGTGTCCTCTGAAAGTCAGGCATGCCCACAAAACCGCTTGTGAAGGTTATGGAATTTTAGCATGTCATGATTCAAAGTTGGCATATCTTACTTTGCTCTTTGAGAGCAAGACTTAGAAACATCGTCCTCCTCACAGCACTCCACATATTATCATTACACATGAGTGCTGGTAACATGCATGCACATGTTTTCATTACATTTTGAACCTGTTTTAATATTTTTATATTAATTTATTTATTCACTTTACATCCCAATCCCTCCTCTCCTCCCAGTCCCACTGTCCCTCCCATTTCTCCATATTCCCCCTCTCTACCCCTCCTAAAACTATTTTAAACTTTATTTTCTTAGATTTTTGCCCATGGATGTATGTGTGTGTGCATGCGTGCGTGTGCGTGTGTGTGTGTAGGCTTGGTGTTGATGTTAGGAGTTGTCTTCAGTTACTCTCTATCTATTCTTGGAGGCAGGATCTCTCAGATAAACCAGTGGCTCTCTATTCTAGGTAGTCTATTCAGTCAGCAAACCTGCTCCATGACTCTCCAGTGCTAGCATTACAAAAGAGCCACCACACCTACCCAGCATTTGTGCGGGGCTGTGGATCTGAACTCTAGTCATCACATCTGCGTGGGTGGCAAGCAATTCACCTTGAGTCATGTCTCAGTCCATTAAGTGGAAGAGTTTCTTCACCTGGTAACTTGCAGCCTTCAGACACTGTTATATTCACATACATTTTTCAATTCAGGCAATAGGCAGACAATTTTGAAAGTAGATAAATATACTTATTTATTTGAAAACTAAAGCTCAGCGATCATATGCCATCCCCTTTGCAAGAAACAGGCAGTGGCTTCTCAGGGACAACCCTGGTCATGCTCTGTGTCCCGATCTGTGTAAACTTATAGGTACATCTGCCTGTGCCTAGGGACTTCCTCAGCAGGAACAGGTCTCACATACATTTCCAGGACTGCTACTCAGTGTACACCATGGTTCACCATGATCTGACTTGGAGCTGACTTGGGAAGGACACACTCAACACTCTGGCTCTTCCATTCAAGCCACAGTGTCAAGGATGGATTCCATAAAGGAATATTTTGATGGTGTTATCACTCTACTATCAATGCAAACAGGACAGGTTTGGGCTCCTCCTCATATCTAGGTCCCCCTCTCATCCCTTCAAAGCTTCTCCATGAGGACCTCATTGATATTATTTCCTTCACAATCTGTCTCATGTATACTATTCTAGGTACCACCCAGCTCACATTTTCCTTTTTATTATATAAGGGTTTCCAACTGATAACACAAAATACATTATTTCCCTTTTGCTTTTTTTTTTTTTTTTTTTTTTTTACTTCATTTAAAGGCAAACGGCTTCACTGGTTTTTGTGACTAAAGTCGGCCATCAAATCAAGACTGACTCAGAGTGGACATCAGATAATCAGGCTTGGAGGAAACTCCCATTTGAACCACATTAACTAAGAATATCAATTAAAGCTCAAAGGTATGCTGCTGCCTCCCACACAGACACATATACAAGACAGTTGCTCTATAGCAATGTGAAATAAAATAACCATTAACATTTTCTTCAAGGTTGCAAAATACAAATCACCAAAACACTAGGAATATACATTTTATATAATTCCTGATTATTTCATGCTTTTTCTTGCTGTATCTAGCGCATTATGTTTGTGTAAAAAAAAGAAAAAACATTCCGTAGTATGAGCATTTACTATTATTATTGGGGAGTCCTTGGCATCTCCCCCACATAACTCAAGTTCTATAGAAAGGGGAGAAAAGTGGAACTCTTGAAATTTTATCTTGTGATGTTACTGTAGAATTCAGAAGAGCTTCCTTAAGAGATGTAGGTCAGTCCAACGTTTCTCTCTCATTATGCTGTCTATTGCTTGCGAAAGTGTGGCTCTGAAGGTTGTGACAGCCTTGCAGATCCACTTGATTGTGAGAGGATCTGATAAAGCACCCCTCGAACTATAGATTTTCCCACCTTGCCAATCCCGTACCTTTACCTTGAAACCCTGAAGGTCTATTAAAGTGGGCACATTTGGGAGACCTTGTTCTGAGCTCGGTGCTTGTAGCTCTTCCTTGCTTCTGTAGTTTGTTAGGATAAAGTCAAAGGACTTCCCTGAACAGAAGTCTGCAATGTGGCAAACAAGAAACTATCCACAGACATGTTCAGGGGAAAATAGGAGCAGTCTCCAGTGACCCAGTATTAAATGATGTTCATGACATAGGTCCCCTTGCCTTGAGTGAACTTCTGGAGGGAGATGTCCACACCATGGGATAGTGTAGCCAGAGAATTATGCAAGATTGTGTAATTTAAGCTTAACTTTTATCGTCTCTTATATGGACAGCCAATATTTTTGACGTTTAAAAATGACACAGTCTATGGTATTCTGTTATAGCAACACAAATAGGGCAGAAACAGTCAGTATGGAAACATGATCTCCTGCTATATTAAATGAATCCAGCCTAAACTTAAGAGTTTTGAAATTGTCACTCAAGTAACTGAGACAGAATATGTGTGCTTCCAGAATTGCCTTCAAGACCTGAAGATGGCATCCTCATCTTCCCAATATACAAAGCAGGTAAACTGTGAGACAGAGTTTGACTTTCATGGTTTGAGTACTGCCATGATATTTTTGTAGAATTATGTCTATCGCACATGAGGCCATAAAGTATCCATCCAAATGGTAAAGCAGGCTTTTCCAAACTGAATCAGTTGCTGCTTCAATAACATTTCTCATGTAAGGTCTTAGTAAATATTGTCTTTCCAACACAATTCCCTTCTTTAAACAAATCTAAAGAAACTTCGAAAAGATAAACCTGTAAATACATATAAATATGCCAGTAACTCCACTATTCCTTTTCTCTGTTAAGAAGCTTAATTACACTAGGTGGGAAAAATATCATCTAGAATATGCCAACATCGTGTTGGTATTTATAGGGGGTGCCCACCATCATAATGAGTCATGCACATTCAGACAATGCGGACTTAATCACAGCTCAGTTTCTTCTGTACATGACATTCCTCACTGGGTGTTATTGGCCAAATGAATTAGACATTGATGGTTCTTAAATCACAGATAATGACAAGCCTATTTTTAGCTATTGGACTTAAATTCAAGCCGGCACCATGCAGGTGCTCGTGAGAAGCTGTTCCCACTGTTTCCTTGCCAATTTTCTGAAGGATACCCATAAATCAAATGCAACAAAGAATAATGGAATGAAAGGACACACACAAAAAAAAAGAGGAAGGAACACATGGACAGTAAATGGCAAGTAATAAGTCAGAAGAGTTAGCACTGCTGCCACAGGAGGACATGAGAGATTTGTTTCCTTTAATCTCATAAACACCACTGTTTTACATAGCATGTTTATTTAGTGTAACATTAGCATTTGGAAGGATTGGCCTAACTGATTAGATTCCTTCTCACTGAGCCCTTATCTTCTGCAGGATAGGGTCAGAGAAGAGCTCAAAAGGAATAAGGCACCCATTCCCATCCCAGACTCAAGGATTCTCATGCAACCACACAAACAATATGCTAATGTTGTAGTTTGGATGAAAATGGCCCTCATAGGCTCATATTTTTGAATACTTGGTTTCCAGTGAGTGAAACTGTTTGAGAAGGATTAAAGAGGGTGGCCTTGTGGGAGGATGTGTGCCACTGGGGCTGGGCTTTGCAGTCTAAAAGGCTCATGCATTTTACCATGCTCTCTCTACTTTCTGACTGTTGTCTCAACATGTAAGCTGTTCACTACTGCTCAAGCTCCATGCCTGCCAGCCTGCTGCCCTGCTCCCTACCATGACGGCCATAGACTCTGGAGTTTTAAGCCCCAAATTAAGATTGCTCTTCTATAAGTTCATGGTGTCTTTTCACAGCAATAGAGAAAGGAGCTAAGACTGATAGTTATATTGAAGTAAATTGTATAAAATTTTACCTAATAGATTTATTCAATAAAGTAGCACGAAGTCTATCTCTTATTGCCAGCCCAGAGCAAGTCAGACAGGTTTCATTTCTGTACAGAATTTCATACCTTCTTCCGGGGAGACACTGTGACTATTCATGTGATTGAAAAAGAGGGGACGAGCTGCGGAAGGGACAGAGAGGAAGATGGCAAGATATACAGGTCAGAGGCTGCTTGCAAGCTTGAAGTAGAACCGAGAAGTAGGACCTGCTATAAAGCAGACCAAGAAGAAGGAGCAGACATAACTGCTGGGGCCAAATACAGGGGGCAGTCAGTGGCAGAGGAGGAGGCAGCGCACAAAGTCCTTCAGAACATACCTTCCTTGTACTCTTCCTCTGAGCCTGGCTGACCTCTAACCACAGGCTCAGGTATGTGATCCAGAAAGAGATGTAATTTCCACATGAAGCAAGCCATTGGTACCAAGCCATCCAAGAAGCTTGCCTGGGTCATCATTTTAAAATTGACCATCTCTCCTAAAAATCTTTTTAACACAGGCTCCCTGTACTATATATGAGTCATAGCTGATTTGTAACTTAGGGCAAATTACTAAAAGTTTGACCTTGAGTTTTGAATCATGGCACTACATTTTTAAGCATGAGAAGTTTTATTGAAAGAGACTAATATCATTCTGCCATGTATTTTAATTTTATTAGACTGGTCCTACTGTACCCTCTCTGCTATGGCTTATTATTTCACAATACACTTTTAAATGATAACTATTTTTAACCATCCATTCAAGGGTTGAATAATTTCTCTTAGAAAATTAGATATTACCATTTTTCTTCATCATGCATTTGTACTTTAAATTGATTATGAATTTCTTCTTTAATAGTTTCAAGATTGCACATATTTCTGGCAATTTTAAGATTTCCAAGCCCATTTTTTTGAACATAGTTATAGCCAAAGTCCTTTCAATCACATTTCTTTTAAAAATTAGAAAACAGAGACAAAATCTTTTTCTGTTGTCTAAGATTGGGTAGGGTGAAAAATTTGTCCCATTCTTGAAGAAACCACAGAATTTTGTCTCATAAAGCATGGGTAGGGTTGTCTTGGGTGTGATGAGTCACTGTTCCCATTATGGGAACACTGGAGGCCTCTGCCTTGATCTCCTCATGAAAATTCAACCGCAGATAGCAGGAGCCATGTCAGCTGTGGCAAAGGCAAAGTGATGGGGACCTAACTCGCAGCTGGTACTGATACCCAGCTGTGTGACAGAGAGCTTTGTTCTCCTAAGTCTAGGTTAACAACAACTTCAGTCATTTTGAAGATGCCATTTAAAGATGAAACAATGTGTCTGCTTAGGCTACCTGAAATACACAGTAGGCACAGAGGAGGTGCATTAAATGGTGGGAATGCAGCCCACACAGCAAAGGAAGAAGAGAATCCAACAACCACGAGGTGCTGAAGAGGGCTCGCTGGGGTCCAACTCCACTGCCCTGCTGCATAGTGTTTTACTGTACAGTGTCTCCATTACGATTCAGTATGGTCTCATTGGGCTATGCCACTGCATCATTTGATGTTCTCAGACCCTGTGATCTTAGCCTCTCTAAGCGGCGTTGAATGAATCTTTGCTAGTCTGACTTTTATTCTGCTTATGATGAATGAAATTAAATATTTCCATCTGTTGACCAGGCATCCATTTCCTCTATAAATTGTCTTTTTTATGGTTTATCTGATTTCTCTACTTTGGATTTTAGGGAAATTTTGTATATTTTGAACTTTTATTAACAATGAAAATTTTATTAGGTTAATTTTTAGTTCAAGGAATGTGGGACTTATGTTTACTGCTAAAGGCAACAGGAAGCTACAGCATGATGGGAAAGTGGCAAGCACATTAGTAAGTTATTAGTGATGCTATTAGTTATTAGTAGTAAGTTTATTAGTTAAATGCTACTTAAACAGTGAGAAGAAATAGCTAAACTATTCGTTTATATTTGCTTTTGTTGTTTCGCTTTTGCTTTACTTTTACATGTTTAATGTTGATATTTCCTCAGACTAGGTTTCTATATTGTAGAAGTAAAAGCTCTTTAGGCATAAGCAAGAATATCTCTGTGCCAATCTTTTGCTTCACAGCATCTTTTATAATTTTACCAGTTTTCTCTTATATAATTAAGGCTGAATTACAAAGGATACAGGAGTCGAGAGGCCCCTTTTATCCTGAAGCTTAGCACTTTAAAATGTTTTATGACTCTTTAGTCCACATTTATAGTTTCTTTGAAAAAGGACATCTTCAAGTTAGTTTTACCCCCACATTAAGGTAGAAGTATCATCTCTATTGTAGTTATTATTCAATTGTGTTATTTTTCCACTGTGCTTTAAATTTCTTAGTGTTTATTGCTTGTGAAATACACGGTGTTATATTTTCTACAAATCCTGATGTCGCCATTGCTGCATCACTGAGAATGCACTTGGTTTGGGGATACATTGCATTTAGGCTCTTAATCACGATCTTTTTGGTAAGTTTTACATAGGTCTTTCCTGTCTTCATTAAGCATTTTTTTGAGTTTACTCACAAATTTATTTTCCCTGCTGTTTAAGTGGGGGGGGGGGGGTGTACCAGAATATGGTCCCAGCAGTGTTTAGCGTACACACGTGTTCTTGTTGACATCTAACCATGGCTTCAACCACTGCCATCATCACAGTGTATGTGTGCTGGTGACACAGGCGTGACCAGTCATACCTGCCCTTCCTCTAATGCAGCTGTAAGAGGTTTCTTGTTTCCATCTATTTGTTGAGTGAAGAAAGCCATGTATAGAGAGAAATAGTATATAACATATACTTATATCTGTCATCTAAAATAACCAACACCATAGAGGGAAAGAGTAGAAATGTTACCATGGGATGGGGCCTGGGGAGTGCTGTTTCTGGACAATTCTGGATACTACTGAAAGCTGAGAGTAGACTTAAACCTTCCCACTGCACACATAAGGGGAAATAAGTGTTGTGACAGATGCCAGTCTGTGGTGATATTTTCACAAAGCCCATATTTGTCAAAAGAGCATGTTATGAACATCAATTATATACTAATCTGTGCAGACAGCATAACTAAACAAACCTAACTGGATTCAGTGGGTTATCATAAAAAGTATGTATACTTGGGTGGAGGGAGAGTGTTCTGAGAGAAGACAGAGGTGGGTAAATGTGGTATATATGGATTTCTAAGAAATACAGAGAAGTTTGAAAAAGAAAAGTGAGGAATATTTAAAAAGAAATTCCATATGTAGAATATACACAGAACAGAAAGAACTAATGGAAAATATGGAAATATAAATAGAAGAATGAAGTATAAGTCTTTATTTCCCCCAAGTCTGTGAAGTTCATAGTCTATTTAATACACTGTAACTCTTTCTTATTACATATTTTTTATTTTTAGATTTGTACTTTTCATTTTCTTTTTCTTTTCTTTCTTTTTTTTTTTTTGTTTGTTTTTTTTGTTTTTCAAGATAAGGTTTCTCTGTGTAACAGCTCTGGCTGTCCTGGAACTCCCTCTGTAGTCCAGGCTGGCCTCGAACTCATGAAGATCCACCTGCCTCTGCCTCTCAAGTGCTGGGATTAAAGGTATGTGCCACCACTGCCTGGCCCATTTTGTACTAATTTTTAATCCCACGCTTTCTCAAGTTTAGTGTTAGTTCATTTACTGAGGGAATTACCAGAATAATATGTCTTCTGTTTGTACAGATTCTTTTCCACAGTCACAATGCTTACTGTAGAGGGATTTAAATCCATCAACACAGTTGCTCTGATCACATCCAAATACTTCTATGTCTGTGTGAACTGGCTGGAATACAGGCATGCCCTTTAACCCCAAACAATGATGTCTAATTGAGGGACAGATAAAGGGATGATCAGAGAAATATTTGACAGAATAGGATACACCCAACTCTCACCAGAATAGACTGGAAAGAGAGACTACTTAAGAGCAGTGCAGTGAGAGAGAATCAGTTCAGTCAGCTGAGTTTAACACAGTTGACTTCAGATGGAGAGCATTGAGTTCAGTTCAGTCAGAGAGTGGGGAGTTAGTACAGTTAGTGAAGTGCTGTGGAGGTGAGCTTGTGGCTTAGTTCATGTGGTTCAGTGCAGGTCAGCAGGGGCAGCTAAAGTTATAGAATAAGAAGGAGCCAGAAGACTAGAACAGATTGCTAGAGCTAGTTTGGGGCCAAGCAGAGCATTTCAATAAGAAGCTGCAAGAAGCCAGATTGAATCAGTCAACTTGGAGATGAGTTTGAGCCTGAACATCTGAATTGTACCAGCCAGTCAGCGTTCAGAAAGAATTAGGAAGGGAGAGCTTATTCAGCAATAAGCCTCTGGGATGGCAATTATATACGATGAATAAAAGATACTTTTACTGTTTATAATGGCTTAGGTGTACTTCATCAGGAAGACACAGGATTGGCTAGACCCTCAGAGTTATGAAATGTAGGTGAGGTGATGGTGAGACCTTTCCCCAGAAGGGCTTCTCCTGTGTAATGTTGTGGGACCCTTCTGTAAGGTTGAAGTCTGGCATTTCCAGAGAGTCTCTGAGCTCAGTATAAGATCATAGACTCTATTTCTCGACTGTGCTCCCTCTCTGCCTGACCTGGGAAACCCCAGATCCTCCATGGAGCATCACTTAGTCCTCAGGGAGATTACAAGCCCAACCTTTTCTTGGTAAGAAACCTGTTCAGCAAACACCTTGGGATACCTGGAAATACCCATCCTATGCTAATAAGATGCCTTGGATTCCAACTAATCGCTTTTAACCATACCTGGATTTCCCCCCCCCCAACCCCCACCCATTGAATAGTTAAGTACAAAACCTGGCTCCTGCCTCTGCCACTCAGTTGGCTGGTTTGGAATGAGGCACATAAACCAGTCACCAATTTGAACAAATCATGTCTAGATCTTGTTGCCTCCTGGCTCAGGTTTCAGAGCCCTGAGATCCTTTGATTCTGTGCTTCGTCCTTAATTGTCCCAGAGCATGTACTTCCTGTTTCATGCTCAGCAAAGACCAAGCTTTCTGGGAAAGTGCCCAACAAAGCCCAGGTTACTGCCTGAATCAGAACAACATAATTTCTGTGTGCTTGGCAGTGCAGGAGGCCTGGGAAATGGTTCCTGGGCCATCTTTATAGTATCTAGTGTATGCTCAATATTGGATCCTCCTTTTTTCCTTTTCTATTTACAAACTCTAATACTATAGTAGCTGTTCACCTAAATCATATACTTTTTCAAAACAGAATTTTGATAGCATTTAAAAGCATTAAGTTAGAAAGTATTTGTGCTGAGATATTCAGAATCCTAAATGTTCTCAGACATAGAATTTGTCTGTAAATCTAACGCAGCCTAGTACAGCAGAAAAATAATAGCCTTAGGAGACCAAAAGCCTTGTAATTGATTTTTGATTGTTTCCACTGACTAGCTCCATGGGCTTGGTCAAGTTAATTATCCTTTCTGAGCCATCTGTAAAGGAGGACGATGATATCAAAGTAAGCCTAAATGGTATGCCCTGTGCAGATGAAGAGCCTCATGCCTGATCATCAAGGGCTTGTTCACTGAGCCCTAAGTCTCCTGAGGAGGATGGCAGCTATTAGAATGCCCTGTCTTCCCTGAAATGATCTATAAGAACCGGACTCCAACTGTGCTGCAGGGGCACACTTCTGCAGCACATGGAAAGACCTGATGCTTATAGTTTCATGTGGTTATACCTTAGTCTTTCTGCCTTTATAGAAGATGGAGAAAGAAGCAGACGAAGGTTTCACACACCCCAAAGGCTTGTGTTTAGTGAAATAACTAATGGACCAAGATGCTACAGAACGAGTTTTCCTGATTGCCTCATAAACTCATTAATAGTGCCCTGAAGCTACAACTTCGATTATTCTGGATCTTTCGGGAATCACAAGTATTTTATATTTAGAAAGAATGGGTCCTCCTAGTAGTTGGTAGATATCAGGTAATGTTTCACAGCATCTGCAGGCATAATTTCCAAGGTGATTCTCTACAAGATAAGGAGACCAGTGCCTTCAGGCGGACACATACTAATGTCCAAGGTGTGGGGACACCCAAAGCCCATTCAGAACAGTCTTTTCTACCACTTACTTTATGGATTTGAGTTCATTAATCTCGTTTTTTTGAGACTCACCTCTCAACATATCATAAATCTATCTCATAATGAAGTTCACAGTGCAGGAGGATGGACACAGTATTTCTATGATTGGATCCAGGTTTTCTCTGTAAACTTCTTGTTGAATCACAACTTTAAATGAGACAAAACATGACCCTGGGTAAGCTACAGATGATGATGTCCAACAATTCTAGTTACAACATCTTATCCCCATGAGAATATTGTTCAGAAAGTGGCTGACACAAAGGTCTGTGGGGCCAGAGACAGAGACTTCTGAATATCCTGAAGGCTTCATAAAAGACTAATTTTGGACTGACTGATTGATGCCACCATTATTATCAACTAAACAAACACACAAAAGAACAATACTCAATTCTGAAAATGGTAGTAAAATCCGAGAAAGCTTTGCTTACTGTTTTTACAAACTACATGCATGTGCACTTTTAGATTTAAAAATAGGTATAAATTATAGGTTTAAATTTAGGTATAAATAAGAGGTTTAAACATACTATTATTAAGTAAAATCTTGTAATAATAATGTGACACTTCAGATAAAACACTTTTTAAATTAAATTTGTCTTTAATTCACACATAAAACATGCTATATATATTTATTGGATAGTGCAATGCAATCTCAAGTACAAACATTGAATTTTATGGTCAAATATATCTAATGCTCAAAAGCATTTTTTTTGTGTGTGTGATGAAAAGACTCAAGCATTTAAAAAATCTTTTTGAGATACAAGCTACAGAAAGTGTCTTGCTGTTATTGTATATACCTGCATTTCAGTCCACTGACCAAGCCCCCTGCATCTTACCTTCCCAGCCCCTGGAATCATCCCTTTACTAAGAATAGTTTAATGCTTTAACAGTCTACAGATGAGTGGGAGCTGACAGGACCCTCCATGCTGTGCTGGGCTTGTTTTTTCTTATTCCATGAACCTTGATGTAAATGACAGGATTTGATCCTTGTACCTGGCTGATTGTATCTGTTTACATCTTGGATAAGAATGACCTGGTTGTGTTCATTATCATTAACCATATTTGAAGGCAAACAGTGCTATGTTCTGTAATTTGGTTTGAAATTTTCAGTGTGATGTCAGCAAAGAAATTACAAAGCCTCTTATGGCAGAATGGACCCTACAACCTAAAACTCTCTGTATGCACGTTTCCGCACCCAAAGGTCAGATGCCCAGACATATATGCCAGCCCTTTTTAAATGGAAACTGTTTTGGAGTTCATAAACTATTTCCCATGATAAATCCCTCCTTTCCTGCTCAATACAGTGTGAAAGAGTGATGTTTTCTCAAGACCAGTAGTGTATGTGTGTGATGTTCATCACCACAAACTCACCCACTCCTCTGACCTACTCATCCTATTAGTAGAGCTTATTCTCCAAAGTAGACATAATCATTTTTTACTTAAGCCACTCAATATATGATAAACAGTGTTAGTCACCAAGTTGAAAGCTTTTACATTACATGTTATAAAATGGATGGTGACAGATTCTCATGAAATGGACATAAAATTAATAGCACAGAAAGCTTTATAAGTTTCTAATTCAATCAAGTAGCAGCCACTGAAGTCCTAGAAACAATTAATTGAGGGTAGAAAAGGAAAACAAACAAGTGATCTTAAAATATGAGTTACTGGTTTGAATATATTCATGTAAAGTCATCTTATGATATATTATTTGGTTTCATCATTACATACCAACTTCAAAAAATTGTCCTTTGACCTCCACACATGTTCTTTGATACTCATGTGCCTGCCACCTCTCTCTACCTTTGTCTGTGTGTGTGTGTGTGTGTATGTGTGTGTATTACAATATATGCATGTGTATGTACATATGTATGCATATGTACATATTTATATATATATGCATGTAGATATGTATACATAATAAATATTTTACCAATTAAATGGGCACTTATATAGATCATGGTTAGATAAAATTCACAAAAGAAATTTTTTAACTGATAAAAATAGTCCACAAATTTAAAATTAGTCTATTTTTCATCTTCATGTTTTTCTTTTAGAAAACAATAAACAATTGATTTTTTTTAAAGGAATCATAGTTATGCATTTGAGCCATGGTTACATACATGCTCTCATTAAGAGTCTAAAACAGTGTGATCTTCTAAATATTTATAATATTTATAAGCCAGCAATGAGATTATTATCTGAGAGATTTTGTGTCTTTCTTATAAGTCAGATGAAAAATTGAAAATCACTGAAACATGAGTATACAGATGTCAGGTAATAAATGAAATGGTAATAAATGACAATGTTACATTTATTTCAAAATGGAAATGGAATTTAGCAGTTGGAAATATATTGACCCAGCATGTTAATAAAGAGGAGAAAAACAGTAATATGTAAGATTTATTCTTGAATAAAATCAACTATTTTAAAATATAAAAAGATAATTAGGCCCATGAGATGGCTCAGCAGGTAAAGGTCCTTGCTGCCAAACCCTATTCACTGAGTTTGATCCCAGAGACTCATATGGTAGGAAGAACATGTCAACTCATACAGGCTGGGCTCTGTTTGGCCTCCATATGCACATCATAGTACCCACCCATCCACCCACATACATACTCATACATGAAATTAAATAAATACATAGAAAAAATAAGTACTCAAAAAATAAGTACTCAAAAAAGTAGATAATATTGTGTATGGGCACTTAGCAGTCATGTGTCTGGCGATTGGTTTTAACTTTTATGACCAATACAATAATAAGCAAATTTAAATATAGTATTTTTATCTTCATATTTTTTCTTTTATTAAACAACAAACAATTGACTTTTTTAGAGGAATTATTGTTATACATTTGAACCATGGTTATATATATATGTTGTCATTAAGAGTCTAAAACAGTCTGATACTCTTTATAATATGCATAATATTTATAAGCTAGAAATGTTATTATATGCATGCAATATATGTATATATGACAAAAATAAGTAAAAATTTAAGGTATACTAAATCAGAAGCCATTCTCAATAAAGTCTCTAGGACAAGCTGTGGCTTTCATTAGTGTTGACTAGCATTGGGTTTCTTCTGGTGCTTTCTGATGCAATGAAGTAAAAGAATAATTTACATTGGCCTATGGGTATAACCATAGATATTTTATAGCATCCTGGTGCTAGTTAGCTATATAACTGCAGTGTTTGTAACTAGGGACTAAGGCTCTTCACCCATGGGCTCCAAGCCAGTTGACATCATCAGGTATGAGTTTCTTCTCCTCGGGTGGCCTCACACCCTCTCATGGAGCAATTGTTAGCACAATACAGTCAGCCAGGCAACTGTTGCAGCAGGGGCCATATGTCCCTGGCAGGTTGTTCTGTAGTTTGTTGTGTTCACAGCTGCATAAGACCTTTGATTCTTTTTCTTCCCTGGAAGCCTGCAGAGCACCTTTCTGACCCTTCGGTGCTGCTAGAGCTAGCCAAAAGGAGGACACTTGCAGGCCATTCTCACCCATTCATAGTATCTTACAGTCAATGTATATGGTGTTTTCAGGATCAAGATTCTCTCAAATTTCAATGGACAATTGATAGGAGTGGCAAAAGCCTGCTTTGGCAGGCTCACTGACCAAGAACTTATTATGAGGTCTCCATTACTACCACTGTAATTTTTTAATACCCCATGGTTTTTAGGAGTATGATTATTGAATCTCCTTAGTATTGCAGGACACCTCCCATCCCTGGGTCTCTGTAGACATCCATATGACATTTATATATTCCCTTCTTGCAGCCGAACACTAACTCCTCCAGTCTTCCCTTCCCCAGCCACGTTTAAACATTCCACCCCTACTATCTCCCGCCTTGTTTTCCAGGGTTTGTTTTGTTCTGATATCCTTTTCCCTAAAGCATCTTTCACCCAATGGCCCCTTCCACTTTGCTGAGTTCTAAAGGTACCCTAATTTAATGATTCTCACTCTGTAGCTTGTGACCTTCTTGGGAGATCAAATGACCCTTTCTCAAGGGTCGTATATCAGATATTTTGCATTATCAGATGTCCACATTAGGATTTCTAACAGCAGCAAAATTACAGTTATGAAGTAACCACAAAAATAGTTTTATGGTTGGAGGTCACCACAACATGGAGAACTGTATTAAAGGGTCACAGGATTAGAAAGGCGGACAACCCTTTTAAAACACACAAATGAAGCATAATTTAAATACACACATCTAAAGGTTCGATGTCAGAATGTACATATGGCAGACAACATGCAGTGTTTGCTTTTTCTGTTCTCAGTAAATTTTTCCATGTTTATCCATTTATTTGCAAATACCACAATTTCAGTTTTCTTTACAGTAGCTAAGTAACGTATTATTATGCACTATAATTTCATATATGCATTA
The DNA here is from genome assembly GCA_907169655.1 of Acomys percivali. Taxonomy (NCBI): domain Eukaryota; kingdom Metazoa; phylum Chordata; class Mammalia; order Rodentia; family Muridae; genus Acomys; species Acomys percivali. The sequence continues at coordinate 45,708,671 of OU015752.1, read as the reverse complement.
TTCTCTGATGCTATCTGGGTTGATTCCTTGTCGTAGCTATAATTGTTAATAAAGCAGCAATGAAAATACATAAGGGTTTCTGTATAAGCAAGTAGAGTCTTTTGGGTAAACACCCAGGAGTGTCAGAATTAGGTCACATATATTCTAGTTCTTGTTTTAAGACACTCCATAGTATTTTCTGCAGTGGCTGTGCCAGTTGTACGCACTCAACAGCAGTGAATACAATTCCCCTTACTCCTCATCTTTGCCAGCATTATTGTCTTAAAAATGACACTTTTATATGTATGATAGTTTTGTGTGCATGTGCGTGTGCGTGTGTGTGTGTGTGTGTGTGTGTGTGTGTGTGTGTGTGTGTACCACATGCATGTCCAGTGTCCATGGAGATCATACAAGGGCTTTGAATTCTCTGGAACTGGGGTTACAAATTGTTAGAAGCCACCATATGGGTGCTGGAAATTGAACCTGGGCTGAGATTATTTTATGTATGTAGGGGTGCACATGTATCTGTGCACCACATGCATGCAGTGCCCAAGGAGATCAGAAGAGGGCATTGGATCCTCTTGAGCTGGAGTGAAGCTGGGAACTGCAAGAGCTGATAGTGCTTTTGGCAACTGAGCCATCTCCATTCCTTACACTACATATTTTAATACCACAAGCACTGCATACTGTGGAGGCTCACTGCATGAAGCACTGCAGACTGTGCAGGCTCACTGCATGAAGCACTGCAGACTGTGCAGGCTCACTGCATGAAACACTGCAGACTGTGGAGGCTCACTGCATGAAGCACTGCAGACTGCGGAGGCTCAATGCATGACGCACTGCAGACTGTGGAGGCTCACTGCATGACACACTGCAGACTGCGGAGGCTCACTGCATGACACTGCAGACTGTGGAGGCTCACTACATGAAGCATTGCACACTTGGAGGCTCACTGAATGAAGCATTGCACACCGTAGGGGCTCACTGCATGAAGTATCTTAAAGTAGATTTGAAGTTAAATAGAAGTTAAAAATAGTTTTAATTTGTATTTCTACAGTTGCTAATGTTCTTAACACTAATCAGAAATCATGTGTATGCAATTGCCAAAAAAATTCAATGAAATTTATTAAAAGTAAATACAGTAATGAAATATAAACCATAATTATTTGAAACATGAAATAGTCATTAAATTCAGAAGAAACAAAAAAATAACTTCACAACAATAACAGAATAAACAAATTTTCATTAAAGGTGTATGTAAAAAAATAATTCACATTTTATATATACCAGAAATAAACATTTAGAAATTTAGTAGAAAGTATATAATGTTCTATCAATAAATAGAACAATAGCAATGAGAATTTAAAATAGTCTTTAAAGTAAGTTCAAGAATTGTGAAAAACTATGTCAAAGAAATCATAAGCCTCCATTATGAACAAAAAAGTGGTGGCTTCAAAAGGTGGTATATAAATGTGTGCATCTGTATTTGTATTTTTCAATGCGTTAAAAGTATAAATATTAGTGCTGGAGAGCTTTTTCAGCTGTTAAGAGCACTAGCGGCTATTGTAGAGTAACTAGGTTCAGTTCTCATCACCCACAGAGCAGGTCCTGGTTGTCTATCAACTCTAGTTCCAGAGGCTCCATCCTGTGTTGCTGAACTCCTTGGTCACTGCATGATGCATGCAGTGTACAGGCATACAGTCAGGCAAACCCACACGTACATAATATATATATATATATATATATATATATATATATATATTGATTTCAGCAATGGAGCTTTTCCAGTTGTAACAAAACCTCAATGATCATGCCCACAGATAAATATGAGGCCCTTCTGGCTAGCATAATGTTTCTTTAACTTAAATATTGCAATGTAAAGCCATGCGCCTGTGTTTTGTTTCTGTCACAAGTCCTTTGCTTTTGTCCCCTCCTGATGCTGAGGATCATGCAGAACACACTACAAAAAATCCTGGCATAGAACTGTGGTTGTTGGATTCTTCTCTTTCATTTTATGTGTATGAGTGATTACCTGCATGTATGTCTGTGTAATATACGTGGCCAGAAGAGAGCATCAGATCCCTCAGAACTGGAGTCACAGGTGGGTATGAGTGCTGCAAACAGAATGTCCTCTGCAAGGGCAGCCAGTACTTTTAAGCATGGAGCTATTTCTTCAGCCCACTCTCACTACTACATGTTTTTTTAACACTGTAAGAACTGCACATTGTAACTATGAATGGCAGAAAGTATGCTATGGTTTTGTTTAATAATTAGCGGATTTTATACCCAATTGTTTCTTCATTTTATTATGTGCAGACAACTCTGATTGTAATTATGTGCTTCCATATTAAATACAGAAGTCTAAGGATAGATTTTAGCATCTTAATGTCTGAAACCAGAGGAGATTTCCAATTTCAACCCGATGTAAATTCAGAGAACACTTTCAATGGACAATGGAACCCATAAGGGAGTGTAATGCAGATGTAAGGTTATTCTGGAAAAACTGCATCCATAACATTGGATTCTGTGCAACTGAGAGACAGAAACCAATGTACCAAAAAAAAAAAAAAAAAAGATGGGAATCCAGAAACTGATGACCTGCAGAGGCACATCCTCATCCATGGCATCTCTTCCCAACAAGATGGATCCCGAGCATCCTTATCAATGTGCCAGAAGGGTCCCCAGTACAGTGAAAGAGAGTAATGGAAAGGAGAGAAACCTGACATCTGAATGCTAATTGGGTTTCTATATTTGTACAAATTGATGGCTTCAGCTATGCACAAAACAATTATGACCTGAAGTTAATATTAATTAGAGTCTCCTTGGCTACCGTTTTCCTCCTGGGTCAATATATTGTTAATTCTCTCATGAGAAGGTAATTATTGTAGTGGTAACTGATGATGTTCTTGCTTGCGGTGGGTCGGAAGCACTCAGATGTGGTAAGGCTGTCTAGGTTTGTAAATATTTCATAATGTCTAGAGAAATATGCAAAGTCATTTGTAAAGTTGGCTTTTATTTGCCTGAAGAAAAAATTCAGCTCAAAAGATGAACTTTCAGAAGAGCTGTGTGATATGAATATCATATACAGTAACCTGAAAACATTTCTAATTCCTCAATACAAGAGAAAAAGAGGAAGGATAGCAGGCTACCAAGAAGAGACTTGATACTCTATGAGCATATAAAGGGGGAGGAAGTCCCCCTCAGGCACAGTCATAGGGGAGGGGAGTAAGGGGAAAATGGGAGGGAGGGAAGAATGGGAGGATACAAGGGATGGGATAACCATTGAGATGTAACAAGAATAAATTAATTTAAAAAATGGAAAAAAAAAGAAAGTTCAGGTGGAGCTGAATTCTTTAAGCAACATAACCATGTTTCAACAATTAAATTCAGTAAATTTCCTAACAGCACCTTTCAATTAAATACAACTTTGAGAGTAAAATGTGTTGGTTAGAGGCTTGTGATCATTCTAAGATGACATAAAAATTAGTAGGACAAACATATCTGCACAGGATAATAGTTCTCAGCATATGTGTAGGCTAAGATGTGCACTGTTTGAAAAACCAGACATTGTTTCCCATCCTATGCTTTAATCACGTTAATTCAGCTGGGACATGAATGCTGCATGTCGCAAGCCATTTAATGATTGTAAACTAGCCTGGGCTCATAGTTTCTGGGTGTCAAGCTCAGGTTTTACCATCCTTTGATCCATTCACTCAGACTCTTGCTGCTGTTTCAGTGCTTGCTCTATCAAGTTTAACAGGGCAGCTTTGAACTAGAAACCACACACACTAGAAACCACTCCTTATAAGTGTATTGGAATAGGCAACAGATCTTTAACTATTTTTTAAAGACCTCTGTCTCTCTTTTTTACTGAACAGTCTTGTTATTTTTCCTCTGGCCCTCCTAAAGAGTGTTAATAATCTTTTTTCATAAAGTGGATGTAAAGTTTTGAGGCAGACATTTTGGGGTTCCATGGGGGGAACCAGAGGGAGGTGGTAGCAGGTGATATGATCAGACCACTGGGCAGAAATGAAATTTTAAAAGACTAAAAACCCCTCACATATAATAGCTTTTCTCTAACTTATTCATAAATGGGCATTACATATTGACTATGGCTTTATCACATCCACCTCCTTGCTTAGCTGTAGACACTGTCCAGTTCAGCCAAATATTATTGTAAGAAATTAAATATGAGTTTATCAGTTAATAAGGAGATGTTTTAGGTCCTCATATGTAAGACCTCTCTAAAGCACTGCCAAGTTTATTATGAGAGAATTTTAGGCCACATCCAAGTTGTGTATGGTTGGTGTTTGATCAAATGTTTTAAATATCAGTGTTATTCATTTACTCTTCCAAACTAATGTGCTGCTCCTGGAGTTTGTGTCATAGATGGAGCACTGAAATAGTTGATTCCAAGAAATGGAGACCGAGTGATCTCCTTAAGGAAACAACAGGTTGGGCTGAAGAAAGCTGGTTGGTGGGCATGGTGCCAAGAGAACAGGGTGAAAAGAATTTAGGCGTTCTTGAATCCCACAATGCATTTGGGCATCACTTTATGATTAATGAACAGCATAGAAAAATTTATGAGAAGAGTAGAGGATTAGATCAGTCTTTTAGAAATCCATTTCTTTGTACAGAAACCACAGTGATGGTAGTGGGCTAGAAAGTCATGCTAGGAACCAGCTGTTTATTGCCAGTCATACTGGCACCACCTTCCTATTTCTCTCATGACTCCCTTTCATCATTGCTTTGTTTGTAGTAGTTTTGAAATCTTTAAACATAGCTATGGTTTATGGAAATGCAACTCTAGGTTGTCTACCCCTGTCATCAGGAGTGAGTCTACCTCTACAGCATCAGTGCCATCACTGGTAGCCATGCATAGGATGACTTTTCTGAATTCTAGAATTACCTCTGCCTTCCCGGGCCACCGTGATACTCATTTGCAAGCCAAAGATGTGCAATTTAGAACTCCTTTCTTCAATGTGGCACCTCTCCACATTGCTCATCTTCCTTCTCCTGACCTCACCAAAGCTAGAGATCTTGGGCAGCTGTCTCTGAGCACCACACCGCCATGAGTCCTATGTCCCTTCAAGCTTGTTATGACTACAACAGAACTAACTCTGATACTCTCTTGAAGGAGTCAGATCTGTTCACATAGTCAGCTCTTGTATTGCTCTTGTATAGAAGGCACCTGAACATACTCCCAATACAAATTGGACAGAAAGCATTATATGCACAGAAACTCCCACTGTCAGTACGCCTGGGAGTAGGCCAGTGGTTGAGATTGCTCAAGTAGAATCTGTTCTCCCAGGACACACAGTTCATGCACCTACTCACTGGCCACTGCTCTAGGACTTCCTTTCCCTCACTCATGGCTTTGGGGAGTATTGAAATGATTCTTACCTAGAAAGAACGACCTAGAACCGTCATGAAGTATCTACCCTCTTCTTCAGTTTGACGCTCTGCAGGAGAGAGCACTTTAAAATCTAAGCTTTCCTGAAAGGCCAGAGTGTTGGAGGAGTCAAAGGCAATGCTTTGGAACATCTGCCATCCTGTCTAGAGCTAGGAACACAACCTCATTGCATGTCCTCCTTGTGGACAGGAAGATGGCACTGGGGTGAAGTGACATAGTGTGTCTTAGGATGCCACACTCATGACCCAAGGACTAACTGCACTGAATGCCACAGAGCTGGATGGAACTGAAATTGCACTTCCCAGAGTCTCCCCAGGATACCAGGAGAGCCAAAATGGGCAATGGAAAAAATTACCATTATAGACACATTGAAAAAGAGAGGAAATGGCAAAAAAAAAAAAAAAAAAAAAAAAAAAAAAAAACTCACATGCCTGAGAATTTCTCTTTTCTAGGATACTTAAATTTCAAGCCTAACTAATTAGATGGAGAGATTAATTTCTATAACTATTAACATGAAAATTAATTAGTCTACCACTATATCACAGGTTTGCATCACAATAATTTATTTGACGACTCAGAAATCAAAAGAGTACTTTCAGATATCACTTCTATATCAGAAAAGCAAGCTGTTTGAAATATCAGAGAAGCAGACCCCCTCAGAGTTAGACATTAAATACACTCAGTTCACATATTACTAAAAATCATTATTCTGACATGTTAACAGAACCAAATGACATCAGTGTTCAAGTATCAATGAATTTAATGACTGGCTCAATCACAATAGTGTGTATGTCTCATGAGAAGGCTTTCAGCCTTTCTCCTTATATAAGCTCAGTGTGTAGAAATCATCCCCAGGGGGACTATCCATTGTACACAGTGAGGGGAGTCACCGAAGCTTCTAATTCGCACCCCCAATCCATTTGAGAAATGTAATTCAAAGTCTAAAATGTGCTTGGTAGAAGATAACTTATTTCTGCATTCTTAAAGAAACACAACCAATATCCTGTCTTTAGTTGTATGCACCACAAAGAAATAAAAAGCCAACTAAATATAAGCACATGCAAATTCACTTACTAAAATGTTCAAAATTATTAAAGAATACAAGAAAGCAAATGGCATGCTGCACCTCTATTAACAATCCATGAATATTCTCATAACAGACACAGACCCCAATGCTGCCTCCTTGTCACGGGTGAGGTGACCAACACAACCCTTCCATCAAGGCTGCCCCTGTGCATCTGAAGTATTTACATAGTTCTTATAAACCCACATGGACGGCCTCAGTGCAGGTTTTTACCCCTTTCAGAAGCTGTCTATCCACACAGCCACCTCACATGTCAACAGCCCACCCCATAACCAATAACTGTTAATATTCAGTATCAAAAACAAAGTAAAACCAGCTATTTAGAAGATATGAGATCAGAGCCACACAACGGAGAATTAAGTTTTCAAGACACAGCACCTAAAACTGCATACATCATAAATAATTCGTTTCAAATTAGTGCTAAAGCTACTTACCTACAACAGCTTTTGATGGCAGAGTATTTTTTTTTTTTTTTTTGGTATGTGTTTTAACTAAATTAGGTCAGAATTAATTATACTCTCGCTACTGTTGTAGATTTAGATAAAATGTGTTTGACTAAAATTTAGGTTTTCAAAACTGTAATTTCCTAATAAACTGCCAGCAGAGAAAATGAGAACAGCAGGCAGTGTCCCCACTCCTACTGGATGCATTAGTGCAGTAGTGAACCTCTGCTTAGGCTGAGCCTTGTGGATCAGTCACACACAGAGGGACATAACAGAGGGAAAGATGAAGGAATCCCCTGTGGATAGATGAAACTACCAAGGTTTCCACAAAGACGAAAAGAAATGTAAGAATTAAAAAAAAAATTAAGCTGTGGCCTAATGTTTCTCATAATAAACTAAGGACCATTTGATACCTTCATGGAAGCCTGGGATACATATAACATCAAGGTTTGTTTGTTTGTTTTGGGTGTTGTTTTTTAGTAGGTAATGATAAAACTTGGAGTTATTAAGCTTGTACTTTTTTGGAAGCTTTATCCATCTGGACCATACTTCATGGAGCTGGAAGGGAATATGCTTGCTGCTACTGGAAGAACATGGTAATTTCATGTTTTTATCTAGCTATGAACACTATGAACTAAAAGAATAAGTATCCTGGCAAGACAAACTGGGTAGTGCAATAGTGGCCTGAAATATCATGGGAATAGCCAATTACTTTCTGGTATCAAAAAGAAGAATCTTGCCTAGACTGATCATAGGCTGTTGTTAAGACTATATCATTATTCTGTTAAAGGGACATAGTATCTCTATGACTCCTAATGACATTTCTATACCATAGATTAATGCATCTTTCAGAGGAGAAGTCTTTCCTTGCAATTGATGGCAATTAACAGAAATACTCAATTGGTCAATACGCAGAAAATAAGATGGTAAAGTATTCTGTCTTACATCAGACATACATATCTCAGCCATGGTACCATTGTGAAAGAAAGTCAAGGCAGAAAGACTGTGAGGTCCAGAGATGCTGTATGACTGCAACGAAACAGTGTTTTTCAGGCACAACAGGGCAGATGTACACACGAGCTCACAGTGATTGTGACAGGTGAATAAGACCTGAGAAAGATCTATTCCAGCATGGGATGGGGTAAATTCAAAACCCCACCCCTAGCTGAGAAGATGATGACATTTGATAGCTGCTGGGAACTGGAGAGCTGGTTTTCTTAAACTTGTGACCCCTGGTAGGCTGATCACTCTGCTGGGCATGGTCTATACCCAAGACAACCAAAGATAAACACAAATGAACTGGATGGATTTGTAAATAAAGAGCTAACATGAAGATGGGCAGACAGGAGGCAGGGGCATATCTGGGAAGAGCTTGGGAGGAAGAAGTAAAAATGATCAAAATACATGACATAAAATTCTCAAAGAATTAATAAAAATATTGTTTTAAAAATTGTAGATGACAGTCTTGGCACATTTCAGTTTGTAAACAGGAATCTGAAACTCATACCACAAATAGAACAATATGTCAGGAGAAAACAGGATCACTTACCATAAAAAATGGTGTTTCATACATGAAAGGGTAATTTATTAAATCACAATGAGAATTTTTGACCTGGTCTGCAATGCTTGTGAGTGTAAATCATCTCTAGTTTTGCCTTTCATGTCAAGTCATGAAATAACACTGTTACTGAATAAACAGATGAATTTGTGCTTTGTGTCAAATAGTCCCTGAAACTCTTTGAAGATCACTTGCTTCTTATTTCTTACTCTCCTTTATCTCTACTAGGAAAGTTCTAACTGCACTTTCTAAGAGGCTTATTTTGAGATGTAAGTGAAAGTAAACAATAGAAAATGCTCAATTCAATCTCCAGCTAAGTAATACATTTAATCTTCATATAATCTCTCATTCAGTTGACCAGAAATACTGATTAATTTTGCTTTGATATTTTAGCTGGCAACAAAAATGAATATCAATGATTGAGAAGTTATTAGTGCAAGATATACAAGTGTTCTGCTCAGAGGTAGGATCTATACAGCCAGAATGTCAAATCACAACACCTTGGTAGGTAGTGGGGTGTCTCTACACTTTGGTCTCTCATGTGACAAGCAGCACTGCTGTTTTCCCTTTCCCTATGCTATTTGTACAGAACTACTAAGGCTTCACGCTACATCATTTGCTAAGCATCTTGTCATATGTTTAGGACCTGCTGTCAGTCCATCTGCATTTTCCCTTTTGCATAGAGTTCTCCAGTTGTACGCAGAATGCTTGACAGGATGTTCCTACCAGTGTTAAAGATAATGGCATATCTTGCCTTATTGTAACCAGCATGCCACTTTAGAGACAATTACAGAATAACTGTGAAGCACAGCTTCACTCTAACATGCACGTATGCACTTCTGATGCTGAGAATATTAAATAGTCTCCACTGTTGAATTACAAGAAACTCTAACACCTAGGAGTGTGCAAAGGTAAATTCAATGTCAAAATAAAACTAAAGGGAAAGTAGTTTATGATGCACTCCATAGGCAGGAGCCAATCAGTGCTGGTGAAGTCCTAAGATTCTTCCTGGCTATAAGTTGTGAGAGGACACAGGTGACACACACAGGTCAGGTGAATTTTTGTTACTTTTTGGCTAATTCATAAGCATGACATTTTCTTTTTACTTTTTAATCATGTATTTTTTTGTTAGAGGTGCATATGACTGCAGTGGAAGAGATCAGGAGAAGATATCAGATTCTCTTGGTTAGGGGTAACAGACTTCCCTGAGCCACTCAATATGGGTAGTAGGCCCCAAACCTAGGTCTTCTGCCAGAGTAGTGAGTGCTACTGAGCCATTTCTCCAGGCCCCAAGTGAAGAGTTTTAAACATACTCAATTTGGCCAGTTTTTCTTCTGCCCCAGAACACCAGATACAACACTGATTGAGTCTGAGCCTAATTTTAGTCCATTAATTGAAAATTTAATCATAAAGCTATTCTAGGGACATCTATCAGTATACTTCATATGTGATGGTGAGAGGTCCGTGTACTGGCCCACCTCTATTTCAGATGAAATAGAACCAGTTGGGTTTCATCCTCTGAAATTGAATCCCGAGGTTCTAAGACATACATCAAGTTAAAGTCAACAGGTGTCTCCCTCTCAGGAACAGTCATAGGGGAGGGGAATAAGAGGAAAATGGGAGGGAGGGGAGAATGGGAGGATACAAGGGATGGGATAACCATAGAGATGTAACAAGAATAAATTAATAAAAAAAAAAAGAAAGAAAAAAAAGTCAACAGGTGATGCATTGGATGGTCTGTGTTTCCAAGTTGCCTTGTTAACAGAACATCAGACATTGTTGGAGCTTTCTGTTACTTGGGGAGACATTGCTTCTCTCAACAAAATTTATACCTGTCTTACTCTGTGAAACAGCTCAGAGCTTTTCTCTTTGGTTGACTAGTGTATCCAAGAGGAACACTCAAAGATTCCCCAAGCAACTGTTCCCTATATGTTGGTCACACACATTTCTTTTCTATAGCATAAGCCAACTTGTGTTTGCAGCTGAGTGTCATGTACACAGTGTGCTATCAGTCATAAATATCCAAGAGACTTTCCACTGGGTGCCATCAAATGGCTTGCTGTGAGCACTTTCGCGAAACAGTGGTGCAGAAGACAGAGACACAACCTCTACCTTATAAAGATAAAACATCATACTTAGCAACAGAATAAGTTTTACAAGCTGCATTTTGTTTGACTCCTACCTCTAGTTTCCAAGTTAAATCTGTCTTGTTCACTTTTTACTGGTGTTGCTAAGTAAATACGCATGATATTAAAGTGCTAGAACTTCCCCCTTTTTATTTCATTGAAAGCAGGAGCAGAAAGGTCAGAAGACCCATGCTTATGTGCTGTGTTTTCACTGGATGGGTTTCACTGTGGAACTTAAACTTGTCGTGGTTCACATGACTGGGTAAATGACCATGAACAGATTGCCTTCTGTGTACCAAGGAGCATCCTGCACTCACAGTTTCACAAGACAGTCACAGACAGCTGGAGGAAAGAATGCCATGCCATAAACAGTACACCTGCACCAGTAGTAATTTGAGATCAAGAGCTTCAAGGAATCTGGCTAAATGAGCAAGTAGCTACTTCTAAACTCATAAACTAAGGGTCCCAAGGAGAAAATATCTTAAAAATAGAAACCTGTGCATAAGTTATAAACATTTTGCAAACTCTTCCTAATAACAATGCTCACCATAGCTTTATTCATATCTGGTAAGAAGATGATTATGTACATCCATGTGGAAAATATCACAGCACATAACTTAAAACCCTGAAATGTTTCAACCATTGAAAAAGCTGAAGCAACATGTTGATAGTATCTAAGAAAAGGTTATGTCAGGTAATAGAGTTATTGTTAGGAAAAGATTAGGCATAATTCAGGAATGAAGAAGCAATCCGTAGCTCAGTTATGATTATCATGGACATTGGATGGTTCTTTTTATCACATGCAAACTCTTAAAGCCACAGGATTCTAATGACAGCATCTAGCCACTATTACCTTGGTTTGAGGTACTGCGACAAAGGGTGGAAGAGTAAGTGTGACAGGCAAGCATATGCCTGTCTCTGCACTCACAGATTGCTCTACATGTTTATGGGATAAAAGACTTGAAGTCACATTTTAATTCCAGTAAAACTGGATTACATGGTTAGGACAACTGGACTGAGATATGACAACACACACATCAGAGGCCCCTGTCTGTCTGAAAAAAAACCTGTTCCCATTCTGGAACCACAGATCTACAAGCACATCTTTATGGTTCTTGCATTAAGATGATGTCTTCTAAATGTCTGTGAACACATGGCTAGCACCCAGTACTGGATTAGATCCAGTGAGAGACACCCAAGGGCATGGATGATCTCTCTAGCTCTGTGCTCATGTTGTCTTTGACTGGCCTGCAATCTCTCGGGCCCATTTATTAACATTTCATTATGAGCAGAGGCAGGGACTTTAGGTTTACATGCATGTATATGCATGTAAATGTGTCAGTATGTGGATGGATGCTATAAGTATAATCTTAGGAAAGCATTTTTTTTTATGCACTCATTTTAGAGACAGCTCTTGTCATCTTCAGAAAATGTACCAGAAATAAGAGGTTGGATCTGAACTTTGTATATGGTAACCTGCTCAATAAAAAGTTCACACTGTGGGTGGGTTATAACCAGGTAACTCTGAGTGAGTTGTTATTCACAGATGATTTCCATGTAGGGTTTCCATAGAAGGAAACCTGATGACACAGCAGAGGGAAGTAGAAGAGGAGGCAGCATGCCTGACCAGGCACCTCTGATGATAAAGAGATGTAAGGTTTGCCAGCATCTGTCAGTGACAACCTATCAGTAACAGATGCCACCAGTGCCAGCAGCCTGAGTCCTGTGCATTCTTCATTATGCCTAGACACAAATCACTAGACAGGCACATTGGGGCAGACATATCAGAGGTAGTTCACCCTCATGTGGGCCTGTCAGCAGTGTCCTCCTCTATCCAGAACACTGGCTGCAGCTGGAATGCCAGGCCTCAGCTGAGTCAGGAAAGAGATGACACAGCTCCCCAAGGCCCTCCTTTTATAGCTAAAAACTTACTTTCTCTCCTCACTAGCATAAACACATGTTTGGAAATGCATACTTGTATTAAGAAATGATAATATATGTTAAATCGAGAATATTCCCATCAAAGATTTCCTCCCCCTCTTTTGACTAATCATTAACTTTGAATTTTATAATATTTGGTATGATCATATTTTTTCTTATAGTTTAATATATAGAGTTTCTTTGGGGACAGTGGATACATGATTATATTCTAGCAAATAAAAAAGAATATTTTCCTATAACAAAAAAAAATGTGAACAGAAAGGATACACTCAATTTTCCATGCCTCCCAAGAATTTGAAAATGAAATCAAATTTTGGTATAGGTATACAATCAAGGACAGAAGGAAACTTGATCCATTGTATTTTTTTTTTAAAAAAATTTTATTAAGTTATTCTTGTTACATCTCAATGGTTATGCCATCCCTTGTATCCTCCCATTCTTCCCTCCCTCCCATTTCCCCCTTACTCTTCTTAGTCTATTCCTTGTTACACCTACTTATCTGTGGAGAGAAAATTAAAATACCCAAACACATTTTACACTGGTTACATTTGCAAATAAACACAACTAAGACCACAGTGTGCAGGTATTTTTTTTTTAAAGGCCTAGGTGACATGTGTTAATAATAACTATGGCTGCACCCATAAGACTAAGACTGCCTGGGGTAGACCAGAACTCTCCTGGAACCAATAGGTGTCCAATGACTGATGATACTCCACAGAGACAGCATGTAAACAAAAGAAATTGCTGAAAGCAATGTTAATAGCACACATTTAGCTGTTTTCAGATGAAATCTAGGTATATAACTAACAAAAATATCACTGATAACCACATTTTACATCTGTTTTCTGACGTAGGTGTACATTTATCCCACAGGAAAGGCCTTTTGCTGCTTTTCATAAAATTCACAATTAAAAAGGAAAGATACTTAACTTTCCAAAGATATTTTAAAGTTTTATAATAATAAAATTTAGTGTTGATTTTTATCTCTCAATTGACTAAAGTCCACCTATAGCTGGCTGAGATGCTGGTGGACCAGCTGGGAGGTGCAAATATGTGTGAGTCCCTTATCGACCGATAGGTGGCGGTAGGCCTCCAGAAAGCATCTGATCATTCGGTGAGTTTCATATTAAATGTGTGTAGATAGGATCTTATATAATCAATGTGGACATAATTTAGCTACCTAAAATATGATATCAGAACTACAAGAAGCCTAAACAGCTAAACAGCTTTGGGTATCAGAAGACAGAGAGAGAGAGAGAGAGAGAGAGAGAGAGAGAGGGAGAGAAATGATGGCAACTTAAAAAGCCTGTGAGGCAGTAGATTGAAACTGCTCCAGAGAGCTTCATCCGGCCAGGTGGTCTTCGCAAAAGGAATGCTTTAAATTCATATATTCAGAGTTGTGAAATTAAAACGTGTGAATATGAGAATAGCATATCCCATTACCAGGTCTCAGATTCACGCTTAGTTTGCTTGAGTTGGTCAGCAAGGGGATGCTCTTAGGATGCAAATGACGCTGACCATAGCTGATGGCAAATCAGAGAGAGAGAGAGAGAGAGAGAGAGAGAGAGAGAGAGAGAGAGAAGTCAGGATGTGGTGTACTTAGTTTTCTCAGTGTTGTTTGTTTGAGTCGCTGGCAGGAAGGGAGCTGGCTTGTGACAGCATGGTAACAGCTCATTTATAACCTCACACTTTTAATTACTGTGGAGATAGCTTGTTTAAATGGTAATATTCCCCGAGATTTCTGTAGTAATTAAACTTCATATTGGAGTCAGATATGTATCAGATGCGATGAAGAATCATCCAAGATCTGACAAGCACTTTCACTTTCCAAGGTTCAGAATGTATTTTAACCAGTGTGTGTGTGTGTGTGTGTGTGTGTGTGTGTGTGTGTGTGTGTGTGTGTGTGTATGTGTGTGCGCGTGCGCGTGTGTGTGTGCATGTGCTACAGTTACTTGTTTCCTACATAAACACGTTAATTGCAAATAAAGGCCCTTGGTTTTCAAAGACACATATTTTCATCTGTTTTCTTCCTTTTCTTTTTCTCCTTCTAATCTTTCTTTCCTGTCTCTCTCTTCCTTCCTTCCTTCCTCTTCTCTCCTCTCCTCCCTGCGGGGGATTGAGCTATAGCCTTGAGCATCCTAGGCAAGTGTTCATGATTGAATTGTACCCACTCTTTTCTAGTTTGAGACAGCTCCTCACTAAGTAAGATACTCAATTTCCCCCCATATAAAGCCCTTTTCCCATTTAAAAAACAAATTGTGTGTGTGTGTGTGTACACAATTTATGTGTGCAGTGTGTGTGTACACAATTTATGTGTGCAGTGTGTGTGTGTGTACACAATGTATATGTGCCGGTATGCATACAATGCATCTCCCTAGCCCAAGCCTCCCCTGCCCAATCTTAAAAATGCCTAGCAATGAGATTCAGCCTTTCTTTTTAATGGAACTCTTATGTTGTAAAGCAGCAGATTTTTGAAGTTGCTATTGGTAATTTTGGATTAAAAATGCTTTTAAAAAACTAGACTTGATAGCCTTTCAAAATTATCATTCAATTATGTATAAAAATGACTTTTCTGCACTTAGATTGTAGATACCCACCAAGCTTCTATAAACATTTTACAAGGGGGATTTTTTATGCAAATGCTCTGCACTGCGAGGCATCTGATTGTGTTAATTTCCTTGCAGTTTGAGCCATCCTTATTCTGCTCATGCAGAATCACAAATGTCCTCACCGAAGAGAGTGCAGGTGGATCACGGGCTGAATTCATTAGCAGGACAGATTCTTTCATCTGGGTACAAATGCTTTCCACATGTAAATTACCTTTTGCAACTTATCCCCTCCCAGTTTATATAATATATATATATATATATGTATGTGTATATATATACATATATATGTATGTGTATATATATTTTTTCTGACTTCCTGCCCAGCATTTTTCACAAAGGAGAACATATTGCAGAACTAACATTTAACAAAGCTCCAAAGCTACAACATGCAGATGAGAAAACTGAGTCACCAAGTAGGCTCCCGGTTTCCATATGACACACAGCTGGCAAACGTCAGATAAATAGGCTTAGTGCCACTTCTGTATGTTCATCATTGGTCTGCAGGAATAAACCTTAAAGAATATCTAAGAAATTCATTAATGTTTAATTATGATAAAATCTCAGAAAACAAACTAAAATATCTCAGGACTTATTCGCCAATAAAACTCAAGCCTTGCAGGACTATTGGCTACTGCCCTGCCCTGTCCTCTCTCTGTAACTTTCAGGCCAGAACTCCTGAAATCCAGACACATCACTACTCAATGCAAACCACATCCTTCGTAAGAGCCTAAGAGCCACAGATGCCGGGAGGGGAACCTCTGAGCCACATCTTGATGTCACCATGTGGGGTTCTTCTTACTGGAGATATTGCCCTGTTAAGGACATGTTAGGCTCTGGGTTAGGGCACTTACTGTATGAGAAAGCCAACCCACACTAGGTAAGCTAAGCAAAGTGCCAGCCATTCTCAAGGTGAGAGGGTACTCAAATGTAGAACAACAGGTCTGGAAGGGTGGACAGAGGCTTAGGGATTATTGAGACACACTGTGCAGGGACACAAGAGAATAGCCTGTCCAGGACAAGTGCCAGCCCACACATGTTTCACATACTGCACGGTAGGAGGAAGACAAGAAATTGAAACAGGTTACAATACTCTTTTATGGCTCTGGGTAGGTAAAGACTGGCAGATGCCTTGGGTTCAGATGTCAGTAGACTAGCCCAGGCCACCTGGCAAGCCAGTGAGAGACCCTGCCGTATAAAGCAAGGCAGATGATTTCTGATGATGGAGGCCTCAGACTGACCTCTGGCCTCCACATAAGTGTGCAACCAGACACATCTACCCACTCATGCACCCACACAACTGTGCCAACACACGTATACACCCTACATTTTTACATTTCCATGTGTCAAGAGCTCATTTTCAACTTCCAATACTTAATTAAGTATAAGACCCCTGGGCAAAGGTTTTTCACCTCATTGGTCCATCATATCTTATCTACGCGATAAGACCTGCTGCACATGGGATTGTAGCCTTTATATAAGTAAGTGAAGCAATGCTGGTGTGGGGGCTATAACAGTTTTTACCATTGCTTTTGTGTGGGCATCCTCTTACAAACGCAGGTTGCCCAGAACTTTCAACCACACAGATCTCATTTCACTTATATTTTCATGCCCAGAAATGGCTGTGTTAAAATTCAGTGTGCTTGTACCCAATCTAGTTCCATTACACAGCCGACAAGCTGCACCGTTAAATGGCATTCCGTTCTTATTTAAATAATCACATTACATTTTGAAACCACGTGCTCTCCTTTACTTTATATTCTGTGTGGGAAACCCATCTGAAATGAAACCTCATACCATTCGGGGGGATGTGGGTTTCTGGCTGTGACTCTTGGGCCAATTTTATCAGTGGAATTATCCAGATGAAAGTATTAGTTCTGCATGATGGAGTGATGTAGAGGAAGTGGGTTCTGAAAACAGATGGAGACTGAGACAAACACTTGGACAGGGAGATCTTGGACACGGCTCCTCTCTGTGGATAATAAGGTGTTGCTGGTGCTGATGAGGGGGTCAGGCAACTGGGGAGTATCACTTTATGAATGCATTCCAGCTGGACAGATCTTGAGGGCACTGGTTCTCAACCTTCCCAATACTGTGACACTGTAATACAGCTCCTCATGTTGGGGTGAGCCCCCTGCCCCCTGCTCCCAACCACAAAACTATTTCTGTTGCCACTTCACAACTGTAATTTTGCTAATGTTATGGATAATAATATAAATATGTGTTTTCCAATGGTCTCAGGTGACCACTGTGAAAGGGTCCTTTAACCTCCATGTTGAGAACCCCTGATCTAGAATATCAACGAACTTTCCTGACCCAGCTGGGCTTTGTGGGTTTTTACTGGTCCCATTCTGGTTCTGGGGGTGGGGGTGGTGGGTCAGTGCTGGTCTAGAGAACAAAACAACCAGCCTCTTCCCACTGTCCCCAGCTAATTTCAGATAGGAACATGTGTCCTGGGCTATTTTAACCAGGAACACCATCTATTTGTGGTTTCTTCCTGCCTGTAAGGTGATCTGACTGAGCTGTTGGAAATAACTTCTGTAGAGCTCCTTAGCCAGGCCTGCTACTGCACTATAATTACACGTGAGGGCTGAGTCACCTTTACCTCTGACGTGAAGAGGAGGTCCTTTGGCCTAGTAGGGGTGAATTCAGAACTAGGAACTAGGTCCCCCAAGCCAAAAAAAAAATCCATAGGGAAATTATATTCTTCATAAGGTTGCTAAGTACATTAATGAAAAGTTCACATATGTTATTGGCTTTTTCTTGGTTCTATAAGGGAAATCAGCAGGACATTAATGCTGCCCCCGATTTTATAGCCTAATTCTCCTGTAACACCCAGCTCTATTTTCCTGCCCTGTGATCTCCTTGAGGGTTACTTCTGTTTGGAGAAAGCAGTCTGTTCTTAGGGACAACTGCTCTTGTGAATATGAGACAATTTGGTGTCCTATGGGTAGCATTTTTTTCCTCTGCCTTAATTCAAAGCCACTGTCCTCCAGAAATAGCTTCAGCTGAGGCACGAAGGCAGGAAATGAAGATGGCATGTATTTGACTGCAAGCATAGTCACTGAATCTATCTGTTTCAACAGTCAGGTAAGACATAAGATTGGAAGGGGCCTTTTTACAAATACTCTGTGTTACTGCTGGGGGCAGGTGGTGTAGAGACCCCAGAGTCAGGAATTCTGGAAGTGGGTCCTGGGAGCATCAGAGCTGGCTTCCTTGCCATGAGAACCTCCCTTGGTTCCTTGACATCTATCTCTCTTCTGTGAAATAGCACACAACTGCATAAATCTCATAGGAGTATGGAAAGTATCAAACCAAAGAACCCTCGGAGCATTTTGCCTTGTTCCAGGCAAACACCACAAGCCACACACCATTCACCTATAGCACCACCTGTTTGACAGGAAATGTTTCCCAGTATTCGTCTTTGGTTTCTGGTAGTATTTCTTCCTAGCTAGGTATGGTGCACCAGTTCCACAGAGCCCAGTTCACTCCATCACAGCAGCTGTTTGAGCTGAAGATATCAGTTGCTGGATTTTTGTAGAGGCCAAGAAAAACAATGCCCATACAGACAGCACTGAGAGATTGGAGTTGTCATTCATGATGAATGACGAAGTCTCACTCCAAAAGTGGGAAATTGATTGAGACAATGATACCTAATGGCTTAATAATACAGAGAAGGGAGCTTCTCTCCTTGCCATAGGACTAAAGACTACAGGGTTCAGGATGGAGTCTATGGAGAAGGTATCTTCACAATTTATAAACTTCAATTTCATTCTAAGCTCATCAGAGGTTTGGGTTCTACTTACTGGAAATTTCTAGAATTTCTCGTAATACTGGCATGGCGTTTATGTTTCTGTGTATATGTTTATTCGTATAAAAATCAATGACATCTACAAACTGACTTTACTCTTGGGTTTTCAAAAAATACTATTAAATCACAGAGAACAAAATGTGAAAAGTTGGGCATGCCTGACTACACTAGCTCATCCCCGATATGAAAAACCACATGCTGGGGTCGTGGCCGACTCTGAGAAATGGAACCCAGCCTGTGGGCCCTGCAAGCTACAAGGTTCCATTATTGTGGGATCTCATCAGCAGTGGAGGTAAATGTTTAAGCTCATGTTCCACCCCAGGTCTCCAGCTGTGGGCTTCATATAAATGCAGTTAATGGTTTAGTGCTGCTTTCAGCAGTTCTGCATTCATCTTCAAGGCACTGCTTGAAAAAAAAGAATGGCTAAGAGCTGCCCAAGGTCATGGAGTCGGTTAACAGAGTAAGCTTGGATCATGGCATCTCTACTAATCTCATGTTGTCCCTAGGAATGTGTTTTGGGGGAGTGACCTTCTTGGCCCTGCATGAAACAGAGCAGTGTTGGGACTTCTGAGCTACTCCCAAAGCGACAATTTCTGTGTGTCATTCTGAGAGGTTTGGCTTCTCTTTAGGCAGTTATGAAACATGGAGACTATGTGGAAGTAAGATATAGGTCTAATTCAGAATTTTCAAACATCTTACCAAGTCTCTCAGAGGCAAGAAGCTTGAAAAGGGCACACATCCCCATCTTTACAATTATTTTTTTGATTATAACATTTTAATGCCTACTTTAATTTTATTGATCCTCTTCTCACATTCTTATTTCCCAAGTTCTTAAGCTCTTACTGTTAGCCTTCTTCCTTCTCTATTAACCTCACATTGCTTTCAAGTCTCATATATTCTAATGCCCTCTTTTTTCCCCATCTCCTCATCCTTTGTTTTTTTTTTATTATTAATTTATTCTTGTTACATCTCTATGGTTATCCCATCCCTTGTATCCTCCCATTCTCCCCTCCCTCCCATTTTCCCCTTATTCCCCTCCCCTATGACTGTTCCTCAGAGGGATTACTTCCCCCGTATATGCTCATAGGGTACCATCTTTACAATTATTGAGTCTTAATTTTACCCATTTTCTTGGCCTTACATTCTGTGCTATGCAAAGGTAGCATTTAAATGGAAAGGAGGTTCGTACAGTAAACTTCGAACCCCTACCTAGATCTATCCAATGGATAGGACATTCTTCCCAGTTGAATGGAGAGTGGAGTCTGACTTTCAGATGAACTCTGGTACCCCATATTTGACCACATCCCCTGGATGGGGAGGTCTGGTGGCACTCAGAGGAAGGATAGCAGGCTACCAAGAAGAGACTTGATACCCTATGAACATATACAGCAGGAGGAGGTCACCCTCAGTCACAGTCATAGGGGAGAGGAGTAAGGAGAAAATGGGAGGGAGGGAGGAATGGGAGGATACAAGGGATGGGATAACAACTGAGATGTAATATGAATAAATCAATAAAATATATTTAAAAAATAATGGAAAAGAGAAGCCATGGAGAAAAAAAAGGTCATGGATAGTATGAAAGGATGGAGGAGTCCACCCTGTGCCAGGAAGGACTGATTCCTTTAACGAGTTCCCGAGACATCCCTTTAGGGACATTTCATCTCTTCGATGATGTGGGTAAGGGATTTACTGTGACCAGGGACCCCCACCCTCTTGGCAGCATCAATTCCATGGGGCCTACCTTAAAGATACCAGATAAGTGTCCTACAAGAGTCTCTGTTCTCCTCACTCTATCTCAAGAATGTCTACAACAGTGCTGTGTGGGTGGTGAAGGAAAAAGAGAATCCAGGCTGACTCTAGGGCTCTCAGGTTCTGGCAGATACCAGGTACTCTGTCCTTAAAATTAAAGGACATACGTACATCTGTCTGAACAGAATTAATTTGAGGTATAAATCAAGCAGTCCTGATACCAAATTGCCCATATCAAAACCCCCTCCACAACTTTGTAGCCACGTTACATATTTTTAGTATTTTACAAGGTAAGTCTCCTGTAGCATCTTTCAGATGAGTGTATCACTACTTGCCTAGTGGGTCTACATGTCCACACATACTGCTCAAGGTCCACTGGGACTCTCCATTTGTATACAGAGATGCCATGAGATATGTTATGGTTAAATATTCATTCCCTAAGGTAGCTAATCTCCACTGCCCCCTCCATTGATTTAGAGTTGCCCAGGGGACTGGCGTGACCAGAAGGGCATAACTGAGAAAGGAAGACCCTCACTGAATGTGGGTAGCACCACTCCATGCACCATGTGTTCATTGGAATCTCAAATGCTGGGATGAGACAACATGACCATAAGGAACTTGAAGAAGGAAAGGGCTTATTTGCTTATTAGTTATTATTTTTACAGTTCCATATTGTAATCTATCACTTTGAGAACTTGGGATGGAAATTCAAGGCAGGAACCTGGGGGCAGGAATGGAAGCAGAGTTCTGCTTACTCTCTTGTTCCTCATGACCTTCTCTGGCTGCTTTCCTGTATCATGTAAGACCACTTGCCCAGGGGTAGAATGCTGACCATGGGCTGGGCTCTCCCACATCAATCATCCATTAAGGAATCACTTTAGACTTGCCTACAGATCAATCTAGTGGGAGCATTTTCTCATTTTTGGGTTCTCTATTTCTGCATGACTCTCATTTGTATAAAGCTGACATAAAAGTAGCCAGCACAGGCCAAGGTCACATAATGAAAGAGGTGGGGGAACATTTGAACTCCTATCCTCATCTCATCCTTCTTCCTGATTTCAGGTACAAGGAGACCAGCTGTCAATCATGCCTTTCCCACCATGACTAGCTATAACCCCTTAAACCACAAGCCCTTCTGTTCCTAAGCTGCTTCATCAGACAGTTTGTCACAGAAGTAAAAAACAATTTTAAAGTCTTTAATCGACTGGTATAGCATCAAAATGACACAAGTTGTTTTGTAGCTACATAAAATTGCTACTTAGGCATAAAATTAAATTAAAAAATATAGTGCCATATTCTATCTACTCAAGCAACAATTTCTATATTGAAAATAAAAATAACGTATAGGAAGACAATAGAGAAACCAATTATCTTTGATATAGCAATAAAAGGTAAATTCCCCAAATGAGTTGACTAGATCCATCTCAATTCTCTGGGAAACCACACTGTGGGGATATATACTATTGCTGTTTATGGGACAGATACTGTGTCTTCCTGGTTTCTAGGTAACACTCAGTCATTCTGCATGTGTAAATTCTCCAACATCTCCTAGGAAACTTGAGATGGCTTTTCCTAGGTCATCCCCTCCAAAATAATCACATGGTATTTAAAACACATCTTACCAAAGCTTTAGTTCACTAATGTCTGCCCTTCAATTTCCTTTTTGTAAGTTCCCTAATGACTCCTTCATTCTTCAGGCACCTTCACTCACATACACACACCTCCCTTTCCCCCAACAGATGTACACATATGTTTTTAAATCTTAAAATGAACTTTAAAAGAAGATGGGAGAAAGGCATTTCTCTGGCTTACAGAAAAAGGAAGAAGACCAGAAGCAAAGACCAAGAATGGCTGAGCACTGCCTTATCACTTCATGTTTTGAGTCATCAGGAATTCACAGAATCTAAATTTACAGTTTTTTGGCTAGATCTGGGTAGGGGTTTAAATTTTACCGCCTGTATTGTCCTTGGCTAGTGCCTTAGTTTGAGCGGGACCCCTTGGCCCAAATCTGCCTATCATAATGTTCTACTTGTAGGTTTCTAGGACCCACTGGATCCTTCTACATTGCTATTCTCACATGGTTCTCTCATCTAGAGTCCCGATAGGATGTCCGCCCCTCTGTCCCATTTGAGCATATACAGGGGGAGGTAATCCCTCTCAGGAACAGTCATAGGGGAGGGGAATAAGGGGAAAATGGGAAAATGGGAGGGAGTGGAGAATGGGAAGATACAAGGGATGGGATAACCATAGAGATGTAACAAGAATAAATTAATAAAATAAATAAAAAAATTTAAAAAAATAAATAAATTTACAGTTTTTTTTTGTTGTTGCTGAGAATTATAGTCACATTATACCTGGATTTCAATAACAATTTCAATTAGAGAGTAATGGATAGTGGGTAAAAATGAGGTGCTTTAGTCTACTTTCCCACCCATGTCATTATTCAGCATATGTGATCTATACATTAAATTTTCCTTCATTCCAAAAAATAATAGATTTTTTAATTTATCAATAAGATCATTAGAAAGTGATGTGGAAATTCTCCTCTGTGGCTGAGTCTCCTGCTCTGTGAAATTTTTATAATTACGGTAGAAAAATCACAACTTCCACTAGACTCCTCAGTTCCTCCCTCTCCAAAGTAAAGAGCAATGCGGGTTCATCTTTATCATAAAAATGTATGCTGTGATGTCAAAACAAGAGCTCCTTGGGACCACTGTGCAAAACATTATGATCCAAATGACAACTGAAATTTTATATTTAACTTTATGTAGTAAAAATTCAGCTTGGAATGTTTCTAGGTTATGGTCTGTATTTCCTCAATTAGTCTGGTATGTGCTTGAAGGAGAATGTTGCAGTTTCTCTCTTGTATGGCTCCAAACTATAGGACTGGAATTCTAACCAGAGACAGGAGCTTTGAAACAATAATACGCTTATGAATATATGGTATTGCTGAGTAAGAAATACCTGAGTAACTAAAAGGGTAAACATTGATGAAAACCAGGAAAATGACACATTGAAGATAATGAGCACATGGCTTTTTCTTCATGTAAAATAGTGTTAAAATAGATGCAGGGGACACATGTATTCCTCTATCCAGAGAGGAGTTGTTTTCATGTTCAAACACAATCACTCCAGCACAGCTGAAGATGACAGGCTATACGATACCAAGTTTCTTTATCCCATAGACTTTGTGTTGACTATGATACTTATCTCACAAAAACAAAAACAAACAAATAAACAGACAAACAATAACAGAAAGCCCCACACAATTGTGCTTCTGTTTACAAATGAGAAGAGTTCCAGTGGAGAACAAATATCAAGGCTAACATGCAATGTTTCCCCATGTTGCTGGCTTTTCAGGTGACGTGTTTCTTTCTGAAATTACAACCTCAATATGGGACTATCTGAATGGCAGAGGCTCCCTCACTCTCAAGGTGTCTAAATTCTTAAACACACCCAGTCAGTCAAATGCAGACATAAAGTTATAGAGGGCATTGATGTTTAAGGGCTCAACTTTTACAAGACAAAGGAATCTTTAGTTCTTACACTTCTCATGAGGCATGTATCATTTTTCAAAATGATCAACTACTATTAAATCAAATCTTTTCCTTAAGCTGAACATATGTTCGTGGTAGGTGTAGATATTTCATATCAGTCATGAATAAAATTTTCTGTGAATTGTCAGAAAGCAAGGCACAAAGCTTGTAGGCAGATAGGATGGCTACACAGAGTTTGGGATGCCATCCAAATGACATCATTTGTTGGTTTTTTGTTCGGTGGAAAATTGCCTAATTATGTGAGGGTTGGACACTTGATCAGACAATGCAACCACCAGAAACCTGCACACACACACACACACACACACACACACACACACACACACACACACACACACTACCACCACCACCACCACCACCACCACCAACAACAACAACAACAACAACAATGTTTAAATTTCTGGACATCTGTCAAAACACGGATAGTTTACCTGGTTCAGTTAGACATAAATCTTTTAAAGATATATTTTATTAATGTATTCATATTACATCTAAATTGTTATTCCATCCCTTGAATCCTCCCATTCCTCCCTCCCTCCCTCCCTCCCATTTTCCCTTTACTCCCCTCCCCTGTGACTGTGATTGAGGAGGACCTCCTCCCCCTGTATATGCTCATAGGGTATCAAGTCTCTTCTTGCTAGTCTGCTATCCTCTGCTTCCTCTGAGTGCCACCAGACATAATCTTACAAGGGATATTTTTACTTATGTGAATTAATTTCCTTTTCCCTTAAAGAGTTTTAAGCAAGTATAACAAATTATTATATATAAACCCTCATTAATGGTATGTACTAATAGTAATTAAGTATTTTTACACAAAACAAGTGAGAGAATGGTTATATTTTATTAGCCAGCTGATGTAGGTCATTTAAAATATATAAAGCAACTCTGCTCCAAAGCCACCATATCCATGCATGGACAAACTATTGACACCACTTGTCTGCTTTAGTGATAGTTAAAATCAGGACGGAAATAGATAGAAAGAACATGACAAAAAATTCACAAGCTACTGTTTCAAAAACACTGGCACCATTAATAATTAACTTTTCCTGCATTCCTCAAGTACTTCTAGGAAGATTTAGGCTTGAGACACCATCACAATGAGATGTCCAACAGGAATTCTCAATTTAAGAAAATTAATTAGATTTTAGAACATATTTTCTTTTTATTGTAAATTTATTATAAATTTAGTGAAATCATTGCACATAGTGATGGTTTCATGAACACATATTTAATAAGTATGGCATGGACCTCACCTGACCCTCTCCTTTCTCTCTCATCTTCATTTTTACCTCAGTCTCACTTCTGCTTTCATTTCACACAAATACACACACCACACACCCCCACACATACCACAGAACTTTATATATAAATCCTAGGATATGGAAATGTGACAATGGTCTTATTCCATCATATCTGAACATGATGGTCTCTAGTACCATCCATTTTTTTTTTAAGAAAATGACAATATTTCACCCTCTGTAGCCAAATGAAATCCCACAGTGTATAGGCATTATGTTTTCTCTATCTGTTCATTTGCCAGTGGACATCTAGACTGTGCACCATGCAGTAATAAATACAAGATGCTCCAGTATCTCAGTAGTATCTCTGCTTATTGTCCTTCAGGTAGATACCCAGGAGCAGTGAGCTGGGTCTTAGGTAGTCTTATTTTTAATAATTTGGGGCATCTCTGTATCGACTTCCTTAGAGGCTGGACTTATTTATACTATTCCCTACCAGCTCTGTACAAGGGCTCATTTTTCTCTCTGTATCCTCACCAGCATTTGTTTTTACTTATTTACTTTATGGTAGCCATTCCTAACATACTGAAAGAGTTCATAGTCCCTTTCCTTCATGGCCAGGGAGGTGGAACACATTTCCTGTTTATTGGCCCACTTTTGGTCAAATGACATTTATAATAATCTACTATGCAAAACGCCATATTTCAATAAAAAGAAAATGTTTTAAGAACAGAAATGTTTCACTGTATTATTTTCTTGTGCTATTTTTGGTAGCATAGCTTTATGTACCTCCTTCTTCAAATCCTATTTTTTTTCATCTTTTAGGTTCATAAAATGACTATTTTTCACCTCATTATAAAATAGGTTTTTATACCAACTGAAACTTGCAAGTTTAGGAAAAAAATAACTTGAAATAAAGATTCTAAGCAATAGTGGGTAGAAATAAAATAAAGTGTCCAAAACACAGTCTTACCTTACTTTATAATTTAAGAGGCTTATTGATAAGTATATTTCAGTCAGGTCTCGGAGCTGCCCTCTGGGGTTAGTTTCATAACTATAGAACTGAAGTTTCAGTTGGCCAGCCAGCATTCTGCACTAAAACTGACACCCACACAAGTCAAAGGTATGGCCTTATCAAGTCCTCAGAGAATTTGACGTCTTTCTTCCCCATGAAAGAGAAGCGGGTCGTTAGCATCCTTGAATACAGCTGCTTGAAGATGTTAAAACACACTTATCTAAGGATCATGAAACAATATGGGTTTTTATTTCAGAGTAGCTTTGAAAGGGGCTTGTTAGTGTGTGATGGTGGTTGGGTTTTGTAGAAGTATTCTATGTTGCTCAAGAAATTGGTCCATTTCTAAATGACCAGTGACCCAATGTGAGAAAATATGGCTCCCCAGGATATCAGGGTGGGTTGTGGAACTTTGAGCATGTTTCCACAAATGAGACCTGCGGTTTCCCAATGGGAAGCATAGCCTGCTCCAAGGCAGTGGGCATGCATTGGGAGTAGTTGTGATCAGGACATCAAGAAGCCACTGGGGAAGCCAAGGGTTGACCCAAGTTGGTTGGTGTTGTCCTTAGCTTTCCCTCTCATGGCAGGGGTTGAGGAATACATCCATCCCTTTGGTTCCAGGTTCATCTTTGTTCCTCCTGATCTCTCTTTTTGATAAACAACTTTTCTTTATGATGCTTCAAAGCAAAACGTCTCATTGGAGATAAAAGTCATTGAAACATGAATCTCTATCAATTCCGTATTAGCTACTTCTTCTGTAATTATGATAAAATGCTCAATCAAATCAAATCACAGGTGGAAATGTTTATTTTGGCTCAGAGATGAAGGTATAATCCATCACAGCAGCGAAGACATGGTGGCAGGAGTATGAGGCAGCTGGTCACACATTTTATCTGTAACCGGGAAACAGAGAGTGATGAATGCCGTATGCTCAACCTGAATCCCTGACCCTTTCAGTACAGAACTCCAGTCCATGGAAAGGTGCTGCCCACATTCAGGTTGATCTTTCTGTTCAGTTAAATCTTTCTGGAGAGTCAAATCGAGTTTAAATGTTATCTTCAAAAGTTTTGTAATGACATCTTATATGAAACTTGTGCAGCATGTATTATTAAATACTGTAAATATATTTTAATAGTTATAAAAGCCATGACAACGCTGAGATATATGGACATAATGGTAACAATAAAATATTGTGAAAACACAAAGTTCTCCAAGTCTGAAGTTTTAAAGATAACACCTGGGAAACTCAAGTGGCATGTGTTGAAAAGGGGTTTTGTTTTTCAAAAATTCAATTACTAGCCCTACAAATGCATGTGCAGGCAGGGAACCACTGAGGGCCGCACACAGCTCTTCAAAGCAAGATGTATACACTTAGCTTTTTTTTTTATAACTGTATTTCAGAGGAGAGAAAGACTTGCCATAGATTAACATTTGTCTAGAGTTTCTGAAAAGGAATGTTTTCAGTGTGCAGGGTCAATGGGGAGGCACTCAGAGGAGCAAGGTCTCTATCTCTGTTTTCTCCCAAATGGAGGCAGAGTGCAAGAGTGATCTTTGGTGCAATCCAAAATATGATACCCTCCAAGGTCATGTGAACAACATAAAGAAGGAAAGAGACTTTGAATTAGAAAAATAAAAAGAAAAACAAAAAACACAAACAGTTTGTTCAAGGCCAAACACACCATGCTAAGGGTGTATTTGTATGTATCACACATATATATATGTATATATACATATGATAAATAATATATAATCATATGTACCATATATATTATTAATTTCTTATTAGCAAATGGAATTTAAATACACTGGGCAGTGGTAAAGTCTGTACATTATTAATAAAAGCAAACAAGCTATTTAAGTGAGTTATATAAATATGTGGGAACTATTTTGTACACATCTAGATCGACATACTTTTATTTCCAGCACAGTTTAAAATGATATCAGTAGTGTCTGGAGAGATGGCTTTGTGGGTTAAGAGTGTTCTTAATCTTCTCTTCTAGAGGACCCAGGTTTGATTCCCAGTCCCTACACTGCAGCTCACAACCATCTATATCTCTAGCAGCTAAGTGATGCTGTAACACTGTGCTTTGGCAGACCCCTCATTGTGCCATAGATCATCAATAGATTATGACAGTCATTTCTTCCACCTTGACTCTTGTATTCCAGACCTTGAATCAAGTGTTTTAGAACATTTACCTTAAGATGTATACTTTTCTTATCTTGGCCAGTTTTTTTTTTTAATTTTTAGAAATATAAGTAAATATAAGCACATAGCCCTGAGCCACATTTTTGCTCAATGTTCTAATATGACAAGAAAAGCCTGGGAGGCAGCAGTTGTTAATGCAATGTTAATTGATGTCCTCTGTATGTCATGTTACCGCATGAACACCCTCTGTGAGTATGAACGCTGGTGCCACTTGGTCATAACCAACAGTGTCTATGGATCAAGGTTCAAACACTTCATCCGTGGTTGGTCAATAGCTGATGGAACAAGCAGGACACTAAGAGGTCAAGTTCTACAGCCTAGGCGACAACAGATAGAACCTACATGCTGCTCTTACTTCAGCTAATTGTGCCTAGATAAGGCCATCAACAGCCACCACACCCCAATTTCCCAATGTGAAACATGAACAAGAATGCACATCACAGAGTGGACGCATTTGGCTGTGCTCCCCACTACGGTGTAGAACTAGAAGGCTTGGTGTTTCCTGTGCTGGTAAATAACGGTCTCACTGTTCTTTCTCAGAACAACCTCCCACCTACAGACATTGTCTCGTAGGAGAGAGGTGCCACCCACCTGACCAAAATGCAAATGTTTAACTTGTGCTGAGTATTCCCAGCATGATCTGAGCCCTTTCCTGGGTCATCTCAACAAAGACAGTAGGGGTGATCAGGTCCTCCATTCTCTCCACTCAAAGGCTCCACCAAAGTGACTTGTCCAAGGCCATCCAGTGTGGGAAGGGACTCATGTAAGACACCGGGGCTGAAGCCACAGAACTCAAACTTATTAGAAAAAGACTGAACATGTCCTGGTATAGAAAGCAATGTGTTTCAGAAACAGCATCTTATGTAGAAGAGGCTGTCGTCATCTTATTCATTCTATTTCTGACGCGGCCTCCCACATCCTGGGATGGCAGGTGTGCCACCACTCTCAGCTCAGGAGTGAAACACATTCTTAAGTGACACAAAAGGAGCTCTTTTTGTCTTACTACAATCACATGACTTCCCAAAACGCCTTAACATGGATAAAATAAGGAACTAAAAAGTTGTGCTCAATTTTCTACAGTCAGGCAATTAGTCATTTTCTAGAAATAGTCACAGATTTCTCTTTTTCCCCCACCCCCTGCCTCAGCTGTAATTGTGAATGGCCCATGCCACAAACAGCCCAGGCAATCTCATAGCTCCACTTCTCTTATCACCAGCAAAGTGCTAGGAACATTTATTTCATCTTATTTTGAAACTTTAATTTACTTTAAACAAATACAATGTTGTCAGATTTTGTTTTTTTTATTATTGTATTCATAAGCTGACAGATAAAGCCCAGTGCATTTATCATATATGACAGGTTTTGAAGTACAAATGTACATACATATAAAAGTCTAAATTTAGCTAATTAGCATACACCACATGCATTAGTCACCATACCTAGTTATCTTGTTTTTTTGTGTGTGTGCGGAGAAAGCTATGCTACCAATGGTCTCAATAATATCCAAGAGTGCAACACCAATAACTCTAGTCAACCTTCTGTGCTTCAAATACACACACTTCCCTGCCCTTGAGCTGTGCATTTTCTGACCAATAGGCTTTCCATGCAGCTGTTCCAACCAGCAATTGCTTGGTGTCTTATGGAGGACTTAAACAGGATTCATGGTTTTCCTCATTTTTTTTATCCCTTGGATGCTGCCTCAGCCAAGGAAGATACACATAGCCTCTCCACTGCTGCCTCTTTCGCTCTCTTTCCACCAAAGAATAAAAGCCTGCTGTGTACTAACTATGGACACCCTTTCACCTAAATCTTAAATCAGGAGGTTAGTTTTTTACCAAGAACATGGAAAATCCCTCTTGATGATATGTTTATCCATAACTCAATGGCATACAGTGATAAAGACAGCTCTGGCCAATCCTTTGATCCTTGAATTCCTGGTTCTAGTTTTGCTCCTTTTGCTGGCATCCAAGACCCCAACTCAGTACAACTAGGTTTTGAGGATCTTGGTTAGTGAACATAAATGGGAGAGCTTTCATTCAACACCCAGAAGTCTATAGATATAAAAAATATTCCACATTTGTGTCCATGTGCTTATGTGTGTACAAATGTGTGTGTGTTTATAGTTGGCAGTTGGCTCTCAGTATCATTGTGTGGGGTGGTCCTTGGATATCGGACAATTCTAAAACTGCACACACACACACACACACACACACATACACACACATGTCCCTTTCATTAAGTGGCAGGATATTTGCATATAATCTAAACCAATCCTTCTGTATACATTAAATCATCTCAAGATTACTGGTAATGTGTACATGCAAATGTTATGCAAATAACTGATGTATGCATTAAGAAATAATAACTGAAAGAAGAATCAGCACAGGCATTGTTCTGAATGACTTAAAACTTCCAAATTTTCACATCTGCAGGTAACTCACCCCTTATAGCTCAATAGTGTGTTTATATGTCTGAGTGCCACATAAACTATCCCTAAAGATAGAAATGATTAAAAATGAAGGGTTATGACAAGAGTATGGAAAAGCCTGGCACTGAGATTCACAGCCAAAGGTAAAATATTTAAATATTTTAAATAATTGATGTGTTTTCCTAAGGAGATAATTTATCTTTTTCTGCTGTGAAGTGTTTTTCACTATTCATAATTCAGATGATGGATGCATTTTCACATACAAAAGGTAAGTGAATTTCATTTCCATTTTATTTCATTTCACTCAATAAACAGATATTCCTTGGAGTCCTAGTATGTGGAAGACCCATGCCTTGGTATGAACAGAAGGACCAGTGTAGTTGGCTCCTACCAGAAGGTTGACATGTCAATGGGGTTTTTACTGCCACTGAAATTCATGAATGGCAGGGAGATGTTAATGGAGCATTAAACAAAATATTACAAATATATTCATTCAGAAATATATGCAGAAAACTGAAATATTGAAGCTCTGACCTAGACCCTTGGATTATAGGAAAATCAATGCTGTTGTGGGCCTCCCATTATAGTGTATGATACTAGAATAAAATAATGAACAAGAAAAAGTTAAAATATAAAGCTCTGCACAAGTCACACAGTTCTTGTGCCCAGGAAAGCAATATCTAAAAGTAAGATTGCAGAAGAACAGGTTCGTATTGTAAAGGGGCAAGTGCAAGTCCCTGTTGAGATTCTCCAGAGCACTGTAGGCATGAAATGGAAAGCACACTGTAGTCATGAATGGCTAAAACATTTAGGAATTGTGGCTATATCTGGAAGTTTACCAAAATGTGAAGAAAAGCACTTGAAGACAAGGTATGACACTGGTTAGAAAGCCCTTTAGCCTGAATCCCAATACAATCAGAAATATTTCAGGGTATGGCTCCAACATGCACAATCCAGTCCTACTGAGCAACAAACAAGAGAAAGTCGAGTGTCATTGTAGGAAGACAGTGTTCCAAGGCCAAGTGCTCAATTCGAACTTTATAGAGAACAAAAGCTCTAGTCTTTGTACTTGATAGTTAAGACTCTTGTAGACAGTTAACTCAGTGTTAAAGCTAAAGATGATCTTTGGGTCTTAGGTGATCCAAATTCTCATGAACGTCAGTGAGACCCAGAATGAACTTGAGCTTTCAGTGTTCCCAGGAAAGCCAAGGATTTGTTCTCTTTCTGCTACGCTGTGTGTATGGAGCTGGATGCACTGCTTCCCTGCTTTCTTGGGAGATCATTCTCTTTCACTGATACTGATTCATAAGTAACCAGGTGTGAGAACTATTGCATTTCCAGAGAATTTTGACTTAATTGTATTATTAAAGATGAACCATAAAGAAGACATTCCATTTACTGTCTGTAGCTTCATACACCAGACAAATGCAGAAAGTTTACTGGCTAAGAAGTGATACCCGGCCAATATGAAATGATGTTCTAAAGATGAATGTAAACTTCCAGAGCTGCCAAAATATAGGGAATGCCATTATTTTCAATAATCAGATTGCATGACAGCCAATCAAAGCATCCATGCAAGCAAATGTCAGCCTCATTCTGGAGCAGAGTCTAAGACTGGGTAAGGGATCGCCCAGCAATCTGGGAACACATGAAAATTAAGTAGTGACAAAGCAAAGCACCGTGCCCTCTTCACTGCCTACAATGACAACTAACAAGGTGTCTATAAAAGTGAGGGTGATAGAAATCATTAATCTTCTGTACCAAGAGGCTTCCTCTTAGCTGTTTTTGTACCCCAGTCCCTCATGATGAGTCTCCTTCACAGTTTGTTTTGGGGACAGGAGAGAATATTCGACTCCTAGAAAACAAGTGAACACAACATCGCTGATAGGAAAGCCCCCTATATGTATATATAATGATAGTTAAGAGACAGTGATGCCACAGGGGCAAAACAATCAAGCTGTGATGTCAATCTAAAACCTTTCTCTTTTCTCCTCACCTCCGCACATTAACCCAAGTAACCTCCTCTTGTATCAAGCCACAAGGTAAGAAGTGGATGTCACCATGATATTTGTAAGCTGGGACACTGAGACAATTTGGAGACTGTTTACAACTGCATTCATGACTTAGGAAAACAACCAGTACATTTTAACTGGACTTTGATTTTACTGTTATTGTGAGCATGTACGTGAAACAAAGGAAGGACAAAAAAAGAATGCTCAGTAGATAGAAATACAACATCAAACTTTGGAGATTGAAG
>OU015752.1:45650322-45668785 GCA_907169655.1 Acomys percivali | reverse complement strand
TACAGTCATAGTCTTAAATGAGAGTATGTTCAATGATATGCTAAATATGTGATTCAAAGAATGATTATTAGAATGTTCTATGAAAAGTGAGGAGACATAAATTACCTTGGGAAGGATAAGAGGGATCACAAAAACTAACATAAAATAAGTCACTGAAAAAGCATGAGAAAAAGGAATTCCATGAAAGCACAAAATAATAAAAATGTTCAAAGAAAAAATATGTAAAGAAAAACAAAATAAATGAAATAAAATTCTAAATAAAAAAATCTCAGCAAGACAATAGTTCAAGATAAAGACAGGATGGCAAAGCTTGAATATTATGCATAAGTATTAGAAAATTCAGATTATAACAAAAATAAAACAAAACATAAGAGTCAAAATATAGGAGACTTGAGGGTTCCTGATTAAAAGACTAGATTTACAGTCCAGAGTCTCAAGGGGAAAAGAAGGACACACTCAAATCATCAACACTATATCCAGTATAATGTAATCATAAATTTCAAGTGAGATGTTTGCCCATCGAGTTACAACAGTCATTTATAACAAACACTTAAGATCAGTAAATGAACACATCTTGTCATATTTAACTGAAAATTTATTTTGTAAGAAGGACATAATGTTGAAGGATGGAGTATAGAAGACTCTGTCTTAGCAAGTTCCCATCTGTATCATCAATGTCACTATGGATGTTCTTAAAGGAGGAGAGTAATAGTGATATATTTCAAACATTTAACAGCCAACCACAGTAACTAAAACAGAAAAGTTATTCCTCATAATAGAAGGATACAGAGCAGAGTTCAATAATAGACACAATCACAGGAATTTATAAGCATAGAAAAATTACCATGAAAGATGGTAGTTGAACCACTTCACATGATGAATGCAAGGATCAAAGGAACACATAGAAAGCACTAAGCTCCAGAGAAAAGCAACTGTTAGAAAATGATCAAATAGATTTCCAAAGTGGTTGTACTAGTTTGCATTCCCACCAGCAATGAAGGAGTGTTCCTCTCTCCCCACATCCTCTCCAGCATGTGGTGTCGCTTGAGTTTTTGATCTTAGCCATTCTGATGGGTGTAAGATGGAATCTCAGAGTCGTTTTGATTTGCATTTCCCTGATGACTAAGGAGGTTGAGCATTTCTTTAAGTGTTTCTCAGCCATTTGATATTCTTCTGTTGAGAATTCTCTGTTTAGTTCCAAGCCCCATTTCTCAATTGGGTTATTTCGTTTGGTGGTGTTTAATTTCTTGAGTTCTTTATATATTTTGGATATTAGACCTTTGTCTGGTGCTATCTCAGAAAACTGGGAATAGGGCTTCCTCAAGATCCAGCTATTCCACTCCTTGGAATATACCCAGAAGATACACCAGCACACAGCAAGAAAATTTGCTCAACCATGTTCATAGCAGCCTTATTCATAATAGCCAGATCATGGAAACAGCCTAAATGTCCCTCAGTAGAAGAATGGTTAAAGAAACTGTGGTACATATACACTATGGAATACTACTCAGCTATTAAAAACAAGGAATTCCCGAAATTTGTGGACAAATGGATTGAGCTAGAGATGATCATAATGAGTGAGTTAACCCAGAAGCAGAAAGACTCAAATGGTATATACTCACTTATATCTGCATACTAGCCCAATGGACATGTCCCATGAAAGCCTTCCCTTACCAGGAAACTGGGACCGAGGGGAGGACATCCTATTGGGACTCTAGATGAGAGAACAATGGGTGAATAGCAATGTAGAAGGATCCAGTGGGTTCTAGAAACCTACAAGTAGAACATTATGATAGGCAGATTTGGGTCATGGGGTCCCGCTCAAACTAAGGCCCTAGCCAAGGACAATACAGGCCGAATAATTTAAACCCCTACCCTGATCTAGCCCATGGACAAGACAGTCTCCACACTTGAGTGGAGAGAGGGATTTGACTTCCTCAAGTACTCTGGTGCCTCACATCTGACTATGTCCCCTGGCGGGGGAGACCTAGTGGCACTCAGAGGAAGGACAGCAGGTCACTGAGAAGAGACTTGATACCCTATGAGCATATACAGAGGGAGGTAATCCCTCTGAGGAACAGTCATAGGGGAGGGGAATAAGGGGAAAATGGGAGGGAGGGGAGAATGGGAGGATACAAGGGATGGGATAACCATAGAAATGTAACAAGAATAAATTAATTAAAAAAATAAATTAAAAAAAAAAAAAAAAAGTCTTGAGACAACCTTGGTTTCTTTCTTGGGCATGTGACCTTTCAAGTGACATTCTTAGCGACTTCTAACATGCTATGATGTGGGTAGGGAAACAGACACATGGGGGAAATATCCCTTCTTTCCGTGCAATTTGCCCTCATCTTTGTTGTTGTTGCATTATCAGAAAAACTTGTCCAGACTTCCAGTACAGTAATATAGTAATCTTTGAACTTGATTGAGCTCCCATCTGGAAGTTTCTTAAGGCACTTTAAAAGTACAAACATGTACAGACATTATTCTCCCTAATTCATTGTTTGATCTTACATCCTAGGGTAATGTACACCTAGATGAATTCTTCATTTTTCCAATTTATCTATAAATAAATTTCTTACTGCTACAGCAGACTCTGGTCAAGTACAAAGAAACAGTGACTTTCCAATGAGGTTGCCTTGAGCCTTGGGGTTCACAGATGCCAGTCAGGGAACTCCAAGGAAGGCACTGGGATCCAGTGTGCCCTGAGGCAGGATATTTCCCTTTAAGAAGATGCCAGTAAGAGAGAAAGCTCTCTGACACCACACAGCCCTGCTGAAAACCTAGTAATAATTATGTAGGCCATCCCTCCAGAAGTCAGACCCAAGACTGGTAACCAAGTCAAGACTGGTAACCACTGCTATTGCTGACCTCCTGCTGATCTTGTGTTGTTTCCCATTAAATTCTGGATAACCCAGACATAGGAAAAGGCTACAGCAAGAAGCCAAGCCAAGAGTGATGATAAGACTAGCCACAAGCTACTATTAAGTTCTGAGCTACAGTCTTCATGTTCCATGTGTTCTGAGATCCACGAGATAACTGGATGCCTAGGAGCTCAGAGAGAATACTGCTGCTGCCACACTGATCAGGTGGAATCACAAGCCTATGTGCCTGAACTGTCAGCACTTTCTCCATGCCAAGCCTCTACCTCGACACATACAAGCACAGCCTCAGGGGTCCGTCCATCAGTGTGCCCATGCGTAGAAGTGAGTATGTGGATATGTGAATGAGTGTGGATGTATACGCATGTATGTGTGTGGTGTGAGCATGTATACTGTGAGTGTGCATGGGTATTGTTATTATGCATGTGTATCATGTGTAGTGTGTATACATGTGTGTTGCATGCATATGTGTACCTACAGGTATGTATGTGTATTTTGTCTGTGTACATTGTTTGTGTGGATGTGTATTGTGAGTGTATATATTTTGTGTGTGTCCATGTATATTGTTTTATTATGTGTGCTAATATGTATTGTGCATGCATATATGTTGTATGTGAGTACATATTATGTGTGCACATGTATTATGTGTGTGTGTATGTATATTGTGTGCATGTACATGTTTTGGTACCATGTTTAGGGGGACTAACCACTTCTAAGTGATGAAGAAAACTTTGCCCGTATAATATGATGTCCTTACAAGAAGAGAAAAATCAGATGAATTCTCATTAACTGAAAGGCATTTATTTAGTAGTAGCTATGGGTTAAGAAGTATGGAGATAACTGGGTTGAATTGTTAATATTCCTTAAATTACCAAATTATTAAAAAATACTGACACACATTCTAAACTCAAGCTCCTCATTAACTCCACTTCGGATACGATGGGTTGTCAACTCAAAGGTTTAATATTATTATAATCTATGTATTAAATGAGACAGGTTCTGTCCTGCTGTTTGCATGCTAGCCGACAGATGGCATACACTGGTATGAACAAGCAGACTAACTTAAAGCAACTTCAAAAGCAAAATCTTGCCCCTTTATCTCAGGGCAGGTTATAGGTGGGAGCCCACTAGGAATGGCTCAACTTTCAACCCCAATGGCTTTTCATTGAAAACGAAAACAAAACACCATGACAGTCACAGTGTCTGTGCTGTCACCTCACTGAGCATCTTCCCACTGCAGTGACTCCTTGAATTCTCATTGCTGGTTTCTGTTCAGTGCTCCTCCCACAGGGACACACATTATAAAAGAGATGTTTGCAAGTTGCCTAGACCATAACCACACCCAGGTAGTTAAATCAGAATCAAGAAGAGACCTGCAAACAGGCATGTTTGGAGGACTCCCCCAAAGTGATTTCAATTACAAACTTAAATGGAAATTTATGCAGGACCTGCTAGCAACTTTGCAAGTGTTTCATTCCTTCAGTTGTCCTTTTAAGGCGTACCCATTTTGCTGTAAAATATCATTTCTTCCCTTGTTTTATAACTGCCTCCTTTTTGGTTCATATTAATTTCCCAAAATAATGAGTTTTCTGTAGCATTTGTACTTCTGTGTGCTGTAGTTTGGTTATATTCATCCTTATCCGGCTCCTTGTTGTTAACTAATACCCTTGTGCTATCATGTCTTCTATATTCAGGATGGATATATATATAATGCCTATCTTCCTGAATCTGGCTTATTTGTTAATATTCTGAAATATGACTGTCTCCACTCTCATTCATCTACCTTCAAGCCATGGCAATTTTGATTTTTATGACTGAGTAATACCCCCATGCATGTGTACTTCTGTGTGTATATGTTTATATGTGTGTATTTGAGCATGTGTCTATGTTTATGGTGTGTGCACATTATCAATGTGTGCATGTGTGCGTATGTGTGTGTGTGTGTGTGTGCGCGCTACAGCTTTTAGCTGCTGATTGTTTCATAGGCACCTAGGCTAATTCTAAGCCTAGGTCACTGCAGAAGGCTTTGTGACAGACACCTCTTCGTGAGCCACCTTTGACTGTTCCAAATGAATATCTCTATGGGCATGTGATGGTATTTCTCCTTTGGCCAAGTCTCTTTCTCTGATACATTCATCAGCCTCAGGTTTTCATTGTCTTCACGTCAGCCCTGCCCGTGGTTCCTTTCCTCTAATATTGTAAAAAAGAGATCGCTGGCTTTGACTTAGAGAAGGGTCAGGGAGCAGGCTCACTCTCCCACAGAAGACAGCTGAATAAAATAAACATGGGCCTCCAAGCAAAAAACCAGGGGGAAGGAGAATTCTGAATTTAAATGAAAAGGCGTTCTGATCATGGACCTGAGAATAGAGAATGCACATGCTTTTGAGTGTTGGCAGCACCGCTAGCAAAGCTATCGATGGAGGGGAGGCTTCTATGCAGAAGTGGGAAGATTTCACCATAAGAGGAGGCAGGTATGATGGTAGTGGCAGGAGGTCGACACTGTTAGGATTACAGATAAAGCAACAGAGAGGAGAGACCCTACAAAGAGTGTCCCCCAGTCAGTACACCCACGACCAGCACATTTTTGTGTCACAAGTTCCCAGGCTTGGCTGAGACCCCAGAGGTAGCACCAGGAAGGAGTAGAGGTTAGACCTCAGAGCAGTGCACCCAAGTCCCCAGGGGCACATTTGGAAAACTGTGCAGCATGAGTCCTGGTTGAAGTGCTCACAAAGATACTGTCAATAGCACACTGAGTTCTCACCTCAAGTCTACTTTGAATGAAGAGCAACAATAAAATGTTAAAACTAGTATCAGAAGGGTCCAAGTGTTTGCCACCTGTGGTGAACCTAAACAAAGCTTTAACTATTTTAAGATGCTCAAAAATACTTTGCACCAAGCAGACCATCCACCATTCAGTGTCTAGCACCCAAGCTAATGCTCCAGGCATACAAAGGAACAGGAAAATTATGCTGGGGAAGAAAATAAAAAGGAGCAGAACAGCAATCCCTGTGACAACTGAGACTATTTTATCTGCCAACAGATCATCGGCATGCTAGGAGCTCTCTTCTTATGTTGTCTTCAAATGGTTTCCCTTCATCAACCTTTCCTCCTAACATAAGAGTCAGCCACAGCACAGTTTAAGAACTGTCTTCCCTTATCGGTACCCTTTCTCATTACATTCACTTTTTTTTTCATAGCGGTACCAGTAACACATGTCACTTTGTCTTATAGCCAACCTAGTGTAGATTTGTCTGGTGATCAAGACTCAGGCCTGGGCATGCTCAACACCTAAGGCTGTGCATCTTTATCTAAAGCATTCACACAGCAGCAAGGATGCTCCTACCTTGCCCAAGGCCTGGTGTAAAACTGTGGGAATCGAGCTCTCCTTCCATCTCCTCAAGTGGCAGCCACCTTTCCTCTTCTATTCATCACTCCTACCAGTCAAAAAGCATGGACTTAGGAGCTGTGCAACTATTTTTATTCCAACCTTGCTCATGCCACTTACTGTGTGACCTTGGGAGCTTCATATTTTCTCTGTGTTCCTTCTCTATGTGAGGTGTATATGGCTGTCCCTATCTAGGGATGTCCACGGGAACTGAATAAACAGAGAGAGGGTGTAATTATAGTACAGCTGTTGATGGCCACTTTCGTGTCTCCTTTTTGTTTTTCTTCTGCACAATTGAGGAGTGAGGAAAATGAGTGGCTCCTTACCTCATTAAGATAATAACAAAAATCAGCATCTTGATTGGTTAGAAACAAATAAAAATGACCCCCCCCATTTTAAAGAGGAATACTTTGATGAAACACCCTTCAAATTTTACTAAATTATCTTAGTTTATAGTCTGTTGACTATCCTGTTGGTTGTGTAATTTTATTATTTCACCTTTAATTCACTCAGAAGTAGTGAATCATATATGGCCATTGGAATTCATTGGACATTGGTATTTTCCCTACTGTATGCATGCTGTGTCTTTATGTTCCACATTAACTCTAGGACATTGTCATTGTAATAGGCATTTGCGTCATCCTCGAGGGAAATGCAAGGAAACTAATCTATTAATTTTGTTTGTATTTTTCAACCTGAGTAATTCACACATGGTTTTCATAACAGATTGAAATCAGCTCTGTTGAACAAGAAGACACTAAGTTAATGCCCCCAATTCTTCCAGATTTCTGTATATTTAATTATCTTTGATTCATATAGAGCCCTTCCTACCACATGGCTCTATAAGCTGGTGCACTTTTGTGATTTGCCTTTAAGATGTGTGCTGAGAATCTTAAACATAAAGAAAATCCAAATAAAAATTTACATTACATATATGTGTGTAAAACACACACACACATGCACACATACACTGGTATTTCTTTGGTATCCACTACATTGCTGCCCCTCCCACCTGCCTAGGCAGATGGTTTCATAGGACAGATTATTGTAAGTGTTGTGAAAGTGGTGAGAACACATGATGACTCTGGGGTTAGACAAGGAAGCCATATGCACCTGTGGTCTCTGAGAGGCTGAGTGAAAATACAGAATTTGTATTAGGACCAGAAATGAGTGAACAGGGTGGTTTATTAATTCTTCAATTAACTTTAGTTAACACACAGAGTGATGGGCTGCTTCTGCATGCATGAACAATTCGTTCTTATTTGCTCCTTGCTGCCCTCAGTTGCTTCTTCCCTTCTCATTTCTCATTGGTTCACTTTAATAAAAGTGTCATACATGCAAAGGTACAGGGACAGGGACGCTGTACAGATGGAGGAAATTCCAGGGCTACTCAATATCCCAGAGAGTGCAGGATGAGTCAGAGATGGACTGGCAGGAGCCCCTGCACACGGTGGGGTGGCTAAGGGCTAGAGACACAGAGGCTTTGGGAAGTTCTGGATCCCAAAGCCATTTCTCCAGTGATGGGAATGCATGTAGGATTCTGAGTCTCCGTTTCCAAGATGCTATCCCATACCCACCCGCATACGAGAGAGAAGAAGCTGGTGACTAATGCCCATATTTGTTTAAAGGAAGTTTCTGTGGTGCAGGACAGAGCTGCACTACTTCAGCATCAGTCCATAAAACTAACAAGTCTTTTGGCATCATGGGATGAGCTGTGAGCAACACAGGCCCTCCCAGCCTGCACATTCCTAATGTTCCCATTCCCATTTGTTTTAGAATTACCATCCCATGAACACTATGGACAGTGGGACTTTCCTTAACACCATGGCAACGGAGCACCTTTGAGACTTCATGGCATGGGAATTCTGTCCAGTGGTGCTGATTTGAGCCATGACATCACTTTTCGAGTTAATGGTTGTCTGGTACTATAGAAACCAGAAGACAGGAACATAAATAATTAGAAGCTCAGAGGGAACAAGCTTCAGGAGGAAGACAGAGCAAAACATGATATATACATATTATATACATATATTATATATTAAATATATTACATATTAGATAGATAGATGATAGGTGGTTGAATAGATCATGTCACCACCTCAGTGTCTCCTTCTTCTTACTGAGATCCCATGTCTGCACTTATATTTAACTTTTCCCTGAGTGAAACTGTACAATGTGAGACTTCAAGGCCAAAGTATGCCATGTCCTGTTGGTGTCAGGCGTCCCTGTAGCAGGTTTAAGGACTGTGGGACAGGTGGACAGCTTCCTGCTTTAAGAGCATCATTCTGGCTGGAGAATGATGGGTCAACCACTCCCCAGACAGGTATTTCCATTACAAAGTCTGGATCCTATACCCATTACCTTCCCAATGGTGCCCTAAAAATACCCAGTTAAAACTGAACCAGACAGAGACTAAGTAGAGCGAAGAAGGGAAACACAGGAAAGTAAACAGACTCAGGAGATTGATAAGTGACTAGTGAGTCACCTCCCTCAGGAAGGAAAAGCCAGGACAGGACAGGCAGATGCCATCCAATGGTTGGGACACCAAGACGAGAGACAGCAGCAAGATTGCACATCTTGGGTGAGATTACAGTTCAGATGTTACACAGGGAAGACAAGCCACAGGCTTCTGTGAAACAGATGATGGTCACCAGAAAAAGAGAATTCTCTACCCTCACCCTTCAATCCCAAGATCTGGATCTCAGTAGTCCTTCCTGGTAAGCAGCCTCAAAGGAGAAATGAAGACAGGAACATGTCAATTATATGTCAATATGTCAATTGCCTCTTCTGATCACAATTTAGAAGCAAGAGGAAATGAGTTCT
Organism: Acomys percivali; assembly: GCA_907169655.1. Classification (NCBI taxonomy): domain Eukaryota; kingdom Metazoa; phylum Chordata; class Mammalia; order Rodentia; family Muridae; genus Acomys; species Acomys percivali. The sequence goes on along the minus strand of OU015752.1, from coordinate 45,659,695 downwards.
TTTTAGAAGACCCCCCCCACTCAAGGGGTCCAGGGCTCTTCCAGGCCACATTTGTCCCCGTAGTTAAGAAAACAAATGCTACTCAATTGGGCTCTATAAATCAACAATTGTAATTTGAGGTTCCTTTTAACAGGTCTTACTAGGCTACAGAAGAATTGTAAAATGACAATCAAGTATACCTCACACCAACAGCCCTGGAAATTCTCATCAAGATTTCATTAGTTGACTTTAGGCTTAAAGCCCCTATATCCTAAATAGTGCATCTTCATGGAGGAAGGGCGTACTTTGTCTCACAAATCAGAGGACTGAAGTCCGTGGCATCAATGAAGAAGCAGAGAAAGAAGGAAGCAGATATAGTTGTGCTCAAGGACAATCTTTTCTCTCTCTCTCTCTCTCTCTCTCTCTCTCTCTCTCTCTCTCTCTCTCCCCCTTTTTACTTCAGTCCAGAAGCCCCATCCATGAGAAGATCTGGCCCTCTTTCAACATGGGTCTTTCCTTCTTCAGTAACCCGCTCTAGAAACAGCTTTACAGATACACCCAAAGTCCATTTCCAGCTGTTTTTAACTAGTCAAGTTGATAAGTGAAAATTTCAATCACACACCTTTTAAATAATTGATGGATTTCGAATTTAGGCAAAACATGGGTGTTACCTGGTGATCGACCATACATCATTGGTGAGATCACCCAATCATGGACCAGCAGGGATGCCCTTTGGATGCATACTGAGTCAGAGGAAGCTGAGTGCACAGAGCAAACTCAAGGTGTACCATACATCTGCACAGAGACTGAATGCAGGCCAATTGAAAGATCGAGGTCATAATAGGAAAGGAACTTCCTGCAAACACTGATTTGTTACTATCACATGCTTATTTGGATATCACTGGCTACCTGGAGAGACCTTTCCTTTCACTTTTACCAGTAAGGAGAGAATAACAGCAGTGGTGTGTTCTGTCCTGACGCAGCCCCTGTGTTCTCAAAACCACAGTAAAAAAGTGACACACCCCAACAGCAAGAGAGGCACTGGATGGACCTGAAATGTTACATAGGATTAAACATAAAAAGGGCAGATGTTCATTCTCTCGTAGTTGTTTTAACCACAGGAAGCTTTGGCATGGCAAAGAACAAGGTGAAAGCTCTGTGAGGTCAGGAGTTTGCTGTCTTCAAAGTGCTGAACCTAAAGATGTACACTGCAGAATGTGGGGTACAGGTTCACAAGGCAGATGCCAACACAAGAAAGACATCCCAATGTGGAATGCTGAAGTGTCAGCTGCATTGCCACTGTGAAGGTTAGCTCTCTCTCTCTCTCTCTCTCTCTCTCTCTCTCTCTCTCTCTCTCTCCCTCTCTCTCTCCCTCCCTCCCCCTCCCCCCTCTCTCTCTTTCCCCATCCTTCTCTGACCCCTCTAACAAGATAGCAGGAAGCTACAAAAATACAGCAACTTAGCAGATCTTTGGTTAGAGACTAAACAAAACGCATGCCTAGGCTCTGGAAGATAAGATGCACAGAGTGGGTGTCTGCCTACATGGACGTGCTGAAGTCCTAAAGGGAGGGACTCAGAGCTGCTAAGCATAGAAGGGGGGAACTGAGAACAGTCCATAGAGGCATTTGGCTTGGGAGTGTTCTACCAAAGGAAATAAGGAAAAGCTTGCAGGGGTTCGATCTAAAAAATGGGTGGGGCAGGGAACCACAGGACTAAGCTACAAACCCTTGTGAAATTCAAAGACAAATGAAGAAAGTGGGAAGAAGATGAAAGGGGAAAAAGAAAGGAAAATGAGAGAAAATTAACAATAAGAAAAACCTTTCATAAACAATGGCATACATCCCCTGTCCCCCTCCAAAAAAAAAAAAAAAAAAAAAAAAAAAAAAGGGAGAGGTCCCAGCACCAGGCATCACTCCTGGTACCAGCAGTCTTAGCTACCAGCATACAGCCTGACCATTGCCAGGTGTGGATTCCACAGAGGACACATTGCATTTCTATAAAAATAACAGCAAACTTGATCCTCACTGCTCTTAGATGCAAGTGCTAATCTTACAGTCATTTGTTCTTTAAATATTTCGTTTTCTTTTTTTTTTTTTCCTTCCTCCCTTTTCAAGAGCAATTTTAAAAGAGAATGAAAATAAGCAGAGAGTTAAAAAGGGAGGTTAATGAGAATGGGGAAAAAAAAAACCTCCACATGCTTGTGTTTGTTCCATCCTATAAACTGCAGAGCCCAGCACAATCAGCGGGATTGTCTGCATCCACCAGGTTGCTGTCTGTTGGTACCTGGTGATGATGAGCCATTCTCTTTTTTTCTGCATCGCCTCCGTGCAATAGTGAGGGCTCTTCAAATGTTGGGATGGCCTTCCCGTGGTGTCCTCATCATCACCATTCACAGCACAAGGGCTTACCCCCCAAAAAAAGTACAAGCAGATTCAGTGTCTGTTTCTAATGTTTTGTTTAGACATAGATAAAAGATGAGGATGAAGGGCACGAGAAAGTTCTAATTAAAACCTGTTCAGTACATTGAGGATTTACAACCAACGCACACAGTCATCTTCTGTGGCAAAAGTGGTTTCTGGAAGTTCAAAGTTGGCACAGTCCACCTGAATCACTGAAAGGTGACGGGAAGACCCTAGCTGTGGTCATGCCCTCCTGGTCTACTACTAGTGATCCTCACCCTCTACACAAGTGGATGCCTTTTATTGTGCTATGAATTTTGAGGAAAACTCTTGAAACAAACTCTGGCATACTGCTCCCTTCAGTATCAGACACTGTGTATCCCGCCTTGGGCTAGCCACTACATATTGTGTGTCTTGCATTGGCAACAGGCTTATTAGTTACTTTTCTGCAGCCGTTATAAAATACCATGACCAAAAAGCAACATAAAGAGGCTGATTTATTCTCACCCACAGTTCCAGAGGGCTAGAGTATGTAATGTCAGGGAAGGCATGGCATGACAGCAGGAAGCCGTATGACCATACTTCCACCCACAACAGGAAGCAGAGAGAGCAAACAGGAAGTAGGGGAGGCTACCCATCCTCAAAGTTCTACTCCCAGTGAGGTGTATTTATCCCATCAATGCTGAAACTCCCCCAATGCCATAAACTCCCCCAAAGTCATTTCCATCTTTTTGTATTTGAATACATGTTCAAATATATGAGTCTGTGGGGACATGTGTGTTTTAAACCACTACAAAAGATGACTGCATGTTTGGGTCTACTGTGTCCAAGACATTAAGAAAAGAATATTCAGAGATGCTAACAGTGTCACTTAAGGTCACATAAACAGGTAGAAACTGAACTAAAGTTGACAAAAATTCTACACCTTTCCCTGGGTCACGCCCATTTATTGGAAAAGGTTTTTGTCTTTTGAAAGGCTGGTTGGTTCTCCTTTCTCTGAACCATAGCTTCCAAGCATCGCAGTTAGGCCCATGATCAGTGAGGTCTATGACATCCCTCGTCCTCTGTAGTCTTAGGATCTGCAAAAGTGATTCTTCTGTTGCTTCTTCTTCCGATCTTGGGTCAGTTCTCAGGCTACAATTATTGTTGTCATACAGAAGTAAGAGTGAACGGATTCATGAAAACAGAAGGTGTTCTTTCATTAGCCACTTAAAAATTACTGGATTTATTTGCCGTGTGTGAGCACCTGTGCCACAGCATGCGCATGGAAGTCATAGAGCAACGTTTAGGAGTCAGTTCTCTCCTTTCACCGTGAAAGACCTGGAAAGCGAACGGAGGTCATCAGGTTCAGCACACACCTATACCTGGTAAGCATTTGTTGTTACTGTGTAATTTTTGTAAATAATCAGCTTGTTTAGACATAGCGATACCACTTTACAATGAATCTCAGCTGATCTCCTGGAATGGTGGGCCCTGAGGCTCATGTGACTCCAGAGTGCTGTGTCAGCCATGGTCAGGTGACTTCTGCTTTTTTTTTTTTTTTTTTTTTTTTTTTTTGCTGTTCTTGCTAAGGGTGTCTCAAAGGGAATTATCTAAATTTATGCTAGAAATTTGACATAGCATTGTCTTAAAAAGACACTTAAATGCCACTTTTGTTTTCGAAGCTTAAGCAATTCCTGCTAGAATAATTATAATCAAAGCGCATCAAATGTTCTCTCAACTTTCAGTTTGTACATATTCTCAAGTAGTTCATCTTCATTTGCCCCCACCGTGGATTCCCACACTCAGCAGAAAGGCACTCCATTCTGACAGTAACTTTTATATTTATCATTCCAATTGAACTTCCAGTACCAGACTTCTTTTTTTTTTTAACAAAGATGTCAATCAAGCTCCAGAAAAGTGATCAAGGAATAAGGAATTTGCCTAGGAAATCAGTCTTGACCCTGTGTGTCACCTTCAGACTTCAGAGCTTCCAAACAGGTCTTCACAGTGAAAGCATTGCTTCTAATGAGCCCAATGGTGAGAAAGAATAATAGAGATTCTAAAATGCAAATTATTTCAGCCTTAAGTGTTAAAAGAAGGGTGCAATACAAACAGAAAAGCACATTTCCCACCTTTGAAATCAAATGCTTTTTACATTTTAATGCATTTGACTCAGTTTAATAGTTTGTTATTATTAATATGCAAATATGCAGCAGAAACTCAATAATAAAGTCATGTGATCTACAATTGCTCATTAGCAAACAGCTGAGCTGGCAGGTCCCTTTATCCTGGACTCTCTCACACATACACTTTATGTATAAAAAAAACCACAAGGGACCCCATCCTGGGGAGGGCAGCTTCCACATGAATTTAGATGTGGGGTCTTTAGCGACTTTGAATTTTAGAGACATTATTTTACAACTGATATAGCCAATATGTGTCAGTTGTATATCCAACATGGAACATTCCATGTTTTACAGCATCCCACAACTCCCTGTGTGGCAGCCCCTCTCTCTTCTCCTTCTACCTCAGAACCTCAGACACAGCTCAACCTTGCTCCTGCCTGACAAACTCTTCTTGTGGGTGCTTCTTCATATATAGAATCATTTCCCTCCATTTCTATCTTGTTTGTTTGTGTTTTAAATTTTATTAATTTATTCAGATTACAACTCAATTGTTATCCCATCACTTGTATCCTCCCATTCCTCCCTCCCTCCCGCTTTCACCTTATTCCCCTCCCTTAGGTCTATGACTAAGGGGGACTCCTCCCCCACTATATGGTCATAGGCTGTCACATGTCATCTTGGTAGCCTGCTTATTCTTACTTTGAGTGCCACTAGGCCTCCCCACCAAGGGAAAGTGTCAAATATGGAGCCCCAGAGCTCATGTCAGAGTCAGTCCTCACTCTCCACATAACTGTGGAGAATGTCCTGTCCATTGGGTAGATCAGAGTAGGAGTTCAATGTTTATTATTGAATTGTCCTTGGTTAAGTGCAATAGTTTGATCAGACTCCCTTGGGCCCTGATGCACCAATCACGATGTTCTTCTTGTAGGTTTCTAGGGCTCTCTGGGTTAATCTATTTCCTCATCTCCTATATTTCTCTTACCTAGAGTCTCAGTAGGATGTCCTCACATCTATCCCAATCTCCTGGTAAGTGAACACTTTCATGGGACTTGACTTTTGGGCTAGTGCCCAATTATAAGTGAGTATATACCATGTGAGTCTTTCTGCTTCTGGATTAACTCACTCATTATGATAATTTCTAGTCCCATCCATTTGTCCACAAATTTTGGGATTTCCTTGTTTTTAATAGCTGAGTAGTATTCCATAGTGTAAATGTACCATGGTTTCTTTATCCATTCTTCAACTGAGGGACATTTAGGCTGTTTCCAGGTTCTGGCTATTATGAATAAGGCTGCTATGAACATGGTTGAGCATATGTCCTTATTGTGTGGTGGAGCACTTTCTTGGTATATTCCAAGGAGTGGAATAGCTAGGCCTTGAGGAAGCCCTATTCCTAGTTTTCTAAGAAAGCACAAGATAGATTTCCAAAGTGGTTTTACAAGTGTGCATGGTGACAAATATAGGTCCAATTGCATTTTTCTACATGTAGACATCCATTTAGACCAGCACCATTTGTTGAAGATGCTATCCTTTTTCCAGTGAATAGATTTGGCTTCTTTGTCAAAAATCAAGTGACCATTTGTGTGTGGATTTATTTCTGGGTCTTCAATTGGACCCATATTCATCACGATGGACAAAACTCAAGTCTAAGTGGATTAAAGACCTCAACATAAAACCAGAGACAGTAAATAAGTTAGAAGAAAAAAGGGGGAAGAGCCTGGAACACATTGGCACAGGAGACAACTTCCTGAACAGAACACTAACAGCCCAGGCCTTAAGGCCAACAATTAATAAATGGGACCTCATGAGGCTGAGAAGCTTCTTTAAGGCAGGAGACACTGTCAACAGAACAAAGGGACAGCCTACAGACTGGGAAAAGGTCTTCACTAACCCTTCATCTGACAAAGGTCTAATAACCAAAATGTATAAAGAACTCAAGAAATTAAACACCACCAAACCAAATAACCCAATTGAGAAATGGGGCTCGGAACTAAACAGTGAATTCTTAACAGAGGAATATCCAATGGCTGAGAAATACTTAAAGAAATTCTCAACATCTTTAGTCATCAGAGAAATGCAAATCAAAACAACTCTGAGATTCCATCTTACACCCATCAGAATGGCTAAGATCAAAAATTCAAGCGACACCACATGCTGGCGAGGACGTGGGGAGAGAGGAACACACCTCCATTTCTATCTTTAAAGCACCGTTCTTCTCTCAAGAAAAATCCCATGTCAATTTCCCCTTTCTATGTTTCTGAGAGAGGTCCTCAAAGAAGCCTTTTCATGCCCTCTGGGACGTCACCCTGGACTCACCTGTACACACCAGGGTATCACCCTGGCCCTCACCTGTGCACACTAGGGTGTCACTCTGGATTCATTTGTGCACATCATGGTGTTACCTTGGATTCACCTGTGCATACCAGGGCATCACCCTGGACTCACCTGTGCACATCAGGGGGTCACCTTGGATTCATCTGTGCACACCACAGTATCACCCTGGATTCACCTGTGCACACCATAGTATCACCCTGGATTCACCTGTGCACACCACAGTATCACCCTGGATTCACTTGTGCACAGGATTGTACCTAAAACAAGATTCAGGGACACTGATATCTTCTTGATTCTGGGTTCATCTGTCTTAGAGTCTAACATGCTATTTCACATCGTGAATGTGTTTTCTTATGATTAAATGATTCACTTTTTTATTTTTTGCTTTTAATATGGAAAGAAAATGAGAAAATGGAAACTGATATTCTTCTCAAGCTAGAGTGTTAGGCACAATAAACTAAACCACTTCCGTACATTTTGTTCCTAATATAAATAAACAAAATATTTCTGGAAACCATTTGCAAGAGATAGTGATTCCGGCAAGAAACTGGGGTCCCTCAACTCTCAGGAGTGTGGGTTGATTAGTGGACAGGGTGGGCATCAGGGCCACAGAGACCTTGGGCAGCAGGGCATGCTTCCATTGACCTACACCCTACGTCACAAGGGACACCTTCAGTGAAATGAATATTTGAAGTGCCATGCCCACACCCTGGTGCTCAGGGAGAGAGGCTTTCTCACAGGCCTACTTGTTCCAACTGTGCTAGTTTTTTATTAATTTATTCATATTACAGCTCAATGGTTATCCTGTCCCTTGTATCCTCCCATTCCTCCCTCCCTCCCATTTTCCCCTTCCTCCCCTCCCCTATGACTGTGACTGAGGGGGATCTCCTCCCCCTTTATATGCTCATAGGGTATCAAGTCTCTTCTTGGTAGCCTGCTATCCTTTCTCTGAGTGCCACCTAGTCTCCCCCTCCAGGGGACGTGGTCAAATATGAGGCACCAGAGTACATGTGAAAGTCATACCCCACTCTCCACTCACTGTGGGGAATGTCCTGTCCATTGGCTAGAACTGAATAGGGGTTTGAAGTTTATGGCCTGTATTGTCATTCACTGGTGCCATAGTTTTGTGATAGCATGGAAAAAGGATTTCTACTCCCAGCTGGGATGTGTGAGAAGGCATCAGGTAGGCTTGCTAAAGGTTAAATCACACACTGCTCCAGGAGTCAATACCTGCTAGCCACATCATCTCCCTAGTGCAGCATTTGGTTGACCACTCAGAACAGACTTCGAATTGCTTCTAAGAACAGATTTTATGGAAATTCCTAGTGAAACCTCTCCCATTCTGACCTGGTTGCATACGCCTGAACGTTGATTCCCTGAATAAACAAGGAAGCACTTCACCTTCCTTTTCCCATGCTTTCTTTGGCTAACAGTAGCTAGGACATTTTCCTTCATAGACAGGGTGAGAACTCAGCTGGACTTGCACTGAGCCAAGAGTAGTGAACTGCCATGGGGTCTGGAAGGATGGCTGTGGCTTTCCTTTGTTCTTTAGAGTCCAAGTCAGAATGAACAGGGGCGAACAGTGACTTTCCAGAATATGGTTAGACGCAGGAAGTTACTTAGTTGACGTAAAGCCTTATGATAACATCTGTGCATCCCCCACGTACACCTACACCTGAGTCTTCTCACAGCTCATTACATTTGAGTCCTGGTACTCTCCTAACACAAGAGAGATGCTCTTTGAACATTTTTTTTTAAAGGATGTGCATTATGGAGCACGAGAGCACAGGCACTGGAATCCTACACAGTGCAAGCCTGTGAAAAATCTCCATATCTTGAACATGGGATTAATCATCTTTGATTTCTATATGGAACAAATCCAAAATTAAACCATTAAATGAAGTATCAAGACCAACAAGATTGACAAGTGAATTGCCTGCTTGAGATTTTATTACACTCTACGTGGATCATTCTGCCCCAGACTTGTCATCCAAGCATTTGGTTTGAGTAGTGAGACAGATGCAACCTTGAGCTGAAACTGTTGTACATGTGAGTGACCAGGTGTGTTTCATTCACCAGAAAGGGTGAGTAAACATTACAAAAAATGCAAAAAACACAAACAAACAAACAACAAAACCCATAGAGGTCATGACCAGCACCAAGCTTGAATCACAAGGCTCCCTGGGAGATGCTGTTTCAGCCCTAATATCTGCTAGGATGAGCAAGTGAGTGAAGAGAAGAACAACCCTGCCTTGAATGAACAATCAATTGTGAACCACGGAGTCACCCCCAGGCAGTCAGTAGGGAGTGAGAAACAGATATAAACAGACAGATAGCTACTGCCATCTCCACAGGGCAAAAATGAGAGACATACTATTTTTCTATTTCTTCCCTTTCTTTTTTCTCCTTCAGAAAACTAGTCTTCCATGATAGAGAACACACATGTATGCACAGATAGCCATGCACATTCCTACTGCCACATGAAAAGATAACCAAGCATGTGCACGTGTACACACACACACACACACACACACACACACACACACACACACA
>OU015752.1:45637112-45650312 GCA_907169655.1 Acomys percivali | reverse complement strand
ACACACACACACACACACACACACACACACACACACACACACACACACGCATGCACACACACATCACGGACGCACACACACTACTCTTATATAAATGCACAACTGATAAATTTTCAAGTTGAAAGTTGTGTATAAAAGGAAGGATTTTAGGAAGCCATATTTACTAGGCCTGTTTTGTTTGTTTGTTTGTTTGTTTGTTTGTTTGTTTTGGCCACCTACTGATTTAGCCAAATATATATATGGAAAATGAATAAATAAATAAATATATATGGAAAATAAAACAAGTTTAAAATTACTTTCTTAACACATTTGTCTTCATACAAATTAAGATAAGAAGGTAGTAGGTGCGGAGCCTGTGGTTTAAGCGTGACACGAAAGAATCTACAACAGCCATGAGCACATCATCCCACACTAAAGCTGTTAGAAATGTCAGGAGTATTGCATGAAAACACTACTACTCTTCAGTGCAAGACTGTACTTAGAAAAATCTGAAAACAGCAAATGGACTAATGCTCCATGGAAAAACAGAGCATCTCCAAGGAGGACATCCCCTCACCACACTTCTCAGTGCACTGGAAGTCAAGTCCAAGAGGATGTGCCTGATTCACTTCAATGGGAAGAGGCTCCCTGGTCCTGTCGAAAGTAGAATCCCCAGTAGATAAAATCCACGAGAGTGAGGTACAGAACTCCTGTGCAGACTCCAGGGGATGTCTGCTTGCAGGAGTCACATCCAGTCTCCCACGTGCTCCTTCTGCCTGTGATGGGGAGGCGTCCTTGCCTCAGAGCTAAAGATAGAACTGCTTTGTGCCCCAGATACTCTGGTTTCCTAAAAATGGTTACACCAAGAAGGGTTAGGGACCTCCGCACAGAGTGTGCACACGGTAGCACACGCTGCTTGGCATCATTGCTCTTATTGTCACTGTTGCTTGTGTCTTTCGAAATAGAGGTTAAGTGTGTACACAGTGGCATTGCATCAGCTCAAACAAGTGCTCCCTGTGATGTCATTTAGGGAAGAGAATTGTGTGAAGGGACACATGTGATCAGTGTTTCTAATCACAAGTGGTCTGCATAAAACCCATTGAGAATTAATCCTAGAGCACAGGGTAATTTCCACTTCAAGGGGAAAGAAGCTATCCTGAGCCAGGACAACAGCACCAAGTGCAGACTTCAAGTGCATTGGCAGGAAAGGAACAGCTTGGAGAGAGGAGTCTGATAGGACAACCACAGCACAGCATACAGCATTTACATTGTCCTTGATGGATGTGTGTGTAGACAACATTTCAGGTACCGAAGAGGAGAATACGTCACAGACCAGGGAACACAGATTCCTTCAAGCATCCAGAAGTTTAGAGCCTCTGGAACAAACACCCTCCACATCACTGGTTAGGTTGAAAGTCTTGGAGGGAGGTGAGTTCCACCTCCTGATCCAGGTTGGTGCAGAAAGCCCGAACAATTGAAGAAGAGCAGCTGTAGCCCTGCCCAACTGTCTGCGGAATGAAAAGAGGAGGCAGGACATGAAGATACAGATTCCGTGCAGAATGCCGTCCAGGTTTCTAAGAGAGAGGCAAGCAGGACTGCCTCACTTCAGGGGAAGATAAGACTTGAAGCTGTTCCTGAGAGTTGCTTTTTGATATCATGGTGCTTTTAAAGATACATTTGTTTATGGATCTGATACGATCCAGATTTCTAATATTTTCAAGACTGTGCCCCTTTGCTAGAGTGGCTCTTCTAATTTGCATTTAAGCGCAGTTTATTCTTTTCAGTAAATTAAGCTGATAAAACCTGGGAATTAAGTCTAATGAAAAGGTTAACACTTTTTGTATAGTTAAAAAAAGTGTGTGTGTCGGGGGGGGGTGTGGTCTTATTATTCCTTTTATTTTTTTCCTTTGACACTTGAGGGCAATTTATTAGCATTTATAAGAAAATATACCAGGCAGAAATACTATAAATCTTCATAGCTGCCTGAAGGGGGAAAGTGGAGAAGAAAAATGAAGCCGTGCCATTTGGGATAAGGCAGCTCGAGGTCTGCCACAAGATGGCAGGTGGCAACCTACAGGGAGGGGAGCGTCTCTCTAAATTATCCACATATGTGGTTTTGCATGTAATTTTCTGTAACTAAGATTTAGTGGAGGGTTCTATGAAAACAGGCATTAATAGGACAAGTCATGCTAGACAAGTACACCAGGATGGTTTCCAAATGTTTCTGGTGTTGAGCAAGAAAAGCTGTGTAAATAAATAAATAAACAAACAAACCCATAGCACAATAAAGTTAGCTCTACACAGTCCTCCGACTCTGTACATAACAGGTTCTTGTGAAGGAAAAGACAAAGGCATATACCTGTGGACATCATGGGAGTCAGGAGTGGGGACACATGGTCTTTGGGCATGACAGGGTTCCACTTGGTGTCTTTGAAGTTCTCTGACCTCTTCTGGTTTATTCTACTCTCATATCTAATATCTACCCTACATATGCCTCCACTGTTATCATTACAGAAATAACCACATGGAATAAAAGCTGAAATGTGTCCATTTGCCTCTGTAAAATATACCAGTGAATGAATCAGAGATTGGAGTTCAACTCTGTATCCTCCAACATACTCCTTAAACAAGATCCTTTCCCATAAACCACAATTATCAATCTTTCTCAATTGGTATAAGTTAGATTTATGTTATGTTTAATGTTATGATAGCTTTTAAATTGCCTCCAGTATTTAGGCTGTCTTTTGAAAGAATACAATCCTGGAAGATGCAAGAGAGCCTTAGCTGGAAGGCATTTTAACTTGAAAGGCCAAGGTGCCATGAACAAAGTTCTGACAAAAGCATCTGCGCCTCCAGATCCTGTGAGGAAACAGTCTGTGTGCTTAGTCCATGCAGCCATTTCAAATCTGTCAGGAATATGCCTGGGGTGGGGGGCTTTTGTGGGGAGGACACTGTGAGGACTATGGGGCTCATATCTAAGGCAGAACAGCATTCTTACTACACACGTTATCAGCTACGAAAATGAATTCCTGAGCCAGGCTTTATCTCCTCCAAGGGGGATCTGTGAGACCACCATAGGCAATAATTGTTGGAAATAATTTAGGCAAGGTCTTGCCTAGAGACAAAACAGAAGGCTGATAACCACTTCACATCCCTCCAATTTCTCCCCATTTTGTAATTTAAATTCACAAGCTCTACTGGCAGACTCATCAGCTGGTCAAATAATGAATCTATTTTTTATCTTGTCATGCCCTGTGCTAATGTAAGCCCAGCTCTCTTTTATGGAAATGAGAGCCGGGTGTTGGATCCAGCTGCACCGGGGCAGCAGTGGAAGGCAGTCCGGATGTAGAGTGACAGAAAACTTCAATTGACAAGACCTCACTGCAAGTCCCACCTTCCAGGTGACTGCACAGCATTCCATACGTACATACAGGGCATTTATTTCTGTGTGCTCAGGTGAAGTAGGATCCTGGCCAGCATAGGGAATGCTGATTTAAATCAATTAATGTGCTATGTGGAGGGAAAAGTCACTACCAGATGTGAGTAACTGATCAGAGAATTTCAGAGATGAATGAGAGAGCCGTACAGAAGATGAGAACTGTGGCGACATCAATATGTTAAAACAATAAGAAATAAACTCCTGTGTTCACAGGACCTTGGCATCTTCACAGCAGAAGTAACCTAAGGCTGATGGTAGAAACAGCAATGTGGAAAACATGACCCAGGTTGTATGTAGGCCGGAAGAGGAGATGGTAGCACACAGGATTGTTTTTAACCTATAAGTGTCTTCATGTTTCTTGGAGATTGTCAAACTTGAAAATTAACTCTAGTTTTAATGCAATGTAGATTTTTAAAACATTATTTATTTGTTCATTTTTAAGTGTGTGTGTGTGTGTGTGTGTGTGTGTGTGTGTGTGTGTGTGTGTGTATCTTAGGAGACCATCCATACTCACTAGGTCTTCCTGGATTTAAAGCAGTTGTGACTGTAATGCGACACAGACTGGGTGCTGGGAACTGAACTTAGGTCCTCTGCAAGAGCAAGAATTCTCTAAACTGCCTAGCCATCTCTCTCTGGCTAATGTAAATGTCATTTTCAAGGGTTGGTAGTATGACATTCCTCCTTTACAAAGGAGATTCTTTTAAGTCATTGCCATACATACTCAGCTCATTTGTAGAGCAGCAGTGGACAACCAGAGTGAACTAGGGAAGTGGACACACATCTCAGTTGCATTTGCACAGTTTCACCACTGATACACCCAACAGACCTTAAGACACATTTCCCCAATGACAGTAAAGGCTCAACTATGAAAAGGTGAAAAAATCTATAAAAACCTAGAATCCTTTTCCTCCATCAATTTATAACTTCACTGATCCCTTTACTAGTTAGCCAGTAGCTACAGACAAACTCATGCCATACATCTTCTTTTCCAGCTTCTTTTCTTTAGAGTGCAGAGGGCCATTGGCCTCAGCTTAGACAACTACAGAGCCTTGATTAGGATGCCTTGGAAGCACACATAGCTTGAGTCAAGGATGACAAGACATTCATACTTGCACAGAGGGGAGCAGCGAACAGAGTGGAACAAAATCTCTCTGGCAGGGGTGTCATTGGATTCTTTGGATAAGAAAGGAGGTCAGAAAGAAATGGAGCATATAAAATAAGAGCTTTGACAACAGAAGGCTCAACCCAATCTCTAAGACCAACCTACTGCTCCCTAGTCCTTGCTCAGGCTCCCAGTTAATTCTCGAGCCTCCGGCTTGTTGCTCAGTAGGGTCTCAGTTGGTTAAACATAGGATGTTAAAAATTGTACTTTCCCACTTCTAGACTCTCAAGGGTTTGGTTGCTAATTGCACTGCCCTGTGTTTGGTCTCAATTACGAGCACATTTTCTAAGATTCAATGGGAAGCTCAAATGGCGAGACTTCTAGTCTGAGAGGATCTACTCTGTGCTTTTTATTTTAAGCTGATGGATCTCAAAATTGTCATAATTATCCTATTTTCCTGAAAATTAGGTATTCATCTTCAAAATCCATATTCTAAAGCAACCTAAAAGGTAAATTTTGGAAAAGAAACATGAGTGAATGCAGACATCTTATTTCCAATACATTGTTGCCTAGGTAACAAGGCCTATCTAAGCATTCTGAATTGGAAGGCTCTGCTCATCTATATTTGGGCATCAAATCTGCAAGGAAGGCAAGTTTCCATGGTGCTTGTAATTACATAACTGTTTCCCAGTATTTTGGGGGAGGAAGTTGTATGTCATGTGGGTATATTTCAGGCTCCAATATATTAACCAATCAATCATATCACCAGGTGAGAGTTTCCCACATTAGCTTCTGAGATACACATTCGCTGCTATTGTTACAAATAATTTAGTGTTAAGGTCTTGAACTCAAAGTGGAGGGGGAGGGATTGGATACAAGGATGGATGTGGAAAGTTAGGGAGTTACACTGTCAGCAGCCAAGACTAGAGCTCACACATTAATGATGCAACCTCTCCCTGGAGAAACACAGGATCTGCTTCTTATCGTGTTTGGGGGAGAAATGATCAGTTCTTGACAGTTGTGTTTACTTAGAAAAATTTGAATGCATTAAAAAAAAACATGTGAAGACCTGTAAGTCTTCTAGTGGTCAATTTAGAAGCAATATCATGTTGTTTGGACAGTTGGAAACAGTGTCAGCTCTATCAGTGAGGTGTCTACCAAAGTCATACCAGGCCGTAAAGGTGGATTAATGATGAGCGAGGATGTTGCACAGAACATCTAAATCTATTTAAAGACCAGGTATGAATACACAAAAGGATACTTTATCCACAAGCTGAGTCATATTAACATTATGGCTTTCCAATGTCTATTTCTTTGTCTATTCATTATCTTCACTTTATATGCATTCCAGGCTTAATACAGATGAGTTGGCATACATCACCATGCCCACCCTACAAAGGAACCCCCTTTCTACCACAGGCATTTAGAAGTTGGTGTCAAGGTGCAGACTTTCTGAGCATCCTGGAGACTCTGTAAATCTCTGCAACACTTTGTGTTCCTATGCAGACCACAAGTGATAAAGGCTGGGGTCAGAAGTAAAGCAGTTCCTTACACAATTATTCTCAGTCCCGTCATGTGAACACTGGTGATGGTGTGTGTGTGTGTGTGTGTGTGTGTGTGTGTGTGTGTGTGTGTGTGAACTACAAGCCATATAAAGTCTATAGCACATTTTTATGCACTAGACATAGGCATACAAATTCCTGTATCTGTAGCTACTATACATGCAGGCATTATAAAAAGGTATAATCCCTTTCTGAAATGTTCAAAATTATTTTTTTTTTGTAATCTGAACAGCATGTGTTAAATGGCAGAAAATAAATATGTCAGAAAAAGCATAGGACTTTTTAGCAGGTACAGTCCAAAGTTGGAGCTGATATTTTTAGAGCTGTTTAACAATGAAAAAAATGTTTTCAAGTAACCATGTCCTTATAATGCTATTGAGAAGAGTCTATGCATCCAGTCTCCCCCCAGTCTCATTGCACCTGAAATGACATGTAATCTGTCTGCCCAGCAACACAGCCAGAACTATTCATGGGAGTAGTATTAGCCAGAGAGGAAGAGTCACCTGTACAGGCTCCCAGAGTGCTAGGAGGAAGTGATCTGGAAGAGGCTTGGTAGAGGTAACCTATCTGGACCCAAACTCTGCAATCAAACCTAAAAGAAAACCAGGCAGGTGTCCTGTGGAGGCCCCGTGCACAGCACAGAAGGAAAAGACAGGAGGCATGCTCCCTTTTTCTTTTCTGCAGAATCAAGATAAGGTGCCTTACCTTAATACCTGGTGTCTGGGACTCCAGATGCCAAGCCTATTAGATGTCAACTATCATCCCACTGTGGTCTGTTAGCACTGACTCTTGCCAATAAATGGTTCTATTTTTGTAAATTCTTTATCATAGAGAAGTCATGGCTCCCAGCCATCATGTGATAATATTAGGCAACAAAATGTTGTGAGGATATCAACTTTCAATTCACATCATTCTTATACTTTTATTCTTATTAGTGCCAACATATTTCCATGTGAATCTAATTTCTCATCTTGGAGTCCTGATTGTTGGAATTTCAAGCATGTGGCCCCTCTGCTCAGCTTTAAGTTCTCTGATTTTTGGTCCTGTTTACTAGTAAATATGAATATCAGAACTTCACCTCCCCAGGCAGCCTTGAAATCTTCCTCACAACCATCTGGGTGTCTATAATATGATTCCAGGAACTCTCACTAAGCCTGGACTGACTAAATTCAAGCATCTTGTGGACTACAGTGGTAACAAGTCTACTACTTGGGACTTGTAGATTCTAGATGCAAATCTGTTAATGCCTGAGAATGTGGAGCTGGGAACAGGTCGGGACAGCTGCATCGAACTCTACCCATTCCCAGGGCAGCAGGTGCTTTCTCTTGCTAACCCTTCATATTTCTAAGGAAAGGTTTCCAAAGGGATTTTCTAATGAATAAAGTTAAGACAAGAAGATAAATTTCAGCTTGGGACTGTAGAGTACAGTAAAAGAAAAGCTGCCCACTCTCAGATGGAGGCCTCAGCTTCAGTGTCTATCATTCAGCGAGATGCCTAAGGAGATGAGGCAAGAGTTAGTTCCAACATGGAAAGGCTAAAGTACTTTTTAATTTTTTTTTCACATCTTCAGAAAAAGGAATGTTGAATTCTTCTCTTATAACTCAGACCAACCAATATCTGTCTGTACCTACTTCATGTTGATAAGTGGGAAAGGTCAGCTACTATGCTGACCTACTAAGTGCCGTGTGTTGGATGGACCAGCACTTTTGGTCATATATGGTATCAGCCAGTGTGAGTCTTCAGGCTCCTTGATGTACACACTATAATTGTGTAAACAGACTTTGATGACTATAAAGGCACATACACACATATTGTAAAGATAGCTGCAATATATTATTGATATTTCAACTATATGTGAGGTGTTCATGGCAGGACTAGGTTTTAGAAACATCGTGGTTCAACTAAGTTTGGAATACTGATATAGCTGAAACACTTCACTATACCATCTTCTGTGGAAAACTCCATAATGATTTTTCTAAAAAAATACAGAAAAATAATTAAACAATCTTTACTTATAGGAGGCATAAAGATAATTTATGTAAAATATCCATAAACTAGGAGATTTTTCAGGGACCATACTTTTAATTATAGAAAAATGAAGTCCTTAGATAAATAACTTAGTATTTTGTTAAATACTATCATTAGAAAAGTTATTAGGACCCAGGAAAAATTTATGGACTGATTGAGATTGAACAAGAATGTAGACAAGTAAAAAAAAATTGCTTTTCAAATACGAGATAAAAACTATTGGCAGAGATATGAAACAGAAAAATATTGGCCAATATTTGCCTTAGATACATCCTGTATTATTAGATACATTTGTACAATTTTGATATTAACATTAAAATGCATGTGTTTATGACATATGGGAAAGCTTTTTTGTTTTTGTTTTTATAATGGTTTTTTAAGGATAACCCAGTTTTACAAATCAGAGCTATGATGCTCTGAAAAAGAATAGTTTACTTTTCTTCCTGATGGTAATTGGTAGTCTATGTAACTCAGGCTGCCCATGAACTCATAACCTCATACCTCAGTTTCCCAAAAAGGAACCCTTCTATCTTGGCTTTCTGGGGCTAGGAAGGCAGGCATTGCTTACCCCTAGCTGCTCATCTCCTTACACCCATGCCATAAAGCAGTTGTCAAAGATGGAGCCTTTGACCTGATTAAACATCATCCATCTTCAAAGGCTGGCAGACACCTGGAGGCCCAGCTCAGAACAGGGCACAGTTCCTGATTTCATTTGTCCAGTGCAGTTTCGAGCAGTTTTTCTCTGTCGTAACCCTTAAAGTGTGTAACTTGTAATACTGTTTGCTGGAAGACAGCAGTGTACAGACCACCACTGGGTTGAGGGTAGCTGGAATATAGTAGGTTAAGGTGATTTCTATGGATTTTTTTTCTTGTTTCATGAATGTGTGGCCTGAGAACCACTCATTGTGCATACGATGTTGATACTCAAAAGCCCCACTGAAAATAAATGCAGCTGCCTCAGAAGATGCTTCAGAGGAGTCACCTAGGAGAATAGATTGCAACCTTTTCTGTTTCTACTCTCCATTCTCCTAGGAACAGCCACCTGATTTCATATGCTCAGGCCCTGCCATTGGCTGGAGTTAATTTCCCAGAAGAGTGGATGAGGTCACAGGAAACATCTTCTCTCCTGCCTGGAGCAAGCCCACAGTGCAAGCTTGCACATTTGGAAGGTCGGTGACAACAAACAGATGAAGCAACCTGAAGAATGCAGGGCTGCCCTCACTGAGTGATCCCCATCCATGAGTGAGCACCAGTCACCCCAGGGCTGGGGACATGATCTCTGCCTTCTTTCCTGACCTTCTCCCAACCATTGGAGCCATGAGATTAATAAGCAGTCCTCAAGTGCAGCCTGGCCGGCACCACCAGGCAGTCCTTTCTCTCTTGTATTTCCCAAAGCTGTTGTGGAAATGTGTGGGAACAGGGACCACACCCTCCTGTGACAATCTGGATATCTTTAATAGCCTATTTTTGGCTCGGTAACTAATTTAAATATTTATTAAGGTGTAAACATTGTCAAAGTACATGAAAGCATTTTCCATATTGCAAAATGAGTATTACTAAAAGCATTGCTCACCCCTTGAGCACTGGGCATAAGAAGCACACTGAGAACACGCAGAGCCCCTGTACACACATGTCCAGATGAGCTTCGTGGCTAGCCAAGTCAGTGCCATGCGTGTCTTAAATAGCCTATTAAAAAGCACCCAGCATTTGAGAGCAGCCCTGCCCGTCTGCTCTTGCTCTAAGATTTCTCTGTCTCAGTCTCCATGGAGATCCCCTCCTTGCTTTTGGTTTTCCCAAAGGCAGCCGAAAAGCATACTTGATCTGTGTTCACTCATCTTCTCCACTGTCCAGCTCAACAAAGCATCTGAGATGCAGCCTCAAGATGCCATCCTCGCCTGCTTGCCTCGGCCATAGCTTTTGAAACACCTGAGGAGCTGAGACTGAAGTGGACTGCCCCGTTATGCCTGAAACATGAGGCTGTTTTCAGACCAGCTCCTCCAGTGCAGGCTAACCTGCAAGCTTTCCTGTGCATATAGGCCAACTGCTTCATTCTTCTAGCCGAATGACTAGCGGGAAGTAGTCCTAGTACTAAGGATGATGTCTGAGGTATTCATTATACAGCAGCCACCCAACTCAAGACAGAGTGTGGAAAAACAGCCAAGAATCAAAGGAAAAAAATCACAAAGATATTTTAAAATTACATTTACTAGAAGAACATACCTGTCTGTCACACTGAAGAATTAAGTATATAAAAATATTTGGCACTTGATAAAACAGCGAGTTCACGAGATGGAAGCATACTGTAGCGTATGTCAGGTGCTGTCTGATCTCTAAATATCCGTGAGGAAATTTCAACAATATTTACCTAGACATGAAGGGGATTTGGGAGCTTCATGGGTCAGAATGGGTGGCATGGCTCCCAGAAGCCACTGAGAAAGTGGATATAGGCTGAGAAGACAGTGTGGCTGCCAGGGTTTGCTTTCTATAAGTGCATCCTACAATGATGTCACCTTTAGCACTTGTGACCAAATAGTATTGTGACGGTCCTAGCGTTGAAGGAAAAAGAAATGTCAGGACCTCCTAGCGGAGCCAAGTGGCTAGGAAAACAGAGAGAGTAATGGGCTTGGTCAGAGCATGAGGTATAGGTCTGCAATCCCAGGCGCATGAGAGACGGAATCAAAGTTCAAGGCCCACCTGGACATCTTTTTAAGATTCTAGATAAAGAATGGGGAACATTTACATCACATGCCCAAATTTCAACTCTAGGAATGATCCAAATGAATGGAATCAAACTATGCTTTACACGAAAGGAACTAAGTCCATTAGTTTAAACTTCAGTGCTCACAAATGCACTGGGTGCCAGCCGTACTCACCTATTTAGACATTATCCCAGGGCAGATCAGAAAAACATCTTGATACATAAATATCAACAGGTAGGCTGGCCACAGTGGAGTATGCCCCTGGTGTACCAGCCTCCTGGGCAGTTCCTAAACTTGATTTTAAAAAAATCACTTAAACAAAATTGATGTTCTTTATGCTTCGGGCTCATCTTGTGCTTCTTAGTTGACTTTTATGCAGATCTTCCATAGAATCGTGTTGAAAATATAGAAACAGAGTACAAATCTCCAGGGCCACCCTCAGAGCTTTTCTAATTGGATTTCTTTATGTCACATGCTGCATAGTGAGGGAATAAATGTGGAAGCCAGAAGAAGAAGGGAATTCCCACCTACAAAAAGGCCCAGGCCAACAGTTAGAGCTGGAGGCAAGGTGATGTCGCAGACAGCCATGGGTTCAAAGTTGTATT
The DNA here is from genome assembly GCA_907169655.1 of Acomys percivali. Taxonomy (NCBI): domain Eukaryota; kingdom Metazoa; phylum Chordata; class Mammalia; order Rodentia; family Muridae; genus Acomys; species Acomys percivali. The sequence goes on along the minus strand of OU015752.1, from coordinate 45,638,898 downwards.
GGTGCCTGTTGCTCCAAGAGAGCCAGCAGATTCCTTTGCACAATGAGAACTTTTGCAATTAGTTTAGTGATAGTCAGTTCTCCAAGACAGAGGTGCAGGGATAGAGCTGGTGGCCTCCCAAGCCCTCCTCCCTGTTCACCTGGGTGAGCTCAGGTTTCTTTGGTCTGATTTCTTCAGGGAGGATTTCTTCAGAGGTTTTTCACTTCATCCTTTTAGTTTCCCAAATGTACCTTCTTTATAAGGCAAAGATGACAAGTTATTTCAGGGTTTGTTGTGGTAATTGGGAATATGCATTCTGGGTTCAACGTCTCTTGTAGTTAGGTTCTTCATCCTGCGTTAGATAAGTGTGAGGATACAGCCTGCAGAAAACTTTCCAGATGTTTCTGCTTGCAAGGAGCAAAATTCATTGCGATGCTCTCCAAACAGAAATAACTTCAAAACAAATGAAGTAACTTTAAGAATCTTTATTCTGCACTATAGGACAAAACTTAACAAGAATTTTAGCATTTTGAGATGAGTCTCTTAAAGTTTGCTGTTTTAAATATGCATCATTATTTTTTTCTAGACAAATGTAGACATGATAACACACACTATTTCTATTGAAAAAGGAAATTACAAGAGCACCAAGGACAGAAAACTAATGGAGTTATAGGATGAGGCTACTTAAAATAGAACCCAGAGAAATGCAGTCCATGACTACCATGAAATCCACAGACTGGGAGAGGATGTGGACGAGCTATTCTAAGTCATCCACTTGAAGGCAAGGTGAGCTTGGTGACCTCATCCTGTCATGCATTCAGCGTCTCTTATTACTGTAAGTCTCTTTTCACCCTATCTTGCTTACATGAAACCCCAATGGTAACTGCAAGTTAAGGGTATGTGCACCCCCTACTGATCAGCATGTACCCATGAACACACACACACACACGCACGCACGCACGCACGCACGCACGCATATGCCAGTGTCCACTACTATTCTATGCAATGAGGTATTTGCAAATGAATGGCACCCGTCATACTTTCAAAAGTGGTGATACCTTCCCACTGTTCATGAAACCAAATGAAAACCAGGTTTGAAGAAGCTTCCAGCACTCGCCCATGAGATGTGACAACAGGGCACTGAAGTAACTGGAGCAAAGGAAACATTACCCAGTGCTAACTAGAGTTCAGCTGTGTCATTTTGGGTTTTCTGACTTGACACAAAGAGGAAAAAAAAAAAAGAAATCTTACATACAACAGGCCCTGACGACTTCCATCCAAAACCAACCAGTGGCTTAGGAGAAACAAACAGCTGGTAAATCAGCTGATGGGTAAGCAGACATTTGTACATCTTCATCGGGAATTTACTGAACAGCACCACAGTCACTATGCCAGGTAAAACTTTCATAAACTTACAAAAACTTGAAAAATGGAAAATGGATAGCAACGCCCTGGTGTCTCAGTGCCCAAGGGAAAGACAGAGAAAAGCAGACATGCCCTGGAGCAAGGTGACACTCAGTGGATACCACAGAGTGCCTGGGATGGAACAGTGAACAGACGCAGCCAGAGCTGCTCAGACAGACAGCGGGTCAGATCTGCTTAGACAGACAGGGTGGGGTGCATCTCAGTGGGTCCTCTGCGAAAAGACAGACTTCACCCAACCCACGATTCCACACACACTTCCAAAGTGTGAACCAATCTGTTCTCCTATCACAGTTACACCCACACCCATCATCATCACCAATGATGGTGGGTGTGTGTGTATGTGTCTGTGTGTGTGTGTGTGTGTGTGTGTGTGTGTGTGTGT
>OU015752.1:45622490-45637102 GCA_907169655.1 Acomys percivali | reverse complement strand
AAGTTTTGTTACTACTCTCCCCTGACACACACTTTTAGAGGCTCACCACTGCTTATAACTCTTGCTACAGATTATCTGAAACCTTAGGGTACCCTTACTCAAGTACACATACACAGAAAAACATACACAGATATATTCATAATTTTAAAAATTAAAGACTATAGAATGGTACTTAGTACAAATAATTTGAGATTTTCATAATGAATTTGTATGTGTCTATGTGTGTGAGAGAGAGACTCTGTACCATATATGTATATATGTTCTATATTTTAATTTAATTTTTATTTTGTCTTATGTGCATGAGTATTTTCAATTAGAAACATGTCTGGGTGCCCAAGGAGACCAGAATGGAATGTCGCAGCCCATGGAACAAGAATTTCAGAAGGTAGGAGTGGCGAGTGGTCGCTGAACACTAAATCCAAGTCCTCTGGAAGAGCAGCCTGTGTTCTTAACCACCTACCTGTATCTTCATCTTTGAAATCTGTGTTTTAATGAACACCCAGGATTCAAATCTAATTGACCTCTTCATTTCATGTCTTTACCCACTTACAAATCTAAGACTCTATTATATCAATACAGCATTGGCCAGGCATGCCTTGTGGCTCACCTCATCCTTGTCCTCTAAGGCACTCACAAAGATGTCACAGGTAAGGTGGCTCAGAAGGGTCTGGAGTAATACTCTCCTCAGAGACTGTGACAGGTGGAAACAGCTGGAATCCGTTTCTTGCCCCACCTGGAATTTTACAATCTTTCTAATTCACTCAGAAGTTGTTAGCCTGACTCATGAAGGACTCATATTTTGCACAAATTGAGAAGAGAACTGAGATCGGTGACATTCAGTTTGGACTCACATGAAGAAGTTGCAAATGTGTCATTCAGCTGTGACTTGTGCAGAGAGCCACCCTCTCCCTAGTGAAGGAGTTGAAGACTGCTTGGCACAGCTGTACGGAGGGCCTGTTTATTGTCTTTGGATTGATTGCTATAGATCAGTGATTTGCAAAAGCAAAAAGCAGGCTTCTTTAAAGCATGGTCAGAAACTAAGGGGGAAGGATGTGAGGGCACACAAGTGTTACAGAGTGTGATGTCCTTGAGACATCTTTCCACAGAGGGAATCATGGCATGGATTAATATTCGGAGCCTAACACTATTTCTAATTAAAAAATGAACTACTGTTTTGTATATGATAATGTGCGTGCGTGTGTGTGTGTGTGTGCATGTGTGTGTGTGTGTGCGTGCGTGTATGTGTGTGTGTGTGTGTGTGTGTGTGTATGTCATGGTGCATATGTAGAGGTCAGAGGATAACCTCAAGGGTTGGTCTCCCCTCCCCCTTTCACCTTGTTTGGGGTAGGCCTTCTGCCAGTTTACAATGCTTGCATTACAGTGTCTGGCTTTTACGTGTGTTCTGGACTTCAAACTCAAGACCTCAGGCTGTTTCCGCAGATACTGTTACCAACTGAGATATCCTCTAGCCCTTCATTCCAATTTTAAAAGAGACACTGGTCCCAGAATTATCATATGCAAAATTCATATCAGAGAGCTATAAGGATATATATGCTTTTAGAAAATCACCAAATTTGGGCTTTTAAAAGTCCCTTTTGTGAAACTTCCTTACTCTAATAAGGAAAAGTCACATCTGGGGACAGAGACTTTTCTTGAGTGTAGTGACAAAGAAACACCTTTGGAATCCACCTTTTTCCTATCTGGCAGCTACACCCAATACTCCACTGATCACACATGAACGATATGAATTCATACATAGCAACCAACCCCTCTGGGAGAAATCTTCCAGAATCTATTTTCACAGCCTTGTCACACTGCCAGGAACAAACCGCAAATCTTGAAATGTGGCCAATTTCCCTGACGCTTCTAAATAAAATAGTTGTAAAATAATTCCACTTTTCATTTCTCAAATATCCAAAATAATCTCTGCATAAAGACTCTCATTTATCTAAATAGTTTAAAATAAGAATATTACATGGCCTCCTAGTTCATTTCTTTTTCACTGGGGTTCCTTTTTAACTGTGACTTTACCTTTAAGGAAAAGCCGGAACTGGAGCCTTCGCATTAGAGAAAAGGTCAAGAAAAGCCTTTATAATGCCAAACTTTAACAAAACAAATGTCCGCTGTAGACGTAAGGGGTCCACAGTAATATCTTTGGTCCCTGAGCTCTGGAATCTTGGCTTTTCCTTTATCCAGAGTCTTTGAGATGATTTCAAATGAAACTCTGAGTATGGAACCAAAGCCTGCACACGGGCCGCCACTTAGCGCGTCTGTGATCTATTTCAACTTTTAAAGCCAATGTCAAGGGTCCAGGTCTTTCACTTCTGGCCCTTGGCCCTTAGCTGCCCTTTTTGCAAGATAACAGGTCTCTGAATGAGATAGCAATCTGCAGGAAGGTTGAGCCTGCTATTGTCACCATGGAAGCCTCACTCTAAGGGATGCCTGCCAGGAGTGTCCATGCCATCTTCTAGTCAAGACCCAACAACAGGCTGACACCCTGAAGGACAGAGCAACGTTAAGACCAGAGAACCAGGAAGGATTAAAAGAGCACCGAGTACAATCAATGCAAGGCTGAGAAGTGGTTCAGTTCACTTTCCCTCCTGCTTGAGCTGGTGAGTCACACAGCTCGCTCGCTCACTGCCTGTTGTCAGCTACGACTTAAGGCTAGGCTGCCGCACCAAGGGGTCCACAGCCTGGTGTGGGTAGTAGGACAAGACTTCGCCGTGCATATGCTCAGCTAGTGATGCACCTGCCGGTGAGAACCCAGGCCCACGCACTGGCCTGGAGAGTTACTGCACAACAGAAACTAAACTCAAAGCTGATAGCTGGGAGCAATTTACAATCCAGTGTTTTGTTTCCTTAAATAAGTTATGGGTGCTTTTTAGGAAGGGGTCCTTACTTTATCAGCATTGTAATCTGTTTCTCCTGCTGTTCTAGAATTTCTATCCATCCTTGGGGGGGCAGGGGAAGGGGGAGGAGAGCCAGTGTTCTTCAGTAAATGCTGCCAGGTGGTTGTGTTGCCTCCAGCACCCAAGTAGCACTTTGTCACCATAGACTCAGACACGCCCTCTAGCGCCAAGCTCCAGGAGTGCACATACTGAGGTGTCCTGGAAAGCCCACTAGCCAGTGGGCTGTCAGTCATCAGTTTAAACTACTTCTGCTGTCTGGCTGGCTAATAGTCCTTAAAGTCCTACTTCTTCTACAGAACAGATGCTACCCAGAAGGAGGTTATGCGATTTATGGCCCCCACCCTCACACCTGCGCTGTGTTGTCTTCTGTTCTCCTTAGAAACAAACGTTGGAAAACAGCTGTTTCCTAGGTAGGATTAGGTTTCAAAGATAAAGGCTCCATCCTTTGCTACAAAATGGTCTCCCACCACCCTAGCTGTGTCTGTCTCCTTTTGCTGTGTTTATTGTCATTATTACACACCAGTGATTATATCTAAAGTGTTCAGAGCAGGAATAAAGGCTTTAGTGTCAGAACTCCTTAAATAGAAGAGGGAGTGAGAGAGTGAACAAAGGAGGGGGCATATTTGGTGAAAACAAATTTTTGTTGGCCCACATGGAAGAAATTAAAGAACTAACTCCTACAATCCTTCACTGTTTTTTGAAAATTAAGGTTTATTCTCTCTCTCTCTCTCTCTCTCTCTCTCTCTCTCTCTCTCTCTCTGTGTGTGTGTGTGTGTGTGTGAGTGTGTGTGTGTGTGTATGTGTGTGTTTGTGTGTGTGTGTGTGTTGCCTGCATTGGCGTCTGTGCACCATTTGCATGCATTACGAAAAAGGACAGAAGGTGGCACTGGATCCTCTATAACTGGAGTTGGGGTGGTTGTAGAATGCTATGTGGGTGCTGTGAACTGGTCCTGGGTCCTCTACAAACCCAGGTGGTGCTCTTGAGCACTGAGCCATCCCTTAGTCCTCCTAATCTTTATTTTGAGTATGAGTAACAATATTTCAGAAAATTTAGTTCAGAAGGAGGAAGCTTTAAGTTTACATGCGTATTTTGTTTGCTGTTTTGTTTTTAATACAAAGCCATTTGTGACAACATAGACATTCCAAGTTTTACTTTAGCCAAGAAAATCATTTCCATCTGAGACTAAAAGACTGGATAGGATTTTTAAATTTTGGGAGAATTAGTGGCTGGGACCCCTTGAAATAAGGATGTGGAAGTAAACATCTTATTCAAATTGGTTCACAAGTGAAAAACTGCACCAAGATAGCTCCACCCTTTTCCTATTATGGGGCTGTCAACAGTACTGATTGTCATACATTGATCAAAAAACAATTTGGCAAAATACTTGTCATTGAATATGATAGTTTGAATGTGAATTGTGGAGACACTTCTGAAGGGTTGTGTTTCCAAAGCCACAATGTATTCAGCCATGGAGGTCATGAAATAGCAGGTTTTGACAGCTTCACTTGACTCTATATGGAGCAGGCTCATTTTAATTTGTTTCTGTCATAGAAATTGGTCAGTTAAACTGAATGCATGTTAAGAGTTTGTGGGAAACCCAACCCTCTATAGGACACACACTAGATCATGGGTAAAACCTAGAGTGGAGACCCCTGAAGCACACAAATAGGTCGACCAGATGACAAAGTCACATTCACATGCACGGTACTATGCAGAGGTGTTTTAATTATTAGAATTCAGATACCCTGGTTCATTAGAAAGACCTGTCACATGAAAGACTCTGACTGTGCACACTGAAAGTAGCCCTTTATTCAAAGGGTTAAAAATGCAACAAAGAGACAGGTGTGCTTCTATGAGGTGGAGAAAACATTTACATATTCATGTGGAGGGTTGGACTAGAATAAAGGTGCCAGCCTTTGGGAGATGAACTATGGCTGATGGTGGATAAGCCTCCTCAGACTGATGGGACGCCCGTCACTATTTTTTCTTCCCAATTAAAAAAATCAAGCATAAGAAATATGTCTGAGTTGTGAGTAGGGTCTTGTTGGGGTTCACAGAAAGTTTTTTCTGCTCTTCATGCAACACACTTGGTTCTCTCAAGTGCCTGCTCACACATACCTCAAAGTCTTAACACCATGGTTTCTGTCTTGGTGACTGTCTTAGTTGCTTTTATATTGATGTGCAGGGGCGTCATGACCAAGGGCATGTATTAAATAAAGATCTATTAGAAACTGACCATTTATGAGTGTTAATTCATAACCATCATGGTTATGACAGCACACAGCAAGGGAAATAGAGACAGCTGGGAAAAACACTAGTCTTTTGAGATTTATAGCTCAGCCTTACCAGCACATCTCCTCCAACAAGGCCATGCTTCCTAATTCTTTCTGAAAAGTCCCACAAACTGGGACCAAGTATTCAAATATAGGAGCCTTTCTCACTTAAAAACCACCACTGTGACTCACACTTAATTCTGGCTCATTTGGTTAGCAGTAATCACGCCAGGGAAAAAGAGTGTGCAGACAGTTGATTTTACTCCAAATGCATTTGGAGAAGGTAAGGACCATCATCAGCCCTGTGTGAAGATGAAGTATCTCCTCTCAGTTTGATTGGCTCATTGCAGAAGTTCTTTTCCTCTCAGTAGTACTGACCACACAGCTAGGGGCTATTCTGACAAGGGCATGAAAACATTCCACTCTGCACAGGTATAAACTCACCTATGAGGTTGCCTGAAAGTGGTTTTCTTTAATATTAACCTAATGATCATTCAAAGGCATATTCAACGTGTCCCATTCAAAAAACACATTCCCAACAACCTTGACCAAGGGGCTTTCACAAGACATAAGCACTGCCAGCTATTGGAGAGTATAGAGAAAGGGTACCTCAACAGTTTTAAAAGTGGCTATGGGGCTAGAAAATCTACTCCAGGTACATTAACTGCTCACTTCATACCTATTAAAGTAGACAGTTCCCTAATAGAGCAGTGCTGTAGGAGAAAGCTAACATCTGCTCAGACTAAAATTATAACCCCTGGCTTGGAGTGTCAGAGAAAATCAGACGCATGAACCAATCAGTGCCGAGTGGACATGCTGCTAGCCTTGTTCATTCTAACTATAGGTCTACATATTAAGCCCCTCCCCTTGAACACAGATGCGTGTCCATACAATGCACAGGTCTGTGGATTCCATTTGTAAAACAATTCTGCATCATAGGTTTACAATGAGTCATGATGTAAGTAAGGCAGGCATTACAATTCCTATTACACGTTTTCCCAAAAGTTCATAATTATTAGCTAACGGTGTCAGCGCTGGTGTCTCAGCTATGACCAGAAACCAGAGCAATGAAGGACAACATATGTATATGAGGTTATGCGCAGGTTTGTGTCTAGACTTCACAAATAATGGTCCCTTCAAAGCCCATATTTGACGATGTGAAATTAAGCTTTTTTTTTAACTACTAAATACATATTACGATGCAAACAACTTAGTGATGACGGTTGTCTCCACAGGGAAACAGGGAACTCGGTTTGCAGTGGACACATGCTCACACACAGGAAGGAGTCCAGATAGCCACAGGACTTTGTGTTATTTTCCATCCCATTGTAATTTATAAAAAAATAATAATAAAAAGATGTTGAAGTTTATGAGATATGCTACAAAATTCTTAGATTACAGGCAGTGGTATATACTTTTATACATAACACATAATAAATACATAATAAAAGCAATAGCCTGGGCTATAGTTCAACTGCTTGCTAAAGACTCTGAAGTAGGAATGAGATTACATTTAAAAATAATTTGGAAAAAAATAAAGAAAGCAGGAAACTGATTATGGCATGTGGAATAAGTGTAGAACTCATGTCTCAGTGCAGCCACTGAGGTTGAGAGAGACCATGGGGCCTGCACTCACTGCTGCCAGTAGTTGCCTTGGCATAGAGAAGCAGAGTTGCACAGATGTGGGACCCACTGTCCCATAGCTGTGGTGGCAACTGCATCACTTGTAAGAGCTGAGATTGTTCATCTAGTCCTTTAAGGAAAAGGCTAAAGTGACATAAATTCATTGTGTAATGACTTATGGCCTGCTTAGCTTGCTGACTGGCTTCCCTTTTGCAGATCACTTCTAGTTATGAGTCAGGTGTTTGTAGCGTTATTGTTAAAACATTTCTCAGAGTTAAGTATGCAAGACTCCAAAAAGTAATTAGATGAGGCTACAGCTCTGTGAGGCACAGAGAAGCAGACATGTTATAAATCTAGCCAGAGATCCCAGCACTCTCAAGATTTGTAAATGTCCTCTTAGCAATAATCAAGGAAAGTGTGAAAGTATGGGACATTGACGACAGGGCTGGGCTTTGTGTGAAAGCACGGGGGACAGTGAAGACAGGGCTGTGCTTTGTCTGTAGAATGCTTGTTGTGCAAACATGAGAACCGGAGATGAGGTCTCTGGTTCCTGTATAAAACAGTCCTGCATGCTGGTGCACACCTGCACTCTCAGGACTGCATAGGAAATCAGTGGGTCACCAGAGCTCAGAGGTCACTCAACCCCAGTTGAAGTGAGAGCTCAGATTCATTGAGTGAGCTTATCCCAGGAAAGAAGGTATGGAATGGCACCCCGTCCCCATCAGTCATTACCAATAGCTTCCCAGTTAGGGAGGTCTTCTTGAGCCCAGCCCCCACCGACATTGGAATTTGACTGGCTTGATCTCATTCAAGCTACCAGGCTGCTGCAGGCAGTACCCATGCACCAACTAGCAGCACCCAGCTGTTTCAAAGAGCTCATGAAACTGTGAAGTGAAAGTAGAGGTGATGGTGGGATCAGAGGGAAGGGAAGTGTGTGTGTCTGGGGGGAGGTTGGGGGCAGAGTTTCATCTAAAGAAATGAAATGCATACAACGAAATTATCAAGCAGTCAACAACAATAATCTTAAAAGGAAAGTGTTTGAGTGGCTTCCTCAAACTAGCTGGGCCATGTTTTCATTTGTGAGTCCATTAGAATAAAATGGCTTCTTCTTATCTCTTTCCCTTGGGTTTACGAACATTCCAGCTTCAGTTACCTTGGTGCAGTAACAGAAAGCAGATTGCTCCTTTCCGTGCATGCTGCTGTGTTAAGGGATGATTGATAAAGTCTAATCTGTAGAAAGAACATAGGCTGACAGCCACCTATTCCTGGAGATGGAAGTAGGCCATTATTCTTTGTTTCAAACCAGCAACAACAGGAATAACATGAAGAATGATGAAAGAAAATACTCGGCTTGTGGTGTCCAGCCTCATGTACAACCACAAGCCCTTATACACATACCCACAGACTCGCACATAAAAGAAAATGAACAATAGTGAAAAATTAAAACTGAACCACCAACATATTCTGCACAACTTTTCTTTAGTTTTCAATATATACTTGTGTCCTCCTTAGGTACATATTTATTTATATACTAGAATACTCGTTCAGACACATACAGATTGATATTCAAATTAACACAAAGATTGGCAGTAAAATTTTCTTTAGACACATGCAAATGTGGAAATCCAGAATTTGGGGTCCAGACACAATCTAGTTGTTAACAAGCTCCTTCCACAGGGTCCTGACCTGACTCGGAATGTTCCTCCTTATGAGACTGTTTTAGTCTTTATTTTCAGAACTCAATTCCATAACTCCTTGCTGTGTGCTCCTGACTGTGACTCTGAAATCTTAGGTGACCTTCCTGTCGGGACCTTCACCTGTGCTTCTCACCCCTGGGATCCTGGGCAAACTGTCTCAACTGTTCTGAACACTAGTGTTTTCTGTGGCAGTTGGGAGTGAGTGTGAGCCAAGAGGATAGACTGTCTCAGGCCTGTGGCAACATTATCACCAGGACCAGTGGCCTTTCTCTCAGGCTGGAGAGTGCCCGGTGGCTTGCCCACTGGCTTCCATGCTGCTGCCTATATAAAAACTGTCCCCACAGGTGAGCGAGCCTCTGGGAAGTTCAAATCTGGTGCTTCCTCCCTCTGTGAGTTTTGTTATGCATGCCAGTGACCCCCTTACCCAAGCTTGTGCACTATGAGCACATATTAAAACAAACCCAACATTACTACTCTCCCTAAGATCCTGTAGCCACGTGCTCTTTCCCTATATCGGTTCCTTGTTCCACTTGGGCCTTTAATCACAAACATACAAAATCAGTGCTGATCTTGTTGATTTTTAATGCGGTTTGGTCACCTCAGGTCTCTGCAAATTAGAATCAGGTTTTCTGCAGCCAAGTGAATTTAAAGATAAGTCCACGCCTTTAACAGTACTGGGGAGCAGCCAGCTCGTGATGGAGCCCTAGTTACTGTTTGTGGAGGTCATTTCTTGTCTAGTTGGGGGCATCTTTAGTTTCATGCTGTGGAGGGGATACCAGCCTGTCCGTGCCACTTTCCTGCTGTTTATGGTGAAGCTCAGCTAGCTTTGGAAGCCGAGCTTATTTTTTTCTCATTTCTTGAATGAACTCAGTCCCAGTTATGTGTGGAGCTGCCTGGCTGAAATGAGAAAGCTTGTCTTCCCTTTAAAAACCACACTATCCCCCAAACAGGGGAAAGGCATAAAGGTATAAGGGGAATTACTTCAACCACAGATAAAATGTTCATTTTTAACAAGATTAAAATTATTTTTAATGTTGAAAACAATGTTGGTCCACCTGCCATTCCATCTGATTTTATATATATATATATATATATATATATATATATATATATATATATATATATATATATATAAACAGGGTGTTTTGTGCAAGTGATCTGTCTCAAGTGATTCGTATTAATCGCTCTTTTTTTTTTTTTTGTCTAAATCACATCCTGATTAAACAGGAAGCACATCTGTGTTCATCTTACAAGTTAGAAAACCATAACACATAATCACTCTGGCAACTTGATGCTAACTTGGCCTGTATGCACAGTGGTAAAGCTCAAGGCTGAAATCTGCATTCCTCCCTCTTAATTCCTGACTCTGTGCACATCTTAGTTCAGGGTTTCCTGAGAGAGGCTTACTGTAAAAGTGAGAAAGAGGAAGCCAAGAACCCGAGACGTGCTGAGATGCAGAAGGGACCTATGAGGAGAGACTTGAGTATTATAACTAATGTCAAAACGAGAACAAAATTAAAATTCCAAGGGGTATTTTATGAAAATGGAATTTTGACAGAAGATAATTTCAGCGAGATGAATATGAGGAGAATAAAGTCTATGAAACCGGTAGTTTTTAAAGGATATTAGAGACTTTAATAAATAGTTTCAATGGGGCTGGTAAGTGGGGAAGGGTAGAGTGCAGTTGCAAATGTGATTAAGCAGAAATCTAAGAAGTTACAGTCAGATCATCTCCTGGAGGAAATGAGCTGTGATCCCGGTAAAGACTGGGCTCTCCAGAGAGGCAGCATGGCATCAGATCAGGCCAGAGGGCCGAGCGTGGTGGCGCACACCTTCAACCCCAGCACTCGGGAGGCAGAGACAGGCGGATCGCTGTGAGTTCAAGCCCAGCCTGGTCTACAAAGCAAGTCCAGGATACACAGATAAACACCGTCTTGAATAAAACAAACCAACCAAACAGATCAGGCCTGAGATGCCCTCATAGTGGACTAGGACCTGACAGAGCAACAGAGACAGCTCAGACATGACGCCTTTGTCCACCTGTGTATATCACTCTCAATTCATGATCCCCCATGATAAATCCTCACAGGCCTGGAGTATACAGAGGCAGATCTTGCTGACAAGGGCAGTGCCTTCAGAGGACCCCCGTTCTGGGATTACAGCTTCAATCAGGGACCCTGGCACTTATCTAATTTGGCAAAGGTGAGAAAAGATACTTAATTATTGCGGCAAGAACCTGATATGATTTTCCATTGCTCATTTCTTTATTCTCATCAGTACCTTGCCTGCCTCCCCATTTCCTCAACCAGAAAGAAGGGAAAAGAGAACCTGTAAGTTGGCAGGGGCCTTGTTCTTATTATATGGTCATGCAACCAGTGGTTATTTACTGAAAAACAGCTTTAGGGTCAGATTTTTAAAGGAGAACTGTTAAATAATTTGGTTTTACAACTCAAAATCTTTGTTTCTCATTGGCATATTTATTCCAGAATAATATACATTCCAGAATTACTTTTTAATCACTTAATCATAAAGGATGAGTTTTGAAGCTATTAGAAGGAGTGAATATGTAGACTTTACCCCAACTATCCACAGATTCCAATAGCTCAGCCCTGACATTTAAGGATGTATTTAATGTTAAATGTTTGTTCCCTTGCTTGCAGGAAGAGTAATATTCTGGTTTCAGCACACAGTGGCTGCTCACAGTGGACCACAGCACTCTCTTCATCTGACTACAGCAGATGAACCAGAGGGACGATGGGGAACCACCCTCCTTTCTCTGTCAGCTCTTCTTGATGTCCCTGAATCTTTACAGTTTTCACTGACATCCTGAAGGAGCTTTTACCAAAACATGAGTTTCCAGGTTCCCCACACCTGGTCCCAAATTTGATGTTATAGGTATTCATCATATAGTTTAAAGAGTATGAACAAAAGCAACAAAGATAACAGAAAGTCTGTCCTGCTGTGCACATTTGGGCCCAGCCTTCATGATTAAGCTGATGATCTGGGAGGAGTGACCCCCCCAGCCAGAGGCCTACCATCTCACAGGCCAAGGGGACAGTCCCAAGGCTGCCATCTCCCTTATTCATTTTCAGAATAGATCTCAGGTCCCTGAGGTAGAAGTCCTCTGGTAAGACATGCATAGGGCTAACTGTGCCTCTCCATGCCTCAATATTTATCACTGTGATTAAATCTGAGGGACACATGGCTCTGTCTGTCATTCAAATCTCCAAAGCAATCCCTGATCCTACGCTGTCCCTACACTGCCCCTACGCTGTCCCTACGCTGTCCCCCATACAAGAAGGCCACTATGACCTCCCTCTGCTCCTTGTTGCTGTTCTGCAGTAACAAATGGAGGAAGTAACACAGGCTGAGAAGGAGCCTGATGGAGATTTGATGTTTACAGGTATCTGAGTTCCCAGCAAGTGGTGGACAGTTTTTAAAGATTAGAGGCACAAGATAGTTGTGGGTAATGGATGTCTGAGTGTCACCAGCAGTGCAAGTGACTAAGGCTGGAAGGGAACCCAACCTTGTTTTACTTTGAAGTCCATTTGCTGTAAATGCACATTCTTCCAACTGCTTTCTCTAACCTTTAGTAAATCTGCAAAGGGGCTTGGGGGGGGCATGCTGCCACAGTAGCCCTCACTCTAAATTTAGGCAGAAACCTTTCTAAACTACAGACACACACTATCTGCTTCCCAGACCATCTTCCTGATTCTAGGTATTGAAAATCAGCTGACAGAAGGTTCCAGAGAACAATCAAAGGGGGAAAAATTCAATGTTTTTCATACACTAGGCTGCTTCCATTGTTGCTTGCAAAGTTACAGCTTTATCTCCATTACATATGTATTTTTCTTTACAAAGAATTGGTTTAAAAAAAGTATATTTGCCATATATGAACATCACTTTAAAAATAAATAATAGTGTTTTAAAAAGCTACTGGCCAAACATGACTTCTAATATATTTTCTTACAAAAGGAAGAAGGGCTCCTCGGGGATGCAGCTGAAGGCAGGCTTGAAGAATGAAATGCACAGGTGAGTGTGCGTACTACCATAAAAAAGAAAGGAAGAGGAGTAGCCAGAATGCATCTAAATGAACAAAAACTGAATGAAATAAAAGGAAATCCAATATAAGCAATTAGCAAAGCCACAGGGCATGGGGGACAGCCAGGAAAGCTCCAAAAGGCCTGAGATGGAGAACCGTAGCAAAAAGGCACAGAAAAGGGCATTTGGGATACATTGTAAAGTATAAAAGGGGTATGGTATGAGACTATACCAATATAATTGTGTGGGAGAAAAGAAGAATGTCTTGTGTGCACATAAGGAACCAGTACTCTGCCCTGTATAGGTACTGCCCACTCCTTGACCTGTAAACCTGGCTAGAACACTGATTGGCAGGGGCCTTGTGTGGAAATAGGGAGGGATTGATTGACTTTACTATCACTTACATCTACAGCCACAGGACCAGGTTTCACATCCACTCTGATGTGCCTTGTTCACGACACATGGCACTAATAGGCTGTGGTAAAGGTGGCAATCTACCTCTGTCTTCCCTCTTCCCAAGGCTTCTGACCAAATAAAGCATAAGAGACACCTTAAGACCCATTTGAGGAGAACCATGCAAATCTGCATCACCAGCGCTGTCCCCAAACCTCGGGGTGATCAGTCAGGACACTCTCAGTCCCTCTCCAGCCCAGAAGAACCTAAAGAGACTCGGCAACGAAGTGTCACATTGGCTCCAGATGCAGAGAGAGGGGCCAAGGGATGAGATGAGGTATATAAACCCAAGACTGTTAGCAACCTGTACAGGCTTATTAACTGTGACAAATGAAATTGACATAAGATGACTAAAATGGGACAAGCCGCTTCAGGAGTAAAGAAAGGGAGGAACTCTTCAGTGTATTTACACTTTATCTCTAAATCTAAAACTTCAAAAGTTAAAGCTGTTTTTTTTTTTTTCCAAATGCAGCATTTGAGTTCTTCTGCTAAGTACCAACTATCAGCATTTAATTTAATCGGAGTTAATTTTTCTGTGCACTGTGGTGATTCATGAGCAGATCAAAGATTTCATGTCTAAAGATGTGATGGTAGCCATAATAGTTTAATGAGAGAGTTCACTTTAATTCAATTAGAAGGATCCATGTCTCCCTTGTCTCCATTACCCCAGGGAGGCATCATCGTGTCATCTTGTTAGCTGGGTTTACCTGGGGCACATCCTCCTGTTGGTGACTCTGTTATGGTTAAGGGACCCTAGAAGACCGAACCTGCCAGATCAGGCTCTGTGCACAGAAAGTGTGCAGAGACAGTATATAGTATGATTCTTTTGCTTGAAAGAAGAGGTTACACATGAGGCCTTAAGAAAAGAATTTTAATTCAGCTTTTGTTTTTTCCAGAATCTTATGAAAAACAGTGAATACTCTGAATAGATTTGGTAAACACAACATCAACAAACAAGCCACTGTGCTGTGCTACTTGAAGAAATTTTACCAGATTGGAAAATGAGAGGAGACAAACAGTGATGCGATTACGAAGCACGTGTTACACATGACAGAAACAACTATCACATCAGTCCCTTCGCAGGACCCCGTGCCAAACAAGCATGCATTCAACTCAGCTCCTTGTATGCTTCTTACAGGATTGCAAATAGAAAATGGCTAACAGCTTACATTCCACCCATACTTACAGAAAGATGGATTCTCAGGAAGAAAATAGCTTAAAAAAAAAAAGAAAAAAAAAGGAGGGAGGGGTTGGGATATCCAGTCTCTTGATTCTAAATCTCAAATGAAGGACAGGTACAGGTGATGGTATTAAGAATAGAAAAGGAGGCTCACTCTGTAGATTTTTTTTTGCTTTTCTAATGCTGTGTGTTTTCCTAGAACCCAGAAAATGAAAAAACACAAAATAAAATAAAGGGGGTGTGATGGCATGTGCTCATAATCCTAGAACAGGGGAAGTGGAGAACACTGAAGCAGTGGGTTTACGTGGCAAGGAAGGCTAGTCTATTTGTTGAAAAAAGAAAAAGCCACGTTTCAAAACAAAACAAAAACACGAAGACACCTAAGAAGCACACACACACACACACACACACACACACACACACACACACACACAC
>OU015752.1:45595369-45622480 GCA_907169655.1 Acomys percivali | reverse complement strand
ACACACACACACACACACACACACACACACACACACACACACACACAAACACACACGGAGAAATTAGATAACAGAGTTCAGAACAGGATACAATAACTGATAACTTTTGGCAGAGGGAATCGAGCACCTTGTATGATTGTGGAGGAAGGAACAAGGCTTGAAAGCCTGCGGGCTCTAGGGCCCTGAGAAATGAGAAGATAACAGAAAAGAGGAAGGAAGAGGCATGGAGAGGATCCTGAAAGACAATAGCAGAAGTTGGAGGATGGTAGAGTTTTGAGTTATGGACAGTGATAAAGACAAGGCTTTCTTAGTAGGAAAAAAAAAACCCAAAACTGCTGGCTCAACACAGAATGAGTGGTCAGGGGAGAATTGGGGTGTTTTGCTTGAGAAGGCCCCTCCAGGTTCGTGCAGGGGATGAGAAAGGGAGCCACAGAATAAGTTAGAGAATCATATCTGTGTAACTATTGAAAATGAAGATGAAATGAGAGTCAAGCTGTAAGTTAGGATGCCAGCCTGAGAATCTAAGGGGAGAAGGGACAGAGCTAGGGAGAGAAGTGGGGATGAAAAAGGAGGGACTGGACTGGGGGAGAGAGGGGACTCTCAGGCTGATGCACACAGAAGGCAGTGCTTGATATTTTCAGACATTTTTACTGATAAGTGTGATGAGGAAGCTTAAAAAGTAACGACATGTGAAAATGTATTTACTCATAGGGTTGAGCCCTCTTAGGAGTTACCATGTAAGGCATGGCTATACCTGATTGCAGTCAGATGATAAGGAAAAAGTGCACTTGGAATCTTCAAGTCCAGGTGCAGGGAGAGCTGTGTGAAATGGTCTTCTGAGTCATTGGAGCATGTGACTGTCTATAAAAAGATCAAGGGGGCAGAAGAGAGAAGCCTTGCTCCCAGATTGCTTTTGTCTCTGGTCTATATGACAGTGACCACACTACTCACCATGCCCATGAGAACACTCACTGCTCAAAAGAGGCCGCACTGGCATTAGTTACCTGAGGGTGACAGGTACACTGGTGTCCTGTTCATGGTGGGCCAGCTCCTGTCTTGTAGTCCTTATCTGCAGCTCCACAGTTCACCTCACAGAAACCCCATAGTTGGTCACTGTCCACAGTTTTAATTCTTAATACTTCCCAACCTCTTACTGAGATCATCTTTCCAGAGACACTGAGACACTGGTTAAAGGATGCTGGGATTCTAACTGTTGATGGGCCAGGCTGGTGTCAGTGAGAGAAGGAATCCCAGATGGGATGGATGTCTGTGCAGAAAGAGTCTAGTCTCCTTCCTTCTGTCTAGTATCTTTTCACAGGGATAAAATGTCCCCTCCCTGCATTTTCTCTCCCCTGTCATTATATTTTGTTGTCTTGACACAGAGTCCCCCCTCCCCCGACACACACACACCATCTCTCTCTCTCTCCTTGGCTTAGAACTCACTAGGCAGGCCACTGTTTCTAGGAGCCAGCGTCATCCATGTAGAAGCACTCAGTTCAAATTCTCGATGTCTGCACTGAAGGTAGAAAGGACAAGTTCCATAACTTGGGCACCAACTGTGCAGCGCACAGCGTTTGAAATGAGAGGGAAACATCAGCTGTTTCTCTGATGCCAAACATACAACCATTATAGCAAAACGACATGTGCTGAGACTCCCCTGTGTGCTGAGACTCCCCTGTCTTCAGGCATCTACATTTTTATAGGACATTTAGGATATAAGGATTTATTAAATATTGGTATAATTCCGTATCTGGGACTATCTGATGTTAGTGCACATAAACTTCCCTGGGTTTTTTCTATGATGTGTGTGGTGCTGGGAACTGAACCCAGAGCCCCCTCATGCTATGGTAAGTATTCTTCCACTGAGCTACAACCACAGTGCCTCTGATGGGCTTTTCTTATGTGCATTTCTGTTTGTTTTTAAACATTCTCAGCCAACTCTATAGGAAACATTAAAAAAAAATGCCAGAACATTTTTTATGTGAATTTACCCTAATTTACCAAATTTCATATTTGACACTTATTTTATTCCGCTGTGCTTGCCTATGTGTTTCCTGCTATTGCATTGTCACCTTTTTTACTTAAATGAAACAGGTCTCCTTTCTCTCGAGAAAGTTGTACTAATGTTTTTTCTCCCTCTCCCCATTCACCCTGCCTCCCCCACGTGCTCCCTATGTCAGCTGCATTATGAGTCTCTCTCGTCATCTCTGCATAGTCATGAACCTGGGTCTTGCCCAATGAGCTTGAGGAGCAGGCTGGATCCTCCAGTCCAGTCTGGAGACCTGCGCTCCTCCCTCCAACAATGCCGGCTTGTCTTTCTCATGCTGAGTGTTGCATATCCTGCAATTTTAATTTTCATTCTTGGTCAATATTTGAACTACACATGCATTGGACTTTTATGTAGCTGATATAGTTTGTGGTTGTCCTTTTACTTACTGCTAGGTGAAAGGCTGTGCCCCAGGTCAGGAGACCAGGGTGAGTGACAGAGGCGGTTCCACATATGTCTTCTTTTATCTGTCCCTGAGGTTTAGAACACCCAGGTTCTCCTTCTGATATTTAATAGGAGCCAGGTATTTAAAACAGAGGCCATTTAATCATGGGGCCGATTGACTCCTAGTTTTTTAAAAGTGCCGAGGGAAAGAATTAATCAGATTAGTAATTAAAGAAAATGATGATCACCCTTGGGGATGAATGAAAAAAAGGAAGGGAATGGTCCCCAGAGCACAGGAACTGGGTAGGCTGCGCTAGCTTTTGCATTCCAATGGTGTAGCTCCATTATTTAATTCTTTGTTCTAAAATTGTATCTTTTTTTTTTTTTTTTTTTTTTTCTTGTAGGAAGAAGAGGAGTTAAACAGATTTTTTTCTCTAAAGCTGTGTAACTTTAAAGAGGCTCAAAGCTCCTCTTTGGACTCAGGAAACATGCTCTGCAGTTGAGGTTGAGTCAGGGAGTGTGGGGACAGCTCTGGGACAGGCAGGCCAAATGCCCAGGATCTTCATTCTTGAAGAATTGATTCACCCCGTTTTTGCTTGGCTACCATTAAGCTTTTAGAGTGCCATCTGCTGCCTGGCTTCCAAATATTTAAATTCATGGGCTGCTCATATTGACAAACTATAAAGAATAACGTATATGGCTGGACACCTTTTAAAATCGAACTTTCCTCAAATTGTCACACATATGCACTCTGTGCACTCTGTCTTTCTGAAAGTTTTGGTTGCCTAAATGAAGCACAAAATTGAGTGTGAAATATTTTGTAGACTTCTTAAAATGTGCTTATAAATGATCCTTCTAATATTGGATACTTAGGTGAGTCTCCTTCTCCTTCTCCTCCTTCTCCTCCCCTTCCTTTTCCTTCTCCTCTTCCTCCTCCTCCTCCTCCTCCTTTTTTTGGCACCACAGCAAAGTGTAACTCCCACCAGGTATTCAGTTCCAAACTCTACAGGTAAAGGATATGAGGAACAAAGAAAATGCAAAAACCCCAAATTTATGGACATTGTATGGAGCGTATGCTTAAAGGTCCTCAATGTTGACTACACTATAGACTTTTCATTTGGATTTTATCCAGTAATATAGGCTAGTTATATTATTATAGATTATAAAATCATGATTTTCCTCACAAATACTTATAAACAGATTGTTCCAAAGCTTCTAAGCTTTGTAAACTAAGACACATCACTAAAAAGTTGTTATAGGTTAATAAATGCTAAACTAATTATTCTCTTTAATGAGCACCGGGGAAGCAGAAGCCTGAGGAACTGGAGGCAATGTATGTGTTGGTAGGCTTGACACATGAGAAATATCTCAGGATTTGGGGAAAGGGTGGGGAAAGTTATTCTTTCCCACCCTGTCTCAGTCTCTGCCATCTCTCTTTCTCTCCTGCTCTATTCCTCCATCCTTCCCACCCTCTCTCTTCCTCTTTCTTTCCCCTTTTCCACTAATTATTCATCGCAACCTCAATGTAACCATGGTGCTTTCAGCTTCACATGGGCCATGGATGAGTTCTGAGTATCTTTTGTCAAAAACTTAGCTAGAACTCTGAAACATTCAGGTGCTTGCAGAGTAGCAAAGCATGTCTCCTGAGATACTCGCCAGTTGTTTTATTTTGTTTTTGTTTTTAAGTAGATGGGGCTCGGAAGATGGCCACGCCTGCGAGAGTACTTGTTGCTCTAGCAGAAAGCCTGGGATCAATTCCCAACACCCACATGGAAGCTAACAACTGTTTGTTTGTAACTCCAATCCCAGGGGATCTGATGTACTAGTCTGGCCTCTATGGCCTTCCCAGGCACACATGTTGTATATAGACATCCATGTAGGCAAAACATCCATATACATGAAATAATAAAGTGATATGTTTTTAAGATAAAAGGGAAGGGAATAGGATGGAAGAGGGAAAGAGGGGGGAATGAGAAGATACAAGTGACTGGATAACAGTTGGGATGTAATCTGAATAAATTATTATTTTTAAATTAAAACAACAAAGAGAAAGAAAATGGCAATTTTCCCAGTGGAGACACCCAGACTTCATCACCTTTGCTAAGTGATTCATGTTCTCTCTATGAGTAAAAGGTTTGTGCATGTCTAGGAGAGGCCTGTAGCCTGTGATCAAGGCATCGAGAAAGGCTCATATTTGGGCAGAAAGACCAAACTGTAGTCCATTGAGAAGAACAAAAAGACAGACCAAGTTTAGGGATGTGAGCAATCTGCAATGTCCAAAGTTTTCAAGGTGACACGGAGGTGAGGAGGCTGAGGGACCAGCATGAAGGGAAGCAGACTTCCAAGACAGGAACCCTCATAGAGTGTGGATCCTCATACTGAAAAATTACAGCAGAAAACCTGACAGAGCTCCATGAAGTAGGTGTTTAAAGTTAATAACCCCGTGTCAACATCAATTTCTTCATTCTGGTCATTGTGCTTTAGTTATGTAACAGATTAAGACTGGGAAGAAGATGGGTGAAGGTTATACCGGTCATTTAGACTATTTTTGAGGAATATTGTCAGTCTAAAATTATTTTAAAATTCATACTTAGGAAGTAATGCTATGCCCTGGGACTTATTAACCTCTTGCTAAAGCTATGTTGACTATGCCTTTCCTTAATGTGCCTCTTCAGGGACCACAGAGCTTGAAGACACAAGGCAAGGGGCTGGAATGTGAGCCAGTAGGTGCCCTAGGGTATATGGGTTTGAGACCTCAAGTGGAAGTGCTATTCATGCCTTATGGCCTGAAACTGCTGCTGCAAAAGGGAAGCACTGAAACCCGAGGTGTTCTGGCACCCACAGTTCCATTGGTACCCACAATGCCCATGTCATGAATCTCACACAGTCATAGCAGCATCTCAGCCAAAGGGAAGTGTTGTAAAGGGCAGAAGACACCGAAGTCGGTAGTATGTCTACATAGAAGACAGTGGTTTCTGAATCTAGGCAGCCTGAGGATATAATACATAGCCTTGCCAAGTATCCATATAAACAAACACAAGGTTGGAAATTTTAAGTAGGTAGGAGATAAGAGAGAAACTCTGTTGCAGAATTCTACATAACTCAGTCCTTTGGCCCACTATGTGCTCTCTTTAGCAAGACCCATAGCAGTTTCCTTCCATTGACTTCAGGGTAGAATGGGGAAGACAGGGACACAGGATGGTATAAAACCCATCAAGTAAGGCCCCGATCTGGCCAGCATCAACACAGTAGTGATACTGGGCTGACAGTCAGTGCTGGTGGTACTAGAAAATCTCCTTCTCTGTAGGCTTCCTTACAAAGATCTAGAACACACTTGGAGCTTTGGGAGAGCCATGGAGGAGGAACAATCTGATGTGCCTAACTATTGCTTTTCCAATGTCCCTTAAACTTTGGAAACAAAGAGTCAGAGACTTGTCACAGCCAGGAGTCATTTAGGTAACCGTGACAACAATGTTGGTGGAATGGTGGACACAGAGACAAGAAAAAGACACTAGGAAAGACTAAGGAAATTTAACAGCATGTGAGTTAAGTACTTGATGTTGTATTATAGGTTCCTTTTGGGTCAAAATAGCATAAAATGTAAGACAACAGCCACAGGGAAGATGTAGTGCACATAAGAGGGAACCCATAGCACTGTCCTCTCCAACTATTCTTTAAAAGATATAGGTAAAAAACAAATGAACAACAACAAAAAACGAAAACTGATGCCCAGCCACTATGTAGAAGAACTAAAATTTGAATACATGCAGAAGGATTTCCCTAAGCTGAGTCAGTGGGGACTAAAGTGCCTTGTCCAGATCTTGCCATAGGGAGCACCTTTCTCACCTCAGTGCCTCTACCGCAACAGGGGCTTCCAAATAGAAGTGCCACTAGCACTCCAGTTAATACAGGGCATGCTCCTGTATGGGACCAAGAAACTATGAGTTTCCCTTTGGCCACAATAGACTCCTGACTGATACTACCTCATCCCATTAACAAACATTATGAAGACATAAGGCCATTGGCCTGAGAGCATTAGGCTATGGCTCCTGTATCTGGGGAGTGGAATGGAGTCTTATAGCCATTTCAGTGCTCAGAAATGACCAATGGCACAGATTTGCAAGTATGGTATGGCTAAGCAGGGTTCTGTGGTCAAGAGATAGGGCAAAGCCAGTTGACCTCAATGCTCTTTAGCAGAGGCCATTAGCCTTACACTTCAGCCACAGAGGTTCAAGCCCTGGGCAACCTCAGGGTCATCTTTAAAGTGGTTGCAAGTGCAAGTAGGACTTCAGGAAATGCTTTGTGCAGAAACCTTCCTGCTAGAAAAAGTTGAATAATTTGATATCCATTAGATCTTAGAGATAGTGGACCCATGACTTAAATACAGATAAACAAGTTTCCATGTATGCTGTGGAATTTATTTTTTTATGTTTTGACCCTCATAGATATAGATATAGATATAGATAGATATAGGTAACTTTTTTCTGAACCTAAGATAACAAGAAAACTAAAGCTCTCTGAAATCCCTCAGGACAGCTGTATACATTTTGCCTATGGAAAAGGCAAGGCACAGGAAAGCAAAATACATTGTCAATGAAAGCATAGTCAGTGAGTGCATTCGATCTGCCATCTAAGCTGTATAACATGGGCTCCAGAAAGAAACTTTCAGGTCCCAGGAAACAGTGTGTGGCATCAGCTGGTCCCACCTTTACACTGAGGTCCTAGAGAAACAGCTGCTTGATGACAATTCACACACAGCCCTCCAGTGTGAGCAGCCACATGCATTAAGCTCAAGAATGCAACAGCACCCTCCTCTCACTATGTCTCACTACAGTTAAATGTGATGAGCAAGGATTGCATGATTCTGAGCATCCATCTGGAAGCTGAATCATAGAACCAAAGTCTAGTGAAATCCAGCCCTTCTGTTAATGGAGGAAGGCAAACTTTAAAGGCAGGTGAGAAAGAATCTGTGTTGAGTATTTTAGGGGTATACAAGAACCATGGTGGCTTTCTTGATTGTGACCTAGAATCACTAACGGAGAAATCTCTGCGGAGTCTGGGAAGGTATTTCTGGAGATACCTAACTGAAGTTGGAAGATCTACCTGGACTGCTGGTCTGGGATGCTAGACTAACAAGGAACAAGAAAGCCAGCTTAGTACCAACGCCCATGTCTTTTTGTTTCCTGGTGATGCCATGTCATACCAGCTGCTTCACACTCTAGCCACTACGCCCTCCTCACCTCATGGATTGTACCCAAACCAGAAACCACAACTACCCTCCTTCCTTAAGCTGACTTTGACAGGTGTTTAATCACAGCAATAAAGAGAGCAATCCCAGAATCACACACCACACCCCCAGATAGTCAGAGAATGGCAGTGAGGCCACTCACTGGAACATAATGAGTTAGCTTGGACAAGAAAATGCAACATCCACACCAAAACACTCTCACGAGTCTTTGAACACTTGTTTTATTTACTACCCATTAATTAATTTATACGTTGAATGCTTCATTCTTTGATAAATAGCTTATTTAAATTATTTGTAGGCAGTTTATGAATTTCTCAAACATGCTAAGGCAATCAGTGACATCTTGTGTTCAGTATCCTTCGACAAAAGAAAGTGTAGTAGCAAATGTATTTTATGAGGCAGATTCTGCACACCCCATCGGCAATGTTAAATTTAAGCACCATTTGCCCTGGTAATAACTGTTAATGTACTTTTTTTTCCAGTTTAAGTTACTTTCTGAAAACTTGAAAATGATTCCCTACCCCTGAGGAACTTTGAAACCATGAATAAATATTAAATATATCTAGAGTTAAACATAAATGAACACGATCATCCCATCAGAGATGCAACTTCCAGTCCTCAGCTGGCTTCTGGGAAACCTGGTTACACTCTAGAATGCATGGCTCATAGGTTCTGCCAATTTCTTTCCCTAAAGTTCATCATTATGGTTGGTGTCATGTGATCAAAACAGACAGATCCAGATTCCTGAGGTTAGAGAATACAGCTGACTCCTTGGAACCCCTGTTTTCTGACTCTACTGTGGTACCCAGTGCTGCTGGCTCTCTTACAGCTACAAATTCTGGAATGTTGACAGGGAAATTGACTGCTTCTGCTCACCGCTCAGTCTTATCGCCGCCCCCACAGCAGCGGGAAGTCTCCACTCTAAATCCCCCCCATTCAGACCGCCTTGCCTTCCAGTATTCAACTGTGAATATCAATATCATTGGTTGTGTGGTTCTGTGGAAGAATTCAAAAGCCAGCCTGGAAGAGCAAGTGAGGCTGATTTCAGAGAAACATGACAGAGAGTTTGCATTCTCAGGAGGGTAGTGAAGCTAGGAGGGCACTGGTCTTTCACCTTGGTTACCCAACCCCACATTGGTTACACTTGCACTATTATAACCAAAGTCACTGACGGAAATAACACAAAGAAGTAAGAAGTTATTTGGGGCTCATGTTTTCTGAGGTGTCTGTCTGTCATGGCATAGTAAGCATGGCTGGGCAGTTTACTTCCTCCTGGTTAAGAAGCAAAGAGAAGCAATGGGAAGGGAAGAATCAAGATGCATCCTCAGGGAACCACTTTCTCTACCATTTCCCAGTAATCTATTTGTATCTTGAACCTATCAGTGCCTTGATCTTCTCATTAGGACAGGACTTACAAAACCTCATCTTGTCTGTATTTGTCCTCCATATACCCCAGCAGTGTTTCACTAATCTCCTAATGTGTTTTCTTTTTCTTTCTTTCTTTCTTCTTTTTTTTTTTTTTTTTTTTTTTCGAAACAGTGTCTCTCTGTATAGCTTTGGCTATCCTGGAACTCTCTTTGTAGACCAGGTTGGCCTCAAACTCACAGAGATCCACCTGCCTCTGCCTCTCTATTGCTGGGATTAAAGGCATATGACACCATGCCTGGCTCTTCTAATGCTTCTTAATCCAATCAAAATGACAGTCACAATGTGCTTCCACAGGCTGAGACGCTGGGATTAGTCAGGAGGGAAGTCATTACTGGTGATCTCAATTAGGGTACAAAGCAAGAATCTTTACTTCAAGGAACAAAAATGAAAAAAAAAAGGATTCTTGGGATGTGAGAAACAATAGATCAAAGAGCAGGGTACCAAACTGACTTCTGGGATGAAAGGAGAATTTCCAATAGACAGAATCAAGAGAAGCTTATTCATTGCTAAGATAAGCCGTGACAATGTACTCTACTGGAGCTGTCAGGGTATATGGACTTGGACTGTGTGCACTTACATAATGCTTGCAGTGACTGCTATTCTCTCCAACTGTAGAAGCCGACTCTTGCAGGTAATACTACTGTTTATATTAAGTTGAAAATACTTAATAGTTGCACAGTAGCTTGAATTCGGTAGTGGAGATTTTTGTGTGGTGTTTGCTTGACACTCGTCTCGAATACCTTTACACAATCTAGCCATGGCATGGTGATGAATGGTATGCCTAGTCTGTATAACCAGGAATCATCTTGTATTTCAGTCAACCGTATTTCAGTCACAGTGCCTGCCAGTGACCTTTTCCAAATGGGCTTATCTTATTATGAGAGACATACTGTCAAATCAGAGGGAAAGTACCTAGTGATCCGTAGTAATTTTAAGGATTCAACTTAGACATTGTTTACAAATATTAAAAATGAACATCTGGATTAATCAATTTTCCCAGGAGGCTGCCTCAAGGCAGTAGGGCTTTATTGAAGGTAGAATGGGCATATTTTTTCAACAGATTCAAGACATTCACCAAAAACTTCTGTGAATTAGCAAGAACACTTCACTTGCTCCTTCAAGATTGTCAGTTTCATTTCACGGTTATGATCGACAGCTATCAACAAATATTCCTAAAGTTCTTGTTTCAGATAATATCTGCCAAGGCTCCACAGAGTACAAAATATCACAGCTGAATACTGAGAGTGGGTCTTATTTTATAATCTATAACTTGAGATTGTGAGAGTCATGTCAAAAAGCAAGTCCAATCTGTTCAAATGTTATACAGTATCCCACCCACCTGATTCATGGACAAGTCCTCTGGGTGGATCTCAGAAATAGTCAGGACTGGTGGATTCTCAGTCTATACCCAGCTCATTTTAATTATTTAGAAAGCAGCTGATAACCACAAACTAAAAGCCAGCTTTTCAATAGATTTATCCATGGTCAGTCATCTCTCCTACAAAGCAGTATAATATAAATTTAAATTCCTGTCATAAGAACCATTTAATGCTTCATAGTCAGTAAGAACAAATGTATCTTTTCTTATGGTTTTGGTCTCCCTGACAGGCCTGTGTATTACAGTGTGTCCTCACCAGGTGGCACTTTTTTGGAAGGTTATGTAACTTGGCAGGAAGACGTGGGTGACTGGAGTAGGGGTCTTGGAAGGTATAGTCCACTTCTCTTCCAGGGTGGCTTTGTTTCTTGTATCTGTGTCTACACTGATTCACTGTGGCCACTACGTCTTCCCCAAGGTGACACATCTTATGCTTTGAAATCTTGAGAAAAAATATGCCTTGCCTCTCTTAACTCCTCTCTTAAGTTGCTTTTCAGACATTTGCCACAGTGATGTAAAATATTTGGGTTCAGCTTACTGGGCTGTGCTAAGTTGCTAAGACCTGTGGCTGTGTCAGTGTCTCCCATTTCATTCACTCCATAGACTGTCTTATCAGGGTGCTTAACTAGCAAGGTGGAACCTAAGCATCCCTAGGGTGCACTCCCTGGCTTCGTGACACGTCCATTTTGTTTTCCCTTGCTGGACTTCATGCTTCTTCTGCAAGACCACTTCTCCACAGAGCAATGAATGCCAACATACTTTAATAGAACTTCTCAATAATCTCATTTTGGACACAAGGTAACTTCCACAGGGAGAGGCCTATTTCTAGGGACACAGTCCTTCTATTCATGAATATCATGTTTTTAGCATAAAAATACCAAGAACTACCCAAATTGAAATTGAAGGGGTAGAAAGATGGCCAATCAGTTGTACCACCTCCTGCTCTTCCAAAGGAGCCAAATTTGGTTTCTAGATTCCAACTCGAGGGTCAACACCACCTTCTAAAACTCTAGCTGTAGATGATCCAGCTCTCTCCTCTGGCCTCTGTGGATCTCCATCATACATGTGGCACAAAACACACACAAGGCACAGAAATAATATCATTAAATCAATATCAATTTAAATTAGCAAAAAGACCTAAGTCCCATGTAATCCATCCCATCCTAGTGTTGGGCAGATTGCTAAAATAGATTGCAAGAAGGAGGCGCCATGGCTACTACTAGGATGTTCCCTGGAACCAGAACAAAGGATACAGAGAAGATACATTAAGGTTTAAAAAATGAATCAAATTAAAGCAAAACAAAGCAAGAAAATTATTCTGTTTCTCTCAGAAACTTAGAACAAAAATATAGTGCATGAACAGATAGCTAAATAGTTAAGAATGACTTCCTCTGTAAACAAAGATACATCCCAGAGTTCAAATCCCTGCACCCACGTAAAACGTGAGGCATGACACCCACAGTTGTAATCTCAGCAGTATAGGATGCAGGCAGGTACACACTGAAGCTTGCCTGCCAGCCAGCAGAGGCACCATGCCTCCCAGCTTCTAGTTCAATGAGGTAACAGTCATGTGACAGTAATGTGAAGAGAGATAGAGGAAACCACCATATCCCTTTCTGGCCCCTGAATGCTTGTTCAGGCATGCAAACAGCAGCAAGTTCAAGTGAACACAGCACAATCACCTGCACACTCATACACACGGGCATGTACGCACACACACCTCATACAGAATGCATTACTCAGTGAACAGATGATTGCTGAAGCATTAATATTTTATCCAATGAGCTTAAAGTCAAGAAATACAATTCTGGTGGATTGGAAACCCTCTGGAACAATCTCACGGCAGACTCTCCTCTTGCCTTCTCTCCCTAAACTGAGCTTTCCCAAGAACTGTAATAAATAGTTCTACTTTACGTAATTATGTGTGTGCCACAGGCATGTCTAGACAGACAGATCATAGAAAGACAGTAATGGTTTTGTTTTTCTTATATCTCAATGACAAGTCACTCACATATATAATTTATTTTTTCAGCTTTAAAAAAATACTCAATATTGAAAGATAAACAATGACCTTAAGTTCTATAAATAGCCATGAAGCTGATGCCAGCATTGTCATCTTTGGTTACACATATACCATAGGCACTGGCTTTCCACTGCTGAGATGAATTTCCATGTGGAAATTTTGGCCTCTTAATGAGCATGTTCACAAATATGTGTCCTATAAACTGGGACCATTTTCTTAACCTCACTAGCTGTTGCTAATTTGCATTTCCAAAGCACTATCCTAATTTCATTTCCATTAACAATTTGTGAATTATCACTTTAAGACATCCTCCCATGTTTGGATTCTTTTTCTTAACTATTATTTTTCACCAACTTAAATCAGTCCTATGCTACTGTGCTATTTTTAAAGTTTATTTCTTGGTTCTTAAGGGGTCAGGCACAGTCTCGGCCATCTTTTGGTGTCTGTCCTGTGTCTGAGTCCTCTGTCAACCTTGCATCTATCTCCTTTTCTCATTGGCTCTTCGTTTGTTGCTCTGCTCACTGTTTCAGTTTCCATAGACTCTTCTCTACCCTGGAGTCTTTCTAGATCTCATGAGACCGAAACTTGGTCTTTCTTACTTTTGTAATTTTTATT
Organism: Acomys percivali; assembly: GCA_907169655.1. Taxonomy (NCBI): domain Eukaryota; kingdom Metazoa; phylum Chordata; class Mammalia; order Rodentia; family Muridae; genus Acomys; species Acomys percivali. Next base: position 45,609,360 of record OU015752.1, on the reverse strand, counting down.
TGGTTAGAAATATTCTATTATGTTCCTCAAGCTTTTCTCTACCTAAATACACTAATATAGGTTTCTCTCTAAAGATTATAATGGTTCACTTTTTTACACTTAAGATTTTAAAATATGTGAAATTTAATTTGGAATAGGAGGAGAAAAATGAATTTAATTCAAACAATCCTAGTGAAACTCTGTGGGCCACACAAAAAACAAGTCATGAAAATAAGGGGGACTTATTGGTTTACAGCAGGATGAGGAGGAAGGGTGTGAAAATGACTAAAATCCAGTATGTATGTATAGAACTGTCAACGGAAAAAACAACAGATAAAAGAAATTTAATGTTATAATATCAAAAGGATAGGGTTGCTTTTATATTGTGTTTTATTTTATTTTGTGTTGTGATGCAACAAAACACAAATTGGAAAGTGAAAAGTTTATTTAGCTTACACTTCCATAATGCTGGTCATCATTGGAGGACATCAGGACAGGAACTGAAGCAGGGCAGGAACCTGGAGGCAGGAGCTGGGGCAGAGGCAATGGAGGGAGGGGTGCTGCTTATTGGCTTGCTCCTCATGGCTCACTCAGCCTGCTTTCATAGAACCCAGGACCACTAGACCAGGCATGGCCCCACCCACAACAGGCTAAACCCTCCCTTAGGAGTCACTAATTAAGAAAATGAACTACAGTCTTGCCTAAACCCCAATTTTTAAAAGCAATGTTCTCAATTGAGGTTTCCTCTTCCACTCTGGTAACTCTAACTTGTGTCAAGTTGACATAAAACTAGCCAGTATTTGGATATTTAAGATTCTCACAGTAGAATCATGAATTTCTTCTAATTTGTGATGTATACATCTATATCTATATCACCTATATCTATATTTACATCTGTATCTATCTTATATCTATCTTTTGATCTATCTATCATCTATCTCTGTCTATCATCTATATATCTATCATCTATCATTTATTTATCTATCATCTATCCATCTATCACATGTATCTATCAATCTAATATATCTTTTTATTTATAATATATTTATCCATCTACTGTCTATTCTATTCTATTTATCATACTCAATTGTTTACTTGCAAGTTTGATTTTCACATGTTTTCTATTTAATACATTTTTGGCGCATTTTGTCTTAAGTTAAAGTTTTTTGTTTATAATTTTCCTAACCCAGCATACCTCAAGTTGCTACATACTCTGACTTGAACTTACTTTTTTCACATGATATTTGTATTTCTTGGACATTAAGTGTCTGGACTGTTTGATTCAGTGAGATTGGTCTGTTGACTTTTATTTTGATTTTAAGGTTCTCTACATTCTTATTTTCTACTTGCTTGTCCTTGTGGTGTTTCATGCTCTTTGTTTTATTGAAATCAGTGTTTTCTTCTTGACTTTGTTCACCCTAGTTATTTTAAAGGATATGAGCATTGTTACTATCATTATGTAATTATAAGGATAGTCATCTGTAGCATGCATATGTAATCACAATTTTTCTAACATGATTCACATTTTTTGGCCTTTTTTCTCCTACTTGTAGTGTGGCTTTAGAATATTTACAGATTCTGGGGACGACTCCATGACATCACTCTATGTTGCTTATCTGGGATGCATATGTCTTTCCACCAGTTAAAAACAGCCAACCAGAGCACAACAGAAACTTTCCCTGGTCTTCTACCAGAAGGATCCATTTTTCCCTGCTACAGTATTTCTGGTAAACTCAGATGGTGGAGCTGAATTCTGTGATTTCTACTAGGATCTACCTGTAGCTTCATCACAACTCAGATTTTCTAGAATGCTCAGCCACAGGCTCAAATCACAAAGTTCTTTTTCCTGAGCAGTGGTGGCTCCAGACTATCTGAAGAGCTCTGGTCCTGAGCCCGTGAAGCCCTCACGTGCCAATAAATATGGCCCCAGGCCTCAGGAGACCATGAGTAAGTCAGTATTGTAGTCTCAAGACTGAGCCACAGAATGACAGAGAAAGGCTTTGTTCACCTAAAAGTGGCTAAACTTGGAGACCATCTGTGAATTAACAAAAATGACTGTGGCATTGTCAATCATACTTTGGATGATATACATTTAAAAGAAGTGATAGAAGTGATTTAAAAAGAGACAGAGAGATCATTTATGTTTAATGTAGTATGCAAAATTTGAGGTTTCAGCCACATGGGCTACTTACCAATAATCAGAAACTCTAAAAAATACAAGTCAGAAAAAAGTAAAAAAAAAAAAAAAAAAAAAAAAAAAAAAAAAAAGAGAGAGAGAAGTGGAAGAAAGGAAAGAAGATGGGGAGAAGGAGGAAAGGAAGAATACACAAAACAGGAAGGAGATCCACAAAAATAAGGAGGGAAGAGAAGGAAACAGAATGAATATCATTAGAATACATGATATACATGTGCAAAAGTCCTAATAAGCCCATTAGCATGAATAATTAATACAATACAATAATGAAAAGAGATAACTGAAAACACACTGGAGCTCATCATGACACCTACATGTCCTTAAACTTTACTCATACTCATTCTCCTCCTCAACAGACCTGCCCATCCCTCAAACTGTAAGAGTCCACAAAAGTCCACTGTGAGTATCAGAATCTAAAGCTGACGTCGGCCTCAGCCTCTTAGGTCATGCTGCAGGGAGAAGTCAACACCTCCTTGTGCCTTATGGTGCAAAAGCAAGTCTTTATAGGACAGCTCTTAAGTGTTGTGGCACGGGTGTGCAGTTTTGGGAGGAATGTCATCTCGATTTCCGTCAACTCGTGTTTTAGAAGATATGCTGGTTTCGAAGGCTCATACTTGCTGACAAAGGTTGAGACAGCCTCTTTAAACAATTGTTTTGCTAGGCTTTAAACGACATAGTCTTCTCTTTCTATACACAGTGCTGCTAAAGTGTGATTAAACTCAGTCCCCTTCAGTTCTGGATTTTGGCGATGAGTCTTCAAAGCCTGGCTCAGACATAACCTGCTTCTAGAAATACAGGTAGGAGCAGTGGTTCTCACCGAGCCTCATGACTTTGCCTCAGACCTGTTATGCCTCTGATAATCCCTGCAGTTCTACAGAGGTCCATCTGTCTGTTAGGAAATACTGGGATGGAGCTAATACCCCTCGCTATCTCTGTTCTCATTCTCTGTAGTGCCAGCCCCTGGAGTGCTTGCTCTGTTCCACAAGCAGACCCATTCTGTTGCCTCTGTGTTCACTGGGGTTAATGTGACTCTCCTCTGTGAGGCAGTATACATGAGGACATTATGGATTCCATACCATTTATGCTTCTCCCAACTAGAGAACATATCACTAGTCTTCTGTGTGTTGGTGTGTGAAAGTCTTCCTTTCATCAGACCAAGGAAGGACACCAGAACTTGACTCATGGGTCAGGCCTACCAAGTGTCAATAATTACAATAGTCCAAAAAAAAAAAAAACCAAACAAAATAAAAAAACAAAACAGCCTCAAGAGGCAATTTTCTAATCATGAAGGCACTGGGATTTTCCTGTGTGAGAGACTGAAAATTCAATCGTCTTAATTGAAAAGGAAAAATTATTTCATTATATTCAAGAAAGCATTAAGAGTGCTAACATATGGAACAGTTAATTAGGCAGTGGAGTCAGGCTGAAGTTTATTCTACTGTGGAAACTTGGCCGAGCCAAGTATCTGGGCTGAGCCATTCACTTCTTTCGAAGTAAAACACAGAAAATGTACTACATTCCTCCTAACAAGGTGTTATGAGACAGCATGTTAATATAAAAGAGAAAATATTAATCTATGTTTACACATCAATAGCTAGATTAAACTATAAACACTCAAGGATTTTCAGAATAAATAAGAAGATGAAGCGACAGACTGTAAAGGTGATATACGAGCTGAAGAGATGGCTCAGTGGTTAAGAGCACTGGCTGGTCTTGCAGAGGATCCAGGCTTAAATCCCACCCACACCCCATATCCACATCAGGCCACACACAACCTCCTGTTACTCCATTTCCTTGGGATGAGATTCCGTTTTCTGGCTTCTCTGGATATTGAATGCATAAGATGCACATACACAGAAGCAGGCATATATAAATATACATAAAAATTTAATGTATAAAGTTATATGTGTTTAGAAAGTGCATGTTATCTTTACTAAACTCATAGTGACATGATACTGTTTTCTAACTGACAAGTTTTATTTCCTATTGGCTCCTGTTTCTATGATTTTGAACTTGCCTGTCATAAATACCCTAAAAAGCAAAAAGGAATAATACTGTATCTAGTTAAAAGTCTTGCACGGTTTCTGCATACATTCCAAATCTTTTGGTACGTGCATTGCTTTACTTTCTTACTTGGCATTCATAGAAGTAGAAGATAGCTGGGGTTAGTGTATATATCAGCCAAAGCAGAGACTTAGTCTTTTTGTTTCTACTGTCACAGGGGCCCTGAGTCACAGGAGAGCTTTGCCATCACCGGCATATTGAGCCTCATTTACAAGCAGGTCAAAGGGCAGGGGGACTGTGCATTGAGGTGGGGAGACCCTTGCCTAGGACGCCTGGTTACAGAACATCACCATTTCCATTTGCCCTGTACTCTGCTTTTTCACCTTTAACACTATGTGCCCTCTGAGGGTTGTCATTTCTTTAATAAGACTTTGTAGGTTAAATTTGGGACATTCAAACTATCAAAATTGCAGTTGTCTCTCAAAAGAAGTCTCCCATTCACACATCCACGCAATGACTACTAGACTGCACTCTGGAGATTACCTTGCATAGTTCTTCCAGGAATGAGCTGACATCATTTGCCAACCACCAGAAGGAAACAGTCTAGTGTACAGTAGAATCACTACACACATGTTCAGAACACTAGATTTGACATTAAGAAGTAACAGTTCAAACGACAGTTGAATGCAATGGGTATTGATAATGGGTTTAGCCTATAAAGCTGGACACATTTAATTGTAAACCATTTTTCCTCCTGTATAAAATTTCCCCATAAGGCAGTTATGCCTGAAGGAAAATGAACAGTAACTGGATATTTGATTCTATCCAGGAGACACATGAAACTATTCGCTGACTTGCAGGGTAAAATAATAATAAGTACATGATTACTAACATGAGCAAAGACTACAGAGGGTGAGGTGATCACGTAGGAACCTGGCCTACACTTCAAAATAATGGACAGGAAGTCTACAGTTTTTCAGGTCTTTAGGCTACATTCTAAAGTGCATAACATGACTTGTGGTATATTTTATATAAAACCTGCCTGGACCTGCTGTGGCTACATATATTGTCATGCGTCAATGCAGTTTGCATTATTATTTTGAATTTTATGTGTATGGGTGTCATGCACCTATGTTTTTATACTACATGCATGCAATATCTGAGGAGTACAGAAGAGATCAGTGGATACCCTGAGACTGGAGTCACAGATGGTTGTGCTCTGGGAATCCAATCCAAGTCTTCTAGAAGAACAGCCAGGGCTCTTAACAAGCAAGCCATCACTCCAGCCCCTGTAGGCTGAGTTTCTTATGTCATGAACTCCTCTGGGAGAAGCAGTAGCATTCAGAAGCAAATTAAGTAGTAGTTTGTTTCATCTACCAGTCTCCTTATCTTCACTAATGGAGTCTGTTGCATACCTTACTTCTCACAGGCTACACACACACACACACACACACACACACATACACACACACACACACACACAGGAACACACACGCACACACACACACACACACACACACCTAACTCTATGCCAACAATGTGAAGAAAAATGGACATTAGATTGAAAGTTCTCTAAAGGAAAGAATCACCTATTTTAATGTCTCATGGAAAATAGAAGATTTATTTCACCACGATTCACAACCACGCTTTGGTTGTCCCTGGCAACCCTTAGCACCAATTTGTAAGGTTTCCTTCCAAGCCAATTTTCCACCCCATCTAGTGGAGGTAGATAGACATGTGCATGCAGAAAAAATGGCAACTGGTATGCAATGCCACCATGCCAAAATAGAACTCTAAATACAAATAATGCATGCAGTGTCAATAGAAATTTATGTCTGGTGATGTATTGCACAGTGAAAAGTAATCTCTGAATAAATACAAGTTGTAGATGATGGTACTCAGATGGATGAAAAGTAGAAACTGAGAGACTTGGAAGAAATCCTGGCTTTCTGGTCCCATGAATTAAAGTAAGCATATCGTAACTCTCAGTGCTCAGCCCCACTGGCAGCTATTGTGTATATGCTCACGATGTACCAACCCCTGGGAATCCTGCTCCATTCTGATGATGCACCAATCTATGTGTGTGTGTGTGTGTGTGTGTGTGTGTGTGTGTGTGCATGTGTCTGTGTCATGTGTGTGTGCTCCTCTACACACGTGCATAAATACAAGGGCAGTGAATTTACACCAAGTAAATCATGTGTTCAACCTCATCACAAGTCCAAATGAAGCTGGTGAAAAATTGCCCTCTTTGTCTTTCAGTGAGGGCATAGGGCCAGCCTCGTCAGCAATTACCTCTATTAGAGCCAGTGGGGTAGAGAGCCGGTGGCTGGAATCCAGAGCAACCTGCAGGTTTAGAGTGTTTAAATTTAATGCAGAGCATATTTTAGACTTTCTCCATATTTTTAATGTACACTTTATTTCTAAGAGTTCCTCTCTAATACAGATTTTCTTTTAAAAATTCTTCATGTACTAATTTTATTAAAATATTATTAGATAATTTGAAGTACTTCCCCACCTTAATAATAGAATAGTTGAATTCAATGTGGATTTACAGGTGCCCATCAATTCACGCAGGACTTGATTGAGTGGACAACAAAAACTGTGGAATTTATTATAAATAATATTTTAAGGGTAGTTTCCAAGATGTGTTTAAAAGTGAACCAAGTCTTCGAATTTGCTGCTTGTGTTACAATGAGGAAGTTAGTACAGCCCTCCCTGAGCTTGCAATAGGATATTGTTTCCATGAAGACAATAATATGCTACATGTAAAGATGCATTAGTGATCTATGCTTCTTTATTCACTCCACATACGGCTTCACTTTGAAATAGGAGAGTAAAATGTTCATCAGAATCATTTTAATGCTAACTATGAGAAAAAAAAACCGTAAAGGACTTCTGAAACAAATTCATACATTTGGACCATTTATGTTTGTTCGAAATACAGCATATAGCATATGTCTTGAAGATATTTATCAACCAAGTATTTTAACTATATTTGATAGGGGTTAAATTAGGGGATCTGAGGTGATGGCTCAGTTAGTAACAAGCTTGTCACATAAGCATGGGGACATAAGTTCACATCCCAGAAGCCATTGAAAAGCTAGGTACGGTGATGTGCCTTGGAATCCCATCACTGGGAGGTAGAGGTCACTTTCCAATCAGTCCAACCAAAGTAGCAAGCTCCAGCGTCAGTAAGGGGCTCTGTCTCAAAAACTAAGGTGGAGAACTATTGTTGGTGACACCTAATATTGATTTAAGGCCTCTACACGTACACACATACATACCTGCACCCATGTATCCATCTACATGTGAGTGTGTACACATAGAATTAAAGTAAATTTGCTCCAGGTGAACTCACAGCCACTGTTATGGGCCATGGCAGGTTTCAACTCTGCTTGTCCATATCTATTCTACATCACATCTAACTATCAAATGTACTTAACTACTTTCAAGTTGTCATGGCTCGTAGTATCCAGACATTTATCTCATTCCAGAGAGAGAACATCCAGGGTGCTAGATGCTGCTGGGTGCTTCCTCCAGCTCCATTAACCACAACCTGGAGTCCTGTCCCTGATATCAACCTTCAGCCCATTGAGGCTCATGTGCCCTGGCTTCCTTTCACCATGTCTAGGCAGCTCACAGAACCGAGACCTGTAAGGACCCCACCCTCAATTACATTCCTACAAGTCTGTTCCAAACTTGGTAGTAAGCTCTCACCTCAGGAAGGGGTCATTTCTGGCCTCTCCATGCTCTCACTGAAGCCACAGCCTCCTTTTTGAAGCTCTGCTTCCTTGGCTCTTAGCATCACCTGTCTTCCCTCATGCCCCTGACCTCACTCTATCCCAGGGCTCTTCAGAGTGATGACTTTGGCTCCCTAAACACTGTCCCATCCCTCCAGCTACTCTTGTCCTAATCCTCGGTGACTTTACTGGTTTCACAAAGGTCTCTCTTGCCCTTGGGTTCTGGTATCAGTATCTTTCCTGCAATGAATGTGACTTCACCAATTCCTTTCATGGTCTGGGTGCAGACAATGTCTTAGGTGCATATATTGTAAAGCACAGGACCTGCAAATGTAGTGATCTTCCCAACAGCAAGCCATCTCTTCACCTGGGGACATGTTCTCCACCTCACAACATTTGCATCCCCCCAAATCTACCTCATTTGACATACTTTCAACCTGTAAAGACTATTGCCTCCGGTATGAAAATATATTCCGAATTTAGCAAACACAAATCATGGATATTTCATACCTGCTGCTGCGATGTCTGTGGATAGACCTCCCCTGGGAATTATTTCACTTGCTGACCATCCTCTTCCTCCATAAATTGATGGTTTTTCTTCCCAAATACACATTTGGGGTCCACAAGGCTGACTGATAAGAACTGTATTTCCAGATCATGGAGATCTTGACTGCTACCTACCCAGATTCTAATTATTCTAGGCAATCTTCCATCACCTGTGTCTGACCTAACATCCTGTCAACCATCAGGTGAGACCTGTAAAACATTGTCTTAGCCTATCACGGACTAGCTCTCACCATTCCTCAGCCAGCTCTGAGATTTAGGGCAGCTTCCCTCACTGTTGCTGTATCACACCTGCCTCATGCTCCCAAGGACGTTCTTTGTAAGTGTCCTCTTACCATGTTCTCTGTTCTGTAATTAACAGAACCTCATGAAATTTCTTCCATGTTCTTGAACGTGTTATTTGGTATAACCCTGATTCATCTTTCTGGGCCAGGGTCATGCGTCTTTCAGTCTGAACAAATGTCACCTTATTGACTTTGAAGTGAGGACTGTGTTTTGTATTGGCATTCCAAAAGAGCTTGTGGAGAAACCATACTTAACGCCCACTTTCGTCCCCTGGCTGACACTCCCCTGCCTCTTCTCTGCAGCCCATCACTGGCATTAAGAGTCACATCATATGGATGTATTAGTGCTATTGTTTTCTAATGGGTACCTTTAATTGTAGCCAATTTCTAAAACACAGTAAGTAATCAGCAAATATGTATAGAGCAACCAAAACTTTGGACTCTATGAAGAGCAAATTAAGTAAATATTTGTTGCCAGTGAGAATGTGGAAGTAATGGTCAATATTAATGTAAATGATACATTTTTTACCTAGAGGGCTAGAAATACCCATTTAAACAGGTGCATGCTACAAGTTTTAGGGTAACCAAATTTGAATTTGTGTTTCATCAAGTCTACTTATCAAAAATATCCCTGATAATATTTTTTATCTAGTATAAATTAACAAACACTGTCAAACATTTCCAACTTCAGCGTCATTGACAAAGGAAAGCAAACTCAGAAGTGCTGACCACCATGCATCCTAACATATTCACATGTCACATGATCCGTGCTAAGCAACATTGCTGCCTCGTCAATCATAACCGACCTCCTATCTTCTGTTATCAGCACCCTGTCCTTAGCCGTTTGTTCCATGTCTTCCTTTACAGAGTCTTTTCTGCCATGAGGTCCTTATACTCTGAAAACTTCTTGCTGCTGGGCTTTCTCCATGCAGAACTGTGATTTCCCAGTTCCTTGTCTACCAGAAGAGGCCGGTCACACAGGTGTGCACTTCACCTTGTGCCCTTGCACAGCAACATGACCCCCTCCACTACTCGTACCTCAGCTGGTTTGATACCCTCTTGGAGACAATGCCACCACCCATGTCTTCCTCCATTTTTTTCTCCCCCTATTTTTTGTGTAATTTTTTTAAATTGAAAATATATTCTTGGTCTGGAGAGATGGTTCAGAGGTTAAAAGCACTGTCTGCTCTTCTAGAGGTCCTGAATTCAATTCCCAGCAAACACATGGTGGCTCAAGACCATCTATAATGAGATCTGATGCCCTCTTCTGGTATGCATGCACATATGCAGATAAAGCAACCATATACAATTAATTAATTATATTAATTGTAATTAATTGTAATTAAATAATTGTATAAAATTAAGTAATTAATTTTAAAAGGGAAAGAAAATAGGTTCTCCTTTTATATAATACATTCCAACCTCTCCTCCCTCCACTCCTCCTAGCCCTCCCTGACCCACACACCCCTCCTCTCCCTCAGATCTACTCCTCCTCTTTTCCTCTCCAAAACAGATCGGGTACCCAAGAGATGACAACTAAACAGGACAAAACAAGATACAATAATACAAGGCAAAAGCCCTCATATCAATAAAGGGTCCACTTGAGTTATAAACAGAACCACTTATTTCTTGTGAGGCCAAACCTACTGCTATGGATATCTTCGCTGCAATGACCACTGTACCCGTAAAAACCAAGGGCTTAGACAGTGAGACAGCTCCATCTTTGATCAATATCATAGAAGATCCATCGCAGTATGCACATTTTTGAACAGAAAAAAATAGGGGCTGTCTTGAGAAAACAGATGGAGCCATGACTCACAAAACCCCTTCTGACACCCATCGGGTGCTGAGATGGCCAAGATGGTATAGAACCCTCTTCACCTTCACTGTCTAACAACCAAGGAGCCTGCAAAGGGCCTGACATTTTCTAAGCATTTTGTTTCCATTCTAACATTCATTTAATCTCTGAGCATATTCTTGACTAGAACACATTTATATACAACTTTTACAGAGATTGTGGGTTCTATTTCCTCTTGGGCCTTCTATGGAGTAAGGATGGTTTAAGATTCTAACACGAATAACTTCTTCTGTGCACATGACCCAGATGTCCCCAGTATGGCTGCATTTATAAACTGAGGATTTAGTTCTCATACTCTAAAGAGGGAAATTATATCATGTAAAATACCTGTGCCCCCATTTAATCAAATCCTTTTATCTAAATACTTGAAACTTAGAGTATACTGCACAAAAAGTGTTCAAGTCCCTGCTCCTATAAGAAAAAGAACATAGTTATGCTGATCAATACATTACCCCATTGCAGACATTGTAGCATGGTGGGTGGCTTAGTACATGATGGTTCTGCCACTGAGCCTGGTGCTCTGGTACAAGAAGTGGACACAATCTTACAAGTGGTCATCTGAAAGCCCCATGCATGTGTGGGACCAAAGACCTTTCTTATAGACAAACTACACAGCAGAGTATGTGTCTGTGTTTTACCATGAATACACTCTTATTGGTAGCATGTCAGAAATTATGAGCAACACAATCTTCTACATTTGCAGTCAATACCTTAAATTCCTGGCCACAGTGGCTCATGCTGCCCTAGTTGCACCTCAGGAAGGAGCCAGGCTGGCTAGAAACATGTAGGTACCGTTTCCCTCCATCCTAAGCAGTGCTGCTCTGAACAGTGTTTTGTTTGCCTCAATTAATATTCTGAATGACGCCTTCTGTTCCCACAGCCTGGCCTGTAACTGCACAGCCATGAGGAGAAGAGAGGCAATGCAGTTAGACGGAATCCGTTAAAGCTGCCTGCGGGACACAAGGCTAGCAATTTTGTCTGCGGTCTATTAGTGAAATGGCAGCACTAATTCATTTCACAGGAGACCCCAACAGCTGTCAGGTGGTGGGGAAAGCAACTATACATATCACAGTGCAGCTATTCCAAGTAGGTAGTTTTTTTTCCCTTGATGTGGTCTTAAACTGTAAAGTACCCGGTGACCCATGCAAGCCATGCCAGGATCCGGGGCACATCTGCACTCAGATGGTACCATCAAAACAATACAAAGCATGCACAGTTGGACTCCTGGCTGTCAGACAGCCACATTTAAAGTGGCAAGACTTTGGGAAATTTCATGATCACTAAATGCCCTGTGAAACTTGATTCCTCTACAACCAACTTACACCTTTTCCATTCTGCTCACCACATCTCTCTTAGTAAGTCTTCTATTCTCCAGTCTTTGGGCAGTGGTGAGGTAGAAGAAAATAATGTTATCGCTCTGTAAAGTTTCTTTCATTTTCCTATTCATATATATATATATATATATATATGTGTGTGTGTGTGTGTGTGTGTGTGTGTGTGTGTGTGTGTGTGTGGTCAGGAACATATGCATACATACACATGTTCCTGTGGAGGCCCAAGGTAATGGGGACAATTTTCCTGGACCATTCTCCACCTTCTGTCTTGAGGTAGGGCCTATCATAGATCCCAGATCTCACCAATTCCAGTATCCTTTGCCAGCTTGCTGGAGATGCACACTCTCCTACCTTGAGATGCTGGGATAACAGGTGGGCTGCTATACATGCCTGTCATTTATGTGGGTTATGGGCATCTGAACTCTGGTCTTCTTGCTTGTGTGGTAAGTGCTTTATATACAGAGACAACTCCCCAGACAAGTCCCCTGAGAAATTTAGGGAGCACTTTGGTCCTGCTCTCTCATTGTGATGACTCTAATGGTCAATGTCCTTCTGAAGGAAAAATGCAAGAGTGAGGCAGTTGAGAACCTGGGATTAGACATTCAAGGTGGCTACAAAGAGTCCTGAAAATCTTGCCTTCCACATATCTCAATGGAGGACTCTAATGAGCATCCCATTAACACTGGGGGCAGTGTCTACTCTCCAGCAAAAAAAAGAAAAAAGTTGATTCTCTCAAATTTCTGATTCATCTGGTATCTGAAGAAGACACCTAATAAAGCTGACCTGCTGGTCATATCAGAACTATCAACAAGGCTAGAGGATACCACTCCTCTGAAAATCCAGGTGGGTTCTCTACTGTCTACAGGAGCTAAGGAGTGAGCCCAAATGGAAAGGCAAGACTTTCAAGGCCCCAGTTACACCTGAGAGGCTACTGGCAGTTGATGACCACTGGAGGAGGGACAGTCAGATTAATTTTGTTTTAAGGATGTGGTTCATGGTAGGTGGTCTTTGCTTCATTGGATGGCTCTGCATCTGAATACATATGGGCAGAGATAGCTGAAATAAATTGTCTATTTTAAAAAAATGGCATGAAGAGGGCCCTGGGAGGAAGGCCAGGTGAGGATGTAAGGTGGGAATGAAAAAAAAAAAAAACCCATAAACATGTATAAGAATTCTCAAAGAATAAGTTAAAAATACATCTTTAAAATGAGTGAAGCCAAGGAAGGGGATGAACAGCTTGCTTCCCAGGGAAGACAAAGACTTCCGGGTCTAGTGTCAGAATAACCCTGTGGCCACAGCACCTGTCTTCACACATAGAATTTTCCTGGAGCACTTCTTCCATCTAGGTATATCCAAATATCATCTATGGTTCCTTTCCAGGCAAGGATGGAGTCTCTGGCCCCAGGCATGGATAGTCTTACTTCTTTAGGCAGGTATATGTCAGAGTAATGGGTAAACTCTCCAGGTTTCAGAAACAGTGAATGCCCAGCTGTCAACAGTTTAAGGACAGAATGAGAATTTGCATAGACACTATCATTTTTTAAAGCTGTGCTAGAACCCCTGTAGTTTAATAGGTGAGATGGCAATTTGTTGGGAAACTGAAAAAGGAGATAAACAGCTGCATTAAAAGTGGCAAAAAGTGTACAACTTATAGTATGTTGCAGTTGCTACCTTGGCAACAATGTAATGCAGCGTTCTGCCATGTGTAGACGTCGTGTGCAATTCTCATTAAGCTCCGAACACACAGTGCTAATTTTATACAGAAGCACAGGAATGGAACGTTGCCTCATTGTTTTTCAGAAGTGGCTAATAAAATATATGAAATTAATTAGAGAACTTCTCACAATTACAAATTTGGTGCAGCTACAATCATCATGCAGTGTGCCTATGCCCATGATTTTGTGGAGTCAAGATTTCCTTCTAAAATAAAGTGAATCCATACTTTCTGATGTTTGTGTCTGTGGTGTGACATAGGGGAGGGTTCTGAGCTAGTGTGAAGCCTCAGAAATGGAAGCCTCAGATCAAGAGTGTTTA
>OU015752.1:45527951-45585820 GCA_907169655.1 Acomys percivali | reverse complement strand
TTATATTATATTATATTATATTATATTATATTATATTATATTATATTATATTATATCATAACCTGTTATAACCAGATAACTGCATCGCAACTAGGTTCAGTTAAACACACCAAGCACAAGTTTGAACTTTACACAAACAACATGCATCCACATGTGCTCAGTATTAAAGCCAACCAGAGACATACAGAAATCAAACCACATGTGTTATTGAGAATTGGTGGTCAATAGCTCCACCCACAGTTTACTTTTCTTAACTCACAGGCTCCAGAGTTTACTCGGGTTATAAATTATTACTCTTATATACACATGGAAGAGAAGATTAAAATCTCTATGCCAAATTCAACTAGACACACCTTAGGCTACACACTTACAGGTACCAAGATCAATTACTCAAACCTAACTCAGAGACATTCATTTTGTCTGCTAAGATCCATGCCTCTTCTGTCACATTTACACCACAACATTTCAAAAGTCACAACCATGTCCTAAGGTATATAAACACAAGTCTCAAGTCAAACACAAATGTAAAATTCCACCTCTTTTCAAGAATCAAACAAGGGTGATGCCAAATTAGTTTCTAAATTAAAAAATTTCAAATTTGGCAACAATCCCTCATTTCATGAGACCCCCTTACTGAAACCCTAGTTAGCAGTTGTATGGCCAAGCAAAGAATTTTATTTTTTTTAAAAAAACCCTTTTAATTTAAAAACAAACAGTTAACAACAAAGCAGCCCCACCAATTTATTTATATATGTAACCTCAGAGGCTACCATTGTGGTCAACAAACCAATATAATTCATAAGTTCAGACCAATAAAGGAGAACTTCAGTATGTTTTGTGCTAGCTTTTTTGGCATATATAGAAGACAGTGGTGTATCCCCCTAACAATGTATTATCAAACAACCAAGTACTTCCACCATAAAACACATCTGCACCCCCATCATTATCTCGCGGCAGCGTGTTAGCAGACATGTGAGCAATGTGCCAAGTGCAGTAGCCTCCTACCTTCATACATGACCTTGAAGCCCTGTGCGCTCACTGCAAAGTCTGTGGTGAACCAGAGTGTGAGGATTGAGCCGGTGCTCACGATGGAGGAGGGCAGCTGGAATCCGGACAGCCTGGATACAGAAGAGAGGTGAAGGGTCAGAAAATCCTCAGTTAAATATGGATGTGTTAGAGATAAGTTTTGCAGGTTTGCAAGTGAAGCTGGTTTGCTGAAGTTCTTTCACACTATTTTGTTTGTTTGAGAGAAGCTTTATTATGAGGCCCAGGATAAACTTAGGGTGGTCTTTCTTCTGTCTCAGGCTTCTGAAACCTAGAGTTACACATAGGACACCATCTCCAGCTTTGATTATTCTTAATTATATTACCTTTATCTAAGTGAGGTCATCAAAAATTTAGGTAACCATTATGCAAATATTTGAAGCCAAAATTAAGTAAATGCCAGTGAACAAAGGATTTGTTTATTTCAATAGCTTTTGAGAGAATTCATTGTGTAAGACTTGTTCACCATTGTCTACTGCAGAATGAACCAAGGCTATACAATGACTCCTATGTACACCATGTAAGAAAGGACATCCCATCCATGCTCTTGTGTTCTGTCTGCATTTCATGGTATCTGTTTGTTCTTACATTTACTTTAAGAAATGGTGGTTTCTGTAGAGGAGAAACCATGTATTTCTCATTGCACACAATGACACTCAGTTACCTTCCTCAGAAGCCGCATCATTGATCTTAATATTTATCTTTTAAGGTAAATCATTTGGTTTGTAAAACTTGTTTTTCAGCCATCAGTATGCTTAAGTATTTAAAAAATTAATGTCAATGTCTGAGCTCAGGCAGATTGAACTAGTGACTACATATGTTTAGTACTTTGAAAAACCAACATATTTTTGAAGGGTCAAAAAAAAAAAGGGAACTAGAACAGATTATACCTCATGCAATTTCACAATTAAAGGAATTGATCTGTAGATACATGCAGTAGTCAAGCAGCCTGCACACACTTGGTAATCCCTCAGAAGTCAAGCATATGTGCACCCTCTGCAGGAGGGATTCCAGCTTGCCAGTTAGCCTGCACTGTTAGTGTCCTGATCACAGCTGTTGGGAATTATAGAATCAATGGTCTGGATGGACTCAAGATGATCTACTATTACCAATAACAGCATGATAATTTATTAATAAGATGACAGAAGTAACAAGCTTAAAAATAAGGCTATATTCAAATTAAAGATCATTATACAAACATGGATGACACTTATTTTGATTATTATACAAACACGAATCACACTTATTTTGTTCTTCATTATTTTTATTTGTGTTAACTTCTAAAGTTTTATTTTGTTTCATTTAGAATAATTACCTCTCAGGCTAAGAAAGGATTTAATCTGCAAAGTCTTTGCTATGCAAACATAAAAACCTAGATTCAGATCCTAGCATCTGGGCAAAAGCAGTTGTGTGCTCTGTAATCCATATGTCGGGGCTAGGAAGAGGCACATCCTTGTAGCTGACTGGGCAGCAAGTCTAACCATAGCCATGAGCTCTAGGTTTACAAAAGATCCAGTCTCAAAAATTAAACTCACAGATGCTTAAGAAAGATAGCCAACCTTGACCTTTAGCCTCCACGTGCATGCATAACATGTGTACCCAAATATAAACATGTATACATACATATTACACACACAGGGTAAAATCAACCATCTTTAAATCTTTTATGTATTATCATAGAAGGAAAACTCTCAATTTCATTCTAGTATCATAATAATATAAGCACTAGGTAAAAGACACAACCAAAACCAAAACTATAGGACAATATTTCTCCAGTGGACACACAGGTGCAAAACCCTCAATAAAATACTTAAAAACTGAATACAGGTATATATCAAAAATGTAATCTGCCACCAAGTTGCTTCCATCATGGTGATATGTAGATGGCTCAATATATGTAAATAAATAAAAGTAATAAGTCAGATAAATAGACTTAAAGACAAAAACCACACAATGATCTCAAGATACAGAAGAGCCTTTGATAAGGCCCAGCATAGTTTGACTATAATAGTCCTGGAGAGCACAGGCCTGGGGAGAACACACCTCAACAAAATAAAGAACATACATGACAAACCTACAGCCAACAACCAAAGCAGGGAAAAAGTCAAAGAAATACTATTAAAATCAGGAAGAAGACAATACCATCCATTATCCATACACCTTTTAAATATAGAGTGAAGCGTTAGCAACAGCAACAAGAAAAGGAAATTAAAGCGACACAAATGGGAAAATAAATCAAACCAGCTCTATTTGCATATTGTATTAGATACATAAGAGTCTCAAAAATTCTACCAAAAAAAAAAAAAAAACCAGAAATGATTGAAAAATTTTTGCAGTAATTCCTTATGAGTTAATTTTAACTAAAGTCTAAAGGAGACAAAATATGCACATGTGTATGTGAAAATGCACTAGAACACATGAAGATAGCCTACAAACAAGAGCCCAGTACCAGGAATATTTTTGTAAATTATATGTAAAATATAAACAGTATGGTCCTAAACATAATGAGGTGAAGAAACAAGGAAAGCACAAACTGGATTGTCTTATAGCTAAGGGAGTGAAAACTACCTGATACAGATCTACTGAAGGGCTAACCCATGACCAGTGGATTGAAACAGGAAGCATGATGTGGACCTCCAAGAACACACGTGACTTCTATTTTTAAAAGGTTCAAAATCCAGTCCATGGGAAATGCAACAACTGGGTCTTCAAAAGCAAAAGTTGTCCTACGCCTACTTAACAGTTCTATAATACCACAATCCATAATTGTAAACCTAAAATGTAAAATTATGCAGCATTATTAAAAACAGGTCAACTCTTCAAGCTCAATTGTATGGGAAGAATATCTATGTTTTATACCATACTTATCACCCAAGAGAGGAAAAGCTAATAACTCGAATTTCATAAAACTTTCCTTTAATAAAATACCCTATTAAGAAAATGCAAAGACATTCTGTAGCCTGGGAAGAGATATTTGCAAGCCAATTCTCTGGACAAGCTAAATGATCTAGAATATATATATAAGAAATTCAACAGTAAAAACAAGCAATGCAATTAGAAACTTGGCAAAATACAAAGGAAGCAAGTGCTGGTTTGCTCTCTGCTGCTGTGATAAAACGAGGACCAAACCCAACTTACATGTCCCACTCCACCATCAGGGAAAGCGAGGCCAGGGGCTCAAACTGGAATCCGAAGGCACAAACCAAGGCAGAGGCTATGGAGGAACACGGATTACTGGCTTTGACTCATTTTCAGTTACCCTTTTTGTTTTATAGCCCAGGCCCAACTCCCTAAGGATGGTGCTGCCCCGCAGTGGGCTACATCCTTTTATATCATTAGCAATCAAGAAATTGGGGAAGGATAGAGGGACCCAGAGGGTCCACAAGAAGACCAAGAGACTCAACTAACAGTGGGTCACAGAGGGGGCTCACAGAGACTGAACCATCAGCCAAAGAGCATGCATTGACTGGACCTAGGACTGGACACATATGTAACTGATGAACAGCTTGGTCTTCATGAGGGTCTCCTAGCAATAAGTGGGGGCTGTCTCTGACATGGACTTTACATCACTTGACTTTACATCACATTCCCCTAGCTGGGCAGCCTTGTTGGGCCTCAGTGAAAGAGGGTGCACTTAGTTCTGGTACAACTTGATATGCCAGGGCAGTTTGGCGGCTTGCCTTTTCTGAGGAGAAGGGGAGGGGGAAAGGTGGAAAAGGGTGGGAGAGCAGGGACCCAGAGGGAAGGGGGAAGGAGGCTGTGATGGTGATGTAAAGAGAATTAAAAAAAAAAAGGATAAAGGGCCGGGTGAAAAATGCCCCAAAGACATGGCCACAAGACCATGTGATGGTGGCAATTCCTCATCCTAGGTTTGTCAGATTGACGAGTAAGATTAGCCATCACAGATCACATCACCTTGGAGACAAACAGATTGCAAGCAAGTTGGCACAAATATGTATTATGCACCATCTAGTCACTAAAGAGTGTGATTCCAGCCAGTAAAACCTAACCATGGAGCTATCAGAGGATCTGAACAAGAAAACACTGACATGAAAACTGTTTAAACACAGAGAAAACTCATGCCTTTCTAGTCAAAGTGTGAACTGGTACAGTCCCTTTGGAAAACAGCTTGTCGGTTTGTTTAAAAATAAATGAGGTGCCCGAGAGATGTCTCAGCAGCGAAGAACATGGCATGCTTGCTACTCTTGCAAGCATCCTGAGCTCAGATCCCACCACCCACAGCTGGCTCACGACAATTCACCGTGACTCCAGCTCCAGGGGATCCATGCCCCTTCTCGGCCTCTGCTTGGCATAGACACACATGAATGAATGAATGAATGAATGAATGCTAAATAAACATATTAAAATAATTGAGTAAGCAATTTTATCAAACAAAAACACTGAGAATGTTTTATTTAGGAATCAATTACATTACACTTTTAAATACATATTTCATTCAATGTGTCCCTCTGGACCATGTTAGATACCAGATATACTTACATACATGGGTTGCATTATTTCTCATTGTAATTAAACTGCCATAATAAGGGGATAAGCAAGACAAAACATGAAGTTGGCCAGCTTTCCCTTCATTTTATTTACCAAAGCCCATCTCACCTATAACATGTGAACACTGGCAGGTGGTGAACATATCTGATAACCTAAATGACGTTTAGGAAGAGTCTGCAGAGTGAACCCAGTTACATGGTCATCTCCTCTCTCATGTTTTGACTCCTGCCAGCATGTTTTACAAGGGATGCTACAAGTCCTAGTTATGACTTACTGACCGTAGAGGAGAGATGGGAAGGAAAGTTCTTCACCTAGTTCCAAACTCCAGAGCACAGCTGTCAACACTATAAAAGCATCATACTTTTGCCCAGTTCCTAGTTGAACAAGTGGCAGAAACAGAAATGGCTAGGTAAGAGAATCTGTGGGAAGGGTGACAAAAAAATCGATTTCATTCTTAGAAAAAAAGTGTAGTTGTTGTCAATCCAAACATGCCGTTCACTCTGTCTTTTCTAGAAGGATCCCGTTGTCCTGTAGTATCGCATTTATATTTTCACTTGCGAGAAACCAACACCCCCCTTGACATGCAACAATCTGGGTGACCGATAGCTCAGGCCTGTCAATGTGAGGGAGTGTGAAGAAAAGCAGAAATGACTGTTGGTAACATCTCTCTCCACCAGGTACATGTTCCCTCAGCAGAAGCATGGGTTTTAGAACCAAACATGTTTATTCTTCTTCCATTTCTCAAAAAAAATTACCGAGATTAATAGCAATAGAAATACACCTGAAATAGTTTGCACTGTGCTACCATCCAGGGTGCGCAAGGCACAGCAACCTGGGAGCCCAGAGGACAGTAGTAATGCCAATTCAAACAACAAATTCAAGGAGAGACTCAGGCCAGAGAAGAGAAGAGCTGACAATGTTTACATCTGACCAAATAGCAGGGGAGCAACTAGTCTACAAGACTGAAGAGCACTCCTGAATTATACACAATGTATATGTTGTATAATCAGTATTTGTGATTTTAAAATGTCAATTATGTTTAAAACTAAGGCTTAGTTAAAATGTCAAGTGCATATTTTAAGTAAATTAGGAAATATCACTAAGTCAAATCTTCCAGAGAACGTAATTGCTTTAAGGAAAATGTCTGTAAGTCAAATGTAGCCAAGCTGACATTAATGTTCAATATTTCATCTCATCACATGCCAGGCCATATGCCAATGTGAGATCCTTATGATATAGCTTAAAGAAAGGGGGTGCCCCAACAAACAAGCTTGCTTAAGACCAGCCTTTCATCAAGACATTCTTAGGGGTTGTGAGACTGCCCCGAGAGGTGAGAAATACATATATTTTCTCGCAAGAAAGTCAATGCTCTTAGGAACTAATAGCTTGTTCAGACTTTTACGAATTCATTCCTTCACAATTCACCCATAAGTTGGCCCAACTGCACGCTCCCTGGAAGTGTTTTCAAAGAGAGAGAGATGTCTTAAAAGAAAAACAACCATCCATTTGTCCCTAATATTTTCATCATGGGGCATTTCACCTAAGTATTTTGTTTGAACATGCATTTTTACCATACCTATAGTTTTAAATAATCATTCATTTCTTAAAACATTGACAGTCACCAATCAAAACATGTTATACTTAATGTCACCTAACATAAACTCCCCTGGTGCAGACTGAATTAAACACATCATGTGTTCTACAATTGTATATATTTAAAACCTTCTGAAACCCTCGAGACATAACTAACTGGTCTGTCAGTACAGTAGTTCCTTTGCTCTGAGGCCTCCATGACTACTGGCCTTAGGACATTGGGGTCTTGTGTCTTGTTTACACGTCAGGGACATGAAATGTGGCCATAGCAACCCTCTGTTTTCTGTTTCTCCTTTTCTTCCTCATTCACTACACCTGTCTTTATCCGGTGTGATTTCAAACTGACACAGTTGTCTGCTTATTCCTTTATACAACACCAACCCTGACTTCTTAACAGTTTCACGTTGTAATTATCAACCGTCGGAGAGGCTTGAGGGAAAGCATTGTGCAAAGTCTCACACTGACAAAAGCCTAAGAAAAGACTCTGCGTTCCTAGGACTCCAGTCACTTAACTGGGAACTGCACACAATGAAACCAGAAGGGCATCAGCTTTGTACAAAGGAAGGCAGTGTGTGTTATTTACAGTCTAGACATCTGTATCCCTTGTTGCGGGCTTCCTAAGAGCCAAAGCCGATCCCAGACAACAAAGTATCGCCTCAGAGGCACCAATCCTGGTTCGTTAGTGACAGCTAGGCATGGGTTTAGTACTATTTCTGGAGTGATATCTGAGCCTAAGGGGCCTGTCTAGATAATCATGCCCCAAATCGTTCATTTTCGGTAATCAGAATTTGCTAACTTCTCTGTATAGATTTGCTTTTCTTTTTCTTTTTTCATGTGTGTGATCAGGCATCTCTGTTTGTATAAGAATGCATATCTGCATACAAATATAAAATATATCTCATTCAGCTGAGGGGGGAGAAGAGGCAAGCTTGTAGAACCTGGAAAGTCTGCATTAGATCATAGAGTGCAATAGAATGGGGCTCCTGTGATTACAGAAGGAGCCGGTCCACACTGCTGAGGAAGGCAGAGAACATACAGACAAAATAAAGCCTTGATCTGAGGAAGAAGGAAGAACAGAGTGCTGGCTCGTTTTGTATATTCAAGTGTTGAACCCCAAATCTATAAGAGAGAACTATAGGTGGGGTGGGAGATTTTTGGTCTCGGGCTCACACCTATGTGTTGAGATCATGGGATCCCTGCCACCTTGGATGCTTAGACATCTCTGTCACAGTAGCTGCTCTGTTGGCCTGAACTCAACCTTCCTGCCCCTCTAGTTTTCTACGCCCAGGGCTCTGAGGTCTGAGGCTCTCAGGAATAGAGACAGACTGCTATTGCCGAGACCACACAAGATGAACCCTGAGCCCAATGCCCTTGGCTGCTCTCTTACTGTGGGTGAGACCTGCCATCAACTGCGGGAAGCTCCGGACCACAAGAAATGGAAAACCATCTTATGAAAACCTCTGGTCCCAGCAGCTTGCTCTTGCCATAAGCAGCCCATGATGCATCACATGCCCTTTTCTTATAACATGGCATATGGCTTCCTGAGCTTGGAGGAGAAATTCCTTAAAACAACTGTTTGTGTTTGGATCTATTAATAATAAAAATGCCAATTAGGTAATTGCATTCAACTCCAGTTCACTACCTGAGAGCTTCATCATTAAAGGCCTCTCCTGTTAGCCAAATGCTCAGCCTCTGTGCTCGCTGTTCCGTCTCTGACATACCAGGGCGACTTCCCCAGACCCCAAGAGGACTTTCATCTGTTTGGGGTGATTTAGAACACTAGGAAAATCTTAGTATGTACTAAGCAAAAATGATCTCCTAAGCCTTAGGACCTAAGGAAACACACTCTGCTAAGCACCACTGCTAATAGAAGTGCCTCTGGAAGAAATAAAATAAAATTTCCTCAAATCGCATTCAAGACAAATTTGCCAAGAATTAATTTCACTGATACTTTTCTCTCTATCCCTGCACCGAGTTATTTTGAGAAAGTTATTTCACAATTACAGTGCCTGTGATATGCTATTAGAAGCAAAGATCTAAACAGGTTTTGCCCCCAAGCACGAAATAACATCCTGTTCAAGTGGCTCTGTTATGGCAACAGCGCCTTTTATAAATTACATTAAAATAGCCCAGTGTCCCTCACACCCAGTGCCTGCTTCTTTCATTGCTATCTATTCCTCACTGGGGCCCTTCATCTGAGCGATAAGAACCCCCAAATTGTCTTTCTAGTGAAGAATCCATTAGTTGGGTTTTCATATCAAGATCTCTTTTCAAGCTGTTTGCGTCCAGATAGGCCTCTTTTCCATGTTAAGATTTCAGATAAGCCCCATTCTACTTCAGAGTAACTCACTGGGCCTGCTGGATTGCCTCCTGAGAGTGGCTGTGTAATACTAATCTGACACACAGTGTGGTGTGGGAACACAGGGAGAGCTCTAACTGATTTCCCTGTGGGCATGCCAAGGGAGCAGGCAGCCACTTCTGAGTACTTAGGCCAAATAACATCAAGAAAAGAGTAAAATGGGTCAAATACGCCAAATAACTCTAGACAAATTTGTTTCACTGTTGTATCAAATCAGATTTATTTCAAAGTTTAAACTTCCCTTCTTAATTATAAATTTAACTTGTACAAAAATAGAAACCAGAATTCTATTGATGGCAAATCTACTGTAGGGAGAATTACACATAACACACAATATACATGTATACACACGCATACATATTATTATACTCACATACATTTATACACAATGGCACACACAATCACACATTACAAAATTGAACAAACATGCACACATGCACACAAACACACACACTGTTTGTGTGTGTATATATATATATATATATATATATATATATATACACACATGCTTGTGCATGTACAGGTAAAGTAGACAGAGAAATACATTCAGAGACATGAGAAGAGAGACCAGATGGGGACAGCTCTTTCTCAGGGCAGCCTCCTGAGGCCTGACTGGAACACCTATACAAGATTGGAACCACTTCAAAAGATTGACAGCAGTAACTCTGGGTATGGTGAAGGGAAAAAACGCAAATGCAGAGTAGAAAGGAGGAAATCAGAAAAGGGTGGAAACCAGAGCTAGAGAGTCTAATATTAGATTTAAAGAAAATTTTCTAACAATTCAGAAACTCAACATTGGCGAGTCTGATATCACTCATTAATATGACCGACGACTCCTGGATTCTCAAAAATCACATGCAAAAATGTTGGTGAAGCCCTTCTGTTATTTTCTTGGTGGAATGAATTATATTAATGTGGCTTTTTAATATTTGAATACCATGAACCCATTAGTTAAAGAGGAAATTATCTGAAATAAACATTATATTTTAAAAGCCAGAACACTATCCCCGTTTATCCATGCCTTTGTATTTATGAATGTGTTCTCAGAAGGTTTGTAAAATTACCTCAATAGTTTTAGTAAAGTTCATGGACTGGAATAGACAAGAGGCCTGTCTAGAATCCAGAATACTGAGCTTGTTTTACACACACACCGTATATATTTATAAACACATGTGTGTTTGTATATGTATATGTCTATGTATATGTATGTATGTGTATACAAGAGATGGGATAAAAATTTAGATGTAATCTGAATAAATTAATTAAATAAAAATATATTATCATACATATCTAAGCCACAAGATTATGTATTTCTCAGTCACAATAAACCATATGTACATATATATATGTGTGTGTGTGTGTGTGTGTGTGTGTGTGTGTGTGTGATTTGTTCTATACAATCAACACACACACACACACACACACACACAGGTGAAATAAGCTTGATTAGTAGCTATGTTGAGAAACTTGGGAAGATGAAGTTTGGTTTTATACCTATCATCCTGTGGGCCATCAGATAGCAGAGGTCATAGCAAGGACATCATTGTCTCTTCCTTTTAGCTACTTCTAAGACAAGAGACCTGAGATCAAGGGAGACCAAATCTCTCATGCAATGCACTACTTATAGGATTCAGCTTCCTGGCTATGCACTGAGTGATTATTTCAGGTCAAAGTCATTTTCCCATTGTATTGATTTTTTTTTTAGATCTGGGGTATAGTGGGGTGGAGTAGTCATGCACTTCCCAGCTGTGATGCTGGCTAATTCTGAGCACACTCATTGGCTGCCAGTCACTGCTCTCCATTCTAAACATCCTGTTCTTACCAATGCTCGATGCAGTCTGTGACTTAGACTAATGTGCCTCTGACTTTGCAGGTGGGAAACCCACATCCCAAAGCAGATGGCTAACCCCTACCGAAGAAACACAAGTGGTCGGTGGCAGAGACTAGGCTCACTTCAGGGGTCTTTCTCCAGCCATGGTGGGAACTCCTCCATGAAATGTTCAGGGCAGATTTCAAGAACAGGCTGCAGGCTTTTTGAAAATATGTATGGAAAACATTTTCGCCTAAAGCTTGGGGACTGACCCAAAAATCTGGGTTTCATCTGCATATCACCGATCAAATTTCTGCAATTAAATCATGAAGAAAGTCAACAATGGGCCAATATGCATTTTAATATTGTGTTGAGTATGAATGTGTGAAAGTGAGGTATATGTGTGTGCTATATGCATGGGAGGGGGAGTGTGTGTACCTGTGATCACACATGAAGAGGACATAGGGAAACCTCAAGTATCCTAGGCTTGCACTCTTCATTTCTTAGAGACAGAGACTCTCACTGAACCTGGAACTAGGCTAATGGCGCCCAAGCCCCAATGACTCATCCAACTTCGTCTCCCATGCCTGTGTGGTTGCGCGTGCACGGCCACTGTACCCAGCACTTTATTTGCATGCCAGGAGTCAAGCTCAGGTTCTCATGCTTCCCCCAACAAGCAGATGCTCTTATCCGTCCACCATCTCCCCAGCTGCACATTCCACCCTTAAAGTAGAATAGGCAACACCTTTGTGACCATGCCCTGGGAGAGGAAAGCTTGGCTGGCCATCTGGAGTACTGCAGAGTGAAAAGCTCTTCTGAAGCCCTCCATAGCTGGGCCATGGGCAGCATTGCAATCCCGCAGCATGCTGCAAAGGGGAAGCATCCAGCCCAATAAAGCCACTTCTCTCCCAGCTCTGTTAAGAGGAAGCTGGCATACTTCGTTTTTACTGTGCTCAAACCTGCCCTTGTCTGCAAGAGCTAAAACTTCCTCATTTGTAGTCACTCACTAGGGATGTGAAAATGTAAATTTCCCATCTTTTGATTGAAAAAGACTATTTATTCCTCCACACTCTTATGAATTCCAAGATGGAGTTTAACATTTGCATACATTTACCTCACTCTTTCTCTCAGTGTTTTTTTTTTTTTTTTTTTATAAGCGAGAGGATCTAGGGAATAAAAGAGAAGCTGGGAAAGCTCAAACTCCACGTGCATAGGGACATTTGCTTAGCAAGATTATAAATGTGGGCAAGAGGAAAGAAGAAGGCTTGACCAAATGTGCAAAGCATGGGGCTTATGTCCTTTCCCTGTGACCCAGAGAAAGGACCTGCTTTCTCTTTAGATTCAGGGCTAAGGACTTCAATCCTTTTTCTAAATAAGAGCAAGCAATTTCAAATCTCCGGAACTATGAGCAGGCAATTTGAATATTTGGAACTAGAAGGGCATTTTCTCAATACATTTTCATGCATTGTGATCACATCACAGGACACCCTCGTGGCTCCATTGAAATAAATGGAACTGACAGACGAACACCAAAGCATGGACCTGCAATAATCCTTGGAAGAACCATTTATTTAGTTATTGTTGTTGGTTGGTTTTGTCTTTTGTTTGTTTTGTTTGTTTTGTTTTTTGAGACAGGGTTTTTTCTGTGTAGCTTTGGCTGTCCTGCACTCACTTTGTAGACCAGGCTGGCCTCAAATTCACAGAAATCCACCTGCCTCTGTCTTCCAAGTGCTGGGATTACAGATGCGATCCATTTATTGAGGCACTTAAGTAGATAGGAACAGAGAAATGGTGGAAGCCAATCAGCTCAAAGTCAGTGATATCTACTTAAGCAATTTGACATTTCCACTAATTATAGCTATGAAATAACTTGAAAGGAGCAACCCTTGCTCTCCAGATGGGGCAGGTGCAGAGAGTGACTGGGGCCTTCACAGAATCCAACTGCCCTCTGCTAGCTATGCTAAGACCTCATTATCAGACTGAATGTCAAGCATACATTCCTGGCATCATTTTGTCCCTGACCCTGAGCCAACCCCACTTTTCCAAGTGCTCAACAGCAAGAATGGAATGCATATATTCCTCTAGAAAATTCATGACTCTGCATAGATAAAAGCATCCACAAAAAAGTAGATATAATCTAATCACTCTTTTCCACATTTAAAATGTATTCCTAGAGACACTTAAGAGGTCAACACTATAGAACAAAAATCTAATTTAGATGGCGTGGGAAAAAAGCCAGTGAGCAATATATTTTATAAGTGAAGAAGTACAAAGACTAGGACTCCAATAGAATGTGTAAATTAATCATAAATATCATAGTTCTGATACTCTTTGAAAAGAATCTTCACCAAATTCTGTTTTCACTGTTGATGCTCTGAAGGTACCAGAACAGTGACAAATTTGGGCTTTGTGGCTGACTCTGGCAATATCAATATGATATAAAAATTCACTGTGGTGCAGTTTTGAGGCTTCATTTTACTACTAAAGGATTTCATACCGTGGAAGAGGCACGTCACTGCAGGACAGTGAATAGTACAAGCCACCTTTCCATGTAATTGGAAACAGTCTCTAAAGTGAATCATACCTTTTCCCTGAGACTTTGGCAATCTGGCTGTATCTGGATCCAAGCCTCAGCAATCTGTAATATTCTCACAGTAAACAACCAGATTTAACAGAAGCATTGAAAAGTCTTCTTATATCACTGGTCCAGGAACACTGAAGCAGATGCCCGTCTTCACCCTTAAGGCTTTTTCATTTTGCTATGATAGTCTCCTTTGGAGCACCAAACACCTTCATTCTGAGGCAACAATGTCTGAGCTTTGTGATTCAGAAGCACTTGCTATTTTAAGCACTAGGTCATCAAAGCTGGCATATTTGCTCCCTGAAGTTTAACAAGAGATGGGCACTCACCTGATATCCAAGCAAGGGGACCCATATATTATTGACAGAATGGTGAAAATGCATGCGGGTGAGGGCATGACTAACTGTAGGACAGTCATCTTACCTATACAGCTTAGTATAAAGTATCACACGTGACAGCTCATCTAAAAGTTGTAAGAACCTGGGCCAGAAAAACACGCTCAGGGCACACGAAAACTTCAAGGCTGAGGAAGCCATGCTGATCCAGTATGGGACCTGTTAAATCATGACCAAGTTTTCAGCTAGACACATGGCAGCTCATAAATATAACTCTAGTATTTAGGAAACAGATGAAGGCAGATTTCTATGAGTTCAGTTCACCCTGTGCTATAAAGTAAGCTGCAGGCCTGCCTGGGCTAGTGTGCAATGCTGTCTTGACAAACCAGAAGATAACACAAAGGAAAATAATGAAAGTTTGACTCCAGTCCATATTGTTGGCCATGAGTCCCACACCCCTCCTTGCTTTCTTCCTTATATGGCACAAGGAACACAATAGGTTACCTGAAGGCATCATGTCTAGTGTCTTGCTAAAGTTCAAGATCCAGTCAAATCATCCACAGATCTTGAAGCTCCAAATTTCTAGATTAGACAGAGGAGCCTAATGCAGCCAGGTGTATTCCTAAATCCAGGACCAATGGCAGAAGCCTTCAGCATTGAGACCTTTGGATCTCAGGATGTCTTCACGTCTCGTTGGATTTTCATGATCACTAAGGCGCCACTTCTAATTACTCAGATAGTCAATGCCTGTTTGCAGGAAGCATTTGCAGGACCCACATGGTATGGGCCTTTCACTCCTTTACAGAGGGTGAAATGATGTTACAAGCCCCTCCTTGTGCACAGGAGATAGGGCTCTGAAATGTCTCAGCTTTCCAGAATACCCAGGCTCAGTGAGCTTATCCATCAAGGTGAGTTAACCTGACACTTCACAGGACAGCTAATTATAAAACCCCATGCTGTCATGGCTTGCCTGAAGACTTTTTTCCCTGACATATTTGTTGGAAAATGGCAGGTGCAATTGAGAGGTACAACAAACAGAAACAGAACTATTAGATAGCAAAATGAAGAGTTGTCTCCAGTGAATGAAAGAGAAAAAATAACTTTTCGTTCAAGTCACAGGAATATGAGAGGTGAGGCAAGACAGACACTGCTGACTTTCCATAAGGGATGGTGCTTGAGGAACTTCTTCTACCAACTGTAAAGGTTCCAAGTGTGGATACGAGTGTAACACCCACGTTTTGGTCATACTATTGGCAAAATTGCAAAGAAATCCACAAAAAGAAAGAAATCCCATGAAATTTTTTCCCTTTAACTCCTCATATCTTCATTATTTGTGTATTCTTAGATTTTTTTGTTGTTTTTCTATGCAGATGTCTGTAGATATCACAAATTAATTTTGGGACATGAGCTGCGTTTACTTTAAATCCTACCCTAGCCTGTTTACCCAGTTTCCCTGGAGACGGCTTAGAGCCCTTTGGGTTTTTGTTTTTGTTTTTGATTTTTCAGTTTTTGGAGACAGGCTGGCTTCAAACTCACAGAGACCCACCTGCCTCTGCCTCCCCGAGTGCTGTGAATAAAAGTGTAAGCCACTGCCCTGGCTGTGGAGCCCTTTGTTTTTAGATCATGGGTGGAAGGGCTTCAGCACACAGGTATCTTCCTATTTGATATTCTTACCTAAGAAGTCTGCCTCTGAGTTTGGAATTGGTGGTTGGAAGATCTTTCTTCAGGTCCTGTGTGTACCTTGGGTTGTGTCTTATGAA
The DNA here is from genome assembly GCA_907169655.1 of Acomys percivali. Lineage (NCBI taxonomy): Eukaryota > Metazoa > Chordata > Mammalia > Rodentia > Muridae > Acomys > Acomys percivali. Next base: position 45,569,829 of record OU015752.1, on the reverse strand, counting down.
GCTAATCGGCAAGATGTGGCAGCTTGACCCCCTCATCCACCTACTCTGCAACACCCAGGAGTCCTCCCTGGAGAAGCTGCTACCTTGAGCTCAACCCACTCGATCTGACCCCACGCGCTAGTCATCTACTTCTCAGCGGTTTCCATGGAACCGCAAAGTTCGATCTGTGTATGTCTACCACCCTTGGCCCCTCGGGACCAAAGGAGATCTTTACTCTCCACTTGCCTGCCTTCCAATTTAGATGTTCCATGCCATGCTGCTTTACAAGGACAAGCTGGTTAGTAGGTATGTTCCTTTAAGACTGTTAATTTTAAAATGTCATAGAATTCAAGTAAATAGATAGATGTTCGTGGCCTATTAAAATAATTCTGCCTAAGTGCTCTGCAAGGTTTATTTATTTATCTGTTTATTTGTTTGTTTTGTTTGTTTATTACAAGTTGCACATGTATGTAGATATTTATTTACTTATTCCCAAGTACGTCAGAGGGAAGCCTCAGCTGTCTCCATATTAATTATATTTTTAAATTAATGGGTTTGTTTTGTTGTTGTTTTGCTTTGTTTTGTTTCATTGAGATGGAGTCTCTTACAAGGACCTAGTGCTCACAGACTTGGTTAGGCTGGTTGAACAGTGTGCTTCTGGGAGCACTGGCCGCTACTTTCCCATAGCAAGGATTACAGAGGTGTGTCACCACACCCTGCTTTTTATTTGAATTCTGGAAGTGAGCTCAGGTCCTCTGCCGAAAGTGGCCTTACTTCAGCAAGGGTTTTATGGGCTTTGATTATGGCTTTGGGATTTTGCTTACATGTTGGTGGACATGTACCTAAGGTCCAGCCTCTACATTTTCCTGCAGTCCTAGAGTTGCCTTTCCCTGAGGAGACATGGAGAGCCATGGCAGGAGAGTTGCAGTGGCCACAGGGGAAGCACAGTCCATCACAGGACACAGAATGCTAACCTGGGAGGCAGCCTGGACCTGTGTTCCACAGCAGCAGCAGCAGCAGCAGCAGCAGCAGCAGCAGCAGCAGCAGGTGGCTGTGCAAAGAGGTTATAGGAAATGCTTTCCATCTCTGAGATGTAGGGATTAGGGATGTCCCATAGGGGCCCACTGTACATAACACCTCTTCTATTATCTTATACTTACATTATAGTACATAGAGTGAGTGTTTACCCAGATCCCCTAGAGAGAGAGCCACTTTGGCACACTCTCGGGGCCTTAATGCTCAATTGAGGGATTACCTGATATTACCTGCAAATATTTGGCTACTAATAAAGCCACTGAAATATTCTGCCCTGTGTCCCAAAGCATTTGAAGGATCTAAAGGACTTGCTTAGATTCAACATCTGAGTTTTTTTCTTTTTATACAAGGATATATTATCCACTATGCTGTGTTCTAAAAAAATAAAAAGTAAGAAGAGCCAGAATTTATAGGAGTATAAATGTGTGTTAGTTACAATGTGAGCTGCAATTTTCCCATAAGCGAATGAATGCACAGTCATGGCACGACTCTGTAACTTTTTATCTCAGTACTAAATTGTAGCTGACATTAGTAATTCTACATGGTGGGTCTTATCAGTGCAGGTCATGAATGTGGCTGAGGTTCACAGACCCCTTAGTCAATATGTCAGTTTATCATCCATATGCACTGTTTGTTCACTGGTATGAAAAAAATAATTCCATCAATAAATAAATTCTCAATTGTATTAAATGTGCTGCTGTGATGTCCAGTGTTTTCAACTGGACAGAACTAGCAGTATGTTGATTGATTGTCTTGATTGAGTTGGGAGGATTCACCCAAGTGAACAAGGCTCATCAGGTATTCCTCCATTCTCTTCTTGCTGATTGAGGAGGAAATGCTTTCAGTTCTTGATGCCTTGGCTTCCTTCTGCAACTGACTGTACCCTTCAAAACCTCTCTCCCTAAGCTGACTGCCTCAGGGACTTTCATCTCAGCCATGGAAAGAGGAACTAAGACAGTTTGCTTAACTAGCATGCTTGAAGTGATTTTCATGACCTGGGAAACAAGTTTGGTCTTTTGCTAGAATCAAGCTCAGCCTGACCACTGTCTTCAGTGTGGCTTATCCAAACTGCAGAAGTTGTAGTGCTCTCAGAAGCATTTGACTTTTATGTTCAGGGTATTAAACTGCTTTGTGGAAGTATACTACTCATAAAATCTTAATGAGTCTATGACTCCTCTTATCCAAGTTTTTTCTAATATTCCTCTACCTATTTCCATTCTCACTTTGGAAGATGAGATGAGACAGCCATATATATATATATATATATATATATATATAAATACATATATTTGAAGCATATACACTTCTTCACTACTTATTTAAATGACTATATAAATAACTACTTCACTATATTTTTTCATTTTAAAAACATTTACCTATTTTGATAATAAAATTTGAAGCATTGTAATTCAGAGTAGAGAGAAGTATTAATTCTAAGGACATATGCATATTAAAGTATAGTTTCAAATTCAATTAGTTCTTTTTGGTGGTAATGACAGAATACAAGTCAGTTTTCCATTATTAATGAGGAGAGTTAGGTCCATAAATACTGACTCAGATCAGAGTTATAAATGCGAAAGGCAGGCATTTCCTAAAGCATTGACTAACGAAGACAACGGGAAAGAGCAGGAAGATCACAGAGCTGAATCAACTACACAGCTTTAGTAAGCCTGGTAGCAAATGCTGTTGTGTGCTGAGAGAGCTGTGCCAGTAGGTCTAGGCCAGGCCTGGACATGACTTCTGCCCTGGAAAGTCATGTTTCACAGTCCTGACTTTGGCATGACTGGAAAAGCTTAATGTACAAAGACTACATTTAAAAGAGCGGTGATCAGGGCAGGCAAGATGGCTAAGTGGGTGCTTTCCACAAAGCATGAGGACCTGAGTTCAATCCCTGAAGCCCACATCTTTTTTTTAAATTAAACATTAAAAAACATTTTTTACATATACACTTATATTATTATTCATATATAGAATAAACTGCCTATAGCAAGAAGAGCCATGACATGATCAGGAATTATATAACCGTTACATTCTTAGTGCTTTGGTTATTTGTATTTGACAGCCTTGAAGAAAACATCTTTCCTATCTTGGTGCATCTAAAATTCTGAATGTAAACCAATCTTTAAACATTAACTTAACTTAAAACATCTATCTATACCTAAAAACATCTTAACCCCTAAACATCCAAGCTTCACTGTAAAACTAAGTTACTGGGTCTTCAACACCACCAGAGATTTGAGAAGGAACACACTTGATTACCTGAGTATGCTGGGAGTGCAGGTTAGTAGCTTTCCAAATGAGAAGATGACAGAGACAATTTGCTGCCTGAATATTCACCCAAAACTCTTTATAACGTTGGAGCATCGTCTTCAGCCTTCTGGTCCAATATATCTGACAGACATATTTGTGAGGCAGGAACTATTGAGGACTTGCTCACCCTGTCTTGGCAGAGTTTGGCCGTCGACTCTGCCTGAATCGAAGTTTGCCGTTTTTTAGGCAAAATTCTGTCTGTGGTAGAAATGAGGATATTTTTCTCAGTGGCCTGTTTGCCACATTTGAAGCCATCTCCAGAGGATGTTCTTTGGCATTCATCATGATCTTTGAGGTAGACTGGGTGTTGCCAGGAGTTAACCTGTCTCATTGTCAGTGGATCTTTAAAATAATAAAAATATTTTAAATGCCATATTCTGTATGTCTCTGAGGTTTTTGAAGACCTTATCTAACTATTTTACCTTATCTTTCTATAGAATCTCACGTATCTGTTGCACCTAAGTTGTATATTATTGTAATAAAAGTAGACTAGTAATTGATATGACCATGATTTGATCAACTAAGGGAGGGAGGGAAGGAGAGAGGATGAGGGAGGGAAGGTGGATTGGGAGGGGATGAGGAAGGGGGATACAATCTGGATGTGAAGAATTTAAACTGCAGAACAAGGAGGTAACTTATATTGCTAATCCCACTATATGAGAATAACTCTGAGACTGGCTGAGACATGAATGTCTAGGCATAGACAATGCTCCTTGTTGGCTACAGTCCCCTATGAATTATTATTAGGTGCCATTTCTTCATATGGCATGAGTGAAGATTTACAGATGTCTTGTTTTCTGCTCATATAAACAGCAGAAAATCAGCCTTAACTGTTCTGTGCATCACGCACACCTTATACGTTTATAATTTTAGGATGGTGTAATGCTTGTGAGAAATTACATGCTTTTAGAACAAAAGAACTGGACACTGACATTGGATCAGACCTGACAAGATTCATTCCTGTCAGCATGCTGGACACTGACATCCTGTATCCTTCATGTTTGAGCACCAAGTGCTTCAATTGCTATTCCTCATCAGAACAAGACAGCTCCCAGGACACTTTAAAAGAAAGCTTCCAATCCCAATTGGTCCAGCAATTCAGACTGTCCCACACAGGACTCTAATCAAGCCATTAATTTCTCAACATTTAGAAACTGGACCACAAATGCTATTCCTAGCTGGTTTAACCATTTCCACAATTTTATTTGGGCCCCTATAAAGGTATTATTTATCCCAAATAAGTCAGGAAGAAACCTTAAGAGAATACCCCATTTCCTTTAAGGGGGTCAGGTAGGTTTTTGCTTGCTTTCTTGGGCTATAGAGGGTTATTATCAATGAGAATTGGTTACAAGTTATTATTGTCTAATATGGAGAAAAAACAAGGATACACTCAGAGATGTCTCTTTTTTCCTTAATCTTACATTCTTAGGTTTGGAGATAGGGGTTGAAAAGAATGAAAGAGGAATATAGAAATATATAGGGAAGATAGAACAAAAAATAGATTAGTGTATCTACTCCTCAACTTAATGCCTCAATTGCTACTACAAGGTTATTTTTAATTCACTAGTATAGAATTTTGTATAGATGCAAAATAAGTTTAATTTTAGATACAGTGGTATAGAATTCAAATGTAAGATTATTCTTCCTATACATTATACATATTTCTACTGTAATATGAGGTGTTATACTCATATAACTCAATTATAATACAAGGTTTACTTCCAATACTTTGAAAATGCTATTGCAGGCTGTTTAGGACAAAGCCCACATCTTAAAAGGAGAAAACCAACTACTATTAATTGTCCTTTGATTACTTGAATTACAGCATATTTGCACCAAAAGACACATAGACACAGACATGCAGACATAGACACACACATGGGCACACTTGCACATGTACACATACAGATAGGCATATATACACATACACAATACACACATACACACATACATGTATACATACATATAAACTAAATAATTTTATAAAAGTGAAATAGCAATGGCCAAATTTCCAAGGAGAGGCACTCAGTCATTTATGAGTTTGCAGGTTGGCGTAAGGTTTTCTCTCAAGATGTACAATCCCAGCTGTGCCAAGGGTTTTGCTTTTATTTTGTCCTACATATAAACTCATATACCTACACAAAATGTATGTTTTGATAGATATAGCTCCAGCTTAATTGTGTTTCTACAACTTAAAAATGAGACCATCTTAAGAATCTGATAATTATACTTCAACTACTTAACAGTAGTGGGAAGCTATATAGAAAAACTTCCTGTTATTTCTGTAAAAGGGCTTATCCCAGCAACTTTCCTTACATGCTATGAATTCATAGCAATACATGTGTTGACACACACAGCTGTGTGTAATGTGGTTTTACATGGAAGGGCCACCAGACATTGTCTAAGTAGGGAAAGTAATGAACTTTCATGACATGGAAAGTGATTTGGGCGAATAATTTGTTTGTGGCTTAAAATTTTAATTTTGTGAGTGTATTTTAAAAGATTAGTTAAAGTATTAATTAAAATATACACACCTAATCATTTTTTAAATATTTATTTTACTTGCATGTGTGTGTGTATCTAGGCATATGTATCTGTACGGATTGTATGCAGGTGCCCATGGAGGCCAGAAGATGGCATTGGATCCCCTGGTACTGGAATTATAAGGTGTCATATAAGGGCTGAGAACCAAACTCAGGGCCTTTGCAAGAGCAGTCAGCGCTCATAACCAGTGAGCTATCTGCCTAGCCTCCACAGTTTATATTTAAAATATGATAATATTTTGTTATTGTTTCAGATTGCAAATTTAGAAAAAATATTTAAATTTACTTTTATTAAATGAAACCAGTGATAATAAATGTCTTGCTATCTATTATACAGGAGACAGAGTACAGATTAGTCAGAAATGTTTTAAAACAATTAACATAGTAGAAATATTTCAATTTTGAGGGTCAAAGTTGATCAGAACATAAATCCAATCTGTAATGGACACAAAAATTCACCATGCAATGCCTTTGATAATAGTATTGTATTTATTTATTTTATTAATATTCTATATGTTTTAACTGATAAAAAGTTCATACTGACTAAAATGTTTACACTTTTTGATTAGAATGTTTGAGGTAAAGGAATAAATAGAATATTTTATCCAAATATTGACTTGAGTCAGAGGTAGTGACCTGTAACCTCAGATGCCATTCACAAGGTATGGGAGACAGGTGTGTCTGACCCAGTCCCAAGGAGGAGGAGCTCATCAGCCTGAAGGATGCAGACTCCAAAGGAGAATGGAGTCACTGTAGACTGTTCTCTGCTGAAATTCTGTTAAATTGCTTCATACATGTTATCTTCAGCTTTCTTACACAATCACAGGCACATTCAGTAGCAAAATAATTCTACAAATGGGAGCAAGGCTCAGAGGAAAATTCTCCCTAACTCATCCTCCCTGACCCTTCTTCTCAGGTTTCTGTGAACCCCACCCTTTCCCCTGTTCCCATCCTGAGCAAACCATGCTTACGGAAACTTCTCTCAACTCTCCTGAGTTAGCAGAGACAGGACAGCATGTCAACCACAGGGTGTGTCCCATGCTTACTGTCTCTTCTGTTGCTCTTCTTTTTAGACTCTGACTGATTCTGCCTTTGTCTTTATAGCAACAATTACAGTGAGGTTGCAGACACACACATACAGAGTGAAAAGTAGAATTATTTCAAGATCTCCCCAATCTGTCTTCCTAGGGACTGCTGTGAATGTCCTTGGATTTGCCTTTCCAGGCCCTTCCTTCCATATAGGCATGCACAGACCATGTCTACAGACATACATGGCTGTATACTGATGCATATGTGCATCCTGCCCACTGCTTATAAAAAATATAATTTTCATACTTGTTCACTTAGTTCAAATGTGTGCAATCAAAGATCAGCAGTGCTTGATTTGCTTTTCTGCCCTCCCCCGACAAGCTGTGAAGGTAACATCCAGGCCTCTGAATGGCTTGGACCTCAAGGGATTCCTAAAGCTTGACTGACTTACCCCCACTTGGCATCACTGGGAAGCCGAGCCTCTAATTGCTGTACGTTTCTTACTGGAATCAATACGTATTTGGACACGATTCTGACATTTATTTTCTTGAATTTGATACTGGAAACCTAACTTTTTAAGTTAAAGACTTTTTTCCAGTCATTTGAGGCAGGACTACAGGTGGAATTGGCCTGATCCAAAAATCAAAACTTTGAAAGTGCTGGCATGGTAACAGAAGCAGACAGTTTCTTCTTGAGTCTTTTGCCAGTGGCCACACTAAGATGGCAGGCACTCTGAGAACACTGCAAAGATTATCTTTGTGCCCCATGGACAAGTAAGTATACATAGGAAACATTAATGAGATTATAAGTTTCATCATGAACAAATTTCTTGTGATGCAAATATTCCTAAAATGGAAAAATCCCAAACTTCCATTCTTCTCTGGTCACAACTACTTAAGTGAAAAGAAAATTAGTTCTAGAAGATGAGTGTGGTCCATGGTCTTCAATGAATATTTAACCACCTCCTCTTGGTTGGGAGGCTTTATGGCACTGAAAGAAAGAATAAGCAGGCTACCAAGATGAGACTCGATAGCCTATGATCATATAGAGGGGAAGGAGGTCCTCCTTGGCCATAGGCCTAAGGGAGGGGAGTAGGGTGAAAGCTGGAGGGAGGGAGGAATGGGAGGATACAAGTGATGGCATAACAATTGTGTTGTAATCTGAATAAATTAATAAAATTAAAAAATAAACAAACACACTGAAATGTGGTTGCCCTTCGAATCAGCAATCTATAACTACGTAACAATGCCCCAGGACTACCATTATTCAAACCCTATGCTCTGTTTTGGGAAACCTCCATCTGGTTATAAAGCTCTGACTCTGTTTGTAAGATGGGTTTCTTGTATTGAGTGTGTGTATGTGGAGGGAGCTGAGGAAAGGAGGTCAAGAGAGCACCAGAAGCATCTGTTCTTTGCTTGAAGTATGATGGGAACACACCACTAGGCAGACGTAGGCTATTCAGCCTGCCCATGTCTCTGATGAGTGATGTAAGGGTGGTTATAGCCAAGCTATCAACATCCATATACTTTCTTTGCAAAAATTTTCCAATTTATTAGAAAAGAAAGTGAGTTATTTTGACAAATTCTATCAACCTGAAAAAAAAAATGCCGGTGTGCTTAATGAATGGTTGTTTTACAATGCTGACAAGAAAACATGGTCCAAGGCCTTTGCCACAGCCACAAGTCATTAGTCCCCTATTCACAATTGTGGAATGGCATCAGGGATTTTCTTTTTTTTTTTTTTCTTTTTATCTGAACTAGGCATTTCTTTAAACACCACATAGGTTGGGATAATAATCTTACATCAAACCTCATCACAGCAAGCAGTCTCAGGTAGATAACCTGAGGAGCCATTCTGAGTCATAGCCCAGTTGCAGTTTGAAGGAAGATTTACTGTAAGAGTTATGTGGGTCTCATGCAGCTAAGAAAAGGGAGCAATTAAATCAGTGGGTCTTGCTATTTTAAACTGGAGTCATACAGCAGTGAGATAAAGGGAATCTAAGACAGGAATAGATTGTGATTCACAACTATAAACAAACCCTGGGTCTACCAGGTGTGATCTGCATGAAAGCAAAAAAAAAAAAATCTCTTACTGGAGGTGACACTGTGGCACTGCCATCCACAAACTGAAACTGACAGATGTAGCAGCTGTATACAAGTAAACACCAGACCTGCTATTCTCTTAAGGGACTCTACCTATGAGATTTTCCAACAGGAAGGATGCACCCCTATGTGAGACCTGAAGAGCTGCGATAAAGATGGAGGATGTGTAAGCATGATGGGTCATTTTGCTTTTAAACATGACTGAATTTGGATTCAACTGACGTACTCCAGGACATATCTGTGAGGGCGTTGTTGTTGTTTGTTTTGGTTTAGTTTGGTTTGGTTTTATGTTTTTTTGTCTTGTTTTGTTTTGGGGGTTGTTTTGTTTTGTTTCTGAGAGATTTAACTGAAGAAAGAAGACCCATCTGAAATGTGGAAGACATGGACTGGAGTTCCAGACCAAATATAAAGGAAAACAGGAGAAATCTGCTGAACACCTGGATTTATCTCTCCCCGTGCTTTCTGACTGCCTCAGCCACCTCATGTTCCCGATACCACAGCATAGGTCGTGGTGGATAAAGTCTGTACAAAAGGAATGGGGCTTATGTAAACAGCACCCAAGCAAGCCATGGGAACTGTCAGGGCAATTACAGCACATTCTCACAGACAGGCTTGCTTATGTGTGAAAGAGGAAGTGACAGCAGTGCTTGCCACCTAGGAGTTCTGTGAGAATGAAAGCTGATGCAAACATGAAATGCTGGATGGGCTGTTGGATAATACACGCGGTCGCTGTGTGCAATGGCATTTTTAATAATAATAGTGCATCACAGACACCATGGCACATGCTGGTGATCCCAGGAGGCGCAGGTACTCTGAGCACAGGGAACCTCGAGGAATTGAACAGGTGAACTGACAGGAATGCGTTCTTCCCTTTTGCGCCTCCTCAACCCCTAATGTTACTGATATCACATGGCTTCAGACAGTGACTCAAACTGTGCCCCTGTCATTCTTCTAGTTGCAGATAGATGCCAGCCTCCGGCAGGCAGTCCCAGCAAGGAGGTCCGCTGTTCAGAACTGAGATCCTTCCGTGCCTTATTTATTTACTCTCTGATCCACTCCTATTTCCATGGTGGAAAGTAAACTGTTTTGTTTTCAACATTCATCCATTCTTAGTACATGCTCATTGAAGGTAATGGTATCAAAAGTGAAGAGAAAGAGAAAATAGACAGGGAACAGGAGAGAACAGTAAGATAGAGGAGGTGGAGGACAGGACAGAAGGGCAGCAGGAGGAAACTAAGGAATTAAGTCCGTGTTGATTGTGAAGATACATAAAAATCAAGCTATAATTATTCAATTGTTCTGGGACTATCCTTTCTGCCATCTAGCCTTCAAAGTGCTGGAAATTTTACACATATTGCTATAGAAGAAAAGTTGCTAGCAGCCTTAAATGAGTACCCTAAAAAAGTTAATACCAATTTTCCAGGAAAGATGTGACCATTTATGTAATATCGGCACCATTAAGGAGGTAACCAATTGTTCACTGGTTGTGTTGAAAACCTGTAGAACGAAATATTCTTGTTTGGCTAAATAGACACAGCATCAAACTTCCCTCTCAAAGTTTATGTTCATATCCATAAGTAAATTCTTTTCTTGGCCTTCATCAGAGAAGCCTGATTTTTCCAGTGAATGATGATGAACTCAGAGGGCTAAGTCTGAGAATAAGTGATGCACGAGTACTTAGTGCTATACAAGGTGTTATACTATCCCATCAAAGACTAGGAACAACCAGGAAATGGGCAGAAAGAAGATCAGAACTAGAAGATGGTTATGAAATCCCAACTCTAGGCGAGTCTCAGCCTTTGCAACTTGGAACTCATAGTAGGTACTGATGTCTACACTGGGTCTACACTGTGTACCCACTGGTGACCCCAACAGGCTTCACTGGATTATTCCAATACAATGGCCACAGTGACAGCTCAGGTTAAACTAGATGGTTCACAAAACAAACCCAAAAGTCATCGATCTTGGAATGAGGTGATAGGGATAGAAGAGTGTTGACAGTTTCAGGGAGGAGATAGGATATAGTCGGAGGAGAAGGGAATCAGAATACATTGGAAAGAACAAAATTTAAAAATTAAAATAGAATAGTACAGATACAAAGTGTTAGCAAGCTATAGATTCCTACTACATATTAGATTTTGATTTTCCACACAATTAGGTTCGTGGAAACGTAAGGTTACATTTATTTTGTTGTTGTTGTTTGTTTCTTGAGGCAAGGGTTATAGCATTGGCTTTCATGAAAATCATTATATAGACCATGGTAGACTTAAAATCACAGAGATCCACCTGCCTCTGCCTCCTAGTGCAGGAATTAGAAGTGTGTGCCACCACACTCAATTAATACCTCCATTGCCACTCTGAAGCAAGCTAAAATTGAGGCATGCAGGCAAAGTTCCAGGCAGCATGTGAATATTACATGTAGAGAGATATATGTAAACTACATTAAAAATTAAGAGGCAAGAAAATTTCTGGGCTTGGGTGACTCAGTGGGTAAAGTAATCATTGAATAAGCATGGGGACCTGAGTTCAGATTCTTAGGAAGCCCCTTAGGATGGGGCTTCTATTACTGTGATAAAACATCATGACCAAAAGCAACTTGAGGAGAAAAGGGTTTATTTAATCTGATAGTTGAGAGTCCATCACTGACGGAAGTCTGGGCAGGAACTTAAGAAGGAAGCTGGAGGCAGGAACTGAAGCAGAGGCCATGGAAGAGTGCTGCTTACTGGCTTATTTCTTGAGGCTTGTTCAGTCTGTTTTCTTAGAGCATCCAGGATTTCATCTCCCAAGATGGCACTGATTACAGTTAGCTGAGACCTCTTACAACAATTATCAATCAAGAAAATGCACCGGAGGCTTGTTTATACACAAGGCCAATCTGGTGGGGACATTTTCTCAATTGAAGTTCCCTCTTCCCAAATGAATGAAGCTTGTGTCAAAGGGGTATAAATCTCACCAGCACAGTGGCTCTGTAGGCACTGACCTACACAGGGAACTGTGACACTAGGTGGGGTAATGTATAGGCATATATCAGCAGCTCACTGGCCAGGCAGTCAGGTCTCATAAAAGACTCTGACTCAAACATAAGGTAGAGGGAGAGTGATCACAGAATAAGTGGACCGACAACTTCAAGTTGTGTCTGTGCACACATGCACAGATAAGCACACTTACGCATATACACAGTTAACACCACTATGCACAGGAAGAGAAAAGAGAAAAACCCATGAACTCATTGACTGACTTGGAAAAGGAAGTGTGAAATGACAGTGTTTGATAAGGATGAATAGAAACAGTACACAGAGATAGGAAGTGAAATCCATAAGTCTAAAATCTGAGCATGCCTTGGAGAGGTGCTGATCCAAATCCTTTGCTCTGCGATAAGTAAACAGGATAACAACCGAAAGCCAAGGCTCTGCCAACAGAAAATCACCCACTCTCCCATCATGCCTCTCAGTCATCTAAGCTCAGTTGAAGGAGGTAGGATTACTGTATCAGGATGCCTGGCTTTTACTATCTCCTGTGACCTCTTGTTTGAGAAAATGCTCAAGGAGTAAAGGGAATCAAAACAAAATCTTCATTCTAGGACTAGAAACATCTGCTGTGATGGTCATATGTGATTTTAAGAGTCAAGAAAGTAAAAGGAAATAATGTAAATCATGAGGAAAATATCCTAGATTTCTAAGATTTCAAGGCAAAGGTAAAGAAACCCACAAGCCAACAACGTTTGAGGAAGATGCCAGTTTATTGTTCAGTGCCTCAGTCATAGACATGAAAATAGTTTGCCAGCTCACACTGATGTCACAAACACTGAAATAAGACAATAATATACCATAGAAATCTTTGTCAGGGGCTGGTTATAAAATTACTAGCAAAGCATAGGGGTATGTGCCTGGAGGAACCCCTTAACTCAGTCATGCCCTTGTAATCTCACCCCCACTCCATGCACTCAATGTCTAGGTGCCATTCACTTCCATCCTATCATGTGTGCTAAGTTTGGAACTCTGTGACAAAGTACCTACGAAGCTGTTCAGAAACAGAAAGACACATCTTAACTCAGATTTTCAAAGCTTTCAAGTCATGATCCATTGGATGTATCATTTCTGTGAGCAAAGTAAAGCAGAGAATCATGGGAGGAAATTGTCAGGGAGCAGAGCTGCTGACCTCATGGTGGGTGGGTAGGAAGCAGATAGAACACCAAGCCAGAGCCTGAGCCAAGATCTGTTTTTCCGGAACTTACCCCCACTGAGTTTCACCCAGATTGTTTCCACCTTCTAAAGTACCCAGCACTTAACAAATACTATCACCTCTGGCAAGAGGACACTCACACTCAGCCATGCCATTGAGAATGTGACTGTGTATATCAAATTTTAGCTACATATTCTTTTTCATTTTTATTAAAGTACTCAGTGGAAAGACTTGGGACTGAATGTTGGATACGCTTTTCAAGCATGGTTACATACAATATCAACCCTCATCGATATGGGCTGTGTTTCAACAAGGGCCAAACAAGCCGGCATCACAATATTCTCTCATGGTTCCACTTCTGCTCTCACTGACTCTGCATCCTATTATCCAGGTGAGACAAAGTCACTTTAGAAATATTCCCAATCCTGAATTGCCAGAAGAACACTTCTTAAACATCTCAGCCATTTCTAAGCTAGTCAGACTTCTAAGCAGACTTTTTCCAAAAGGAAAGCAAATTTTCAGAGATAACTGGTAGGGAAAGTGGCAGAGGACTAATCCTCAAGGACATGTCAGTCAATCAAAACCACTGCGGTTTTGTAGCTTAGTAAGAATGGCTATGAGCAGTGACTAGATTCAGAAAAACATCAGAAGTGAAAGGGGACCTATGCTACACTGTGATTCAAATGCGAATCACTGTACCCATTATAGATATCTATGTAGAGGCCACCCCTAAAATTAGAGGTAGAACTACAATGAAATTCTGTAATTCCACTGCTGGAAGAGCATGCAAAATAAAGAAAGTCAATATGTTGAAGGACGCGTACACCCACACTTCCAGAAGCACTAGTTCCAGCTGTCAGGGTGCCTGTCAGTGAAGGGATGCATACAGAAAAGTGGTATATCCATGTAAAGAGATACTCTCCATCTCTGAGGAAGAACCCTACCTATCCTTTGTGGTAAAATGAATGAAACTGGAGTAGGTCATGTTTGGTTAAATAAATTATGTGCAAAAGACAAACGTACCGTGCTCTCTTAAATATGTAACAGAAGTGTTGCTGTCATAAAGGGTGAGAGAAAGGGCATTTCAAGAAGCTAGGAGTCAATGGAGGAGGGAGATAGTTTATTGCTAATGTGTACAATGTGACAGAAAGAAAACCAGCAGATATTCAGTAGCAAAATAGCAAACATGGGCTGGCAGTAATTCCTTGTGTGTTTCAAAATAGCTAATAAAGGGTATTTTGAACACTACCATCCAAAGAAATGATAAGTGTGTGATGATTGACATTTTAATTACCTCATTCTGATCACTTCCCATACGTTGTATTTATATACTGTATTAGCACATTGCACCCAATATGCATATGTAATTATGCCTATTAAATCACAGACACAGAATGTTCAGACTTGCAGATAATTCTATTCATAGACTTTTAATCATGCAAGCCTCACCCTCTTATGATATCTGACATTATCTCATTTTTTATTTTTTGCAATTTTAAAATATTAATATCTCTGTGTATATAGAGGCATGATTGGTAAGAGTGCATCTCACTCAGCATCTTCTTACGTTGGCTCTCTCTACTCACATGTGCTGACTTCTGCTGCCCTTCCTAAACATAAAACCCCACACTTACCTCTTGTCTCTGAAGAAGCTCATTCTATCTCAGCCTCACTTAGGAACAATGTCATGAATGGTACAATGATGAACTCATTTAAGAGTCTTAATTGTTTTCATTGTCGAGGAAGAAAAAAGGAACATGGAAGCAGATTCTGGGACAGTGAGGGGAGCTGCCTTTTCACTTTCATTGCGATAGATCTTCAATTTTCTAATTGACCCAGTCAACTTGCACCTACACACATACTCAGAAGCCATCCTGGCCTTGAGCTGAACAAGGCTGCTACTTAGTGTATTGAGCCCATGGATTAGTTTACATTTTTTACTGAAGTGGCTAAAATGAGAATCCTACAACCCCAATATGAGGAACATTAAACTTTGCACAGATTTTCTTTTTTTCATTTTCATTCTTATTCTCATGTAGCCTAGGTTGGCCTTAAATTCAAGCTATGTGGCTGAGGATAACCTTGAACTCATATCCATGTAGGATGACATATTTGTGCCACTATCCTTGGCTACAGGAGAAACTGAAGCAATGTCACAGCTGATGGAAATCACTTGAAAATATGCAAAGATTTGAAGTACAAATCATGCACATATAAGTAGGTGATTCCCTCATTATCTGAAATCTAGTAAGAAAATAGGTTTTGTTGTATGAGGATTATAATTATTAAGAGAAAATTCATTCAGGAATGTGTAACCAAGAAGAGAAGAGAAAAGCCTCAAATGAGAGAGCATCTGATTGAATTTAAATCTCTCTCACTTTTTGTTTCCCCCAGAATGACTCTATTTTCCTATAAGACTTTGGGCATCTTTAAAACAGTCTTGCACACATTCAGAATGCTTCTCAATTTGTGTGACCAAACTCTCATTAGAGCCGTTATCATGAACACAATACAAGCTTCTTCTGAAGTCTTCTGTTGGGGCAGAGTTTCGAAGTCACAGGAAGATGGGCACAGCTAATTATCCAACCTACTCTTAACAGAGCTAATCAATATGCATTGCTGGAGATAGACTCCATCACAGAATAATCTATAGAAACCATGAAGAAAATCAAATCGAGAGGGATATAGGGAAAGGAAGACAGAAGGCATGCGGAGAGCAGAGTAGAGAGAAGATGAGAGCGATCTCCACACCAGAGTGGAGCAGAACGAAACAATGACAACCGAAGTTCTTGGCAGCTATGTTTGGGCTGTTTTACATAATTGCGCCTTGCAAGATTTTCCCTCCTACATCCCAATCTTAGTAAATGATTTCATCAACACCCCGTTTCTGTACTTAGAATCTCAACCTCCAAAGCATATGTAAAAGCACCTGGGAACTGTGCCCATCAGTGAGATGTACAGCGTAGTCATTTCTTTTTTCACCGTTGCCCAAATGTCCCTTTTGCTGACCCCTCCCAGCCATCCTCCCTTCCACAGCCCATGTGCCTTCTCTGTTAGTGACACTATCTTAACACTGTTGGAGGAGCCCTGCCTCTCCTCCCTCCTTTTCTATGACTGCTCCCCACAGAGGCTGCATCTGGACCTGTTTTCTAACTCATGACTCCAACATTGAGAGTGATATAGAACTGAGCAGCAATGCGAACATTTAATGGGAAACTGTGTAACAGGAGGGAAGAGACAGAAATAGAAATGATATGGACTCCGCTGTCAGGAATGGATACTGCAGTATAACAACAGACCTAGCTCACAAAATTAAAGCAGGTGTGAGAGCCTGCCTTTGAGAGAGGCTGTACAGAGTTTGTGTGAGGACCACTAAGCCTGCAGGAGAAATGGCTGCTATGTGGGAGGGTTGAGGAAGAACCCAATAGGCAGTGCTAACTAAAATTGTCCCCAAGGCCGGCACTAGTAGGGTTCTGTGGGATAGAATCCAGCGAGGCAGAAACACAACAGGGACTTTGAGCCACTGTACTACGTAAGGTTGGAAGATAAGTGCAAAACTGTCTACATGAGAGGAGAAAAATGATAAATGTATACTCAACAAGCCTGGAGGGAGCATGACCCCAGTGACCTCAAAGCCAGATTTCCTGGCCATGAATGAAAAAGAAATAAATGAATCTCTAATCCACTCCATCATTGAGAATTGTTATTGAATAGATTTAGTGGGCATGCAGCATAAGCTAGAAGCCAGTGTCAGCTCTGCTATGAGCGAGGTTCAGGGACACACCTGCAATCTCTATGTTCTTGGAACTGTTACACAGAGACATAAACTACGTGCATGTCTGGAGAAGGTTGTAGTTAATGAGAGACTGACAATCAGGAGAGCAAATAGGAGAGGGAAGACATGGGGTCCACAATAAAAAGAACCAAGCTTGGAGGCTCTGGTGAGCTTTGCGGTGGCTCGTGGGTGAATTTGTTAGTGACATGAGTTCTTTGTCTTATATAAGCCATATGTAAAGCAGTCAGGTCAAGAGAATGGCTTCTAGTGGCACAGACATCAGCCACTACTGAACATTAGCAGGACCCACAGGGATGACGTTCAATATGGAAATTCAGTAGGTCATAGTTACTGTTTGTATGGTCCATTTGACTGTTGTTCTTTCATTGTGCAGTTCATGGGATTATTTACTCTTTACTAAGATGAATCAATAGATGCACTCCTAAAGAAGTTTCCAGAAGCAGGGTGGGGTGTGAAAATCAGCTATCATAGCATCTCATCTGACAGGCTTTCTCCTGGCACCGAGAGCTCCCAGGCCTCGTTCTTTCTTGACACACCACACAGTTCCACCTCCTCTCTGCTCCTGGCCTGAGGCTGACACTGGAGACAAGCATGGCATGTTTAAGCTGCTCCTTGGATGCAGCTCATGCCCCCCTTTTCATGCATGCAATATTTCATTTCAGGCTCTCACATCTCAGACACCATCCACCATGTAAAGCATTTCATTTGCAATTTGGAACAAATTACTTCTTATGGGTGACTTGTCTTAACAACTATATTCAGGTGACTTATTTTGACAGTTTTTGACAGCAATGACTGTAAACAAATCCTACTGGGGGTTAAAGTATAATTCATAGGTGTAGCTTAGAGTTTTGGGGGTTATTACTGGATATGTTATACTTTAATGTGGTAACTGCTGGCAAAGGATTCGTCACTCTAGAAGGTGTTGTCTGTTCTTACTGAAGCAAGGCCGCTTGGCTCAAAATGCAGCTTTATATTCTAAGTCATCATCACAGCAGTTGTAAAGTCTAATTCATTTTGATGTCCCAGCACTCAGGAGGCTAGGGAATTAGAATCATGGGTTCAAAACCAGCCTGGGATACATATGACACCCTTGCTGAAAACAGTCATGTGAGGCACATACAAGAACCTGGCTCATCCGGTTCTATCTAGCCCGCCTCATCATCCAGAAAACAGATACCACACACAAAGGCAATTTGATGTATTCACCATAAACCCCAGGGAAATGATCAGATGATCACGTGTTTAAGGAAGTCTACAAAGAGAAGAATCCTTGATGCTCAAGCTAAATATGATTTCAACACTGTCTCTCATCAGAATAACAAATGAAATATTGGTAAGAACACAAGGGGCAGAGATTCTGGAAAGAGCTGGAGTTCAGAAGGACCTGAGTAATTATTGTCTCTGGATGTGACAGGACAGGAGTCTACATTCATGAGCTCAACGCAGCAGTGGCTGCCTGCACAAGATCAGGCCAGTCCACATTCCGGCACTGTAGAGGCTCACCAGCACTACAGGGGAGGGAAGGTTTATTCACACATATAGTTGCTCAAAGATTGATGTCCCTATGGATGGCCACACATTTCGGAGTACATGGGTAGAAGAAATTGGACTCACTTGGTTATTTGTATAAACACGGATGCAGACTTGAGACATAGTAAGAGATTAGGCTGGGAGGAATCAGAAAGAAGGGTGTGGGTGAGTATGATCACAGTGCATTGGATGCATGGGTGAAATATTCAAAGAATAAAAATATCATATAAAAAAGAAGTGACCAGTAACTACACAACCATACACAGAAACACATACATTCATACACAAGGTCGCTTATCTACCAACCTGTCCCCTGGCAAGGAATACCCAATAAAATTTAAAGAAATATAGACGCCCCCAAGTCCATAGGACCAGGGAAAACAAGTCAGTGGAGATGAAACTGGGTGACATGAGAAGCAGATGTCGAAACAAATTACAGAGAAGCAAAGGCTGCAGCAACAGAAACAGCCTTTAAAAAAAAGTTTTGGTTAAATAGTGTTGATTTTTCAATTTAAACCTAAGATTTTTCTAGAGTTCACAGTTTCCCACTATCCTTTGAAGAATAAGAATTGGAGGGAACTTATGGCAGATTACTAACTTTCAAACTCAGGAAGTGGGATGAGCAAGATGCCTCCAGGGAGACAGGAAAGTGGGATGTGTGCCCAATTTGCATCCAGTGAAGAGCAAGAACAGTCCTTTGCCTGCTGGGACACCAGACGATCGAACATGAGTGGACAGCACTGGTTGGTGGCTTCTGGAATACCTAGACATGGGAACTTAGTACTAAAATCTGCAGTGCCTGCTAACATGGGACAGAAGTTTCCCATTATTCAAGTGTGCAGACCAAAAAAAAAAGGCTGGTGAAGAGCCAGTAATGTCAGAAGCCAATTTTCCTCTAGGCTTTCTCTTTGATAGTCCACAGAAGCAATATAGGCATGGGCAGTCCTTGCACCCTGGTATTGACTTGACTAGCTGGCCATTTGACTTGCTATGAACTCACTGTACAGTCTCAAGGAATGTAATTTAAGCAACCTGCATGTGTATCCCCCCTCCCAACTCAAAGCACATGCTTATCTTTCATATCTGTGTAGTGGGCAGCCTACTGTGTGACCATTTGCTGATGTGAGGGCCTCTCAGTCACTTCCAGTCCATAACAGGATTATCACACATGCTCCCCAGTCTACTGGGCATTTGTTTTAGTAAGTACATGTTTCACTCCCGTGCCCAGATAAACAGTTTCAGTTCTCCCCAGATCCACTCAGGTCTGTGAGTCCAGTGTTCCACCACAGTCTGCGTGGAAATGCAACCTTTCCCCAGCTATCTCTTTGCTCTGATTTCTTGAGGGCTCTTAAAATTTTTATGGACCACTCTTGGGCTCCTTAATTCACTCAACATTGAATCCCAACCTCGCATTCCACATTCACCTTAAGGTGTGGCCGTGTATTCCACTGCCTAGTCCTCTTCGCTGACTGACACTCTTCTTGCCCTTCCACATTTCTCAGACACAGCTCCTGGGAACCTTCTGTGGGTCAAGAGCACCCCCAGGATTGTCTAAGTGCGGCCTGTGGGGAAGCAGTGAGCGAGGGCTGGTATCTCTGATTTCCACGCAGAACCTCATGCTGAAACTTCAGCACAGGTCTAGCTCAGGCTGTGAGAAGAGGAGGAGTCGGAGTAACAGAGGAAACAGACTAAGGCTCTGTCACCCAGGCCCTGGGGTCCCAGTTTTTCCTGCAGAGATCCTCCATCTACCTTAACCTGGCCAAATACATAGTACTGTCAATGTGTTCTTAGAGACGGAGAAACGTTGAGAAAGAAAGTCCCTTCTAGAAGGCCTACAGGCAGAGTTTGACTCAGCCAACCATAAGAAGAAGGACTTTGAGATGCCTTAGTCTAAAAAGGTCAAAGCCCAAAAGGAATTCTTCTAGTAGGACTTTGGAAATGTGATCCCATGAGGACCTGTCCCCAAGCTTAGTAGCCTAAACTGCTTCTCCTGGGACTCAGGCAGAGATCTTGGTACAATATAGCTGCTGCATTCCCTATGTCCCATATAACGCATCTCAGATGTGAGCAGAACATGTGGGGAGAAATTTGAGTTCCAGGTTCAACACAGTATGAAAGGTGACCAATGGCAGAGAGACTCCAGACACTCACAAATTCAAAACTATTATAAAATTAGACTTTTAAGCTTTTCTTCTTCTTTATTTACTTATCTCTTTCTTCGTGAGTGTGCACACTGGTGTACGAGACTTCAGGGGGCCTGTGGAAGCCTGCCTCTAGAGCCAGAGATACAGCTGAAGCTGTCCACTGTGGGGCAAGGAACTGAACTCTGGTCTTCTGCAAGAGTATTAGGTGCCTTTAACTGTGGAGAGGGTGCCCCAGACCCACGAGTTCTTTATAGTCCACATTAGAATGATTGAAGGCATCAGCTTCACAAAGACATTGTGACTCTTCAGTGTTAGAAAATGTTTCTCAACAATCAGTATCTCTCTTAGTGTACATTTGTTTCCTTTGTGTGTGTTCAGGAGGCAAATGATAGAGAAGAGACACTGGGTACCAAGCCACCAGCTGTAACAGCACCTCTAAGAATAGATTTGGGCCGTCGACACTTGTCTCTGTGGCTAGGCCCGTTATACAAACATGACTCATTTTATATATTGCTAACATCTACTCATGAGGCTGGATGCTGGCCAAGGAATTAAGGGTTTTAATATAATGTTAAAATCATATTTTCTTTTTGGGAAAGGAAATATATAATGTGCAATTAATGTAAGAAACTAAAAGACAAACAATAAATGCTCATCTTTTTCATCCTCAGGATAGCCTTTTTTTCTTCTTCACATTCATAAGTGCTACTATAAAAGTTTTCAATACACAGTTACATGAGAGGTACACTACCACTAAGATCGAGGGAGTTAGTGAGCACAGACCCTGTTTTCTGAGGGGAATCATGGTGCAGAAGTCATTAAAGAAGCTTCCAGAGCTTTAAACAATTCCTTCAGAAATATACTTTAAAATAAAAGTCTCTATGTAACGCTGAAGAAGTTACTTTCACAACAGCCCAAATGGAGTGACTACTAGCATAGAAAAAAATATGCATCTTTATTGTGGAATGCTGGTTACGCAGTTCTGGTGAAGGATATTTATCAATTCTATTTATGTGTGAATGGTTGGGAAGGCTGAACTCAGGTTCTGCTGCATGCCAGGTGGGTCCTGTGCCACAGAGTGGTGTCTCTAGCCATTTTTTTATTTTTGTTTTGAGGCTGGGTCTTGTTAAGTTGCTGTGTCTGGCCTTGACTGTGTAAGACCCCGCCTTAGCCTCTAGAGTAGTTGGTACATGCTTTTATAATTATAATTATTCTTGACTTTATATTCAGGCTGCTTTGCTGAACAGCAAATAAGGGTCATTCCCCCCTACTATCTAATCGATGTATGTGCTTGTGTGTGAGTAAGTATGAGCAGAATAAGAAGGCCCTTAGGGCCAGAACTTCACTTCCAAAGCCAGACTAGACCCAAAGCAGAAGACCAGCTCTAGAGTATTCTGTAAGAAGAGTGAGGGAGTCTGGAGTCCAAAAGAAGTCAAATTCCACATCAGTGAAGAGTAGTAAGCTATTAAGAGGACTTGGTGACTCTCTTTGTATAATACACCAAGCCCCAGACCTTCAAGGTAATCAGGAAAGAGGTTTTTTTAAAAAAGCCTCTGTGGTTGAAACAAACCTCAAGCCCTTTGTTCAGGACTTCCTTATACAAGGAGAGGTGCATGCATGTGGACAAAAAGGTACAGGAAGTTATGTATTAGAGCAAAATCAGAAGCAGCAGAGCAAGCCAAGGGTAAGTTTTCACCACCCCTAGGGCGAAGAGGGAATACATGGTCTTGTTATGCACTAAAGTCTCCTTCCTGGCCCTAAAAAAAGAGCACACAACTCCAAGCATAAGCAGTAAAGCCTCATGGGATTAGAGGAAAAAATGTGAACATACCACAGAATAGTCTAGGAGATGAGCACATGAAGACTGTTATAAGGGAACACAACTGCAGATATCCTTGGCGTTCCCTCCCAGATTAATACAAGAACCAACACTCTTGTGTTAGTGGAGCATCTCATGAAGCAATATCCTCAGCTAATTTAAAGTTTTGGTGATCATAAAAAATGATGAGAAGGAAACTAGAATTTTGGAAATTAGTGTATATGTATATATGAGAGAATTAAAACAATCCAAATAGTCCAACTGAGTTTAATAATAAAAAAAAAAAGAAGCAAAGTTGGAAAATGCATGAAGATGATGAAAATGGAGATTGAATATATCAAAGCTTATGAGGTATGGCTAGCACATTGCAGAGGGAACCTTTTGATAAAGAAGAAAGGTCTTAAAATTTGGATGGAACCACAGATCATTATGTTACATGAAATGACACGTAGTCAGTGTGACAAAGATCAAATAATGGTTTCTTACACATGGAATCTACATTAAAGAGAAAAGAAGGGGATTACCTCGGAAGAAGAGGACACACAGGAGGGACAGTTGGTAAAGAGGAGATAATAGGGGTGAATATGGTCAAAGGATGTGAGGAGTCTCTATGAAACTCATTATTATGTCAGTTGATTCATAGAAATAAAATGTTTAAAGAAAAAACATGGAGCTATAAGTTCTTTATGTCTTATGACAAAAAGTTGCAAGGCACTCCTGTACTAGGTATGAAATACAATAATCTTAAACAGACATCATTCCCAGCTGGATACCACATTGTGTGTGTGTGTGTGTGTGTGTGTGTGTGTGTGTGTGTGTGTGTGTGTGTGTGTGCATGCGTGTGCGTTATTTTCCTGAAGCCAAATGCCTTCTAAAGAAAAAGAAGAAAAATGGAAAAGAGAAGTCAGGACAGTGTAAGGATTTACTTGAGTGGTTCAGTTTGTCTGGAGTGGTACAGTTTTCACATAGAGAGATTAGCAAGTACTTTGGGGTGTCTATATAATAACAACACCTGGAAAGCACCATACCATCTGCCATCTTAGACAAGAGGAGATTCATGGGAGGCCACATCAGAAAAATATCCACACTGACTTTCAAAGTGAAGACTGTCAGCCATCTTTTCTCCAGTGTTCCATTTGCTCACTAGGATGCCTTTGTGAAGAGTGGACTACTTGCTTCCTCTACCTGGGTGCTAGTGTGAATTATTCTCCTTCAGGAACACAAGAGTATGGAGAGAGAGCTAAAGAGTAGTCATGGTTGGGATAAGGTGGTTTTGGATAAGGAATCTTCTCATACATAACACTTAACACACCCCACTCCCTGTAGGATTTCACAGAAACCACATATATGCTATTCATAGGAGACACTACGTGTAAGTCCATTGATTATTGAACCAAAGAAGAAGTTGGTAGTCATTAGAGAAAAAAGCAAAACACGACTGAGGATGTGCATATTAGTAGTAGCTGGAGAGGGGAAAGTCAGGAGATGCAGAGATGGAAGAACTGAACTGGAGAACTGATATTTTTATCAGCATCCATTGGTACCAGGTGCTAAGTAAATTATGGATGATACTTCTCTTGATCCAGTTGAGGTTAACAAGGACTGCATCACTTTGAGGGTGGAGACCTAAATTTATGTGTCTTCACAAAGATCCAAGATTGGCCATGATGGTTTCCTCATGGAAAAAAAGTGAATCTCTCAACTGAGCTTTACAAAAGCCCATGCCCTGGAAGGAATTGGCTACAATGTGGAAAGAGGCTCTGTAAGAAAAGAAGTATGGAGTGAGGCAGAAAGAAGTGGAAGGATATAGAGGCATGGAGAAAATGAAAAGACAGAACAGCAAAAAAAGGAGTAAGAAGAAAGCAAAGAGGAACAAGAAAATTAGAAGGGAAGAAAGAGGAGTTGGAAGAGGGAGGGGGAGGGAAGGAGGAACGCAGGATAGAAGGAGAGAAAGGAGGAGGAGAAGGAGGGGAGGACAGAAGGAGTTGAAGAAGACCCCATTCGGTGGCATCTTCTGCACAAATTGATCCCCCTGTTGAAGGAGAAATGAAAAGAAGAAAAGCAAAAAATTTCATTGACATAATTGATGGTGAGGGATGACCATGCAGGCTTGTGTCAGTTAGAAGAAATGAAAATATAGAACTTGTCATAAGAGTGCCTTCAAGTATCAACGGAGGAAATGTAACCCATTGCAGAGCAAATAATGAAGCTGATGGTTCCATGCAGCAGTCACCCTGCAAGGGATGAAAACTTGATTTGGGAACAGAGTGAGATGATAATTCTCGCACGCTATGCTGACATGGGCCTATGGCATTTACATTCCTCTGAGTCTCATACTTCAGCCTTCAGCCTTGCTGTCTCTGGGTTGCCTAAAATCATTTAATTTTCAACTACTGCAAAGTATAACACTTCCGTTATGATAACTCATTATTCCTAGAAACTGGGTAGAAAGTTTGAGATGTAGGATGATTAATAAATATTTTCTAAAAATTATATCCCATTATATCATGAAACTATACTAATGAAAATACTCTAGATGAGAGAACCATGTGAGAATAGCAAAGTAGAAGGATCCAGTGGGTCCTAGAAACCTACAAGTAGAACATTATGATAGGCAGATTTGGGCCAAGGGGTCCTGCTCAAACTAAGGCAACAGCCAAGGACAATACAGGCGGTAAACTTTAAACCCCTACACAGATCTAGCCAATGATCAGAACAGTCTCCACACTTGAGTGGAGAGTGGGATATGACTGTCTCACGTACTCTGGTGCCTCATATTTGACTATGTCCCCTGGAGGGGGAGACCTGGTGGCACTCAGAGGAATGACAGCAGGTCACTGAGAAGAGACTTGATACCCTATGAGCATATACAAGGGGAGGTAATCCCTCTCAGGAACAGTCATAGGGGAGGGGAATAAGGGGAAAATGGGAGGGAGGGAAGAATGGGAGGATACAAGGGATGGGATAACCATTGAGATGTAACAAGAATAAATTAATAAAATTTTTTAAAAAAGAAAATACTAGCAGTGAGGAGAAATCAAAACACACATGTAGAAAGACAAACCATTACAATTTCTGTCCAAAAGACACATTCTGAATTGGTGAAATAATTTTATTTTCAGATAAGGAGTTCTGCAGTTATCTATCTGCAGATCTGTGGAGGGTAGGGGAAAATCTTACATTTAAATCAGCCTGTACCAGGACCATGTCCCATCCTTGGAAGGAGAGAAGACATGTGCTCAGCTGCATTCACTTACTAACTTCCCCCAGCTCCCAGACAGGCTACAAAATGCCTGTTCCTTGGCAGAAAAATTGAAAGAAAAATTTGATTAGCTTTGATTTCTTTTCACATTTCCACTTAGTCTTGCCCTAGATTTTTTAGAGTCAAAAAATAAAAAAGAATGAAAGAAAGAAAGAAAAAACGTAAAGAGCCATTCTGTAAACAATGTGGAAGTCCTTCACAATCTCCCAATGTCTACACAAAGCTCCTGGGACTAGCGCCAGCTAATAATCTGCTTCAATTCATCTTCAATTAAACCAATTCATGGGAGGAAATAAGGAGCCTCTGCCCGGATTATTTAATTGACCCATTACTGGATGCAGAACTCTTGCACCTGGACCAGCTCAGTGGCCCAGTTCCAGGCTCCTCCTCTTCCCCCCACCCCTCCCCTCAGAGCACCCAGCATCCATCCACCATAAGCAGCTCCTGTGCTGGCTGGTGGAGATGCTGAGAACAGTGCTGGTAGATTGAAGCTGTTTCCACAAGTGGGACAGGCAGCTCCTTATCCAAGGGATCAAATCTGTGCAGAAGAGGCCACCGAAGGGGTCTCCTTCAACTCCTTCTGTAATCAGTTCATTTTTATAGATCCTTTCTGTTCCTGAAACATTCAATTGTTTTACTTAAAAAAAAAAAAAAAAAAAAAAAAAAAGGTTAGGCACGCTCTTTTATTTTTAAACCTTACGCTAATGCTGACAAACAACCTTAGAAGACAGATTTTATGTTTGGACCATGTCCTTTACTTGTTATGTTTGCATCTCTGACAAATTATTAAATGGAAGAAAAGCATTGCTTGGGAAAAGATCAAAGAAAAGGAGCCTGGAAAGTAAAGCAGCATTTTTGGTGAGAACTGGTTTTGTGAGCAGCATGAGCCAGGGCTGCATTGCTAAAAGAGGGAAACAGTACTCAGTAGGCTCCATTGTAGCACCCAGAGTTGCAGACTTCTGGGGTGAAAACACATCTTTGGACCCTTCCAGTGGGATCTGCCTCTATTTTAGAGTTCTTAGCCTTGGCCTCTGAAGTGGCTTATACACAGTGCTGCCAATACAAAGCTCTCTACACTTCAAATATTTAAAGGAAGCCCCCTCTCCATACTTCGAAGGCAGAACTGGGCAGGCTGTGCTAGGAAGCCCTGGAGGCGCCTGGAGGCAGACCATGAGGGAAGGAAGGCCGGCCAGAGCACTTTCATCCAAAGAACCCGAGAAAGCATTGATCTTACTTGCTATTGATTAGGTAAAAGTTCCTCTTAAAAGCATTAACAAGTTACAAAAAGCCTGCTAAAAGCCATTAATGAAGAGCATAATATCATAATCTTAAATCTTAAGCATGGTAGGAAAGACCACCAGTGGAAGGGACTCTAGCCAATTTCAAATGTCTTTGAGCGCTTGGTACATTCATGAGTTTAGATCACTTGAAAGTATTTCCTCCCAATTCTTCTCCCATGGGAGCTTTTGCAGACTGTTGCATGAGCTGTGCCTGACTTTCTCCCAACCTCCCTTCCTTCCCGGTGAGAGGATTCCTTGAGAGCTAATTGAAGAAAACTCTAAAATTCTCTCTCCACAGTTGAGTGGAGAGTGGGGTATGACTTTCTCACGTACTCTGGTGCCTCATATTTGACCATGTCCCCTGGAGGGAGAGACCTAATGACACTCAGAGGAAGGACAGCAGGTTACCAAGAAGAGACTTGATACCCTATGAGCATATATAGGAGGAGGTAATCCCCCTCAGGAACAATCATAGGGGAGGGGAATAAGGGGAAAATGAGAGGGAGGGAAGAATGGGAGGATACAAGGGATGGGATAACCATTGAGATTTAACAAGAATAAATTAATAAAACAAAAAAATAAATAAATTCTCTAAGTCCTTCTGGAACCAGATAGCAGATCCCTCCCTGGCTTCTTGCCTGTGTCTTAGCAACAGTATGGGTAGGTGTTGCTTGATGACCTTCGCTGGCAGTCAATGCTGGTCTGTGTCATAATCACCTCAGTAGGCCTGTTCTTCTCACATAATGGATAATCGATACCTATCGAATCAAACGTAGCCCAAACGGTGATTAAATTTTCAATTGAATTAATTATACACTGTAAGAGCGTAAGGGATTTTTTTGAGAGCATCCTCTAGGAGGAAAGAGAGAGGAGGAATGCAGGAAACAATTAGAGGGGCCCTGAAGGTCCTCACTGACTCAAAGTGAGTTAGTCTGACTGACCACAGAGCTCTGAGTCTGTCACCTGTTATCAAATACTGACAGAGGAAGAATCTTAAAATGCAACACCTTGTTTTCCAATTGAAGGCTAAATGATGAAGTCATCTTGTCTCTTGTAAATCAGGACAGGGCCTGTGTTAGAAATAGGCCCTCATGTCACAGAACACTTAGCCATAGCTCAAGCCACAATTGAGGAGTTGGAGGATGGAACGAGGTAATGCACAGAAAAATAGCAGTGTCATATACAGTGCCATCAGGAAGACTGAATTACCAGGGAACCAAATGAGATACTTTAAGAGGGACAGTCATTGTCACTTCAATCATAGGAGCATTTTACTTGGGATAAAAGGCCACTCTCTTATAAGAAGTTGGGAAAAGAGTGAATGAATTGACTGAAGTCCCTACCATAGGCTGAAAATATTAGGAAAGCAAACTGACATCAAGACCGTCAACCAAGCATGCACCCTTGCAGGTTGCTCTTTTTCTTATTGAAGCACAGTTCTTGACTGTTCTCAGACCTTATTATTCTCAGAGCAGTCGCCTTCTCACTACCTCCTTTGTGCTCAACATAGGATGAGCTGTGACCAGACGAATGTTTCTGCCTTTCTACTCTGTCTTCCTAATGTCCATGGCCATCTTAAATACTAAACTCTATGTCTTCCCTATGCTGCAGTCAAGTTATCTAGGTGACCCTTGGTGTTAGGGGATTAGTCCTTGCCTTCCTTGGCCTGATATTTTTCCAACCACCACTTGGCACCGCTCTCTATAAGCTCAGCCTCTCTATCAGCTGTCTGCCTCTACTGTGCCATAGAGAAGGCCATCTCTTTCATCCACTTCACATTACTCAAAGCTAGCTTAGACATGTGACATTACAGGATCCTGTGCCCAAGTGTTCTTCCCCAGTTTTCCTTTCTCTCTTCTCCTTTGAATCTTAATCCATAGAATTATTATCCAACATTAACTTTTTCTTTTCTTTTCTTTTCTTTTTTTTTTTTTAACCAGATAAGGAGTACAGAAAAGTTAGCGCTCGTGGTAGACACTGAATACTTACTGAAAGAAAAGGGATATAAGAGTAGAGGAAACCATTTTCTTACATGGATTCAGACTAAAAGATCTGATACTAGTCTATGGATAAGAAAATGCCTGTCAATGTTCCACCCACATATTACCATCTTAGTAGTGAGGTGACTAAGCAATGTGATTCTTGCTCCTTGAGGACATGAAGACAATGACAGAAAGCAGAGGAGTAAAAGCCAAGTGATGACAGGAGAAATGAACAGAGAACAGAAGTGTGAAAGACTTGGGAATGGAGTGGGGTGTGGAGACAGCCTCCCATGGCTTGCCACACACATTTCTCCAGGGTATCTGAATTCATGCTCTCACTGAGACAAAATTTTTTATTGTCCTCCAGCTTTTTAAAACCAGGAATTAGAGACAACTCATAATCACATAGAGGATAGCTTTCCACAGTCATATAAACAAGTGTGTTCACAGCTCCACACCCACAAAAAGCCAGCATTGTGTCTCTGTGAAGCCAACTTTGGCACAGCATTCCACCCAAGGTCAGGCTGCTCTCTGACTCATCTTTTAAACAATTTCGCCCCTTAAATTAATTTTCTCATTAAATAATCAGTGAAATAAAACTTTGGATGTACATCCATTTTACAATTATATGAAACACACAATTGCATTATATTTCTAATTATTCTATGACAGAAATAAATCGTTCTTGTTTACCATGACTTATGTACCCTAACTATAACCATATTGCATAGAAAAAGCAGAGTCTTGACATGAATGCTTTTGAAGGAAGAGGGAGGATATGGTGAAAAAGAGAAATAACCAAGCTAATAAGAAAGGGAGGATGGTACATACTTCTTCTCATAGAGGTACCTAGACAATTCTACATTATGAGGACCGAGAACAAAAACTCTTACTTCAAAATGTCAAAATGATTAGTAATAATCTAAAAACAGAAATAATGTTCATCAATATGGATCATGTTTCTAGAAAGTTATCACCTTTAAGGTGTGTACCTTTGCATGATTTCCAGAGAGGTGAGTCCTGGGAGTCCTGGGAGGTCCTGATCCTGGGGCCAGTGGACAGAATGGTTTAGGGGGTGACTGCCCCTGAGACAGCACATGAAAGCCAACCATAAGATTGTCATGTGGCTATGAGGAACTCACTAGTGAGAACCCCTGAACTATACTCAATAATGAGCTCATGATCTCTAAACGAGAGTGTAAATGTACAGAGTAATCCGTGAAGAATCTGAGACAAGTCAGGTGGGAGACAGACTTAGAAATGAAAACATTTATCCTCATGATAGGAGGGAACTCAAAGAAACAGGACTCACTTAAGGTGAACATATGTCTGCCCTGTGGAGCTGGAGAGAAGTGGATCCAGTAGCTTCTCATGCGGGAGAAATGAAGCAGTTGATTAGCAAGGAGATAAATGTTTGTAGAAATGCGGACTATTGGACTTGACACAGGAATTCCATAGAAGGTGTGAAATTGAATGTGCATACTCTAAATGATAGAGGTGATCAGAGCTTAAGACCTAAGGGACAATGGAAGCTCAGAAGTGGTACTTTACTGGGAAACACTTTCCCATAGGTAATAGAGGCCCATGCCAGCTGATCTCATGCTTCCCTTGGTGCTAATGAGGTTGTAGGAATGGACGCCCTTTGTTGAAATGAAGGCCTACCCTCACACAGACATCCCTAGTTCCTTTATATTTTCTACATTCTCCCCAAATGCTTTACAAACTGAAGGGTCTGGCAAGGCTGTGGCATGGCTCTCTGCCACCTTCCCAAGAGCATGTGTGTATTTCCTCTGGAATCTTTGGAAAAGACCTGAGGTAGGATACCATTAAAGCTGGGCCAATTAACCCCACAATAGCTACAGAGTACCCAAGTGAAGGAAAGAATTGTATAGCTCTCAGTGGACTCATTAATCTGGGAAGAGAAGGCTCTTGAAGAGGGAAGCCAGAGCCCCTTAGAAGAGCTAGCTGGTTGTCAATAAAAACTTGAAAGACATAAGAATGGTTGCTCCAGAGGACAATAGCTTCATGTCTGACATAGGAGCATTGCTGGAACCCTTGGTAGGCAATCAAATGAGCTAAAGAGTTCCCTTAATTAAGGAGTTTCTAGAGACATAATGGCTCAATTCTATGAAGATTGAGGAAAAAATAAGGAATATGGCAGAAGCTGTTAGAGCCAGATTCCTGAGGCTTGAGGGCAGAGGCATGCTTCAAACCTTCAAAGCAACAGACAGCAATATCTGGTTATCTGGATTTATTGAGATAGCCAAGGAAGGAGGTGGTGATCAGCTAATGCCAGACAAAAGACACTGCAGTGGAAAAAGACACAGCCCAGGGCTTTCATAACTCCAGAGAAATCAGTTTCAGGCTTCAGAGCACCGGCTCCTTTTCTCATGTAAACCAGTGCTTTCGTACCGCTAAAAGATCCCAAGGGCCTTTTAGGATTATATTAAATCTACTTAGCCTATGCTCTGTTCATGGAGTCTAAATTCTCTGTGATGTCATGCCTATGTACAGCATGGTTTACATAACAGATTAAGCTCACTGTACAGACTTAAGCTCAGCAATAAACATACACCTTGCAATGTATTCCTACTCAGTGTCAATATGGCTGGACAACTCTGGTGTACATAACACAAGAGATGCTAAATGTATAGTAAAAAAATATACACCTGCAACCTCAGATTAGGACATAGAAGACTTAGTGTTTGAGAAATACATTTTGATAAATTTGAGCAGCCATTCCCCTCAGGGACTGGGCAGAGAAAGGTTAGTCTGCGAGAGAGGGGTCATGATTCTAGATGCTATCAGAGAATATCTGTGATTAGCAAGCATCTATAAGAAGTTAACCCCAACCCACACAGAAACTTTGAAGTGTTCAAAGTTTCAGGGGAGAAAGCCACTGCAAATGAACTGGGTTTGGCAAGAGAGTTGGATGTAAAGCCTACAGATGTCACAGAATTACCACAACCTCATGAAAAAAAAAAGTCAAGATGTCCGAGTTCGCTTCTTATGAGTGAGCAGAGAAAGTGATTTGAGACCAAATCTGCTTTGGCAAAGGGACTGTGAACAATGTCAAAGAGGCAACAATGGATTTGGAAGATGACATGCCTACAGTTGAAGGAGAGCAACGGGGCTTGAGAGGATTAAATCCAATTCAGAAATGAACTCTATGAAGGGCAGAATGCCATAGCAGAGCTTTGCATCTGTAAGAAAATTAATCTTCAATGAAAGCAAGTGTCAGTCAATGCTGTAAGCCTCTCTGTTGCCTTATTTTTTAAAATTGTGGTTCTGGCCCTTAGAAACAGCCTTGGTCTTTCAGCAGCCATGAGCATCAAGTCAGGTCTTACCAACAGGAAGATTAAGACTCAGAGAAAAGCCAGGCAATCACTGGCAGGTTTTGAGGCATTTTGAATTAAGTTTTTAAGCCTGTGATTTTGTCCTTTTAGGTATAGTAACATTGCATACTTACTAAACTACAATATAAAGTAAAAATATTATTTAAGTGCACTGGAGAATTTTTTTAAAAATTAAAAAATTCTTGTTACTTATGAGATTAGCTTTCTTTGGATACAGAACATCTCACAGGAATGCCGGGGTTGAAATACTACTTTCTGTTTTGCACAGGCAGCTACTGCATTGGGAAGGAAAATGTGAGGACCGAGATTATGATAACCAATAGTGAATCTGGGGGAGGAGGGCTTCACCACACTGTGTGTTTTGTTTTTTTCCATCCTACAAACTAGGAAAAGATCTTCATCAACCCTACATCTGACAGAGGGTTACTATCCAAAATACATAAAGAACTCAAGAAAGTAAACACCACCAAAACACATAATCCAATTAGAAAAATGGGGTACAGAACTAAACAGAATTCTCAACAGAGGAATATCTGAGGAATGGCTGAGAAACACTTAAAGAAATGCTCAACCTCCTTAGTCATCAGGGAAATGCAAATCAAAAGGACTCTGAGATTCTATCTACCAGAATGGCTAAGGTCAAAGACTCAAGTGACAGCACATGCTGGAGAGGATGTGGAGAAAGGGAAACACTCCTCCATTGCTGGTTGGAGTGCAAACTCGTACAACCACTTTGGAAATCAATCTGGCACTTTCTCAAAAATTGGGACTATTGCTACTACAAGACTCAGTCATACCACTCCTGGGCATATACCAGAAATATGCTCCACCACTCAACAAGGATATTTTCCCAACTATGATCACAGCAGTTTTATTCATAATAGCCATAATCTAGAAACAACCTAGATGTTTCTTAACTGATGAATAGATAAAGAAATTGTGGTACATTTACACAATGGAATACTACTCAGCTATTAAAAACAAGGAAATCTTTAAATTTGCAGGCAAATGGATGAAACTACAAGCAATCATCTTGACTGAGGTAACCCAGATCCAGAAAGACACATGTGATATATACCCACCTATAAGTGGATATTAGCCAAATGATACAGGATAACTACACTATAGTATACAGACATAAAGAAACTAAATAACAAAGAAGGCCCCAGGGAAATTGCTTAATTTTCATTAAGACAGACACATGTTCTGTTTTTAAGGGCGTGTGTTATTATCTATTAAAAAAAAAAAGATTTAAGTTTCTAGCACATAAAAACATTGAATAAATTGAAAAGAAAGCCAGATAACTCAACATATGCCTTAAAGAATGAAAAACATTAAAAAGACTCCAGACCATATCTAACATTCTTTAAAAAGTTAGCATGACTTTGTAAGCAGTCCATATAATTTTATAGCATCAGTTTGTTGCAAAATAGTGGTGTGGTTCTTGGTATATTGGAACAAACTCAGGATCACACAAAGGAAGAGGGGAAGGAGGAAGATCAAGAGGTCAAAGTCAGAGATAAGAGGAAGACAGAAGGTGTTAGCTCTCTCTCTCTCTTTCTCTCTCTCTCTCTCCCTCTCTCTCTCCATCTCTGTCTCTGTCTCTGTCTCTGTCTCTCTCTCCATCTCTGTCTCTCTCTCTCCATCTCTGTCTCTCTCTCTCCATCTCTGTCTCTCTCTCCATCTCTGTCTCTCTCTCTCCATCTCTGTCTCTCTCTCTCCTCTCTCTCCATCTCTGTCTCTCTCTCTCCTCTCTCTCTCTGTCTCTCTCTCTCTCTCTCTCTCTCTCTCTCTCTCTCTCTCTCCATCTCTGTCTCTCTCTCCCCCACATATATGTTTATCAAGAATATGAACATATTTAAGTTAATTTACTATGTATGAGCCAATGCTTTTACTGCTATTACTGTGGAAGTTAAAAAAAAGAAAAAAAGCAAGTGCTTTTACTTCTATTACATCTTTTCCTTTTTGTATTTTCATCTATAGGAAAATAGCTTACTGAAGAGAAATAAAGATGTTCTTGGAGAAACACTTGGAACAAAGCCACTCCTCCCCCCCTTTTTTTAAGGATACAAACTTTTTTGGAAAGAGAATTTTGTGTACTGGACCTTAGATATTCACTGGAGAATCATGGAAGAGGGTATGGAGAGACTCTAAGAGGCAGAGGAAGTGATGCCAAGTGATGCCGTCCTAGAATGACATGGCAGTGCCCGATCTTTGTAATTAGCTGTATAAGACCTTCAGGAGAGGAGGCCAATTAGCTTTCTGTCCTAAGAGGGAAAGCCTTGCCCATCCCTGAGGATTTATAGGCAGTTTATTATTATTGGAAGGATGATAAGATGAATCCTTCACTGATGCAACTCCTGGAGTGTCCCCACACACCTATAAACAACTCTTCACCCATGCACCTATAATGGAATCTAATTAAACTTATTGGATAAAGTAGTACATGAAGATGGCAAAAGAATGATGGGAATATTTGGGAAAGGGGAGGAAATAGTGTGGCGAGGGAAGTGCCAGAAGAGGCCAGGGCTGGCAGCTATTACCAAAATGCATCATACATGTACAAAGACATCGTGCTGAACATATTATTATGACAGTAAAAATATTTTTGAACATCACGTCTAAATGTGCAAAATTCTCATAGCTACTTGAATCAATTTGGGAGTGTGAGATTCAACTGGACGTAGGTCAGTAGGAATGAGCCACTGACTGAAACTCTAAGTTTGCATGGGCCTGATCCCTCAGGCTAGCTAGGTCTTTGATAACATTTATTTGATTTCATTAGCAAACATTCCACAAAGTAACTACCACCACCACCACCACCATATACCCTCCAATCAAAATCACTTTAAAACAAAAAAGTACCCAATTCCCCCCTTCTCTTTGTTTCATACTCATCTCTTCCTGCCTCTCTGTATTAACAACAGCCAAGTATCCAGATAGAAAAGATGACACCGTTAAGGTATTTAATCTAAATTTTGGGGGTTTCATGTTTTTTACCTCTGAACTCAAAGGACCTATTAATTTAGGTCACCATTAGTATTAGATTATATAAAGCAATCTAACAGATCACGAAGGTCTCACCCAGGGGAGCTGAGTTAGTGAGGCTGGCAGGGGACATGTGTGCTGTGCAGGAGTCATTGGCCACATGTCACCAGCCTCAGAAACATGGCAGAGATAAAATGAGGGGGGGTCAGCAGCTGGGTCTGGTGCCAACTGCTATGTGCCACTAATTTATAATAAATACAGTTGAAAAGCCCTGCCCCAACCTCTGGATGGCCTGACACTTAGGAGAGACTCCCACATCACTGTGAGGCACCACTATCCTTTCATTAAATAGTAAGAAGTGACTGAATAGCAATCAGAAGGCATGGTGGGATGATCGTCGGCATGAAGGGGCAGCCACACAGGGGCAAGGAAACCCTCTTCATTGAAGAACATCCAAAATGCACTGTAGTGCTAAACTCTATCCTGAGAGTGCATGAACATAAGTGACAAATATATATTCATAGTTTAATTATGTGGAGTCAACACTCCATATAAGAAGCCAAAATCACTATTACATTTGAAAGAAAGAAATAAGCCACTCAGAAGAGAATGTTCATAGCTCTCTGGACCCAAGGACCCAAAGAGTAAAACTGGAGAGCTAGCATAGGGATAAATTGGCAAAGACATACTGTTTTGTGTTTGAGTTTTAAGGTAGGACCTTATGTAGCCCAGGGTGTCCCACATTGTAGTTGAAGCTGGCACTGAACTTCTCATCTTCCTCACCTCTCCTTGAATTGAATATGCCACTTCATTTGGCACCTTGCCATGATGTTAATTGCTGTGAACTGAGACTCTCTCTAATGCCCATGTAAAAGCCTATTATAGCTGTCCATACAGAGTGAGACCCAGCCCTGGGCAGCTGGACCCCTGAGGAATATTAAAAGACCATAACAAATAATGTAAATTTCATGGTTGTCTCTGTTGGACACAGCCAACCAGTTCCAGGTTGTTGGCTTTTCCTGGTTCATCCTTTCCACAAGAAACTGAGAACTACATTTGCTCATGGATGCCTCTCTTACTCTTCCTGGAAAACATCAAGGGCTTCCCCTGCATGGCTCTACAAGATGGGGATTCCAGAATGATGTAAACTCCCACGGTCCTCTCTTTCCCTGTCCTGCATTAGTCATAATATTTCTCTAATGGGATAGCATGAGTTACCTATTTCACAAACGTTGAGATGCCCAGGGCAGGTGATACCCATGTCATTGCCATCATCCATGTTGGGAAGGGTTGACATTTATTAACTCTTATCATGTACGAAATGCATGCATGCATTGTGCATACACATATATAGGAAATAATTGAAGCTATTCAAATGTCTTAAGTCAGCAGTGCACCAAACACTGTGACCATAACACATCAAGACTGGACGAAGCTGTAATCTCATGGACTGGTAGGGGTGGGGACGAGAGCATGAATCAGAACAAACTAACACTAACTTCTATTTGCTCTCAGTGCTTTCTGAGGCCCTTGCTTGTGGAGGGTGAGGCGGCTTTAGAGTGAGCTATGTAAGGGAAGCTTATGGGAAGTGAGGTGGTGATGGGGATCGGCGGCAGCCTCCATCCATAGGCAGTGTTACACTAGAGAATGCTTGTCATCTATATGTTCTTTGCGAAGCATTTCCTGAAAGCTTCTTATCCCAGGATGGGGCATCTCATCTGTCCTTCCGCATCCAGTGCCTCTGGGCTGGGCTGAACACCACACCAGAAGCCTGGTTTCCTGGTGGGATGGTCCAGGTGCTGTAGCTTCCAGTTTCTAGGAGGAACCTTTGTGTCAAAAGCTCTGCCTCTCTCTCAGGATTGGCTAGAAGGCACAGAGTGAGGTCTGCGCACCAGACAAGGCTCCATGTCTCACCCAGAGTATGGAGATGAGTTGGTCACTTTGTTACAATTAGCTCTTTTCAATGAGACTGCCCATATTAGTGGCAGTGGGAGCTCTGGTGTTCTGGTTATGATACTGCATTTACACCCCTTTGCTTAAGCTGCTGATGGGCAAGGGAGTGGGCAGACAAGAAATTGCTTGGAATGCATATTTGGTGAGAAGAAGGCCCAGTGGAATGCAAGTCTGGCTGCTGCTTTGATGGAAATCTGCAGAGAGCTCTTGCAGTTCAGCAGGCTTCAGCAGTGACTGAGGCAGCTATTGCAGCTATGGCAACTATGGCAGTATGGCCAGCTGCCAAGCCCAGGGAGTCTGACAGTGAATTCTCTGGGGAGAATGGGAGACCTTCCTTCCCCAGAATGAATGACAAACCTCAGAGGGTTATGGTAAAAAGCCGATGGTAGAATCTGTGAAACCAGGGGCCCATAAACCTTGGGCAGTGGGAAGGATTTTTAAAATGAATGTGTTTGATTCACTGAGGCTGAGGGTACTTGATTTACATACAGAAACATATTTTTATCATAAAAGGGGGAGCACAGTACTTCATTATCCTATGGGTGGGGGAAGAACCCCGGGTATGGTTAAAAAATCATTGGTTGAAATGCAAGACACAAAGACATCTTATTAACATAGGGTGGGTGTTTCCAGAAATCCTGAGGTACTTGCTGAAAAGTTCTTATCAGGAAAGGGTTGAGATTGCAGTCTCCCAGAGGGCTCTGTGATGTTCCTTGGATGTTCCCAAGATAGGAAGAGAAGGAACTCAGCTAAGAAAGGGAGTCCATTATCTTACACCTAGCTCAGAGGCTATTGGGAAATGCCAGACTTCCACCTTAACAGCAGGGTTCCACACTAATCCCTTAATTAGTCAGTTCCTCCACCACAGAATAATCCTAGAGGAACTAGCTTAGTGGTTCTCAACCTGCAGGTCAGGACCCCAATGGGGGTTGCACATCAGTTATCCCTGCATATCAGATATTTACGATATGATTCATAACAGTAGTAAAATTATAATTATGAAGCAGCAATGAAATAATCAACATGAGGAACTGTGTTAAAGGGTCCAACATTAGGAAGGTTAGGAACTGACCTATCCAATCATGAGTTCCCCCATCAGAAGCTAAGCTGGTCACTGTTGTCCCTACCTCATGACTGGTGCACAGACTCTGGCACATGTCTGTACTACTGAGTCTGGATGATGGTCAGTGTTATTTCAGACTTCCCAATACAAAACAGTTAAGTGAAACACGACGGTTTCATTTGCGTTCATTGCTTCCAGAGTACACTCCAAATTAAAATTGATTTCCTAGGACCGTTGGACATGTTTGCAATGGTGCCGTGCTCGCAAAGCCACACTTAGATCACAGTGCACAGATAAGCAAGGCTTCCACTTCTAATGCCCTTCTTTCTCTCTCCCACTGATAAAATGTTTCATTTGATTTTAATGTTAAGAAGCTCCCTCAGAAATGTTTCTTAATGACTTCCAAAGTTAAAATCAGTAAAAAGTACAGACTACCCAAAATCATTCCTTGAGATCACACAATATTTTACATCCAGGCTGTGAGGCACACTCAGATTTGATACACACTGTATACACTGTTGTAATACATTATAAAATTAAATAATCTAATAGTCAATCAGTTACAAATCTTTTTAAAATTTATTTATTTATTTATTCATTTTTCATTCTTGGTGCCAATGTGTCAATAGCCTGGCCATAACTTCATCTTACTCCCCATGAAGTCACCAGAGCAAAGCAAATGCTTTCCTGGATGGTTGCTATGGTGTCTGGAAAAGAAACCCTGAAAAACATCACACATGAAAAGAGTGTGATTTGAATTGTGAAATTCTTAAAGAAATAAGATTGTTTTCAGATGTGAAACAAAATCATCGAGGAGAAGCCTGGACTGTTTACACAAATAGATCAAATAAAGAAATTACAAGGGGTCTCAACCTGATTGCTCTACAACCCGAGGAGGAGTGACCTGAGCCATCCCTTCCAGTCAGGGTCTGAGAGACTAACGCTTCTCTTGTTCCCACCATTGTTACTAAGCGTGGGAAAGGAGTTTTCTGCAGCCAGGCAATTGCTATTCCGGCCCAAGACTGGACATAGTTAGTAATCACAGCCTTTGTATTAGTGACCAAACACTAAAATCTTATGTACATATAAGTAGATGTAATATAACGTATGCATACACTTACATAATGCAATGTGTATGATACAAAACTTGTGTTTGGTGATGCTTTCCATACATCCAAAACCATGAAGACCTCTCTGGGCCTTCTGTACCTTCATAAGCATCTTCTCTCCGCATACTTCATTGTCTATTTCACCTCCACAGCACACAGTGATTTTTATTTTATTTTTTAAATCTTAACTAGCTGGTTGATACTTTATTTCCCAAACTGCAAGTGCACCATAAGCACATCCCATAAAGTAATTCCTTGTCCCCTTCCACTCTCCCCCAGGCCCTCTCTCTCCTTCCTCCTTCTTTATAATGACACTTTACACTATTTTTTTCTGTCAACAAATGACATGAATTTCCTATTTTAAACAAGATTATCATCCGGGAATGCAGGCGTACACATACAGCACGCGGCAATGCTCTAGGATTCTCCTGGCTGCTTCTGGATGTGCTTAAGCCTGTGAATTTGTCCGCACGCAGCATAAGGTCAAGCGTGAAGGCAGCAGGCTGCAGACATCCAGGCATAACTCTGGTTTGGGCCTGTCCCTCCAGCAGCAAAGGGAAACAAGGAAGGAGGCAATCCACTAGGGCCACAGCTTTCACTCCAAAAGGGCAGAGTCCTACCACCATGCATGGAGTGTTCTCTCTCGAAGACTTGGGTAGCCATCTTTGACAATGTGTTCAGTGTCTATATTTATCACAAACCTTAATTTCTCCTGAGTCAGGCAGTTTTTAGAAGGAAAGGCTCTGCTTTGATAATGTGACAGCTTTGATTTGGGAACCACTTAAATGTTCAGATATAGTTAAGCACCTGACCAACAGAAGGAAGTTTGAGCAATACCCCATCTCCCTCTTGTAAAGAGCAAAAGGAATTCTTGATAAAATTGAAAAGTGGACAAGTAGAATGTGCCATCCCATACCTCACTCGTCCCAGGAATGCTTCCATGGCTAGAGGATTTCAGCACAGGCAGGCCTCAGGGTGTTTCCTCCTTTCACCTTCTTCTATACTAGGGCCTGGTGATCATATAAAATCCAGCATCCTGGACCTCTGGCCTCCTCAGAACTTGGCACTGACCCCAGCATGAATATACACAAATCACTTCTCCTCTCTAGCCCTGCCCTTTGGACAGGTGGTTCACCAAGCTCCTAGAGAAAATTACATGCCTCAATAGAATATTCTAGTCTTAATTGAAGTTTGTAAAGTGCGCTAGCATTTTTATCTCAAGTATATTGCGAGCACAACCTTCTGCTACTGTCAGGAAGCAGGGCCCTGTGTAGATTCATAGCCCATCCGGTCTCTAGATAGCACAACACACCAGGCCTAGCTCTCCTTGCCTGCTGTGTGGATGCTGGCAAGCATAGCTTCCACTGCAACATGCAAAGGCAGAGAAGAGAGCAGCAGGTGGCTGTCAAGTAGCAGTGGGGGAGGCACTTCTGTGTGCGGATCTCAGTTGCTCCTGGAAACAACCTACCACATACCAGCTATTGAGACTTTGAAGCGAACTATGCAGTGTTCTAGGTAAGCACACAACATACAGCATACAGTTTCTAGAGCTGAATTTTTGTGCTTGTTGGTTTGGGAACCACTGTGAATGCCTGGGTTCCCTCTTTAAAGTCTTGTGGAAAAGTTGGTGGGAGGAGCAAAGGACCTGGAGGTAATAGAAGCTC
Organism: Acomys percivali; assembly: GCA_907169655.1. NCBI lineage: Eukaryota > Metazoa > Chordata > Mammalia > Rodentia > Muridae > Acomys > Acomys percivali. The sequence goes on along the minus strand of OU015752.1, from coordinate 45,528,700 downwards.
CACAAGAAGACCAACAGAGTCAACTAACCAGGGCCCAGAGGGGCTTGATGGCATTAAAGCACCAACCAAAGTCCATGCATGGAACTAGGCTCCCTACAAAGATGTAGCCAATGAGCAGCTTAGGTTTCATGTGGGTACTCTAGCAAGGGGAATGGGGGCTTTCTCTGACATGGAGACACTGTTCCCAGCTTCCTCATGGAGGGACTGCCTTGACAGGCCACAGGGGAAGAGGACACATTCATTCCTGATATGACTTAATGAACTGGGGTGGATGGGAAGGGGAGCTCCCATTTTCTAAGGAATAGGGGAGGGGGAATGGGGGTGAAGTAAGGAGGATGAGGAGGAAGGGAGGACAGATGGAGCTACAACCAAGATATAAGGTGAATAAGAAAATAAAAAATTGGGGGGTAAGGCCTGAATTCTAGGGTCAGCTCTGGTCCAGACCTAGATATCTGCCTAGTACCTGCCTTTCCCAAGGTGTCTGCTCTGTGCATCAATTTATTCAGAAGGCAGAGGCAGGTTTATCTCTGGTGAGTTCAAGGCTAGCCTGATCTACATAATAAGTTCTAGATCAGCTTGACTACATAATAAAACTGTCTCAAAATAAATAAAATAAAACACACTGTGCTTGTTTCTATATCTCCATGACTGCATTAATAAATTTATGTGTATACCCTGTGTGTGTGTATGTGTGTGTGTGTATGTGTGTGTGTGTGTGTGTGTGTGTGTGTGTGTGTGTGTGTGTGTGT
>OU015752.1:45500398-45527941 GCA_907169655.1 Acomys percivali | reverse complement strand
GTGTGTGTGTGTGTGTGTGTGTGTGTGTGTGTGTGTGTGTGTGTGTGAAGGAGAACATCTGCTTTCCCTGGTACTACAGAAACTAGTCTGTGGATAACTGACTTGGAGGAAGCTTTTGTTTTACTATTTTTCCGTAATTTAATGAGTAGGTATCTTGCTTTTGGAATTCTTTGATAACTCTGTATTGATTTTTAAAAAATAACCTCAGATGGTTTTTCTTCCCTTTTTGTATTTGTTATAAGAGAGGGTAGAAAATGATGGGGAGTGATGTAATCTCAGCTAGGTCACTGGATAGATACAGGAGGTATGTGCACAGGCTTGCCTTTTTTTTCTGAAACAAGGTTTCTCTGTGCAGCCTTTGACTGTCCAGGACTCATTTTTTAGACCAGACTGGCCTCAAACTCACAGAGATCAGCCTGCCTCTGCCTCTCTGAGCGCTGGGATTAAAGGTGTGCGCTACCATGCCCGGCTTCAGGTTGGTCGTTTTAATGCATAGGTGCTATATGGGGATGTTCAAGCATACCCTGTAAGCCATCTTCACAAGGCCTACCTTCAGGATGATGCTCACTAGACATATCCACCCTTAGTGTAGACTTTCATGCCTGAGGGCTGAAGTGACAGCCCAAGGGAAGTGACAGAAAGAACTCAGCAGATTTTTGTCGCCAACTTCTGTCTGGGACAGCAGTGGATTCTGACACTAGGCACATTTTCTTTTCTTTTACTCATTAATTCTATAGAAGAAGAACAGGGTGCATAGAGGGGCTTACTGAGGTCTTCGTCTCAGGGCCTTAGCTGCTGAGACGACCTTTTCCTTTTACATTTCTCTGTTACAATAAACAGAGGAGCATTCCCTTGAGACAACTTCACTTATGAACACCTGCTTTCATGTCCCTGAGGAAGAACACTGTAGTTTGAAAGAGTGTGGCCTGCATTGTTTCAATATGTGGTCCCTAGTTGGTGGCACTCTTTAGATAGGCTTAAGAGATATGGCCTTGATGGAAGAAGTATGTCACTGGGGGTAAGCTGGAAGGTCTAAAAATTATGTACCATTCCTTGTTCACTCTTTCTGCTTTGTATTTTCAGTTCAAGATGTAAGCCCACGGCTTCTTGTTAGAGCTGCCCTGCCTTTACTCCACAATCATAATCTCTAAATTAATGGAATCATATCCCAAATAAACTCTTTCTTTTGTAAGTTGCCCTAGTCATGGGATTTTATTTCATAAATAGAACAATAACTAATATTAGAAGTCAATACAGACTAGGCCATGCTGGGATTTTGTTTGTTTTTTTGTTTGGTTGTTTAGTGGGCTTGGTTTGGTTTTTAATGTGGAGGGTGCTGGGGCTTTGGACTAGGAAAGTACCTGAGTGATGTTAGCTAGGTTGAAGAGTCTAACTTTGTAGGAGCTTGGGGGACAGTAATGCCGAGCTCTGTGGACTATGTAGGCTCAGCTGAAGAGGTTTCAGAGAGGAACAATATTAGCAACTTGCCTTTCTTGTGATATTTTTGGTAAAAAATTATTATACCTGCTTTCTACCCTTGTCCTAAAACTTTGCCTGGGGCTAAGTGTACAAGTGAAGGACAAATTTCTCTGGTGGAGGAGATTTCAAGACAGCCTAATAGTGACTGTCACATGGTTATTAGTGATCACTCCATGAAGGGTCTAAATGAAAAAGAATAAGTAGGGCAAAAAGAAAAATGTACAATTTGGAAAGAAAATGAGCACCTGGAGATTTCATGTTGCTGAAAGAGATGATTGGATTAAGGAGAGACCTGTTCTACTTTGAAATAAAGGGAAGGGTATCCTTCAGGCAAGACCCCAACCTAGATGATCCTCACATTTGGAAAGAGAGTATAAGGCCCCTTATGTTTCTATAAAGCAGCAACTAATAAAACCCTGTGTAAATGTCATTCAAAGATCCAGTGGTCCATTCCCAGTTGGCAGCCCAGCTTGGCAGTGTTGCTGATGTGGCTTTCTACTCATGCAGGGCACAGAGTAGAGGGTTGTGATGTTTGTTGCATGTAGGTAAGTTGGAAAGGTGAATTCATTTAAGCCCTTTGACATCAGCTATGGAGACAGAATATCTGGAGTTTGCTGGGCTGGCTTGAATCATGTTTTGTCCCACTATTTCCTCACTATGCTTCCATTTCTTTAATTCCTGATCATAGCCCCATTCCCTTACTTCCTCATCTCCAAGTTCCACCCTTCCTTCTTCTCCCTAATTCCCCTCATCTATTTCTCAGAAAAGGGGAACCCAACTTCCAATCCACTCCAGCTCATCAGGTCACATCAGGACAGAGCATGTCCTCTTTCTCTGCACCCTGGCAAGGCAGTCCCACCAGGGGGAAGTGAATAAAAAAGCTAGAAACATAGTCCATTGCAGAGAAAGCCCCCACTCCTCTTAGTAGAGGAACCACATGAAGCCTGAGCTGCTCATTGGCTGCATTTTGTAGGGGGCCTAATTCCAGTTCATGCATGGTCCTTGGGTGATACTTTAGTCTCAGCAAGCCCCTCTCAGCCCTGTTAGTTGGCTCTGTTGGTCTTGTGGAGATCCTAACATTTACGGGTCCTTTTTTCCTTCCCTTCATTTTTTTTTCACAACACTCCCAACACCCCACTCAGTTTGCCTATGAGGCTCAGCATCTGTTTTGAAGCACTGCTGGGGTGAAGTCCCTCAAAGGAGACCCTTCTGTCTGCAAGCATAGCCAAATATGGTTATTAGTGTCAGGGACTGGCTTTCTTCTAATGAGTGGGTCTTGGGTTGGGCCAGGCATTGGTTAGTTCTCTTATTCTCTGCTCTATCTCATTTATCTTTATCCCTGTATACCTTCTAGGCAGAAACGATCATCCTGAGTGAGGTAACCCAGACCCAGAAAGACATACATGGTATGTACTCACTTATCAGTAGACTTTAGCCATATAGTACAGGATAAATATACTACAATGAACAGACCCAAAGAAGGTAAGTAACAAAGAAGACCCAGAGGGGAATGTTTAAATCTCATCCAGAAAGAGAAATAGAAAAGACAGAGGTAGTGGATGAAGGGAGGGAGAACAATGTAGAAGAGGGAATGGGGAAAAAAAGAGAAATAAGTGTAGAGATTAGACCTGGGGAGAGTGGGGGTGAGAGTGGGCAGAGAGAGGGTGGGGGAGGAGGGAAGAGAATAGAAGAAGGCCTGCAGAGAAAAGAGCTCCTGTGGGCAGGAATATCTCAGGGAAAAGCTATAGACCTAAGACGGCATAGGCTCTGGGAGGACATGAGGGGGACTCTAGCGGAGACTCCTAGTAGCAGGGGCCATAGAGACTGAAGAAGACACCCTCTAACTAGAAAGTTTCCCAGCAGAGGGAGGGAAACACAAGCCCGCCCACCAAAACTTCAATCAGAAACTCACTCTGCCTACAAGAATGTTCTTTATAGGCCAAGATGTTTGAATACTTGGTAACCAGTTGGTGTCAATGTCTAGGTTGACAGGTGTGACCTTGTTAGGGGAAATATGTCACTGGAAGTGGGCTTCGAGGTTTAAAATCCTGCAGCATTCCCAGTTTCCTCTCTCTGTGTGGTACTTGTAGTTCTATATGTGAGCTTTCAGAGTCTTGCCACATGCCTTCGCTAGGCCATCATGAACTTTTAACATGCTTATATCATAAGCCCAAATAAAATACTCTTTTCTGCAAGTTGCCTTTTATCACAGAGCCAGAAAAATCACCCGATGCAGACATAAGTTATCTCCTTCCTAGAGAATCCAGGCAGACATTGGTTATCATCTCCTTCCTAGAGGATCCAGAGGGCTCAGAGAACTGTGCACACATGAGCACACCCCGGCACCGTTTAATTGGGACTGGAAGGATTCTCAGCAAAGTGAAAACCTTCAAGACATTGGTTTTAAGTAATCTTAGGCCCAGTTACATTCTCACCAGGAAAAATCCCAGCCTCTTCTTTTCCATTCACTAGCATTCTGACCAAATGACAGCAATGCTGAAAGCTACAGCCATTGACAAGGATCACTCCTAGGCTCTCGGGGCTGTGTGTGCTCCATCTACATGCTTTTTGGCTCAGTTGAATTCCTGGCTCAATCCCAAATTGTACTTTCAGCACTCAGCTAATGAGTGCTCACCTCTATACCTCCATGTGCTCAGGAAATGATTTCTTGCCCCTCCACTTGTGTGGTTACTCAAGAAGATTTATAATGCTGCATAAGTGTCATCCTCTCTACTGTAGCACATCCCACATTAATGAAACTGACCAAAGTTGGGATGTTAATAAAGCTAACCATGAAACCGCACATGGGAGCACACACCTTTCATCCCAGAACTTGGGGAGGCAGAGGATCTCTGTGAGTTCAAGGCCAGCCTGCTCTACAATGCAAGTCCAGGACAGCCAAGGCTACACAGAGAAACTGTCTTGCAAAAGCAAACTAAAAAAAGAAAGCTACCAATAAAATTCTTATTGTATAAGATCAATCTCAAAAAACGCAATGGCTTGAATTTTCTAAGAAAATTCTCTTGCAAGTAGAAAAACGAAATCTGATATAAAGCAAAATATTAATGTTAAATGTCTACCACGACGGCAACTTTCTCTGGCTCAACAAGAGGAAATTGACTTGCCACCCGCTGAGACTTTCATTCATGTTCCTAGGTCCCTGCAAAGCCCACCTTGCCCATCCCTCTGACACAAAGACCTGCCAAAAGACATGCATCAGATTACTCTATACTAAACCGAAGATATTTCTCAAAAAAAAAATTCTGATTAGGCCAAGTGGCAATACTTATTGCTAAAATTACCCCTTCTCTGGTTCTTTCGGGGCCACATTTATGCAGAAACATGGAGGTACACGGTGGTTCTCTTTCAAACTAGAAAGAACAGTAATTTCCAGGGGTTCTGCCAGGATGTGGTTATGTTATGCCTCCCGCCTTTTCCACCCAATCATTGTAAAATAGCTTATATTCAGTCATAGGACTGAATTTTTATTTTTAATTTGTCTTCCTCAGCTTTAGACTTTAAAACTTAAAGATGATTTTTCATTTTCCTATTTGTTCACTAATAAGAATTTTTAAAGAAAATAAGTAAAACAAAAAACTGCCAATAGAACATCAGCCACCTAAGTGAAGCTGGCAATCAAATACTATGGAGAAAGTATAGGTCAGAAAATGCAGGTTGGACACCATGTAATGAAAGAAAAAAAAAAAAAGATTTATGAAGCCAAAGGCACCAGAGCAGCTACCCTGGGGAGGAAAGCAGTTCTCAGACACAAACAGCCTGCATGCTTGTTTGTTCTTAGGTGGCAGAAGCATCCTTACAAATGTGTGAGCAAGAGCTACACGTGGCTGTTGTTATTAATTACACTGGAATATCACAATAGGGCATCTGTAGAAACACTGGGAAAGAGAGGGAGTTAGTATTTAATTAAACCCTCCACCCTCCATGTGTCACCATCAGGAAGCAATACTCTCCAGCGTCACTGACAGTGGTCTACACTGACACCTTTTCTGTTGAGGTGTGGAGGCTGGATGGAGTTCCACCAAAGGGGTGTTAATTTATTTCCCCATCCTCATGAAGCAAGAGTCTATCCTTATTATCTTAGCCTCGAGATGCAAGATCACATACAAACTACTGTAAGCAATGTGCAAACTTGACAAATGTTTCCAAATTAAAGTAAATGTGACTAAGCCTTTGTTTTATTTTATATAGGATTTTTGAATTTTTTTCTTAAATCTTTGTGACAATGTGTCCCAGAGTACCTGCTTTTCCATAGGACATAAGGATAATAGTCCAATTGTCTCAATTATCTAAAAGGACCATGTCCTGAATATGGACTTGGAAATATCGGACAACTTTTCTGAGACCAAGATAGCAAGTCTGAAAATATATTATTCTGACATAACCATAGAACAGACCCTCAATGTTGGGGACGAAGTGGTCAAAAGCAAAATAAAGCTCATGACAACTGATTTTAAGAACTGAACATCTGTGTCCCCACATAATCCAAATGTTAAGCTTTTGATCTCCAAGATCATGCCACTAGAGAGTAGGGACTTTGGGGAAGAGATTAAGCCTGTAGGGTGGAGTCCTTACATGTGGGATTAGTGTCTGGATGAGAGAGAGAGACCCCAGAGAGTCTGCTCAGCCTCCCATCATTCTTAACCAGGGAAATTGGTGTCGGGCCTCCAATTTCCAGAGCCATGGGACATATATAACCTCATTTTATGGTTTAACCCATAAACCTTTTAGCAAGGCACTTTCTATTATGCACATAGTTTGTTCTGTATGAGGCAATTCCTGATTTGTTTTGATTCTTTATCTCCAATGTGAGGAATATAACCCTGTATATATAGCATAGACACTGGGCCCCAGCACTCACCTAACAGAGCCACACACCTTCTGCTGGAAAATAATTCATCTCTTGAAAACTGTGTACTTGCTCTATGAGAGATTTTTTCTGAGGTTCCTGATGCTTTCCTAAGCATATCTGTATATGTTCAACATGTGTCCCCATCAACACAGCTCAAGTGTCTTCAATGTGTTTTCATATTAAACAAAATCACAAAATACAGACAGAATATACCTTAAAAACAAAAGGAGATTTTTACTGTTTCACCCTGTTACTCGAACTTTGAGCAACATAGACTGTTAATCAAAGTGTGACAGGATTCCTATTGCCTGAGGACCACATACCCCTAGTTAGTGTGAGAATGGTTTATAACTCACTTTCCGTCCACAGGACAAAGGTTATGATGGTGATGTAATGCATGTGGCCCAGCGTATCAGACCACCACACACAAACTGCTGTCTATCTTTATTCCTGTGCGAAACTTCAGGACATATTGAGGTTCAGTGTTGTGAGCCCAATTTGATCAGGTACCCAAGAGTGACCCCCCCCCCGAAACCCAAATGGAATAAGAAACCCTCAGCTCTAGAATACCGCAGAGCTAAATTCTTCCAAACAAGCAGCTTCCACTTCGGGCAAGTACAAGCTGGCTGCCACTAAGAATGAGAGGCCCTAAGCCAAAAGCAAAAGCAAGCTGTGTCACAGTCATCGTGGAACAAATGTATAATGCCACTGTTTGCTGGATTGCTGAGAAATAACGACAATGACAAAAACAATAAAGATTGTGCAATGCAGAGTGTCTGCCATGGAATCCTGGTCTTTGTGTACAGAGTCCTTGCCTAACGTCTTCAATGGTTACCGAAAAACAGATTGTATATTTCAAACCAGTACAAAAAATAATTCACTAGATAAGATTGTCAATTCTATTGATTTTTTTTTATAACATGTAATTCCTTTTAGAGACTTTAAGTTATGTATTTGTTCATTAGACTCTCTTGCATATCTAGTGACTTTTATAAAGGGTTGGGGATGGTAGTGATCCAAAAAAATCTGATAAAATTTAAGCAAAGGGAAAGAAGGAGAGACACACTGAACCACACGCACAGGGCCCCGCCTTCGGTGTGGGATGTTCCCACAGGCTCACATAGTGGAATGCTTGGTTCACAAATGTTGCTGCCGTTTGGCAGAAGAAGACCTCTTTAGGAGGCAGACATAACCAGAGGAAGTATATCTCTGTGAGGTGACACTTGATTGTTCCAGGTTGGTCCTGCTCCCTGCCATCTCCCTGTATCCTGGATGCTGACATGATTTGACCAGTCCTCACACTTCTGCCATAGCTGGGAGTTGGGCTGCCATGTCTTCCATGCAACAGTGGGCTACGGTTCCATTTCACTGTAAGTTTTCGAACCATGACTCAAATGTATCCCTTTTTCAATTGTTTCTTGTGTGCTATTCTGTTGCAGTGACAAAGAAGGAAAGGAACACACAGAGTATCATGGGAAGACAAGCAGAAGCTCCTCAGCACAACAGGATCCCATGGGCACTGGAACTTGGTTGCTATGGTTTCATGACATGGTAGAAATGCTTAATGAAGGTTCCAAGAAGCAGGGACATCAGTCAATAAGTTCCATGTTCAGTATGTATCACTGCAAGGGACATACAGGGACCATGTAGATCAGATAGGTACCTCCAAGGAGGTGGTTATAAGTGAGTCCCCAAAGAACACTAGGCACTCCCTAGTGTCTATGATCCTGCTTTATATACAAGTGTGGCTGTACCTGGAGGGCCCAATCTGGCTTTAGGAAACACCTGCATCCTTGGCTGGTAAATCAGTAAAATTTGCTCTTGGCTCTAATTTTATAGTTTGTCTCACAGGAAATGGCTTTTCAAGAGGTGAACAGAATTTCACAGGTATTTCACAAAATATTTGAAATCATACCTTGCTGAAGATGATCTTATGAAGACAGATAAGCCTGTGACTGATTGGCTCCCCATTTGTCACCAGCCAATGACTAGCCTCTTAGACCCAATGAAAGGTCTTCAACATCAAGCACCAAATGCTGGTGAGTTCATGGAGCCCTGGGGTCTCTAGGTGCTGCTGATGGGGTGTGAAGTGTCAGACACTGTGGAGATGGTTTTATGGTTCTTGACAAAGCTAAGAACCATCTTCCTGTAAGATTCCAAAGTGTGCTTCTACATCTTTGCTACACAATGGGCCAAAATCTCATTTATGTAAAATCTGCTCAAAACCACTTCTGACAGTGTTATTCATAACTGGCAAAAGTGGAAGGAAACAAAAGGCCCTTGCACAGGGGAATGGTATACCAATCCTGACATCTGCTCAGACATTATTACTCCATAAATGAGGAGGAGAGGCATCAAGGGCCAGGAAACATGGGGCAAATGCTTGTCAGGAGACTGAAGTATATCTATGTGACTCTGAACACAGTGGAAAAGACAAAACTGGAGACTAATGAAAATGTCATTTTCTGCCACAAGAAAAATTAATTTTAGCCATCTCAGGGTAGATATAGTTGAGGAATTCTCATTTTAAGCCATATCTTCCAAGTATCATATTGTGACATATTACAACAATACTTCATATGCAGCACCTCTATTTTCCCTTTAAAAGAAGAAAACTGGTGAGAGTAATCACAGCCAGTGGTAATTATTTATTTAATTTAAGTACACTCACTAAACACTGATGAGCTTGGGATTACTTTCAACCAATTTATAGGTAAAGGAAATTAATGGGTATTTAAAAATAAGGCAAGCACCCTCCCAACATGGATCTGCATGATATGAAACTAATTTCCATCCAGTTCTTAAATGCCATGCAGGGCACGTGGTAATTTACTTCATTTGTTGCCAGTGGTATAAGCTTTATTATTGAGAGCAGGCTTGAAAAATACACTTTTCATTTATTGTGAGTCCGGGCTATCAATTAGATAGGAGAAGCTGTCACAGCCAGTGAAGACTCTTATTAAAAATTGATTTTAGTCTAGTTAAGGCACAATACCCAGCTCCAGTCTGAAGATCAAAGTTGTGTCAGGATGAAGGCCAAAGGGAAAGAGATCAATATCAAATACATCAGCACCGGGGTTAATATATCTGCTTACAAAGCAGACAGAACAGTTTGTGCTAAGAAAGGAGCCCAGCTTCACTCTGTACAAAGAGCAGATTTTTAAGAGGGCAACACTAATGATTCTTGGTTCCAAACATTAGTCACGCTAATCCCACGTGTGATGTGTACATACAGAAAAGCTCACAAGTATTCAAATAGCTGTAATTGCTAATTTCCAATGTGGCTTTTTCACATGTGTTTTACAGATCCTAAAAAATGTTGATACGTGCGTATATTTGTATGGCTGTGAAAGTTTGTCTTTGGCTAGTGTAGGTCAGTGAGTGTGTTTGAAGTTGTGATCCTGTTTGTGTCAGTATCTGTGGTCAACTCTATTAAAGGATAGTTAGTTTGTGCCATTAGTTCTTATTGGCATTAGCACACTTGGGAAGAAATGGTAAATATTTAACTTAAAAAATAACTCTGCTATAATGACAGTGTTCCCTAAGCTAAGGAGATGTATCCTCAACAGGGGCTTTACAGCATTCAGATTTCAGTCAGTTACTATGTCTGACTCATATGAAAGACATTAGCCAGGATGTAAAAAAAAATGTTGAACTATAGCAAACTGACCCTAGTTTCACTAACTTTGGTTAAACAGAGTGATCTGGGTTATGTGAACTCTCACCGGGAGCATTCATCATGCAAGTACACACAGCCAGTACCACAGATCACAGTTGCATATGGAGGGCAGGTGAGGGGATCCGTGGGTAAAGTCTTAAGGAACAAAATAGACAAAGTTCCGAAATGCAGGTTCAGACACGACACGTGATGACCAGGGAAGAAAGAGAAGAAGAAGACGCAGTGGGGTGCTTGCGAAGAGAAGGTAGAAGCACAGAAAAGGCAGACAAAGAGAGGGTGAATGTGGGAAACACATGACCAAAGATCAGCATTTCCTTTAATCCCTTAAAGTCCTGCTTTCTTTATCAAACAGAGACCCCACATAAATGTAACAAACACAAAGGACGGTGCATCACTTATCTTATTCTTATGTTTCTCCATCATACAATATACACACAAGAAGCTGGTTTCCCAGGCAATGAAAGTTAAGGGTTTAACTTCCACTGAAACTTAAATAATAGTGGCTGTCTGAGGGTCTCTTCTGGCCCAGAGGCTCCACATACAGTAGGAATTGGTGCCTCCTGGTGGTTTTTTTGTTTCTGTTTAATTGTTTTTATTTTTAACTATTTGTGCTGTTGTATTTTGTTTTAATTGTTTTGTTATACACTCTACACCGCTGCTCTTTACTGATTCCCAGTCCCTCATGTGCTTACAAGCACACACATATGTAATCAAATGTATGTGTTATGGGTTAAATTATGCTTACTAAAACAGACATGGTGATTCCCAATTTTCAAGCTCTTCCACATTATGTGTGATAGGTGTGTCATTCTGAGTTGGGCAGGCCTTCACAAAGGAAAGACTCCCCATTTCCCAAAGAAAATAGAAATCCAGTTACTAAGACTCTGGCGTAGGAAGAGATCCCAACAAAGATGGAGGGAGAACGCTGCAGTGATGTGCCTATAAGCCAAGGACCACCATGAACTGTAGAGTGAAGCCACAGAAGGACCAGGATGGGTCAGGCAAGGAGTGTTGCTACAGCACCTGAATTTGAGAGTCTACCATCCAGGACCACGGAGAGGACACTCTCCATCCAAGCCCGTTAAGCCTACTCATTTTAATATGAAGGCAAGCAGGCAGGTGGAAGGAAGGAACAAACGTCAGAAGGAAGGAAGAAGGATGGAAGGAAGGAGGAAAAGGGAAAAAAGGAAAAGGGAAGGAAGGAAAAAGAGAAAAAGAAACTTGGCTGGCTACTTTTTCCAAGTACCCACATTTTGGTTGTTGATTTGTTTTCTTCTTTATTATAATTTATTCATCTTATATCGTGATTGTTATCCCCTCCCTTTTATCTTCCCTCCCTCTTCTGCCTTATTCCCCTCACCCAGACCTCTGCCGGGAGGTGTGTGTGTGTGGGGGGGGAGTGATTGTGAAGGATGTGTGGTTCCTCTTCCACCATCTGACCACAGCCTATCAGGTCTCTTCTGTATCCCCTTCTTCTGTGTGCCCACAGGGCATCGCTGCCAATGGGAAGTGATCAAATGGTAGTCACCAGAGTACACATCAGAGAGGCAGTCTCTGCCCCCAGCCTTGGAGAATGAACGATCCATTGTGGCCCTTCTCCTGGCAGCATACAGCATGAGTCTTATCTCTTTCTATGCTATTCTCATCTATTCACTCATGTGTACTATTATTTAGCTGTATAACTTGAGATCCTTGGAAGTAACAGTTCTTAGGTGTCAGCAATTCTGATGGTGTCACACACAGAGAATCTCAGAGGATGTTTTTCATATGAGTGGACTATAGGAGCTGCTATTAAAATGCACAGTGAAGGATCCTTCTTAAGAATGGCTCCCTCTCACATAGGACAGGTATCCTACCTATTGCTGTTGGGTATTCCTGACATCAAAATTCATTGTACTTTTCAGATATATTTTCTTAGATGTCCATCCTAGCAGATGCTTTTCTGTTATATCCATATCCTCATTTTTCTATTCAAAAACATGCCTGTGTATGTTAAATATAGTACAACACACAGATCTAGATATCTCCAGCTTACAAAAAAATACATGTGTCACGATAAGCAACTCACAGTTTTTTACTTATTTTGACCCCCTCCACCTTCTCCACCAACTCCATATAATATGAGTTCTCCATGAAGAAAATTACAAACTCAATCCTGAGGTAGACACTAATTTACCAGGAGACCTCCAGCAACTGACTCTGATTTGGTTCCTAAGCAGACACTAAGATTTAACTTACCTGGCACTATTCGTCCATCTAAATGATGCTATTCCATCTCTGCCAGCTTCTAAGGCTTATGTGGGAGAACCCAAAGCATGTCAAGTTCTGCCCACTCTCATTCCCTGTGAGGCCATACTATAAAAACAGACTTTAAGCCAATGTGGGTCCTAATCACTTAATATTTGGAATAAAATAGTAAATCGAATGGCGAATTCCAAGCTAGCCTTGACCATTTAGAAAGACTCTGTCTCCAAAATAAATAGCAAGACTACTGAGTATACTGTGTCGATGACATTTGTAATTTGGATACCGGGTATCTTTTATTTTACCAATATAACGATTTCAACTTTTACAAATTTTTCAATTTTATATGTGAAAATAATATCTCATATTCTTCACGCACACAAAAAGCAACTTGGTTTGACTTGATGTGTACATTTGAGGGTGGGATGAGCTAGATTGGAAAGTAGAGCAAGCAGACATCAAGATCCTGCACTGTCCATTATAGTAGGCAGCACCACCAGGTCTACCCAGATAGGCATATAGAGACAGTGACCAGAATCCTGTGTCACCAGAGAAGAGAGGAAAGTCATCCAGAACATTGTTTGGGTGACTTTACCAGGAACCCTACAACTGCCTTCTTTGCAAGCTCTGCTGTCCCAGTATGGTGAAGTCACTGTCTCCACTGATCAAACCATCCCAGCCCCCACTATTTGCCTCCCCGACACAACACACCTAGCACCAGCATTAAGTCATCAGCTGATTAGGAGTGGATACTGCTTGCTGAAACAAAGCTGGGTAGCATTTTGAAAGCATTTCTTCTCAGGAGCTGAGCTGGGGATTTTTGATGGGTAATTATGAACTTCAAAAATGAGTTCACAGAAGGTTTATAACATCTAGCTTTATCTTCCATGGGTTTTCCAGACCATCTTATGCAAAGAACACATGGATAGGACAGAATAAGCCTACTAATCATCACTTACAAGAGGGCCTCAGAGAGGAAGAGCTACAGAGACTGAAAGGAAGGAACAGTTAAACAAAGAAAAAAAGAAACTGGCTTTCCTGTCTCCTGCTTCTACAAGATTCACTAGGTGGTGTCATCAGTATTTCTGGGGTTCTCACACCCGACAAGAGCCTGTCAGCTTCACTTGGCTCAGTATCTTCTCAATTATTTTTAAAGAATATTCCAGGGTATAACATGCTCCACCTTCACTTGACCTCTGTCATAGTCCTGGACTCACATTTCTTCCAAATTCATCTCCATGATGAGCTTGCATGTCACTACTTCTTTGTAACTCAAACCAAGAGATTCTGAAACTCTATGTCTACTCCCTGACAGAGAGGTTCTATTTATACAGCCAGCCACTAGCTTGGAGCTACTGAAAGTTCTCCTTAATAAATAGCATCGAGGATGACATTTGGGGGAGAATATTAAGTGCCTTTCAATTTATGCACCAATTTTTCAGGCTCAATTGTGTTTCTCAATTATAAGATGGACTGGCTCTTTATTCTCTTTTCCAGTACATCAGGAGATATACACAGGAGCTTCATGGAAGATCAGCTGGAAGATAGAGACATGGGAAAGTGCTGTGGTTGTTGCCACTTAGGCTTGTGTAGGCATTTGGTTGAAGATGAATCAGAATAGAGACCGAAGGCCTGGTGAGACGATTGCCATACTGTAGTGTAATGGCATGAGGCTCAGCAGGACCCAGGATCAATCAGAGCTGTCCGAAGTCAGTAGCAAGAACCCTGCTACCTAGTATAGACCTGGAAGTCTGCAGGGTCAAAACATAAGGCTTGCAAGAGCCCTCGTGTGTCCAGATCTATCCTAGCTCTCTTCTGAATCAAGCAGAGTCATTCAACCTTTAGACATAGCAATGGCTTTGTCTTAAAGGCTTATGCTGGAGAACCATATAATAAAAATATTTAAAAGTCCACCTTCCAAATCTCATAATGTTTTATGAAAAGTGAATATTTATGTTGAACTGCATTCATAATTATCCTTGGCTTCTTGGTGCTCTGAAGCAGGAGATGGGCATGGTTGTTGGAAGAATGAGAGAAGCAAGGTGCAAGGGTTATATTCCTATACACTCAAGTCTTGGTGAGAGCTCCACCGGGTGCACTCACCCCTGAGATATGTGTAGCAGCAGGAACTGAAAGGATCTATTTTTTCCTCTTTGGGATACAGTGAGTTACTAAAGTAGTGGAACCAGATAATCGTGGTCTCCCAGCTGTTAATGCAGGGCTCAGGCAAGGGACATGGGCTAGGCAATGGCTCACAGACTGAATACTGGTCTGGAGGTTAGCATATCGATCTGTTGCCAATGTAATTATTAAGTGAGGTAGTGTTGTATTTGATACAAATACATACAAATGAACAGAAATATATCAACTCACTTACATGCCATACATTTGTATAATCTTTTATATATGTAAATGCTACTTATATATTGTGAATCTTATAGTTTTGTTATTAATGCACATTTTGAATTTACTTGAATTAACTTAAAATATGAAAAATAATTTCAATTTTTTCAAATTAGTTTTAAGTTTTATTAGTTAGCGGTTTGTAAGGCAGATTGCAGAGAAATATTTGCATTCCGCTATAATTTGGAAAAAATTATTCCATTTTCAGACAGTAAACTGAAGATCATGTTCAATTTGGCCTAATACTACATCTGTACAGATGTAAACTTTGACCTACAGGTGCCTCAGGTTAAATCAATTAGTATATAAACAGAGAGTGAGCTGCTCTTGTAACAGTAGCTATGTTTCAGACAATCAAAGGCTGTATACATTTGGAACCATGTTTGAGTCGACAAGTCACTATCAGCTCTCTCAGTTGGGCTATTGTACTTCTCGATCTTCCAGATACGGATTTCCTATTCTTTGATAGAGACCATTTAACCTGCCATGCTACTTAATGGAGAATTCTGCACTATTTGGTTCAGATTCTGTCTAATGAGTGATGCATTTAGAAAGCTAAGTAAGATCTACAAAGAGCTGCTGTGGTTTTGACACAACAATGCAACGTGGATGACATTGAGTGTTACAGCTTTGGTTTAAAATGTACTCCATAACTCATGTGTTGAAGGCTTGGTACCTATTTGTGCACTGTCAGCATTGGTACATCCTTTAAGAGCCTGGGCTAAGAAGAAAGAAGTCATATAGTTGGGGTATTTTCTTGAAGGGAACTTCAGGACCCTGATCTCATTTTTTCTCTTCTCTCAATAATTATCTGTGTATCTATGTACCTATATACCTGTGTAGTATGTATGTACGTATGTATGTATGTATGTATGTATGTATGTATGTATGTATGTATGTATCATCTATATATCTATGTATCTATGTATCATCTATCTATCTATCTATCTATCTATCTATCTATCTATCTATCTATCTATCTTATACCTATCTATTTATCTATCTATATTCTGTCTTCCAGCTTCAATGAGGTAAGCTATTTCTTCTACTATGCACTCCAACAACCATGTACATCTCAACATATTCCCAAGGTGATAAGACCAATCCATCATGCTTGAAGCTCCCAAAATCAAACCCTAGAGCAAAATAGGTCTTTTCTCTTTATAAGTTGTTTATCTCAGGTATTTTATCACAATGATAGAAATTTTACCAACAGATGAAATTGATGTTTAAGTTGTATCTTTTCTCTATCCTTTTCTCTAGAGGGAACTCATTTATTGCATACTTGCTTTCATGAAGATACACCCCTCATTCAAAGGACAGTATAGACAATAATGACCAATTACTGAATGATGCTAAGTACTCGCTAGTGGCCTGGGTCCCCTGGGATGGGATCTTTATTGCATTCACACTTACAGAAAAATATTTCACATAAAATGGCATTAGTTAAGATATCTTAACTCTACAAATATATTCTCCAAAGAGTTCTTGAAGTAGATCTGACCATCATATTATAGATAAAAAACTGACTTATTTATCTAACATTTTGATTTCACAATTCTCCAAGATGAATCTCAATGGAAACCTATGTAATACTGCAGAGTATCCATAGCAAAGTGTAATTCTCTTCCATTTCAATGCACAGTGCAATCTCATCAACCAAAATAATCCTAAGAAGGATGAAAGCACTTCAATCAAGGATCTCAGGCTTGCATCAAGATTTCCAGATGTTTTCCAGGACCTATAAGCCAGATACATTTCTTCACATCCAAAAAGGGAAAAACAACAACTGGAAAGAAGTCTCAAATGCCCAGCCAAAGAAATAACAAATAGCCAAGCAGCACAAGCACGGCATGCAGGAGAATGGTTAGGATATGTAAGCACAGTAAACAACATAATCATTTATGTTTAGATAGTTAGAAAAACAACAATGAAAATATGAGGAAGTCACTATTGTAAAGGAGAAGCCAATGCAAAAGACACATCAAAAATATATCACAAATAAAATGAGTCCTAATACACAGAGGGGTGAGAGTCTCATGAGGAAGGTTTAGATTTCAGAACAGGAGGATGCATAGGTGGGTGTGATGTGAGCTTTTCCAGGTACACAGTGGGTAGGTAGGTCCTCTGTGTTCACTTGTGGAGGGATGTATAAGCTGTCTCAACACACAAAGAGCTGGTCTGTGGCTCTGGACCTGGCAAGATGCACCTGCCGTAGAGCCTAAGAAGCTACCTTATCAACTAATTGAAAAATAACATAACAAGGGGTGCAATACAACAGTGATAACAAAAGGTTGACTTCTTGAAGAACATAGACTATATTGCTTCTTTGCATTTTTTCTTACTCTACAGATCTCAGAATTCAATACCCAGTTTTAGTAAAGGAAACTGAGCTGCTATGAAGTAAAAGAAATGGTAAAAAGATAAAAGAAAATTTATTTTATATACACTGTTGGAATAAATGCTGTGCTCAAAGCAACTTAGAGGAGGACAAGGCTTATTTTATCATATATGTAGAATCAATTCACAGTCCATCATCAAGAGGACCCAAAGTAAAAATTGGAGGAATGATTCTCCCTCTCTCTCTCTCTCTCTCTCTCTCTCTCTCTCTCTCTCTCTCTCATTTTTTCTTAGCCTTTTCATCCAACTTTCTTTAACATTTCAGGCCCAAACCCTAGATATAATGCTACCTATGGTTGGCTGGGACCTCCCATATTGATCAATCATTCTTTACAACAATCTCTTACAGACATGCTCACAGACCAATCTCAGGCAATTTTTAATTAAGGTTCTTTCTCAGCTGATTCTAGTTTGTGATAAGTTGACCATAAAACTAACTAGGACCCTGAATCTCTTGTTAACTTGACATACTATCACATTGCTGCTAATCCATAACCTTTTCTCTCTTATATGTCCCCAAGATCTCATGTTAAGATAATATCATGTTACTAAGTACAGCAAAACATAAGAAGCCACTCCCCATTATTTGAAAATTCAATGCTTTAAAGATTCAATGTCTCATTAAAAATCCAAACTCTCTCAACTGCAGACTTCTGTAAAATCAGAAACACATTACCTCCTTTCCTGTTCTTAAAGGGAAGAGCCAGAGCATAAAGCAATCACATTTAATAAGAACAAAAGGCCAGTAGTATGGCTCAATGTCTGAGCTCTTATGAGTTTCTGGGCTCTAATGACTTTGGCTGTCCCACCTCTCTAGTTTTCCCTTTTGCAATAAGCATATCTTGACTCAGAGGCTCAGGAATGTTCCACTCAGTACCTGCTGCTGTCCCTGGCAGATATCTCCTGGTATAGGAATTTCTAATACTATGAACTTTCCACTGCAAGTGAAGCTTTGCTTTCACCTCTACCCACCCATTCAGGGCCTCACTGGAGGGACTCGAACTCTGACAAGTGGTGGCAAGTCTCAGCAGCTCTCTCATAATTCCTTCATGTCTTAAAAACCACAAGAACTCTTTCTGCTTCTGGGTTAGCTCATTCATTATGATCATTTGTAGTTCAATCCATTTGTCCACAAATTTCAGGAATTCCTTGTTTTTAATGGCTGAGGGGCATGTCCCATGAAAGTCTTCACTTACCAGGAAACTGGGACAGAGGGGAGAACATCCTATTGGGACTCTAGATGAGAGGAGCATGGGAGAATGGAAAAGTTGAAGGATCCAGAGGGTCCTAGAAACCTACAAGAAGAAAATTATGATAGGCAGATTTGGGCCCAGGGGTCCTGCTCAAACTATGGCACTAGCCAAGGACAACACAGGCCGTAAACTTCAAACCCCTACCCAGATCTAGCCAATGGAAAGGACATTCTCCACATTTAAGTGGAGAGTGGGGTATGACTTTGACATGTACTCTGGTGCCTCATATTTGACCATGTCCCCTGAATGGGGAGACCTGGTGACACTCAGAGGAAGGATAGAAGGTTACCAAGAAGAGACTTGATACCCTATGAGCATATAAAGGGGCAGGAAGTCCCCCTTAGTCACAGTCATAGGGGATGGGAGGAAGGGGAAAATGGGAGGGAGGGAGGAATGGGAGGATACAAGGGAGGGGGATAACCATTGAGATGTAATATGAATAAATTAATACAATAAAATAAAATAAACCACAAGAACAACATTACCTGTGATTGGTCCAGTTCTTCTGATACATGCATAGTCTTGCTCCCTTTGAACCAGAGTTGCTGAGTACTAATTTATAGATACACCTGCCCACTATCCCAATGAATCACAAATCACAAAAGTTTACACCTCCATCGTGTTCGATTTTGTTAATCACACATGATTTTTCAGCCCCAGCTGACCACCATCCATTGCTCCAGTAAATCATAGAAAGTTTTACTTCAATGGTTCTGGTGTCTTGTTAATCACAACTGATTCTCCAGTCCCAGATAACAAGCAAGCAGCTTATTCACCCAAACAACCACACAAATGGAAATCATAGAGTCTTTTCATTCCTCTGGAAAATTATGTCAGGTCTCCATCATTCTGCATTTTTCTTAGTTTTATTATTGGACAATTCTCTACAGAATAGTCAACTCATTTCTGAACACTCACCGGGTTTTCTAACCAAATTCTCCAAAATCTTTCACCTTCTTCCCATAAAAGCAACCCAAAGCATAAAATGTACATTGCAGACTCATCCCAGCAATACTCCTCTCTTTGTGGAAATTTCTGTTCTTGCTTGGTTTCTGTTGACATGATAAACATCATAACCAAAAGCCACTCACGGGCATAGAACATTTATTTCCTCTTCTAATTCTAGGTCACACAGTACATCGTTATGGGAAGTCAGGACATGAACTCAAGTAATAATTGAAGCAGGAACCAAAGAAGAAATGTTGCTTATTGCCTTGTTCAGCTTCCTGTTGTGTGCATCTTAATCTGACCTGCCTAGGAATGATGTCATCCACATGGCTGGAACCACCTACATCAAACATCAAAACAATTTCTCACAGACATAGACACAGGTCACTCTGATAGAGGAAATGTGTTCAATTGTGGGAAGAAATTTGTTCATTTGAGGCTCTGTCTTTCTTGTTGACCTTAGATTATATCAAGTTGGCAGTAAAAATTAACAAAACCAATGCATATAGACATATATACAAAAGTACATGTATTTCTGTATATGTAGGGTATGGATAACATACTGAGGAATTAATACTATATAATGAAAACTCATACAGCAGCTAATAGGACAAGGCCTTGAAATTAATGAATTGCTAAAATTATAAATAAATATGATGACACAGTATTTAGTCAATCCCCAAACATAGAAGTATGATTTATTTTATGAAACTTTAAACATTCAATGCAAAGCC
This sequence comes from Acomys percivali, assembly GCA_907169655.1. Taxonomy (NCBI): domain Eukaryota; kingdom Metazoa; phylum Chordata; class Mammalia; order Rodentia; family Muridae; genus Acomys; species Acomys percivali. The sequence goes on along the minus strand of OU015752.1, from coordinate 45,507,931 downwards.
ATCCATATGTCTCAACAACATGAACTTGCATGTCATCAAATTATCACTCAAAGAGTTGGGTAATTGTTAGACTACTTGCTAGTATATTGTCTCTTATAGCAACAAAGAGAGAAGTGCCCCAGAGTGTTTTTTCTATGCCTAGACACAATGAGGGGATTGCTAGTTTTCTCTTGAGAATTGTGGGTTTCAGTTGTGACCCATTTCTGACTGTGAGTTATGTCTCACAATTCTAAAGATATTTTTAGAAAGGGATGTGAATTGTCACACTGGAAATGTGAGCGGGGGGCCACTTGCCTGGAGATGTCCATCAATCTGTGTGTGGAGGAGCCTTGCTGCCTCTACTCCTGCTAGATATATGTTTTTACAGCCATTAGTCTTTTATGATGTGAGTGTCATTAACCTTTGAGTTATGGTCCCTGAGAGATTGGTGATGTCTAAATGGATGTTATTAGTATTTGTCTGGAGAGACTGCTCTGGGTTATGCTATCTGGGGCCACAGTCCAGGGAGAATAAAAAAGAGAGGGGAGATGAATGAAGAAAAAAGAACAGCTTTCTAGACTAGTGTGATGCCACAGGCAACACTACTGACTGCGAATTCACCCACACAGTGATCCTTAGGTGGGGTGTCTAAAACATGGAAATTTTGCTTTGTTTAAACTAAGCATAAAGCTTTTCATCTCATTCACAGTGATATTTCATTAGGCACTATTTAAACAAGTATGCTGGGTAATACACCATTATCAAAAGGAAGATCTTCAAAGGTAAAAGGCTGGAAAATTTCACGAATACTTCCATGTCAACAGAAACTCTCTTCAGCGTTTCATCTGTGTCTAGAGGTATAATTAATTAAAATGCATTTAATAAGGCAAATGCAAGATCCAGGCTCCAAACTCCACAGTCTCAAATCAGTAAAGTGTGCTCATGAACAGGTTGTTAAACCATGCCTGCCTGGGCCTCTTGCATGCCTACAAATTTATCCATATCTAAATGCCTAATGTAGTGCTACATTTAATGGAAATAATACTATCATTACTCCTGGATAAGTCAACATCACAATGAGCATGCACGTGCACACACACACACACACACACACACACACACACACACACAAGATTGGCAGCAATCTTGATGCAGGACAAAGTTCTGTGTTCAAATCCTTACAAAAAGAAATCCCTTCAGTTTCAGTCATATAACCTGATATAGGCCTGTGGTGATTGTTAATAAAGAAGGGGAATGAAAGTGAAGAAAGAAGAGGGGAAGTGAGAGGAAGAGGAAGGATGGGAAAGAGAGGAAGGTGAGGGAGGGGGAGGAGGTGAATGAATTCCTTCTCTACCCTTCACTGCTGGAATAACGGAACTAGCACTGGGATTTTCTCTGTTTATCACACATGCTCTTCCATTCTAAATCTATATACACTGAACTTGGGAAGCCCCTTATACTATTCCAGGAAAAGATGGTCAATGTGTTCTCTCTAATTTCTCAAGTCACCCTATATGTCTCTGTGTCTCCCACTTCTCTCAATTTCGTTTTGCAGATAGGTTTCCTGTATCTCACGATGGCACTGGATTCCCTATGTAGCCAAGAATGACTTGCACTTTTGGATCTTCTTATCTTTACTTCATGAGTGCTAGGATTATGAATCTACACCATCATGTTGGACTTGTATGACATGCAAGGGAATGGAGCCCATGGCTTCCTCCATCCTAAACATGTACTCCAACAGAGCCACATCCTAGCCCTCACCTCATGTAATTTCTAACCATGTCATTCTGGCTTCAACTTCTACCTAGTCTTCCTCAGTTCACTGGTTTCTCCACCCTGAGAATCCCTCTCATAACCAGTGACTCATCACAAGGTCATTCAATGTCTAATATGCTGTGGTTAAGGGCATGGATTCCACCTGGTTTCTCTGTGTCAGCCCATGTGAATTCCATAAGCTTTGGGTTAGATTTATTTACTATGCACCAACAGACCCTAGAATCTATCAACTATTACTGCATAATAGCCATTTAGTTATTACTTTAAAGAAAATGTTGAAAGATAATCATAAAAATCAGCCTAACAAATTCCCTGTGATCCCTGGTGAACTCTTAATTCCAGTGGAATCTAGGATTCTAAGTGGTGCAAGAAGAGGGTAAGGCTGTCTGGGGATCAACACAATCTCTAATGGAGAACAAACATAATAAAACTATCATTGAAACTTTAATAAAAATGTGCTTTCTTTAAAGATCATAGTTCATTATATCAAAGCTGCTAAAGGTGGTAATGATTGTGAATTTAGGATGTATAAATCTATACATAATAGATACACTTTCTGCACTAAGAGGCCTTTAGTATAGATAAGCTCTCTGAGTTAGCAATTCTGTCCTCCCTGTATAAGTCCCTTGTGTTCCTTATTGCTGGCTGTGCTGAGGCAGGAACTGACTACCTTGTAACTAAGATGATAAAGATTGGAAATTTTATTTAATAACTGTTGAATGGCTACTATCTAAAATTGCTTTTCCTCTGTTAGTATACCATTATTTAACTTTCAGCGAGAGATTAGCTAATGAAATGAAAAGAAAATACATATTTGTTCCAGATATAATCTCAAATATGCCCAAGGTGTTGAATGTGAGTTTTATTATTAGGTGTACAACAGTGAAGATTAGAGTCAAAATGGGGAATTAGACAAAACACACCCAGCAAGTTAAAAAGCATCATGACAGTGTCTAACTGTCGTATTCATTTTAAGTCTATTTTGTATCAGGATATTCTTGGTAGAATTAATCACTGTAACTCCTATTGCTAAAATTGTATCCTCAAAAGTTAATACTAGAATTCCTCATGACCAAAATCCTACTTCTGGACAATGACAAATATTTAAAGAAAGAACACTCTGGAGGTTTCTGCACACTTGAGTTCCTAACACCCAAGATATGTGTAAACACACATATATGATAGATAACTGATGAGAGTTCAGGTGCACATGATGGGATGGCCCAGAGTTGGATAAACACTGACATATATGTAACAAAAAAGATGCTGCAGGATTATGGCAGCTGAGTTATGAAGGACAGTCAGTGCTTACTTCCATACGTTTGATCAGGGGAACTTGGGAGCAGAGAGATTAAGGAAGGCTTCCTTTAGGTGATTTCCACCAAATCAATGAGCCATTGTGCCATGCAACATGTAACAAAGAAAGTTTTTCATTACTTAGTCATAAAATTATAATAAACACCATCTTTTAAAAGAGGTCGGCAGTCTGAAATACCTACCCTGAGAGCACAAGGATCTGAGTTCAACCTCCCAAACCCAGTAAAACAGTTTAAGTATTAAGACATGTTTATAATCCCATAACTGGGGACATAAGAATAAACAAACCCTGGAGAAGTCTGGCCAGCTAGCCTACTTAGTGCTCTACAGGCTAATAAGAGACCCTACATCAAAAGCAAGGTCCACAGTGCTTAAGGGACCACATCCAATGCTGGCATCTGACCTACACACACAAACACATACACACACACACACACACACACACACACACACACTCATGTGAACATGTTTCCATGCACACATATAAAACTAGAAAATAATATAAGAGCAAAATTATCATTGAGATAAATAAGAAAAAACCTCACAGGTCCTTAGCTGTTATTGCTGGAGTAGACGGCAGGTAAATAGGAGGTTAAACTCAACACAGAATCTAAAGGCAGAATCTGCAAAGGTCCACTTGGTGACAGCTGGCGGCTTCATCATTTTGTATAATAATTGGGTCTCCAGTATCTGAATATTCACTGAATATGAAGTAGGAGGCCTGACAGATTTCTACTGTTCTTATACATAACTGAACACAAGCCCACATTTCACTGAGTGGTGTCTGGAGGTTTGGGATTTTTTTATCTGCAAAGGAGTCTTCTGGGTAAATTCTAACCCTGAGTCCAGAACTGATGCGTCTTATCTGACACAACCTTCAGGTTTGAGGTATGAAATAAGAGGCCATATAGTCAAAGACTGAAACTGCCATTATCCATCAAATGGCACCATTTCTCATCCCCCACACACTGGCCAAAATGCTCAGGGGATCTCAGGCATCCTATAGAAATATCATAGTGCATAAAAAACTTGAAACACATGGGAAAAGCACTGGACCAATAGTAATAAGTGGAGGAGGTACCTGCTGAGCAATTAAACACAAACCAGGAACCTACAAACATAGAAGACAATCTATTGTCATCACTATATTTATTTTTTAGTGGCCAAATGCCTGCCATTCTGTTTCTGTTGCCCACAAATTTTCATGCAGACACATTCCATTGGTTCACTGAAAGAGTCAATAGAGTAGAGCCCAGATGTGGGTAGGCCATGCCACACAGCTTGTGGAAGACACTTTGCTGTGTGTCAGACCTGGCTCCTAGCATGTGTCTTTCGCATTAATTAGCACACTGCTGCATGTACACTTGAAGTATTCTCATAGTGAGGTTGAATCATAGAATCATACATCTCTTAAATGAAGAGAGATACTGTGCCTAATATTTAGGAAAACAATCTTATGAAATAAGTATTAATCACTTAACATCTGTCTCTTGCAGAATCTCTCTCTCTAAAATATATAGATGGAGACAATCCAATGCTTTTGTTATTAAGCTAAGTTGAATGAGTAAAGACATTTTTATGATGTCTTTTAAAGATATTTTATGATATTCTTCACTTTTTACAGAAAAACCACATATAAATTATATTTTAGCACTATTGTTGTTACATATTCTACATGTCAAAATATTTGAGAAGTTTTAACTTATTCTTGGTAGAATTAAACCCCAAATTATTAAAAGTTCTCTAAAGAAAATTATTGCCATTCATTAAAAATACCAGTGGCTACCCTCAGAGTGATGGCCATGTAAATTCTCTCAGTGTTCCCTTTACTCACTGTGAACACGACTTCAGATTCTTGGTCAACACTGATTTCATGGTTAATCTGTTGCCTGATGATCTCTAGCTTCCACAGTTCACAGGCTTTTCCTTTGCAACAATATTAGGGCTGTGGGCAGTGCTGTGAGCACACTCAGACACAGCTGGTACAGAGCACAATGTCCTCTCACATGCCTTCTCTGAGATATTGTCACATGCTCAGGAGGAACCAAGCTCTGCCCTTCACACTATCAATGTACAAACAAGGCTGGGAGAGGGTTCCTTCAGCAAAGAAGCAGAGGGAAGCATTCAGGAAGAAGACAGAATTCCCAAATGCTATCTCTGAATGCTTCTTTTGTATAGCAGGGTGTTTGGGGGGTAGGGAAGTGTCTTGACCAGACCTAGAATCACCTCAGGAAAAGCCTAGAGGGGAAGGTGTGAGGAATTATGTAGAATCAGTTAACTGAGGTAGGGAAGCCCTATCCTGAAAGTGGACAACAGCAGCAAGTGGGCTGGTGTCAAGGTCTAAACAGGAAGACCGGAGCATAAAGATTCACCTCTGTCCCGATTCCAGATAACAATGTGACCAGTTGCCTCAAGATCCTGCCACAATGTCTTCTCCACATTGGCAGACTGTGACTTCAAAATGCATCTAGAAAAAACTCTTTCTCCCTGGCTTGCCTGGTGGCAGAAACCTTGTAACTCAGCAGACATGGAGCCATTTCAAGCAACAATTTAGGCAGCTGAGTCCTCTGCTGTGGAAACCTGAGGAAAGTGTCACATACAGTGTCAAGTTTTAGCTGAAATCAAAAACAGATAAATTCACAGTAGATCGAACAGATGGCACATTTATGCTAAGACGTTGTTGAGTTTATTTTAAAATATCTTGATAAGAATTGAAGATGTTTTCATATGTATTTAGTTTTAGGCTTAAAGGATTCAATGAAATTGTATTAATTACCTTTCTTACTGTTGTGATATAAAAAAAACTGACAAAAATAAGACAAGAGGAAGGCAGGCTTCATTTTGGGACACACTGCGTCATGGCAGGAAGCCATGCGGCCTCTTTGGATCCTGCAGTCCGAACACAGAGATCTGAAAGATGATGTTTGCCTCACTTTCCTCTTTTTCATTTGTTTGAGGACCCCATCTGATGGAGTGGTACTGCCCATAGTTTGGGTGGATCTAATTACATCAGTGAACAAAATCTTTGTTTCCTATGTGATCCTAAACCTTGGTTAAGTTGACAACTGATATTGGCCATCACCAAGTTTATTCCATGACAACCTAAATATATACTCTTCAGCCCTAATCGCTATAAGAGTGAGCATACATCCCAGTTAAAGTCTGTTTAGAGTTTAGAAATATAAGTAAACAAATATTGGAGTGAATGTCCAGGAAACGGGTATCAACAGAGGCGCACTTTGGAGAGAGAGATGAGAGTGAAGACGCTAGAAAGAAAGGCAGAACTGAAACTTTCCTGTCACCAGATAAGAATGGAATAGTTTCTATGAAATCACTTTCTGGACATTGGGAACATGCTAGAAAAAAGTGTAGTGTGGTGTGGTTTCTTTGTCCAGGTCTGCAGTAGTGTTATTTTTAGCATGTCTCTCACAATACTTTGACAACTACTTTCCTCTATTCAGTGATGTGTAATGCCTCCCGGAATGCCTGGGATTGGTGGATAGAACTTCCATTGAGTCTAGTCACTGGTATTAATGAGTCTTATTTTTATACTCATTTAGCCATGACAACTTTCAAAGAAACCATCTAAATACCGATGAAAGAAGAACAAGATCATATTCCAGATTATACTTTTTCCTTTTTATGCAAAATCACCTTTATGAGTTTGTGGGATGGATCCTACTGCCCGTCAATGATACGTAAAGAAAGAGAAATGTGCTGGGTTTCCTGAGTGAGTCAGGGGTGTGATAGGCTACTTCTAGCACGCTCTTGAATGAGTGATCTTTGATCACGGACAGCTGGTCCTGGGTTGGAACAGAATTTTAGCTGCTTCACACAGAGTCAGATGTCTTTAAATGTAAAGATGTAAAACAGTCATAAATTATTCCAGTGCGATGTCAAAACAGTGAGTCACGGTACAGCAACTATTTAAAAATATTAACTTTCGCTTTCTATTAGGAATGCAAACTCTCAGAAGCTTCTTGCAGCACCCTGCCTTGATGGAAATGCTCACGCAGGATGGAGCGTGAAGAGTAAATCTCACCGATGGACAACAGGTCAAAGTAGGAGACAGTCTGGGTTGCTCTGGGAATACAAGAGCCAAGTGAAGGGTAAAGGCTCAATGTAGAGGCCTCAATTCCTTTACAACCCTTATCAACTTAGTGAGCTAACACAGAATATCAGTCTCCACCCTACACACAGTTCAGAGATCTGCTAGAGAGAGCAAGGCCCTGGATATTCCCAGAAGGATACAGCTGAGGTGGCATCCCTGGGATGCTTGTGTTAGAAGAGCCAATGTCCAAAGTGTGGTGTAATAGGAGAAAAGTGTGGAAACAAAGAAAATAAAATAGAAAGAAGAAAACAAAAGCATGCTGGAGAAACCACAGTGAAGGGAACTCAGCAGCAAGGGTCCGTGTGTGTGTGTGTGTGTGTGTGTGTGTGTGTGTGTGTGTGTGTGTG
>OU015752.1:45487719-45500388 GCA_907169655.1 Acomys percivali | reverse complement strand
GTGTGTGTGTGTGTGTGTGTGTGTGTGTGTGTGTGTGTGTGTGTGTGTGTGTGTGCGCGCGTGCGTGCGGGCACGCGTGCATGCACTGGTTTAGGCAATCATATGGTCAAAGGGCAGTGCAGTCACAGGTCATCTCCCTACACTGTGATAGAGCCATATCGAAACAGAAACAATCAGGGTCCTTGGCTGTACTAAAAAAAAAAAAATCAGGAAAAAAAGAAAATACAGCCTTGTCAAACCATTGTGACCCTACTAAATACATAATCACCATAGTGATGGCGACAGTGATGGTGATGATGATGATGATGATGATGATGATGATGATGATGATGATGATGATGGCCAGTCTTCCTGAAGACTCCCTTGGCTCTGATCTGCCACATGAAACATATCACCTTATTATCATCGAAAAGTCACTTTAAGTTGCCCCTAAACATTCAGGAGCTGCACAGATGGAGAAATAGGAATCTCTCTCTCCCTCACAGCTGTGTGTGGCTGCTTTACCCAAGTATGAAGAGGCCTTAAGACAAGACTCCCAAACATTTCACATAGCAGTTGGAAAGTTATTCTTCCACTTCTGGAAGAAGAAAAAAAAGACAGAGAAACAAACCACAAAAAAGCACATGTGTGTAGACACACACACACACACACACACACACACACACACACACACACACGAATGTGTGTGCCAAAGCAAAACAACTAACCTGGAAAGAAACTAAAAGATACCTAAGCTGTTTCCAAAGGCACTCAGTCCTAGCTCATGGGCAAGGCAGGAGCATCCCACTCCATCCTTCATCTCATAGGACAGTACCATTTGTCAGCTCCTCTTTGGGTGTCTGCCCTGCTAGGTGGATCTGTATTCTCCTTATCCCCCTCCCTTTGGCCTCTCCTCCCCTCTTTTTCCTCCTTCCTCCCCCTCTTTTCTCCTTCTTCCCTCTCCTTTCTTCTCTTCTTTCTTTTTTTCAAAAGAGATAGATTTTCTGCTAACCTTTAAGGATTGGCCCTATAGGCCAATCTGATGGAAGCATTTTCTCAATTGAAATTTCTTTTTCCCATATGATTGTAACTAGTGTCAAGTTGACAAAATACTAGACAGCACACCTGCTCATTTCTGTTGTGGTCCATTAGAGGGTAGTTCTCTCTCTCTCTCTCTCTCTCTCTCTCTCTCTCTCTCTCTCTCTCTCTCTGTGTGTGTGTGTGTGTGTGTGTGTATGAATAAAAACTGTTAGATATCAGCACATCCTTCTCCTCTAATGCTAAATAACAGTAGCATTTATTTTACATTTTGCACACAAGTGTATGTAACACAAAGGTAGAAAAATCCTCTACAAGCATGCTCCAGTCATTATATGGGAAACATAAATAAGACTTTCTTGCTGTTGTTGTTTCTTTTTCTTGTTTTTGGGAGTGGAGAAGTAACAAGGGAGATGGGTGCCTGGGACAACTAGGAGTTGAGTGTGCTCTGGGTCCGTGATGTAAAATTCCCAAATAATCAATTAAAAGAATTGTGGAATAAAGAGAGAAAAAAAACATAACAAACCCCACTTTGAAACTACTGCAGTAGATCATTGTGTGCCTGTATCTTCTCATTATTTTCACCAAAAATGCATTTAAGATAAAACCAGGTATAGTCTGAGCATTGATTATAACTTTATCTCCATGCTCCTAAGCATGGGATATATTTACACCTATTTTGAATTAGAAAAAAGATTGTTATTATGAAGGGTAATCATGAAGAGATGGTGCCTCCTATTTGACCACTTCCCCTTGGTGGGAGGCCTGGAGACACTCGGAGGAAGCAGGAGCAGGCTAGGATGAGACTTGATAGGCTGTGATCATATGGTGGTGAGGTGTTCCCCTTTTGTCACAGGTCTAGGGGAGAGGAATAGGGTCAAAGAGGGAGGGAGGGGTGGTAAGATACAAATAAGGGGATAATGATAGAGATGTAATCTGAATAAATTAATTAAAAATAAAAACAAGAAAAGATGCTTAATATAAGTAGCATCAACAGCCAGCATGCAAGGAAAGCCTGGATCCCTCCATCAGTGCATTTGAGGTACCATGGCATCCAGTGACCTGCATACATTGTATGATATGTGTGGGACATGGTAAGTTCATCACTCCTGCACTCTAGGTTTCTCTTGAGTCAAGCAGGGACCTCAAACAGGCAAACAGGATCAAGACTGGCACTGGCAGCATCCTGTGCAGCTTCACTTATCTGCATTTTGTTTCATCTAACATGTTACCCCAGAAATGAGGACCATCCTGTCCTCTACAAGGAGATGTGGGTACCTGGGGGTGGGAGTGTGATTTATATAATTCGGTGGGTAACTGAGGTGGCCTAACAAGTGAAGAGTTGGGCAACAGAAAAAATGTTCCAAGCTTGTCATTGAAGTGTCTCCCAAGGGGCTTGAAACTAATTATCACAGAAGCATCATTGGAACTTTGGTAACATTTTATATAGGAAGGATTTTTATATGCTCTTTTTTAAAAAATGTATTTATTTGTGTGTTTTATGTCTATGAATGTTTTGTCTACATGTCCATCCCAGAAGATTGGTGTTAGATTACATTTTAGTCAGTTGTGAGCTGTCATGTAAGTGCTGGGAATTGAACTCTGGACCTCTAGAAAAGCAGCCAATTTTCTTAACTGCTGAGCCATCTCTCCATGCCCTATTGATATAGTCTTAATTAGCCCACTTTAAATCTCCTAATACTGACTTATAATCCCTTCTTATGACCTGCAGGAAAAGATTTGTCACCTTTCTTATACGATCCCTTGTGACTTTCTAAGCTCGAGTGACAGTGTTCAACTCTAATTTCAGTATTTTGGGAAGCTGAAATGGGAGGGTCATGGGTTTGATATCAGCTTGTGTTGCATAGCGATACTCTATCTCAATTTATTTTTAAATTAATTTGATCTGATATCTAAATTTACTGAACACTAGGAGGCTGAAGGAAGGACTACCTACGGTTATCACTGATGGTTGCCTGTGACGTGCGAGTCCTACTAGGGAGTGTCTTTCCTGGTATTCTTCACACCCAATGTTTCCTCAGCAGGGGTCTGCCATTATGGAGTTGCTGCAGCTAGAGTGAGCACATAGTATGTTAATCACATACACTTACTTTCCTCTCATTATCAAGAATTTGCTATTACCTTTTTCTCAATAAATACCTCCGGTTCTTAGGCCACTATCAAAATGACATGGACAGGCTAGGGAGAAGGCTCAGTCTGTAAAGTGCTTGCCTTGAACACTTTAATAGCTGAATCTGATATCTAGAAAGTATGTAAAAGACCTGGGCATAGTGTCATGTGCTGTGGAGGTGGAGATGGGCAAGTCTCTGGGGGCTTGCTAAGCAGCCATGCTGGATTATTTGATGTACTTCAGGACACTAAAATATTTTTGTGTCAGAACTAGAAGGTGGAGAGCCTTTGCCCTCTACATACATGTGCAGGTCACCCACCAGGGTACTCACTTACACAAAGCATGTACATTAACATATGTGTAAACATACACACACAAACACACAATACACAGTGTTCTTCATGATAAGAGCTAAGAGACTTATTGACCCAGACAAAGCAGTCTTGCTCCTCTGCTACCTTTCTCTTTTTGTCTTTATGGGGAAGCTATCAGAGAATAAAATGAAAATGATTCCTCTATCCTATTCATGTGTTTGTATCATTTATCATTTCTCTATAGACAAGAAGGAAATTTTCATCCATTAAACCTTTGAGGTAGAATTTTCTTATATAAATGCAAATTTTTAAGAACACCATATAAATGCAATAGGTATTTCACTCTCTAAAAATACAAATAATGCATGCGAGTCCCTGTAGCTATGCATGTCAACGCTATTTAAGGACTCTTATCTCCTGCACCCAGCTCAGTTTCCCATTGCCTGTCTTGACTCATCCTTCTGGAAGGTCGTCCCATCTTGGCTTCCCAGTCTCTCACCCCATGACCTCATGATCCCATGACCCCATGGCTGCAATTCTGATTCTCCCACTTATATGTTAATATTGTTATACAGGGAAAAATAAATAGGGAGATGTCTCAATAGCAAAAGTTCACAGCATGCATGTGAGCATGAGGGTCTGAATCTGAACCCAGAATATAACTGCAAATTCTGGTGCAGTTGATGTGAACTTGTATTCCCAAAACGGAGGAGGCAGAGACAGGCTCTGTGGTTCTTGCCACTCAGCCTATTACAACTGAAGAATTCCAGGACAATGAATAAGCCCTGCCTCAAAATTAACTAAATAAAATGGCTCCTGCAAGACAACTCCAGAGTTTGACCTTTAGTCTGCACATACATATACATACATGTGCATCTGCACAAATATATTTGTGATATAAAGTCATTCTGTGGGATCTCAGGCTTTTGCTTCAGGCTGGCATTCTCTTTCCTGAGATGCTCAGGTCCATTTTCTGAGTTATTTGCACATAACCTGACTATATCCTCCCGTGCATGTAGATTATGTCAGTGCAAACACTGTATAATTATATACTCTATTATTTATGGAGAATCAAGAGGAAAGTGTGAACTCATACTCTAAACAGATGCAATCTTCTTCATGATGTTTCATCCCAGCTGGTTGAGTTTGCAGATGCAGAACATGTGAGTTTCTTTCTTTCATTTGGAAAATTAATTGCAGGGACAGTCATTCTAAAAGGAGACTGTGGTAAAATTTAAAAATCATTTAATAGAGCTTTGTGTTTACATCATAATCCATGTCCTGGGATCCAAACCCAATGAATTCCCTCATCCAATAAGATCTAGCTCAGCTGTGCTTTAAATATGGGGCCAACTTGCTGTATAGATGAGGAATCCATGAACCCTCCAGGACTTCTACAACATATCACTTGGACCCCTTTCAATTCACTATGCAAGGAGTAATACATACATACATACAAACATACATACAGACAGACATACATACAGACCTACATACATATACACATATATACACATACATACATACATATATGTGTGTGTGTAATTCATTTTCCATTTCCATTTTACCATTTTTACCAGTGAAACTTGTTTCAATCATCTATCATTTGTTCAAGAGATATTTGATTGATTTCTGTGGTTTTTCATGCAGGCACTGGGCATATATTGAATAATGAAGTAAACCAATCTCCAATACTCAAGGATATACTTATCAGGAAGCCATAACTATCTAGAGAAAAAGCTTCCATGAACTGATGCTGTAAAAGACAGCAGTATTGAGGTTATAAACAGCATGACCGGGGTAGAAAACTTTGGAGCTGGATTCCACGTGTTCTGAAAGTTGATAAAAAAAAATATAGGCATGGAGACTGTGAATGCTGGATTGTTGTAAGCCAACAGGAGGTATAAGCAGAAGTCATGTCTGTCGTTATCTCCTTCAGTCCTGACTCTTAGGAATATTCATGTTTGAAAAGTAGACACTTTGTCTTTAGAACACACACACACAAAAAATAGGCTTCTGTGATTTCTGACAAGTTACTAAATACTTACAAATTAATAAAAAGTAGTGAGGATATAAGTCAGCTGTTGGGTGGTTGCCTAGTATATATGACATCTGTGGTTTGCTCCTTGGCACTGTATGTACCAGTTGCCAGTGCACCTGTCTTCAGTCCCAACATTTGAGAAGTAGAGGCAGAAAGTACAAAGGCTGGAGATCATCTCTGAGTTGAAGGCAAGTCTGGGGTACATGGGAACATGTCTCAAAGTTAATATAAAATATAGTTTTTAGAAAAGGATTGTTTTTAAAGACCCTCTGATTGCTTTGTGGATAGCTCCTTTGTTCTAATGGTGCCCTACTCCGTGACACTCTCCCCACTGCTCTGAGCTGCTCTGGGGCATCAGTGTTGCTTTGCTGTCTGTATGGTAATGAGAAATGAAAATACCATCCACATGATGTGACCCATGGCACCCACCTGCATGAATAGCATGAGTGTCAACCTCTTTCTTCTTGTCTTTTGTGAACTTATATGTGCAGCAAAACAATAAAATCATAATTCAAAATGTTTCACAATGTTTGATTTTCTTATGTTTCTAGACACTTCAGTATTTTAGCAATGGTTTCAGTGAGCTGTGTGGTGATTTTCTACCTTTAATGATGTTCACGTCAATTTAACAGCAATCAATACAAGATGAATTAAAGCTCACATTCTATCATAGTTACTTGAAAGACAATAAGCCATGTGAGAGCCACATCTGCTTTTATAAGGCAAACAAGGCCCATGTTTATTTCAAAAAACCTTGAACCATGAATATGTGCAGCTCCTGTACTCAGCAAACATTGAATGGTTTTCATAATCGTATTAGAACTATATTTTTATTATGCACGTTTCAGACTGACTTTGAAGCACCTAGTTGCCCTCTCTCTTCTATAAACAGTATTTTAAAGTATTTACTATGTTTTACTTTATAGATATAAACCCCTACTTATTGAGTTTTAATAGTATGTTAGCCCTTAGGTGATTAAAATGTCATGCATATGAAATATATTGTAGACACTGGGTGTACTAACATGCTTGGATAAAAATTCTTTACTTGAGTAGTAAAGGGAGTTAGAAGTCAGTATGAGTTAAATATTTTCACGCTATAGTCAGTTGTGACAGGAGCATTTTCTGGGTATCTAATGTATTGTACAACCCACAGAAAGTAGGCCTACATTTTGAACCCCCACTTCAGAGGCAGAACAGTTATCTTAAGTGCTTTTAATGTATTAGTCTCCAACATCACTGAGAAGAAGTGAGTGGCCAGATAGTCAGTGCTCAGAGATGGACTCTCACCATGTAGCATTATTACTGTGTGGATCTGAAGTCACACTACTGCTAGATCATGTGTCTTTTGAACTGGGTTGTGGACATATATATATGTCCCTATTCCCCACATATACCATATACTCTTCCTCAGTTTCTTTTTAGAAAAGGACAGGCCTTCCATGAATAGCAACCAGCCATAGCATATTGAGTTGAAGTAATCCTAGGCATCTCCTTTCCTATTAAGAGCTAGAAAACCCTAGCTTTTCAGAATCCTAGCTTTTCTCTTGTGAACTTGTACCACCCAATGTCATTTACTCCAGTGTTGTCTTTGATGGTCTCCGCATGTGACCTTCCTTTAGTTATTTTATGAATGCTTAAAGACTGTCTATATACTTTGTTTTGCCCACGGATATCTGGTTGTTATGGACCATTCTTTTGAAATGATCATATTTACAGAATTGTCTTTTCTTTGCTCCTTTGTCAAAAACCAGTTGACTCTTTTGGGGGTATATTTCTCAGCTTGTTGTCCTTTTCCACTGAAGTCTCTGTGAATTGCGATGCCAGGACCACCATTACTCTGATAACCATAAGATTTCTCAATAAAAAGATTTATATTAGGAAGTTTCTTTACTCTTGTGAAGTCTATAAAATGAAATAAGATAATATCAATCCTCTTTACTCCTCCAATTTCTCCTGACACTTCCCTCCAAATTCAAACCTTTTTTTGTACCAATCACTTCTATTTCAGTTCTGTGTTGGTTACAGGTCCTCTGTCTCTCTATGAGAACTTCACAGCTAACCTTATGACATCCAAAAATGACGTTTTGAAGTTTTGTTTGGGACAGGCTTGAATCTGCAAATCAGATTTGAAAAACTGACGCCCTATAAATCTTGAGTCTCCATGTCTATAAACTTCTGATGTCTGCACTCTTCACTTTTACTTTTTGCCCTTCCATTTCTTTGTGTCACACATCAGATTTTGTAGATATTTATGGCTAAGAAGTGCATTTCCATTTTGATAGTGCAAATTGTTCTGTGGTTTCCAAACCGCACCTCCTCCTTACAGGCATGGAGACAATCCGTTGGTTGTTTAATCACTCTGTGCCTTGGTATTGCTGTAGCTGTCTCCTATTTTTATGAAGCAATTGTTATTGTTGCTCACTTCATTATACCTTCTATTAGACGACCCTCTCTTCTTCAGTAAAGAGCCTTGTATTTTTCCTTTATTCTTAACCTTTAGTTTTATTTCCTTATTATATTTGTTAAAATGATTAAAACTATGATAAAATGGGGGATAACCTTGACTTGTTCCTAACATTGTTTTTAGAGATGCTTTGAGTTTCCTATTAAAAAGATGGTGCCTCTAGATTTTTTTCTGCAGTTAAGGTTTGTAAACTTTCTGAAATTCCTCTCTAAATTGATGAAATTTGATTGAACACAGATTGTGATGTATTAAATGCTTTCCATCATCAGTTAATATGACCATGTGCTTTGTACTCATAGTCTGACAAGTGATGCCTGGAGTGCATTTAACTGATTTCTGAGTGCTGCCCTAGCCCTTCCTGCCCAGGATAAGCCACAGGTGCTCACTGCGTGATTCTAATGCACTGTGGGAGCTAGTTTTGCAAAGATTGTATTAAGTAGTATATTTTTTCATTATGTTCAGGAGGGAAGCATATGTGGTTTGCTTACAATGTCTTCTTGGTTTTGGTGTTAGGTAAAAATGGAAGAACTTGATACAAATAACAAACTATCTCTGAATATTTAAGACCTATTTCTTCCCTCCCACCTCTGGAAACTGGAAACCTAAGATAATTTTACTCTTGGATTCACCATGAACCTGGCAGAGCTGTGAGACTGAATCCTAGAGTATACACAAGCCTCCTGCTGGCCTGGAGTGTTATGTCTTAGATTTGCTCAGCCCGAGTCTGCAGCAATTCATCAATTACAGCTCATCTCCGTGTATGCCCCCTCTGGTTCCTGCAGAGAACTGTGCTCATGAGTTGCTGCTGCTGACCTCCCCTCTCTCCTGTCCCCTCTTTCTTCAATGTCAAGTACTACAAGATGTCCCATGACACCACTCTGAATGATCACAAGATGAGTTTGGAATTTTGTAAGGTTTTTTTGTTGTTGTTTTTTCCTGTCAAAGTAGAGTGACAACTCCAGGTTTTTACACATGACCAGACATGAGACCATCTCTGTATTCCTTCTAAAACAACAATTTGGCATGAACCAGAAAACTGAGCCAAGCCAACTGGCAGCTAAGGCCGGTTTATATCCTCCTGTGATGTTTAAAGGACAGAGCCGGCATGCCACTCCTCTGGTCTCTTCACTCCGCTGTGCAGGAGACAGCTGCTGAGGTGAGGCACAATGCGCACAGCTGCAGGGAGATGGCTCTCAGATGGCAGCTGAGCACACTCTGACATTCACACACCCTTTTGGGAAAAGTTAAAATGTAGCTCAGTACATGGACTGCTGTGAGGGAAACAAAACTAAACAAACTCTTGATGATTTGTTAAACTTTACATTGGTATTCTGTCCATACCTGAAGCTGAACAACGGGGACATGGCTGACAGGCTGGGGTGGGGTCAGAGTTCTATGAGATGCAAAGCACAAAGGGAAGAGAAGAGAGAGTGGCAAGTGATGTTGAGCACTGTACTTTCTTGATTGATTGATATAGGAGAGTATGACTAATTGTGGGTAGCACTACACCGCAGCAGGTGGTCTTGGGGTGGATAAGAAGTTAGGATGTGCAAGACACAAGTAGTAAGTCAGTAAGTACTATTTGGCATCTGCTTCAGTTCCTGTCTTCACATTCCTACCTTGAGTTCCTGCCCTGACATCTCTTCACATTAACCATAAGCTAAAATCCAAATAAACCATTTCCTTCCCAGATTAACTTTGGTCATGGTATTTTATCCCAGCAATAAAGACCAAACTAAGATGCAGGTACAAGCCTAGGCATGACCATGTTTTGGAGGGAGCCTACAATCCAGGTCTCACATCTGCTTTATTAGACAATGGACAAGTAATTTCACCTCTTCTGAACATATAGGGCTTATAGAGAAATAAATAAAATAAGATTTACTAAAAATATGCCACTGTGTACAGCGAAATATCATTGACAAGCCACAGCACCAATATGAGTTCATTTTGCACTGTCTGGTCTGCACACTGTCTCTCTGACACTCACGTTCCCTTCTGTGGCTCTTAAGATGCAGATAACTTCTGGGCCTCTTCAGAACATGAACTGTGTTGTACTGCCTAGTTCAAATATTCCCCTTGCTTCTCCTGAGACACCAGAGGCTTCTCTAGTCTGCACTTCAGGACCTTGAGTTCTAAATGTAATTTCTGATGATGAGAATCCTTCATGGATTCTTTTAAGAATGACTGAAAAAAAAGCGTATCCTGGAATATTCCAAAGAAATAAATCCAAAGTGTTAAGTTAAAGGGTAGATTCCTGAAGAGCGTCCCCCCATTTGAGAGAGCTGTTGGTAATTGATGGATTCCAGAAGAGGAAGGATCAGTTTTCCTCAGAGATGCAGCCCCCAAGAGGCTACCCACGCCCCTGGATATGGCCTACACCCATGCACACACAAGTAGCACTAAATGGACTCAGTGGATACTAACTTTTTTTTAATGAGAGAGAACACATGAATCTTGGAAGGAAAAGTTGGAGGAGTAGGAAAGCTGGTGGAAGGGAGAAAATGAGTGTCGACTGGATCCAAACACAGCATATGGATGTTAAAAATAATATTGAATTAAAAAATTCTGAAGAATGAAAATATTGGATATCTAAATTTCTTACTGTGATAAGTTAACTTCAAGTTGATAATCATAAAAATTCTAAAGTAAATAATTATTTATACTAATGAAATAAAAACAAATCTAGCTTTGTCTATTAGCCTTTTACTCTACAAAGAAATCAGTGAGTGGAATTATGGGAAAAATTTTAAATTTAAATGATAAATGTGGGGATGTGTACATTGAAGAAAGAGGAAGACAGCATTAAAGTGAATGAAGACATCCATTAGTGATCAAGCACAGGCTGGCTTTCTGCCAAAGGAGGATTGTGATAGGTGGAATATTCAGTCCAGTCTTTCTAAGCACAGCATAGAACATATATGAGCCTCTCCCAATGAACTGCCCCAAGGACAAAGATGCTTCTCCCTGACAGAAATAAGAGGACATGACACCAGCAGTTTCACCCTTGAAGCCATGGGACAACATGGGTGGCAACAGCACAGGATCCTCTGCTGCCCCCACCACTTCCCAGAACACTGGGCATTGTGTCCAAGGTCATATAAAAATTGCCCCTCATAGCCCATGTCACTGAAGCACATAAGCTCATCTCACGAAGCCATAGAAATGTACATTCCATTTGAAAAACCAGACATGACTCTTAACTTCAAAATCCCCACAAAACAAATTGATACAGGTCACTCCACTACTAATTTACTTTTAAAATATCCAGGAAAGTTTGGTGAGTCAGAAGGCGGACTACTCTGTTTTATCAGATTCCATAGTATGCGTGTCAAAAATAGAACCTATTCTTTGGATGTTACTGTGGATTCAAAGTGCTCACAGTGTCACAGTTTGCACAGATACACTGTCAGAAGTGAGGGCATCTCAGGAGAATTTGACAGCTGTTTCTGTTATCTCAAATTGAAAATTCAGTGTCTTCTGTCCAAGAGACCAATTAAGCTATAGGGCAAATCCATCACCCTTCCCACAAAATGGCCTCAGGTCAACGTGAAACATTTTCAATCTATTCACAAATAATTCTTTGAGGAAAAATAGCAGGATTTTTGTTCTTCAAAAAGAATGGGCAATGAACTGGGAAGGGAAGGTATGGAAGATGATGGCAGATGAGGAAATTCTATTGAGGGTAACAGTCTCCCAGTTGAGAGAAGGAAGAAACCAGAAAGAGATATGCAACTGGATTTATAGATAGATGTGTGACAAAGGCTTTCTTTACCCATAATGAAGAGGCCTCTAGTCTCAAGGATCCTTCATACTGACAGAGATGTCATCAGCTATTGTTCCTAGGAGTAGACATACTTTGCATAGTTTTGCTCATTCACTCATCCATGAGCCAAGACACAGTGAAACAATGGAGTGTGCTAAGTTGTGAGGGCTACTTAGCCACATCTCTGTCAGAACTGTGGCTTCTCCTTATTGTACAAGAATTACCCCCTGCCCCCTTTAAAATAAATGATCAAAAAGCAGGTGTTAAAACTGGAATTGTAGTCCTTTGGGAACAATGGCGTAGATGATGTGACTGTCTCAAGCAAGGGTTAAGGAAGAGACAACTGTCAACCCTATCATTACAATGACAGGTGGGTACAACAAGCAAAGGTGACTGTCCACCCAGAGAAACAATGCCCTGGAGGTCTAGCTGACGTGGAGCAGTTCCCTCTGACTCCCTGATCTAGAACTATCTGTTCCCCTCAGACAGAGATGTGGATCCCAGATGGAGACTGTTGTAGCCCTGGAAGATGCCAGCCCCTATAGGCATGTGAGAGCTGCTTGTTCCACAGAAGGTGGAGAGGCCGAGGAAACCATCTTTTGAAAGGTCTATTCCTTGTCTTTGAGACATTTTTTTACCAGTAGGTAATTATTTGAAAATTGAGACTGCATCCCCACACCCTACATAAGCCAGTGGCATCAGTGTGCACCTATAGTCTAAGTACCAGGAAGATGGAGGGAGGACAATCCCTGAACCCAACTCTTCTAGCTGGAATTCTAGAAAATCTTCTAGAATTAGTAAACTTCAGGCTCAATGAGAGTCCCTACCTCAGAAAATATGGTGGAGAACAATTGTGTCAGACACCTTATGTTGACTTCTGACCTCCAATAGATGTATACAGAAGTATGGGCACACACACACACACACACACAC
>OU015752.1:45444800-45470035 GCA_907169655.1 Acomys percivali | reverse complement strand
CACACACACACACACACACACACACACACACACACACACACACACACCCCTTGCTCAGTCCACAGAATGTTGCACCTATGTTTAGGGCTGTCCATTTGGGATAATCTATCAGGGTGACCGTTCTGTCAGCAGCCATTCACTGTCTGTAGCTCTTCATCTCAGGGTGGGGCACGGTGAGATTCCCCCATCCATGGTGAAATGTCATCTGCTTTTGTCCCTGTGGCCTTTGTTTAGGTGATCATATGGGTAAGATCTCATGGTGTGCCTGTCATATACAGAATACACTATTCTATAGCAGATGTCCCCATACTTTGGCTTTTCTGCCCCTTCTCTCTTGTACATTTATTTATTTTGAGCAAAATCCACTTACATCATTTCTCCCTTTCTTCCTCTACCTTCATGTCCCATCAATTCAATTATTTCCATATCCACTCTCTCTCCTTACAAATTGAAGGACTTCTTTCTTTGATTCTTTAATTGTCTCCTTATTTATTCTCTCTCTCTCTCTCTCTCTCTCTCTCTCTCTCTCTCTCTCTCTCTGTGTGTGTGTGTGTGTGTGTGTGTGTGTGTATGAACATCCGAATATAGCCTGCTGAGTCTGCTTAGTGTTGGTTCTGTGTATCATTGTGATTTCAGGGCTGACCACTTTGTTTAGCATATCCAGTAATGGGCTGATCTCTGGGAGAGGACAGTGCCCCCTTTCTCAGCAGATACTAGTTGTCTGGAGGCTTCTGTCTGAGGCTTGGGATTTCCTCCTTCCCTGTTGGCATGGCTATTGTTATTCTTTGGGTTTTCTTTAGTTAGTTGCATTGTTGAGGCATCAGGATTGTGGGTTCCTGTCATTTCTAGGAGATACTATATTAAAACAGACTTCCTGGTCTTCTGGCTCTTAGAATCTTTCTACTCACTTTTCCAAATTGTTCCCTGAGACTTATGTGTAGGAATTGTGCTGTAGATATATTTGTTGGAACTGGGTTTCCTGTGAGCGGTTAAATCATATGACTTTTAGTAATAGCCTCTGTGCGCTTTGAATTTTTTGTTAAAATTTGCATATAGGAAGGGTTTGATGAAAATGATCTAATATGATATTAATTTTATTCATTTTAAATAAACTTATCCAAATATTTACTTTTCTAGGATATAATATTTCTTGAGAGAAAAATATGAGAAATCAATAAAAACTAGATACTATATTAAAAATTAGTTTTACTGTATGTCAAAAATTTATAGGAGTTATTTTGGGTGGGAATATACAATTTATATACCAGATATTATCTATATAAGCAAAAGTTTTATTTATGTACTAAACTGGTTTTGAAAATGACGTCTAATTTTTTTTGTTTTTGGAAACAATTTCTGAGTCTTGCTGAATCAATGAGCAATCGTTCCTTTCAAAATTATTGACTAGCCTGAAAGTTTATGACAAGTAAGAAACTCAAACTGTCTCCAGTAAGGTTTTATTTGAGGGATCCAAAGAAAAGAGATCAGGCTTCTCAAACCACATGCTTTGTGTCTTAGCCACTGTGGTAACTGGTAACTAGAAGTAAGTTTATGATCTTAACTCATGGGAGCTGGAGACATTAAAAGTTTAGGCTGCATTTGCAAATGACCGGGTACAATTCCAAGCACCCACATGCAGGCACACAACCTTTTGTAACTCCAGTTCTGAGGATCCAACACCCTTTTCAGGTCTCCACAGGCACCAGACATGCATGGAGAACACAGATAAACGTGGAGGCAAAACATACCATAAGTTAAAAAAAATATTTTTTAATTTATTCATATGACATCTAAATTGTTATCCCATCCCTTGTATCCTCCCGTTCCTCCCTCTATCCTGCTTTGACCCTATTCCCTTCCCCTAGGTCTGTGACTGAAGGGGACCTCCTCTCCCACTATATGGTCATAAGCCATCAAGTTTCATCTTGGTAGCCTGCTTATTCTTTCTCTGCGTGATACCAGCCCTCCCCATCAAGGGGAAGTGGTCAAATAGGGGGCATCGGAATTCAAAGATAATAATCAGTGTTTAAAATATATTGTTCGAGGCAGATGAGATGCTTAGCAGATAAAGGTGCCTGCTGTCAATCTGAGGAATTGATTTTGATTCCTAGAACCTACAGAGTAAAAAGAGATAACCAGCTCTTACCAGTTCATATGCAAACAATTGCATGCATATACCAACACACATACTGGAACAGCATAGAGACAAAAACAAATAGATAAATTCATTTAAACATATACATATATATGTGCATTTAAGCATATATATATGCATATATACATACATACATGGTTTGGACACAGAACTCTTCATCAGGACTCCACTCAGAGCAGCACATAGATGTCTGTAGGATTATGTGCATGAAATCATTTCTTTGGATTATTTTAAAACTTTGAATAAATGAGAACTTAACAGCAGGACCCCACGATACTTGGTTGTATGAACTGCTCTTGCAACAACGCTGCTTATAAAGCTTTTATTTTTTTTAAAGATTTACTTATTTATTATTTATACAATGTTCTGCTTGCATGTACATCTGCACACCAGAAGGGGCACCAGATCTCATTATAGATGGTTGTGAGACACCATGTGGTTGCTGAGAATTGAACTCAGGACCTTTGGAAGAGCAGTCAGTGCTCCTAATCTCTGAGCCATCTCTCCAGCCCAGATCTTTTAGATGCTCTGTACAAACAAGAACCAGTTTATGTGACTGAGAAGAGACTTTCTCTACCTAAGCCTGAGAGGCAGGAGTGGTGACCTAGATGACATCAGGGCATGGGAACCTTTTCCCATCTCACTTCCTCTTTTGGAAAACAAATAAAGATAAGTTTTAGTACACCACTTTCCATAGCAAACTTAAAATTTTCAAATGAACTACACAAGTGTGCTTTTATTTCTTTAATTAGGGATCAAAATTAGTTGCTAAATCGAGATTTACCATTCCACATAAAGAAAGTCCTCTGCAATTACTGTAAGATCATGTCCTCACGAAGGATGGAGGATCTTCTGGTCAGATATGAATGTCACATACCCTTTAGCTATTAATGATGTGTATGAACTACTTTGAACTTATATTAAAATACTGCTGGTCATAAAATTATCATGTACCAGAAAGGAAGTGAACGTGAGCCAGCACTGCGTAATTAGCATTTACCATCAGTTCTCACTCTTCGTAAATGTGCTTAGTAAGAACATCTATCCTTTTTGTTTTTTAATGAGTTCAACTCTTCAGTGGCATGGAATTACATTTTTATTTTCACCTAACTGAGATTGCTTCCTCACTCACTTTGGTCTGGGTGGCTAGCCAGCACGGATGGGCACACGGCCCATTCTGCACCCCTGCTTGCTACAAGTCCTCGCTTTGTAAGGTGCAGATGTTTAGTCAATGCAGGCACAAGGTAAAAATCTCAGACTCAAACTTATCTGCATACCAATATACATATATCGTGTTGTGCTAATCTATGTATTCACAAAGGAGCCAATGGGAGCTAGTGCAAAGGGTCCTAGACGCCCGGGGTTTCACGTATGTCACAAAGACCCTCCCCCTTCTGAGTCACCAGAGTGACACAGTTCATCCTGGGAAGCAGGTGAGCTTATCCACACTCCTGCTCTGATGGGAAGTCCCTGAGATGCACCACATTCACATTTCTCTGTGGTCCCAAATGCATCCTACTATCTCTTCCGCACGATGAAACCATGCACTGAAACCTAACCCAGGTTCCTACATGAGCAATGTCACGAACTTCCCAACTGCCTGTCTTGTATCATTAGGCTTTCTCAATATCCACAAAGAAAATGAGAAATAACTTATTAAAAATTCCCTTGTTGTTTACTACAGGACTGGATTGAACCAAACATATGCATTTCTCTGCGCCCAGTTCATTGTTTTAGTCAACAAATGTGAAGAGCCTACAGTGCATGGGTAAAGCGTAAGTGAGCTGTGCCTCTTAGGCCAGCTGCTCCAGGCTTATGCCATTTTCTTTATCATGCATTAGTGTTCTTATGGGAAGTAGAAGATAGCGATTATCCTCATTAATTCCATACTTGATGGACTGGGCTATCTTTCTTATTTCTTGAGGTTCTTCTCTCATTATATATTAATGTTGAGGTAGGAAATGGAAGGAGGACTTCAGGAATGATGCTTTGCCTGCTGAGCTGTCTCTATTCTTGCTTCTCTGCTCAGGAGCCGCTGGGCAGGCCAGTTGACTTCTCAGAACACTGTCGCAGAACAGAACGCTGCCTTCACAGAAACACCCAGAATCCCAGGAAGAGCCTGACCTTTTTCATCCAGCTGACACAGACACTCAATCTGCCTCCCCCAGGTCCTGGCTGTTTGGAAGTATATGCACTGGTGGGAACTGATTCGTCCCCACTGCCAAATGAAGTGTAATTGCATAAAATAAAGGGTTGCTCGCAAGCTTTAAAATATGTAACTAGTGCACATAGCCAGAAGATAAGTATATTTCCTTCTCTTCCTGCTATTTGGCAGGAGCTACCAAACAATGCTAATGACCTGGCCTTGGCAGCTGCCACTTGCCCTCCTGCATGAATGGATGACAAGCTGCTGTCATTCACCAAGGTCTTGCCACATCCATACCCTATCACCACCATCTCTCCATTGTTAGGACCATGTGACCACTGTGACTTCCAGTTATTGACATCCTGGTCCCCTTGGGGTGGTGTCTGGGCATGACTTGGCCCTGGAGCTCTGTGTGTGAACTCTATGCCATCCTAACTCTCTAGCTTTAGTGTCCCTACACTGTCCTCCTCATTGAATTCCTCGGATCCTCGCATTCCTTCTGCATCAGCACCAGGTTTCCTCTGGCCACAGATATGATCTATAGCTTTCCTCCCAACTTCAGTCCTGCCCACCCTCCAGTGAGAGGAAGAAGGATCATTGCCAAGACCTTTCTTTACCCTTTACATGGGTTATCTTCTCTTCTTAATGAAACCCCCCACCCCAGCTGTAACCTGGCTGCAAAGTGCCTGCTGATTCATGTACACTTTTTTATCCACCATTTCCCACTGGACTCCAAAACCAAGGAACACATTGGGTTTCTCTTTGAGTGCTGGACTAGCTAGTATGCCTCTCTCTCTCTCTGTGTCTCTCTCTCTGTCTCTGTCTCTGTCTCTCTCTCTCTCTCTCTCTCTCTCATATGTGTGTATATATATATATATATATATATATATATATATATATATATATAAAATTCAGTGTATATTTTAATGAATGGAAAAAGAAATTGTTACACATATTTTTAACTATAATAACTGTAACTGGAAGGTAGAAAATCCCTTTTCAAAATTTATCTCAACTCTTTAGAGTATGTGTTACTGTCTCTCCATGTACATTCTAATTAAATGATATTAAGATACGTACGCAAATTGATTTAAACATTAATGCCTAAAACAATCTAGTTTCAGTTCATGCATTTTCCACAATTGTACTTGCTTGTTTCAGTATGATTAAAGATTTTTTCAAAGCATAATAGGATTATTGTTTAGATTTATGCAAGTGTAAATCTCCAAATCTCCCAGCTAAGTCTTTCTTAATCCAATAAACACAGTGAGGACCCATCTCCATGGTGACAGATACCAGATCTTGAGTTTTTATTTCTTTAATATTGCTTTGATTATTGCAAGAAAGCCAACAAAGATTATGTAATAATGTGTGTTTTTCTGCATAATGTGCTTCTGGTGTATGCTAAGCTCTACTATTCCTCTGTCTTCTTTCATAGTGATGCTTTTTCTCTTACTTATAGAAGGTAAATTTCCCTTTTCACGCATCAAACACAAGGTCGGAGAGAGGGTGTTCCGCAGCAGTCTGCACAGCAATCCCCTAGCTACCCAGAGACTGCATTCTTACAGGGGAAAGAGGTGAGATTGTAGGGATCAAGAAGCAAAGAGTGCAGTGAACAGGAATTTTTTTTGGGGGGAAGGAGTTTCTAAAAGGCTTCCCTTCCTGCAAGGGTACCTCCTAGTAGGGTCACACCTGAAAGGGATGCATTAAGCTCAAAGAAGATGGACTTGGTTAAGAGTCAAGTAATCAACCAAGCCTAAGCTCCTGCCCCAACCACAGACAATTCTCTTTGAAGATAACCTCAATCTGAATCTCTAGTTACATGTATGGGTTATCCTGTAAAACATGCCACGGTCAGCAGAAGTCACAACCATGGCTGGAGAAAATGACTAAAGCCAGGAAAAAGACAAACTAGGAAGAAACTCAAGGCAGCCAGGACACTGCATACATCAGAAGCTTATGTTAAAATAACTATGATTCAAGAAAAATCCATTACTTTTCAGAAAGGATATACTAAAAAATTATAGTTGACTAATCCTGATTATGTATTAACATAAAGGAAGATGCTATAAAGAATATCACTAAGACTTGCTGTCTATCTAGAAGACGAACAGATGTTAGGACATTTTAAAAGGCAGTTGGAAATGTACTTTCCTAGCTTTATACAAGGCTGAAGAGAGGATTAGGGAACTAGAAAAAAAGCCAACAAAATATTTGAAGTAGAGAAAACAAAAACAGACAAATGAAAAATGTTGTCAAATGGTTTTGGAATATAATGAAAATGTTTGCAGAAAGGAGTAAAGAGAAACAACAAATGTGCAGAATAAAGGAAGTCCATCTCCTAAAACTGTTGAAGGTGACAAGCGACAGACACTCAAATACAGAGTACCCACCAAGAAATCTCATCATCAATGGGCTGGAGGTGTAGAGGAAGGGGTGGAGGGTGGGGGCAGACTCTACATCTTAAAGATAACTGAGACAGGGCCATTTTATTAGTTTCTTTTGTTGCTACTCCAACAGAATACCCCCAGAGGAAACTTAAAGGAGAAAAGATCTATGTATACTTACTTGCACTATGAGGTACAGTCTTTGTGGCAGGGAAGTCAAGGCTGCAGGAGCTTCAAGGAGCTGGCTGCATAGCATCCAGAAACAGAAGGCAGAATGCAATGAACATGTGCTGTGGAGCTGCTTGCTTTCTTTATAGTCTGTGACACTTACCCAGAGAATGGCCTTACCGACAATTAAGTTGAATATTTACAAGTCAATTAATGTAATCAAGGTAACCCCCTGCAAGGCATGTATGAGCTCACCTCCTCAGGTGACTCTAGAATCTAGATTCCTCAGTTGACATCTTTCACCAACCTTCACAGTTATCAAGGCAGCAGAAATAATTCTAACCACTAGCAGAAGCAAAAGGGCAACGGCTGGGACTGTCCATTGCCATAGTGAAATGACCATCTATGTTGTGTGAGAATGTTTTATTTATTTATTTTTACAGACTATTTGTTTCCAGTAAAGTTTTAAAGAATGAAAATACTTACAAGCCATATAATGGATATTTTCGGGTGGGTAGAAATCAAAACACTTCAACTACCTATGACAATAAGACGAATGACTTATGGAATATCAATAAACTAAGGTTAATTCAAATCCAATAATCCAGTTTTCACCCCTACACTTCAGCCATTTCCTATAGGCATATGGGGGGTATCTAATGTGATATTCACTTATCAGATTATGATGTACACCTTAATTTTCTACATATTCATTCTCTTACCTAAAAGTTACAGGTACTTTCGAAACCAAAATAATTTGTCTTCTGGAAATGATGTTAGCTTTTGCCTCTTGTTGTATTAAACAATAGATTGGAGCTATGCTAAACTAGATTTATAAAGTGTTTCTTCATCTGCTCGCCTGGCCTCTACCTCTATGCATGGCTGCCTCATCTTTATCTATGTATGCAGTCAGATCTGAACCCTACCCAGAGATGGGATTTCCCAGTATCAGTATCTAAATTACCCCCAGCTCTTTTGCAAGCTATGGTGAAAAGCCTGCCAGTCCCATGGTCAGTGGAGATTTTTAGAACAAACCTTGTTTGTTTGTTTGTTTGTTTGTTTGTTTGTTTTGCCTTACTTCATACTCTCTCTGCCTCAGGTTTTTTGTTTGGTTGTTTGTTTTTGGTTTTGTTTTTTGTTTTGGACTGAGAAGTATTCCCTCTTGGAGAACTATTAGTAAGATGAGATTTGATTTTAAAGTTTTATTAGCTTTTAAGTAAAACCTCTCTTCCTTGTCCCATAGAAAATGGTGCCAGAGTAGAGGCCGTCTTTGGAGGCTCCAGGGTTCTGTATGCATGGGTCCTCTCTCCTCAGAGCTATTAAAAGGATTTTACACAACCTACAGGACTGAAAAGGATCTGATTGTAGTAAATTTTGGTTTATTAAAAAAAAAAAAAAAAAAAAAAAAAAAAAAAAAACACCTCATCTTGAGTCCCATGGGAGAATAGCAAAGTAGAAGGATCCAGAGGGTCCTAGAAACAATACAGGACAATATAGGCCATAAACTTCAAACCCCTACCGAGATCTAGCCAATGGACAGGACAGTCTCCACAGTTGAGTGGAGAATGGGGTATGACTTTCACACGTACTCTGGTGCCTCACATTTGACCATGTCCCCTGGAGGGGGAGACCTGGTGGCACTCAGAGGAAGGATAGCAGGCTAGCAAGAAGAGACATGATACCCTATAAGCATATATAGGGGGAGGAGGTCCCTCTCAGGCATAGTCATAGGGGAGGGGAATAAGGGGAAAATGGGAGGGAGGGAAGAATGGGAGGATACAAGAGATGGGATAACCATTGAGATGTAACAAGAATAAATTAATTTAAAAATTAAATAAAAAATAAAAAATAAAAAAACTCAGTCATGCTGGTAACATGCTTTTGTTTTAATCTCAGGTGTGCAATATGGGGCTGCTTTAGATGGTCCACAGCAGCTGACTATTTTGTGTCTCCTACTCAGTCAGGGGTGTGATTTCACCAACTGAGGAGAGCTTACATTTGGGATTCTTGGGACTCTTATAAATGTTCAGAGCCCCTAGAGTGGCCAGGGGCACTCTGAAGTGTCAGGGGTTCCTGCGCTCCTGATGCTGCAGTTTGTCAGGTGGTCATGCACAAAGAGAAGAGTAGAAGAAATTGGATATCCTGTCAGGGAAGATCAAATTTACCCCAAGGTACTTGACACCCCTAATCAGTAGGAAGTAGTCTAAAGAGATCTATCCCCCCTTCCCCCTCTACCGTTCTTTCTCTCCTACCTAGTTTTGGGGCCTTGGAAGGGATTGGGGTGAACAAGAATAGTAGATAAATTATCCCCATAAAGTAACCCAAAGGCTCAGTTACATCTGATAGTGCTCCTTAACTTTTTTGCTTGATGCCTAAGGGATGAGCCTGGTCTGGTACGTGTGTACATGGCAGATGCCACCGTCTGCAGAAGAATGGGCAGGATGGAGCACAGGTGTTCACCAAGAGTTGGCTGAACTCTTTTAAATTGTTCATGCATTCTAATTCTATGAACTTGGCTTCCCTTGCTTAAACAGTCTGTATCCTGTAAAAGCCAGGGAACAGGTGCCATCTCTGACAGCACACTGATTCTGTCCACTGTGGAGGACCAGTGAGCTTATATCTTTCCCTTCAGAGCCGTATAACAACTTTCATAAAAATTACCTTTTGGGGATCTGTCTGTGTATTCCTTTAATGAATAATGAGAGGTGACAGAGAAAGGGACGAGAGTGATGATCTATTACTCAGTTTCTGTGGAAAACAGGGATGTGGCCAGTTCTAAAACTGTTATTTATTTATTTATTTATTTATTTATTTATTTATTTATTTATTTTTGGTTGGCAGCTTCTAGATACATCTGCATTTATACTCTTTCTTCCAACAGATTAAAATCATAATTAAACTGTTTTCAACAAAATATTCTCTTAGGTATAATAATAAGTATATATGTGCATATGTTTAAAGCAGTATATTCTGATAGCTACACATGGACATGTGTATGTGCATAAATAAATAAATGTCTGGTTTGGAGTAAATATCACTATGAGTGGTTTCCCAGCATACACTGTGGGTATCCTTTGTTGAAAATTTGCCTCTCTACTTTCAAATGAACCCAAAATCACTTGTGAACTTTATTAAATCATAAAAATGAGTGCCTTGGAAAATGGGGGCGGGGATTCCTTTATGCCTTGCATCTGGTCATGAAAAAACAAAGTGTGGGCTTTACCAGTGGTACAGCAGTGGTCATGATGGAGCCACAGTTCAAGTGTGCACTTTGTTTACACAAAGAAAAAGAACAAAACTTTGCAAACAAAGGAAGTAATGATAGCCATATCTAGTGATACTTATTTGCAGAAATGCAGCCTTTTCAGATTTTTGTTTGTTTGGTTTGATTTTTCAAGACAGGGTATCTCTGTACAACAAAGCCCTGGCTGTCCTGAACTCATTTTGTAGACCAGGCTGGCCTTGGGCTCACAGAGATCAGCTAGCATCTGTCTCCTGAGTGCTGGGATTATAGACATGAGCCATCACACCCAGTGTTTTGGGCTTATTTTAAATGAGGAGCAGAGAGATGAGAGATGAGAGATTCACCTTAGGTAGATGTGTGTGCATTGAGGAAGATCTCAACAGGAGAGAAGAACACGAGCCTTCACAGGCCAGGTCTTGCATGTGCACACCAACATACTGATACAGAGTTCATGAGGCTTGCCTACCACTTGCTTTAATCACTGACTAGTTATTCTTAGCGTTACAATGTCACAGGCTCTTCTTCAGTATGCCAGGCATGTGTGTTCATTATGTAGAGACCCTGCATAAATGACTCTAGGAATTGCTTAATGAAAGGCCATGATCACCAATATGTACTTTCTAAATTGCAATTAGCATAAGAAAATAAAGGAGTGTTTAGCTATCAACTTGGGAAGATATATACATCTTTAACGTACCAAAAATATGAGAATATTTTTAACAGTTTTGGGGAGTCATTGTATAAAGAATTTGTAGAATGTGGCAGCCATGGCACCAGGAAGTTTCACCTACATAACCAGTCATTCTCGGCTTTGACAGCATTTACCACACTCCCCTTGGGATGCAGGCTCCTGAATCCACAAACTCTGAGATACCTTCTGATCTCAGAGTAAAGCTGTGCTCATGTATCACACAGAGCCTTTTAAATGCCATTTTTATTTGCTTCTGTTTTTTGTTTTTAAAGAAACATGGATATAGGTTGTATAGCTCTCAACCTTAAGTAGCTGTAATTACAAGGATGTAGCATTTGCTTCTGCATAGAAAAGAGATTTTACTTGTAACTATTTTTTTATTCTATATGTTGAGAGGAGTGAGGTAAGCTAATCCAGCACATGAGAGGCAGGGGAATGCAGATCTCTGTGAGCTTGATGTCAGCCTGGTCTCCAAAGTGAGTTCAGGACAGTCAGGGTTTGTTGCACAGAGAAACCCTGTCTTTAAAAGACAAAAGAAAAACAAAAGCAAATAACAGAACAGAAAAGGCTTTTCTTCAAAGTGTTCAAACTAGGGTTTCCCTGCCAGTATAGAGATGCTGACCACGGGAAACACCATGTTCTGGACTTCCAGGAAGCACATGGGCAAAGGGATTCATCATTCTAGAAACAAATGATTTAGAATCTGTATATTCTCACCAGTTGAATTTCAGTCAACATTGGTAAGATTTAAGAGTACTTTAGACTAATTATATTTTGAACCTTAACCACTAAAGTATACTCATTGGGACTGACCTAGTATACAACACGCCCATGAACGGCATTTCACACATAGGAAGTGACTAGATGAGTCTCTGAGATTATACCACTACACAATATATATAATTAAAGCTGCACTCTTTGAATATGACAATGCATAAATATGCTAGCCAAAGTAAATTTGTATATTATTAATTTGTGTTGATGAAAATATTAGACTTGTACAATATATTAAAAGCTATAAAAGGATACTTTAAGAACACAAAAATAGTATATAATTGAATACTTTAAAACTTAAAACTATTTATATAAATTTTGTTTGTATGTATGCATTGTACCATATGCCTGCAATGCCCATGGAGGCCAGAAGTGAGCACTGGATCTCTTGAAACTAGAGTTACAGGTGGTTATAAGCTTCCATGTGGGTGCTGGGAAGCAAATGGGTTGTCTGCAAAAGCAGTAAGTTCTCTTAACCACAGAGCCATCGCTGTGCCATCTCTGAAGATGCTGATTATATGGAAGTTTCAAGTTTTTAATATAAAAAATTAGTTGCTCTTTCTTTTTCTGATGCAACAAGTCATATCAGTGCAATCCCTATGATTTCAGCACTTTGGAAGCACAAGCAGGTAAGTCATTATGAGTCTGAGGCTGCTGCCTGATGTATAAAGTGAATTCCAAACGAGCTAGAGCTATACAGTGAGAGCCTGGGGGGGGGGAGAGAGAGAGAGAGAGAGAGAGAGAGAGAGAGAGAGAGAGAGAGAGAGAGAGAGAGAGGAGATAGCAACGTAATTTTACATTTTCATATTGACCCATGTGTTCTTTGTAGAATTCAATTTCACACATTGTTCTCTGGTTCAGTGGTGTTCACCGAATGTCTTGAACTCTATAAACGTGCTGACTGATGTCACACGGTGTTGGATATTGTTTGAGCAGGAATGTTTTACCATCATCCTTGCTGTCAGTCACAGCCTCAACAGGAACATCCAGGATGTGGTGCTCTTCTCTGAGCTTGGAAGCAGTTACCTCAAGATCTATAACAAGAAGCTCTAATGGCATCCTTCGTTTCGTCTCTCTCTGTGGCGTCATGTTAATACGCCATTAGGAACTGGCTCAGTAAAGGTGTAAAAATATGAAACCAATGGGTTATTCACCAAGAAAGTACTAGGTTGAGGGTGAGTGGGGAAGATATGGTAACTGGGTCAGAGAGCGGAGGATCCAGCATACCAGAAAGGAAGGTGCTCAATGAGGCAGGACTGCAGACCTGTTTGTTAAATGTCATGCTAGGAGCAGGAAAGTCTTCACCTGTTGAGAATACAGAAGGAAAGAGACAAAGGGAACTGACGATGGATGGAGCTTTCTGCTCTCCAAGGGAACTGGTTCCCACATGTCAGTAGGGGATGATGCACAGCCATATGCTTGCTTGTATTGCATTAAGGATAGAAGGTCTTTATTTTAACGTGACCTTTTTTGTCCTGGTTACAAAAGGCAGAAAAGTGATGAGAGAGATCTAGTTTGGACAGCACTTGTGACATTCCCAGTGGAAAGGTCTCAGCAATGACTTAGTGTCCACTGTGTGTCTGCTCTGGCGGGCTCACAGTCTAAGGCTCACAGGAAAAGATATGGGGAGTGGCTAACACAGAGTATGAGCTTTGTTCACAGTCTTGAGTAGACTTGGAATGAGAGTGGGAACAGCAGCCAGTGTCATTTAGATAGAGATACAAAGCAAGCCAAAACATGTTGCAGGAAGCAACTTGGCTGACATAGACAGGCAGACATTTAATAGACACTAGGGAAACATGTAGGCATTGGTGTCCAATAACTGCATAGCATGGTGCCATTCCAGTCATGATCAAAATCAATTAAAAATCTCAGTGTTTAACCCTCTCCGAACCTTGTTCCATAAACAACCCTACCATGGGGTACTCCATACCCCCAACAATTTTTCTTCAATTCACGCTTCAGTTTAACTTGCTCTCTAGTTGCTTTAATTGTCATAATTGTGACAAAGAGGTGGTACATTTACCTGTAACTGGGATGCTCTGTAATTATTGAATTAAAACAATATAAATGTTTTAAAAGTACACATATTATTATACTAGGTGATATTTATGTAACTTTGAGTGGCAAATTGTATCTGTTAATTACAGTCACATTAAAAGTTAAACTTTTTCTGAACTCTATGACTATACAAAATTTTCTTTTTTTGTAAACATTGTAATTTTATGGAATTAAGTTTTGTACACAGTGAGACTGCAACTTATTCCCATATTTAGAAGTTTTGAGTTAGTCTAATATGTAAAATGTCACTTTTTTCTAGGTTTTATTATTTTTGTAAGATTCATAAAACATTTTTAACATCAATTTTTTTCTACATGATGAGACTATTTATAAAGGAAAGGGCTATTCATCCTTGGGTAGTTTTTTTTAATGCTTTAAATTTATTTGGTTTTTCAAATTTATTTAATTAATTTTGTGCACACATGTGTGTGTTTGTGTGTGTGGGGGGGTACAACTTAACTCAAGTGCATTGAGGCTCACATTGACTCAAATCTGGAGGTGAGGGGATAGCTTTATGGTGTCAATATGCTTTGTTCTGCCCACCATGTCATCAGCTTGGTCATCCTGACAGCCCCTCCTTAGGTATTATAAGAATTTCAGCATACTATCAAGTCATGCCCCACTGTTTATGGGGCGGTGAAACATGATTCCTGCTCAAGGCACGAAAGAGTGGGCTGTTCACTGCCGCATATGCAGATGGGACTAAGGATCCAGGTAGATGGCTGTGATTGAGAGGAGGGCTAAGTATTCATGTAGAAACAATCTGGCTGTCCCTTTTAGCCTCCTCCTTTTAAACGTGCACAGGAAAATTAATTAAAAACTTCTCAATGCTGGTAAATCTTTGTTAGCATTGTGACAAAAATTTGCATAATAGTATGAGTTTTAATGATGTATTTTTGGCATGCTATTCCATCTCAATTGAAATATCCTTAAGAATAGAAAAATGTCCATTTGTGGGAAGTGTAAAATAAGAGAGAATGCTTTTAGAGTCTTGGATCCATTTTCAATCATCAGTAGCTCTTAAAGTGATTATTTGTTACACTTAAAGTTTATATATAATCACACATCATAATGGATACAGAAAGTAACAATTGGCAAAATACTTCCATCGTTTTAGTCTTATTAATCACTGACTGCACATCAGTGGCTCCCATACAGGATAGCTCTAAGAGCTCCAGCTGTTGCAGCCTCACAGCTCTCTCCAATGGCTGCTTTTTGTTGTTTGTCTGGTTTTTGTTTTTCTATTTTTATCCGCTGACTGTCAAACCCTTGACCTGCATATGCAACAGCCGAACCAGGTCAACGCTGCCCTGTCCACAGGAGTCTTTCTCTACTTGAAAACATAGCACAGGTTTCCACACCATCCCCACAGGCTTCATCACACCTTGCCTTCCTCTCCAGAGCCCTGGTCCTCCAATTCTCATGCCATCACCCTTCAACCTCGTCTCATTTTCATAAATGACATTGTATTCTGCTACCCACTCTCACAACTCCATGCTGAATGCTGTCACTAGCCCGTGGTACAAACTGTGTGTCCCCAAAGTCTCGGTTCCTCCTTGCCACATAACCGAACAAACCCCCAGCATACACTTCACCCCTGATGCACAAGCCCTGGTTTCCCACAATTCAGCCTCCCTGGGCCCCTCTGACTGCAAGGATGAGTGCAGTCCTAGGTTCCAAGAAAGTCACTAGAAAATTGGCAAGATTTAAGTAGCATGAGTTGAGCTTATTTACCCTCTTTGTCTCTCTCCCATGGACACCAGGGCATGCGGAGAAACCACAGTTCAAGTCAGAACTTTAACCGAAACTCAGGAGCATAGTGAAAGTATACCGAGCCATCCTTAGAACTGGATTTAGAAAAGATTCCACAAGGAAGACTATCATGAGACCCTTGGAAAGTGGTCTGTGGAATGAATTCTGAGGGTGATTTGTATGTGTTTTCTGAAACAAATATTAAGATTTGGCTGTTATGCAAATAACTTTTCTCATAGGCAAAATAACTTAAAATTGCATTTATCATGCATAGGAAACTCTTTCTTGGTAGGAGTCATTTTCTCATAAAACAATTTCTTTGTGATAAAACATTTACAATAATCTGGAATTAATTCTGGAATGAACGCTTTCTTCTAAAATCTACATGGCAGAAGCTTTTCTAATTTTCTTATTGTCCTTCCTTCCTCTTCAAAATGCAACACAATGTAACTAGATTTGTTCTAACTGAAGGTCTTTCCTGAAGAGTTCATTTTGAAGTGAGCAACCAGCAGCAACTGTAGTGCATAATGAACATCATTCTCTATGTCGTCCATCTGGAAGACATCATGCCTTTCTGTGTCCTGTCAACACTTCCACAAACAAGGGTTCCCTTCTAATTGATTGAATTCAGAGATAAGGTGGCTGAGTTGTAATAGCATTGATGATGCCATTGTCCCAGCAGCTTTTGCTTTATTTAGGAAAAACATATAAATATGTTCTGTTAATACATCCTTAAAATAAGCCTTTCCAGTTACAGGAAGAATTACCCTTGCGTCTAAAGATCCACCGCAGGGAGCTAAGTACTCTGGCACATTCCTTAGTTCCAGTACTCAGAAGGCAGAGGCAGCTGAATATCTGTGAATTTGAATCCAGCATGCTCTATATAATGGGTTATCTGAAAAGCTGCATGGAAACTCACTACTGTGGGCACTTTCTAAAACACACAATGCACACATATGAAAAGAGGTTTAGTAGAGATATTCTACCACTGGAGGATAATACTCCAACTATATAGCTCAATTCATGCTCGTAAATAAGAACAATAGAACCAATTATGAGTTGCCTCTTTTGAGTTGTTACCCAGTTGGTCACGTAGATCCCCAAGCATTACAAGCTATTGACAATGTTCTTGGCTACACTACAAAAATTGATGACCAGACCCTATTGCTGAAGATGGGACACAGGTGAGCTGCAAAACATGGAGAAATCAAGCTGGAACTCTCCTAGAAGCTTCTTTTCTACTACCTAGAGCTTATAATGCTGAAAAAATGTCATGCTTAATTCCAGAGGAGAAAAGCAATCCTCACTCTCACAAAAAGCTGTGAACCCTGAAAGCCATGTTAATGACTTGCCTAGAAAGGTGTGCTTACTTATCCAATAGTGGCATGAAGATTATAGGAGTAACCAACATTTTAAAAAAATTTAAGGCTCATTCTATGATATGGGACTCATGATTGGTACCATTAATGTGTCCAAGAGCTGTTAGCTAAATGGGTTAAAGGTCTACAGAGATAACTAAATATTATTATTCTGCCAAATCTGCATAGTATTAAAATGACTCTTAATGATTTACTGTTATATCTGTAGACCAGAGACTCCGTCAACCCTCATCAATAAAGTTATTTTTTAGAGTAAATGCTAATTAACATTGAGACTCTCAGAAGATCAATGTCATAGGATAAGATTCTGTGAAGCGCTTAGCCTTAAGTTTATCACACTTTCCACCCCAAAGGCCTGGGGATCTTTGCAGAAGAGGGAACAGGAATATTTCAAGAGGATAACATTTTAAAAAATGATGTGACATCTGTTAGGTTGACCACATACTAGGGCTGGTCACTCTCTCAAGATCAGCATGGCAATAGAAACTGGAATTGATGGTGAAAAAAATAAAGACCATTTTTAGGTTAAAATATCTCAACCTAACTAGGGGTATATTCCTATATCAAAATCAAACTCATTTCTCATATGAACCAATTTAAATAACTTTTATATAAGTGGCAGGGCTTTTTATTTTTGGGCTTAATTATGCATTTCTGGAATTTTACTTTATAATTCTGCTCATTGTATATAAAACATGTTAAGCCAAAGAAATGCAACAATCATCAAGATAACATATAATAATATAGAGTAAAAAGTGTAGTTAAAATGTACATCAGCATGCCAGAGTGTGCAGTCTTGCCTTCCTCCTGTTCCCATCTCTGTCAGCTGAGTGATTCTTGTTTGTTAGTCACCTGCAGCAGGCACCCTTCATGACCCTGAGCCTGAAGATGAGCATGCCCCAGAGTGCTCAAGACTCATTCACAGAGACAAAGGTTAGTAAGATGGAAATGGAGAACAGTGTATGTGGCACACTTTTGGGGTTGTCTTATGAGTCAGTGTTGTTGGTCATGGAGGTATTTTTTCCTTTTTCTATTGAGAATTTTATACATGCATATATCATGCACACAAGCATGTGTGCACGTGTGTGTGTGCACGTACACGCGCACCTGCAAACACACACATATGCATATACACACCCTCAGTGACATCCCCCACAGCTTTTCCTTCCCACCTCATTAGGCACTTAATTATTTTAAAGGCCATGAGTTCACTTAACCCTGTCAGCATTTGCATGGCTTTAAGAAACTGGCTACCTCCTTCAGCACTCATCAATTCCAACAGTTCTTAACCCAGAGGTTGAGCTTTGTTTGTTTGTTTGTTTCTTTGTTTCTTTGTTTGTTTTTTACTACTTCCCCTCTCCATGCTTAGAGTTTGTCTGGCTTGCACAGGTTTTGTGTGTTGTCACAATTGCTGTGAATGCATGCAAGCTGGATAAGATTAAATACACATAAGTTATGCTCAAGTTTTAGGAATCTTCTCTGTAGTCTTAATAATAACATTACTTGCATGAGACACAAAAGAGGAAAGAAGGAAAAGAGACATAAAAATGCTTCCTATCTACCACTTCCCTTAACTCCTGCAAACCCTACCCTAATAGGCATGTGAAACTAGGGTGATTAAGCTGCAGTCAAGTGGATATTCCAGCTGTGGGGATCAATGCTTAAGCACCCCCAAACTCTCCTTCCCAGCTCATGTTGTGTTCATCTTACTGAAATAGAACAATTTGCTGCCTGCATTATGAGCATCTTGCATACTGCTTAACATTACTAACTAAATGCATTGGAGGCTGGCTGCGCTCACTATGTGCTGGTTCTAGCTGCATTACTGGCTAGCCACTCTGTGATGTAAGGGAATAGAAATGCAGGCTTTGGGTCCTGTTCACACTCTGAGCTGATTTCCTATTTGTGATTTTGGTTCTTGACCACATAGCACCAAAGCCCAGTCACAGGAGTGACTGCAGGTGCCATGCACCTGCCACACAAACTCAAGGCAAACTCAGACATTGGGAGAGATCATCAACCACTGAGACCAAAGGGATCCTTTTCACATTAATAATATCAGTAAACTTTGACTTTACTATGAATCAAGTTTCTTAATTTTGCTTCATAGATTTTTACTCATTCACAATAAGCATCAGTGGTGGTAGGGGAGGGAGAGTCAAGCTGCCTTGTGGTGCTGGATGGAAGTGAGGCAAAGTTCTGACCAGGCACAGTATGTACTGCTAAATCACAGAAATGTAGCAAGTTTTAAGGAGGAGGAACATCTACAGTTTTATGAACAAAAAGAATGATTGCTGTTACTTTGGAAGAAGGAAATGGCTTTTTAAAGATTCAGTGAGGATCTTTGTGTAAGCAATAATTTTAATTGCATATAAATGAATTTTAAATCAATTGTCAATCTTTAAGCAGATTTAAAATATTTGTTAAAAGTTCAAAAATGACTTTTATATCTTGTAACATCCACTGTTTATTTCTGTAGCTTATACTTAAAAGGTGGTGTAACTCCACACATAAACTCTTATATTAAATTATGTACTTTTATTTTATTTATTCTCTCTCGCCACCCACTCTCATTGTAGGTATATGCATGCTGTGTCAGAGAACAACTCTGAATTCACGTGGTTAAACCTACACAGTGTCTTTATCACCTGCACCATCTCACTGCTCCACAGACTATTTCAGGTGAACCTCCCTCATTGGTGTAGTATGTCTCCAGATGGATTCTGACAGTTTAAGCCTTGAGAGCAGCTACCAACATCCAGGCTTGGTAGGACTGGAAGTGGCTAAATGATGCTACCAGAGTTCTTAAGATGTGGAGGCAAACTGCATGCCACATTGGGTAGTGTGATCTCATGGGTCTAGACATCAAAAGAGTCACTCAACCCAAGAATTACTAGCGATCCTACAGGAAAACCTTCAATGTCTGGGAATGGAATCTACTGTACTCTTAAGAGAAGAAAGAATGAAATTTCTGTTTGACTGAGTGGCCTTGTTTGTACTGAATACATTTTCAAGGTAATAAAAATTTAAAAATCAGCATGTACCAAGAAGAGACTTGATACCTTATGAGCATATAGAGGGGAGGAGGTCTCCCTCAGTCACAGATATAGGGGAGGGGAGTATCAGGAAATGGGGAGGGAGGGAGGAATGGGAGGATACAAGGGATGGGCTAACAAATGAGATGTAATATGAATAAATTAATAAAATTAAAAATTTAAAAATCTATCAAAATATCTTTTATAAGTCAATGAATATAAATATTTCTTCTATTTAATCACTTCTGGGCATTCTGTTCAGTTATTTTATATATTTGATTACTTGAACCATTGATACATAGAATATTAGACTACCAGTCTGGATCAGGCATTGACTAGCAAGATGAGAAATGAAAGATTTATTTGTATTTCCTGGTAGTAGATGTCATTAATTGCATAGTAGATGCTGTTTGTAAAGACCTTTTCATACAGTTTATATCATAATTAGTGTCAATACATGTAAATGATTTGCATCTTAGAGCATACAGTGCTTCATTCTAAAAGGTTCCCTATAGCTGTTCAAAACAACAGCTTCTACAAAATGATTCAAGCATACTTAGGGATACTAACTCAGACACACAGAACTCTAGCACCCATATTTTCTTCTATCACTCTCTGCTGGATAGTTTTATGTCAATTCAACACAAGATAGAGTTATCTGAAGGAAGAAAACTTCAGTTAAGAAAAATGCCTTCATAAGATCCAGCTGTAGGTCATTTTCTTAATATGTGATTAATGGGTGACGTCCCACCTCATTGTGGCTGGTTCCATCCTTGGGCCAATGGTCCTAGGTTCTATAATAAGAAGTTGAGCAAGGCATGTTGAGTAAACTAGTAAGCAGCACCTCTCCATGGCCTCTGCATCAGCTCCTGCCTTCACATTCTTGCCCTATTTGAGTTTCTGCCCTGGATTGCTTCAATGATGGGCAACAGTGAAGAAGTGTAAGCAAAATAAATCCTTTCCTCTCCAACTTACATTTTGGTCATGATGTTTTGTCTTATCAGTAGAAACCTCAACTAAGACACTTTTCTTTTATCAA
Organism: Acomys percivali; assembly: GCA_907169655.1. NCBI lineage: Eukaryota > Metazoa > Chordata > Mammalia > Rodentia > Muridae > Acomys > Acomys percivali. The sequence goes on along the minus strand of OU015752.1, from coordinate 45,449,204 downwards.
TGGGTTTTCTCATGATTCAAGTGAACAGCTTGACATTTACTTTTCACTGTGGATTATCAGTGAGTCAGTATAGCTTCTGAGGTACATTGGTTCTCAGCTTTCACCATGGGTATATCACAAAGCTGAGATATGGTCTGAAGAATGTGGGAAAAATGATAGTGTCATCAATGGGCTCTCCCTAGAATAACTTGAGCATGAGATTCCTCTCTGTTTCATTCCACCTTGGAACTAGATTTTCCCTTCATGGTGACCTTTAAAACTCTCTGTAGATGAGGCAGAAATAAATGACTCAAGGTAGAGCTTGTGTGGCAAGTGAAGATGACACACAAAATCGGGAATATTGCTACCAATTACAAAATGAAGGTATTAGTACAAGTGTATATTGCTTCCTCTACCAGAAGTAAAACATAGTGAGCTTTCCTAGATGCTATTTAAATATACATTATGTCAATGTGTATTATATATGCACATGTATGTAATATATGTGCTATGAGGATCACAACTTAAGCCAGTATTGTTCATAATGATTTTTCATGTGTTTTTCTTCTTAAATTTTATTATTTGAAATAAACATCTAAGTATTTGTCAACTTCAATAATAATATATTAACATCGATTAAATGAGAATTCAGGGGATCTATCACACAAACAGGGACTGGATTTCTTTCTGATTATAGGAAGACAAAGTAACTGAAGTCACCTTTGATGTGTGAGGAAGTCACTGCATAAAACAGAAGCATAAACTTAGGAGACAACATTCTCAGTTTTGATGAGTTCAGATGCGTTTGAAGATACATATATTATCTTACTTCAAGCATAAATGCTTCTTATCATGGCATTTATTTTGATTTTTTGAAAGTTTGTCTTACTAAGAGAAAAATTACTGCAGTGTGACAGGTAGAGAGAATAACAACATTTAGGAGAATTGTGTGAGTTCTTGGTGTCCCCAGGAAGTTTCCAGATCACAATGTTCCCTATATGCAAATATGGCTGCCCCTCATCTCTGTATTTGGACACAGGGAAGCTGTAAGAAGCCTTGATCCAGGGGTCCAGAGTTAAGTAGAAACCCCACAGGGCAACTCTAGAGGGACAGCTTTATAATGTACTTGTGTACAGTCCATCACAGGCTCCATCTGTTTCACACGGGTTGCATCATGTCACGATGAACCTTAAGTTGATGGACAGACGTAAAAGGAAGAGTGGAAACATGGCATAGTGCTGTATGGAGACATGGCTGATGAGACTTAGTGTAAGCTATACAGATCACTTGTGGGAGTTGGTTATATTCTCACCAGTGCTGAACCACTGAGGGTTACAAAATATGGCCAAAGGCATATGGTCATCATTATTAACTGCCAAGAGGACATCATTCTCAACTAGGACATTATGACTAGAGGCATACCCCATCACTACAGGAAACATGTTCTTTTAATGCTTGTGAGAAGGAAAGTGAATAAGCTTGTCTTGTTCATATTTAATAGAAAGTCCTGGAGGGGCACTAGGAGGATCTGCCAACTAATCCATTCTTTCTTTTTCTCTGCTTCGAAAACAGTGAATCCCACTCATTATGATCATCTCTAGCTCAATCCATTTGTCCACAAATTTCGGGAATTCCTTGTTTTTAATAGCTGAGTAGTATTCCATAGTGTATATGTACCACAGTTTCTTTATCCATTCTTCTACTGAGGGACATTTGGGCTGTTTCCATGATCTGGCTATTATGAATAAGGCTGCTATGAACATGGTTGAGCAAATTTTCTTGCTGTGTGCTGGTGCATCTTCTGGGTATATTCCAAGGAGTGGAATAGCTGGATTGAGCTAGAGATGATCATAATGAGTGAGTTAACCCAGAAGCAGAAAGACTCAAATTGTATATACTCACTTATATCTGCATACTAGCCCAATGGGCATGTCCCATGAAAGCCTTCCCTTACCAGGAAACTGGGACAGAGGGGAGGACATCCTATTGGGACTCTAGATGAGAGAACAATGGGAGAATAGCAATGTAGAAGGATCCAGTAGGTCCTAGAATCCTACAAGTAGAACATTATGATAGGCAGATTTGGGTCATGGGGTCCCACTCAAACTAAGGCCCTAGCCAAGGACAATACTGGCGGTCAAATTTAAACCCCTACCCTGATCTAGCCCATGGACAGGACAGTCTCCACACTTGAGTGGAGAGAGGGATTTGACTTTCTCAAGTACTCTGGTGCCTCACATTTGACTATGTCCCCTGGCAGGGGACACCTAGTGGCACTCAGAAGAAGGACAGCAGGTCACTGAGAAGAGACTTGATACCCTATGAGCATATACAGGGGGAGGTAATCCCTCTGAGGAACAGTCATAGGGGAGGGGAATAAGGGGAAAATGGGAGGGAGGGGAGAATGGGAGGTTACAAGGGATGGGATAACCATAGAGATGTAACAAGAATAAATTAATTAAAAAAATAAAAAAATAAAAAATAAAAATAAAAAAAGAAAACAGTGAATCCTCAGGAGATACAGCAGGCACCATTCTTGGGTGGTTCATTCACCCCAGATACCACATAGAATGAAACTGAGAAGAGAACACAGTCTATACCAGTCTAGTTCAGTGCCAATATGATCAAACCCACTGTGAAGGGTTACACAGAAGTTTGAGGGGAATGCCTCAGAGACAGCAATCATACTCTGGAAGATTTTTGCTCTAAATGACATTTGCTAGTAGGCATTCCTAAGAGGCAGAAACACAGAGATAGATAAAGATTATAGTTAGCAATGGCACCAGTTGCCTTCATTGAGATAAGCGCCTCAGGAAAAATCTTCACACTAGCCGGAGTCCTAAAGGGTGGACTGGCTTAGCAAAAAAAGGCTGTTTCTCACTTCTCCTTCCTCAGGCACCGTATTTCCACCCTGAGCTACTGGAAACTGGCGTTAACGGAAGTATAATGAGGGATAAAAATTCTTAGAGGAAGAAAGATGATTATCTATTAAGGCTTTGACAAGGCCCAAAACCAAGCCAATGAGAGAAAAGGAGGCTGAAGTAGAACCTTCTGCAGCAGAAAGAACTCAGCTTAAGACCCCAAACATAAGATCATGCATGTTCCTAACATATTATAAGGAACAAAACTGAGTATCATTGAGCAGGTAAAGACATGGCTAACATGTTTCCAACATGAAAGTAGAAAATTGGCAGCAAATAGAATTTGCTACTGTGGACTTTGAGACAGGAGAGAGCTAAATAGTTTTTAAGGACAGCACAAGTAACTAACAGTATGGACTACATGAAAGTTGAAGGGGGCCATCTTTGCTGTTGCTAGGACAAGTGGCACATGCTTCTAGACAGAGATTTTAATTGCATCAGTATTTTCATTACTGTAATTTACCAGAAAATCATAGGTATAGCCAGAGATAAGCTTCAGAAAATACACAAGGGACATTTTTTCATGGTGCCTTTTAATTGTCACCCCTGTACAGGAAAGCCTATTTTATACTGTAATATCCAAGAATGGGAAATGTATTCACCTTTAGTTGACCATCATGGGACTGTCAAGATGAGTGAAAAGGACTGTGACTTCATGAGGAATTATTTGTGAATTGCTTCAGTAATGGATAAATTACATGTTGAAAAATAGATTTCACTTAAAGCTGAAACTCTAAAAAATGGACTAGAAGAAAAAGAGTAATTTATTTCCTTCTTATTATATTGTTTTATTTTGAGGCAAGGTCTCAATATGAAGCCCCAGATTGCCTGGAGCTCACGAAGAAGCCAATGCAGCCCTGGATACAATTATAAATAAATAATGAAAAGGCTTAGCATAGTACAAGATGGATTCATTGGGACCAGATTATTTTGAAGTTCATATTAATGAACTCAGGGACACTGTAGTCCTGATTGTGTTCTTATACACATGAATTCTCATGTACTAGAGCAACAGAAGTAAAGACTGGCAGGAGCTGTGAGTAGTCACCAAATTAGATACTCTTTGAATATTTTTAATATTTCAACAAAGGTCTTTTTATCAACCTTAAATTTACTTTTATTTGAAATATACAAGTTAGTAGTGCTTTTAAACATTTTTTAAATGAAAACCTTGTACATAAAACACAGAAGTGTTGTTAACCTCCTTCATATCCAGTGGGCAAACCCTCTCTGACTCACACAGGATTTAACACCTTTAACTTCTAGAAACAACATATGAAAAATAGAGGAGTAATCTTACTTTTCCAAAAGAAAGTCACTAGGTGAAATAAAATATAAAATTCAAAAAAAAGTCCAGCTATTGAATAATCACATGTTTGCTCAATCTTTAATTTGAAAACCATTTCATATCAGATATGAAAAGAACATGGATGTACTCATCACGTGTGTGCTACGAGTGTGCCACCAGGAGAGCAGCATGGGATGTACTCATCACAGGTGTGCC
>OU015752.1:45405488-45437027 GCA_907169655.1 Acomys percivali | reverse complement strand
TGTGTGTGTGTGTGTGTGTGTGTGTGTGTGTGTGTGTGTGTGTGTGTATTTTGGGGGGGCTTATGCAGAAGAATAAAACTGGAGCCAGAAAGGCTCCTTGCACTGTACCTGTGGCTTTGCATTCTTCTTAAGAGTGCACATTTCTGCAAATGTACAGGATGTGCTTCCTGCTGCCTCTTCTCTTACAGCGTAGCTCTCTCCTCTACCCAACAGAATGGCTTTGGATGTTTCAAGAGTTTCAAGTCAGCAGTGTTGCCTGGGAAGGAGTTAAAATTCTTGGCTAGATTTCAGGCAATACTATAGCTGAACTAGTAGATAGGAGATGTGGCTTTGTTTCAAGCTGAAGGTAAATAGTGTCACCTTCCTTTTGGAATCTTTAGACATCCTGGGGATTCTCAAATACATTTCCAACTTCACTGCACAGAGAAAATATTGCAGAATCCTGCATTTTACCTTACTTTAATGCATGGCCTATTTCATACAAAAGACGTGTTGGGGAATAGATGTAGCAGGGTAGAATAAATTCCTCACACAAGGAGCCACAAGAACAAATCCATATTTTATTTGTAGCAGATACTGCACCGGCTGCACTAATACCAAGATGAGATTAAAATAACACAACACTGTTTCACAAAGGCTTTACCTATTTACATCTCCGCTCAGGCATTTCTTCCCAACTGAAACTAAAGCAAAGCACTAAATAAGAAGATTCTTATTTGAGTCATTCAGGTCTTTTGTTCTGGATTTAATTCATATAAAATAAAACACAAATGTCTCATGCATTATATGAGGATATGGAGTTATGGAGTGACTATTTATGTTACTCATTTCTGAATTAATCTTATTTATTTGGATGCTTGTTGAAAGCATAATAAGGACAAAGTTATAAACATGTGTAAAATGAACTTAATTTCACTAAATAACTCAAGGATTGCAGATACTTAGTCTAAGAACCAATGGCTACTCTTGAGTGAACACCTTATTACCATGAGATAGATATTTCAAGCCTTGGCTCACATGGTGGGATGGAGTGCCTGAGAAAAGTCTCCTAGACAGTCCTGCATTTGAACATATGGCCCCCATTTGCGGTGCTATTTGGGGAGCTTCTCTAGGACTTTAGGGAGATGGAGCCTTGCAGGATGAAACTTGTCATTGGATGGACATTGAGAGTGTATAGCTTTGCCCTACTTCCTGCCTCACTCTTCATTTCCTGTGTATATAGAGATGTGATCAGCTGGCTTCTTGCACCCGTTGCCATGCCATCTCCACCTTTGGAAATGTAAGCCAAAATACTTTTTTCTTTGTTTAGTTGCTTCTGCTCATGGTGCTTTCCCAGAGCAGGAGAAAGTAACTATGACACATGGCAACTAGTGTGGAGTAGAAGGTATAGTAGGGGACCCAGATGAACAGCCTCGTCCTCATGGCAGTGTCTCAACAGCTCTTACATAGGGCTGCTGTCCCCCTGTTGCATGGATGCACTCTGTTCTGCCTTCCAGAGCATGGAAGAACCAGGCTATTCACATGAAGGTTCTGAGATTATTGCTCCCCTAATTTAATAGTATCTCTCCTTTTTCTACTCACTAAGAAGCTCTTGGGGAATTTATGTCCTAATAATGATCATGTTTCCATCATTTTGCACATATTAATTAATTGAAAGAACACATTTGTTTGGAATTAAATAGCTTCCTGAAAATGAAGTCAATATCATTTATTACTACAATTGCAGGTGTGCGGGTTCAATAGAATTTGAACATAAACCTACAGAGTTAATTACTTCAATTATATGAAGGAAGAAAAAGTTAAAGCATTATCCTTACATCTCACTTCAACAACAATGGAAATAACAGGAAAAAACACAAATAGAAAGTGTGAAATTAAGAAAATATGGGAATGAAACAGAAAAATTAACAGTTGGAAGAATAGCAAATCCAATGTTTGTTACTGAGCAATAAAAACAATGGATAAACTATTGCCTAAAAAAGAAAAAAACAAAAACAAAACAAAGGCAAAGGAAGTGTCAGTTGGCAGCTTAAAAAGAGACTGGGTATCAGCACTGGTACTAAGATAGACTGGGTTCCAGTACAGCTTCTAAAAATGACTCATTGCCAGCACAAATTCTATGGACCTCCAAGAGGACCTGAAGTAATATCAAGATGACTTTGCATCAACAGTCTTGCAAATAAATGCTACTTGGACAGGTGTCTTGCAAAATATTTTCCAAACTTGACACAAGAAGAAATTGAAAGTCATAAAAACCCTAATTCATACAAATACACTAAATTTACTTTTCAATGATTCTCAAAAAAAAACTCCAGATACATGCCTTCCTCTGTTGAATTATACCAAAGACTGACACAAGAATTTCATGAACTACAACCCATGACATACAACTACATTCCTTACATGTAAGATCTATGGCTAAAGAGATATAATCTATGGATTAAACTTAGTATTAGGAAAAAGGAAGAAAACATCTTCATTCCAAGCAATAATTAGAAGGTTTTTAAAAGTAGTAGTCATTTCTTCACAACAAAATTCTCAAAAATACATGGTGCTCTCAAATAAACAAAGAATGTCATGGAAAATCTAAATAAATATGTCTGTCAAGTTCCAGCACAGAGACTAAAGATTTATCAGTACTTTCAACAAGGAAAATGACTATAAAATAATTATTGAGAAGAGGATTAACAACAAGAAGGGTAGGAATGTGTTTCACAGACAAAGGGAGGAGCTATAGCCATGAAGACCCAGCAAGAGCCCAGGGAAGTTAAAGCCAGGCTCCAGGCTTGCTGAGGCAGATACCATTGAGGAAAGAACATTTAATGTTAACCAGAGAGCAGAAAGTCCCTTGGGACTCTGCATGTCACACACAGAGGTATTGATATGCTACTGTCACTGGTGTTCTGCCTGATCTTCAGGACCCAGGATCATGAAGAACAAATCCTTAGGGCTCTATGTCCATACTGAGCCTCTTCTAGTGAGAATTTCTATGTGGGTAGTGAGACAAGGATAGGAAAACAATGTAGCCTCATATGGCTGGAGGAAAGAACCAGTGGTGCATTGAAGGCCAGAGCATCACAGCTGGTGGTAGAGAGCAACACCCTTCCCCACTGTGATGGCAACACCTCTACCTCTTTACAGAGCAGGGCAAATGACAGCATGGTCGTGCAGCATCACTGAGAAAGCACAAAGGAGGCAAAAAATAGAAGGGAAAAATTGTCTGTTTGTAAACACTGTGACTGTCTGCAAAATCATCCCTAAGTAGCTTTCAAAGAACTACTTACTAGAATTAATTGACTCCAGAAATGTTACCGGATATTCAGTTAATATTTTTTTAAAAAATTATAGATCACAGGAAGTCATGAACCTCACATGAAAAAATTGGCAAATTGGCCTTTTTACAGATTTTTAAAATTACTCTTACAAAGTACAATGTTAAGGATGTGGATTTAAAGATACTATTAAAGTAATTTAGCGGAATAACTAGTATTTTGAATATTTCAAAAACCCTGCCCAAAAAAGAGAAGAAAAATGCAGATGATACCTGGGTGATAGTGTACAGAAAGATTTAACAGTCCTAGACATCAAATTAAATATGCAAATTAGATATGCAAATTAAAACCACAAGAAGCAAACAGTCCTCTTTTTACTGGCTAAAATTGAGGAGACTGGGCATAGCACATCTTCAGTGACTAAGTAACCTGGTTTCCTCTCTGCAAGTGGGCTGTAGAATGATGCAATCCCACAGGAATCAGGCCAGTTAATGCTTCAACATCTACCATAATTCCCGGGCCTGTTTATTCCATGACTAATACAAATAGTCAGCAATACTTTGGCTGACTCAGCTTGGAGCCCATGGTGCAGAGGAAAATCACCAGGAGTGAAACCAGATCACCTACCTCTTCCACAGAAATACTCCCTGATCCCCACAGGCAAGAGCACCTGACCTATAATCAATCATCAATTAACCACTCTCAACCAGCGAAGGTCACTACAAAATACCTTCCAACATCAGAGCCATCAAAATGACAAGAGGACATCGAAAGAACGTTAACAAAAACCAAAAGAGTTTGGCGTCTCTGGATCCCAGCATTCCCAAGGAAAACAATCTGGAGAACCTAACAGCAATGGATAGTCAAGAAAACGACCTCAAGTCCTTAGTAAAGAAGATGATAATGGAAGAAACAAATAAAATCTGTAAACAAATGCAGGAGGAGGCAAACAAGAGGGCTGAAGACTTAAAAGAGTCATATAAAGAGGCACTTGAATAATTTCAGAAAAATATAAATATCCAGATGAAGGAAATCATTAAAACAGTTCAAGACATGAAGATAAAAATGGAAGCTATGATACAGGAACACACGGAAGAAAAACGTGATCAAGAGGCATCAGAGAAGAAAGCAAGCATCTCAGAGGTGGCCTTATCTAACACATTGCAAGAAATGGAAGAACGAATATAGGGACTTGAAGATACAATCATAGAACTGGAAACAACCATCCAGGGAAATGCTAAATCTGAAAAGTTCCTGAAACAGAGCATTCAAGAAATAAAAGACAACATGAAAAGACGAAACTTGAGAATAATAGGGATTGAAGAAGGCAACCAACTCCACAGCCCAGAAAATATCTTTAATAAAATAATAGAAGAAAATTTCCCCAGTTTGGAGAAGGAGATGCATACGAGCATACAAGAGGCCTACAGAACACCAAATAGAATAGACCTGAAAAGAAAATCTTCCAGCCACATAATAATAACAACACAAAATATACAGAACAAGGAAAAAATATTAAAAGCGGCAAGAGAAAAAGGCCGAGTAACATATGAAGGCAAACCTATCAGAATTACTCCTGACTTCTCAGCAGAGGCCATGAAAGCCAGAAGGGCCTAGACAGAGGTTCTGCAAACCCTAAGAGAATACAGATACCAGGCAAGACTACTCTATCCAGCAAAATTATCAATAATCATTGATGGAGAAGACAAGATAGTCCATGACAAAAACAAATTCAAACAATATCTAGCCACAAATCTGGCTTTACAGAAGCTACTAGAAGGAAAACTCCACCCCAACTGGTCAAACTACAACCAGAACTACATAGGAAATAGGTAACTACACCATTGCAAAATCACAACCTCACAAAATCTCGACTGTTACAAACACCAAAAATGAAGGGACTTACGAATCACTGGTCATTAATATCTCTCAACATCAATGGTCTCAATTCTCCAATAAAAAGACACAGACTAATGGAGTGGATGCAAAAACATGACCCAACATTCTTCTGCATTCAAGAAACACATCTCAACCACAAGGACAGACATTGCCTCAGAGTAAAAGGTTGGGGAAAAATATTCCAAGCAAATGGTCACAAGAAACAAGCTGGGGTAGCCATTCTAATATCTAATAGACTTTCAACCAAAATTAATCAAAAGAGATGAGGATGGACACTTCGTACTCATCAAAGGTAAAGTCAACCAAGAAGACATCACGATTTTGAACATTTATGCTCCAAATACAAGGGCTCCCACATTTGTAAAAGAGTTATTAACAAAGCTTGCCCCACTCATCGATACCCACACATTAATAGTGGGAGACTTCAACACCCCACTTTTACTCAAGGATAGGTCTTTGATTCAAAAACTAAGCTGGGAAATAACCTCATTAACCAATGTCATGAATCAAATGGATCTAACAGATACCTACAGAACTTTCCACCCAAATGCAAAGGAGTATACCTTTTACTCAGCACCCCATGAAACGTTCTCTAAAATTGATCACATAGTTGGTCACGAAGCAAACCTCAACAGATACAAGAGGATTGAAATAATACCTTGTATCTTATCAGATCACCATGGTCTAAGGCTGGACTTCAACAACAACAGAAATAACAAAAAGCATACTAATACATGGAAACTAAACAATTTTCTACTTAATGACACATGGGTCATGGAAGAAATAAGGGAAGAAATAAAAGACTTCCTGAAATTCAATGAAAATGATGGAACAACATACCCAAATTTGTGGGACATATTGAAAGCAGTGCTAAGAGGAAAATTCATAGCACTAAGTGCCTTTAAAAAGAAAATGGAATCATCCCACATAAACAACTTAACAACATATCTCGAAGGTCTAGAAAAAAAAGAAGCAGAAACACCCAAGAGGAGTAGACACCTAGAAATAATCAAACTCAGGGCTGAAATCAATAAATTAGAAACAAAGAGAACAATCCAAAGAATCAACAAAACCAAGAGCTGGTTCTTTGAGAAAATTAACAAGATAGACAAACCGTTAGCCAATCTAACTAAAAGATAGAGAAACACTATCCAAATTGACAAAATTAGAAATGAAAAGAGAGACATAACAACAGACACCGAAGAAATACAAAGAATCATAAGAACCTACTTTAAAGGCATTTATGCCACAAAATTCAAAAATTTAAGGGAAATGGACAAATTTCTCGACTGATTCCATTTGCCAAAATTGAACCAAGACCAGGTAAACAAATTAAATAGCCATATTTCGCCTATAGAAATAGAAGCAACCATTGATAGTCTCCCAACCAAAAAAAAAAAAAGCCCAAGGCCAGATGGTTTCAGTGCAGAATTCTACCAGTACTTCAACGAGGAGCTAATACCGATTCTATTCAAGCTATTCTGAAAGATAGAAATGGACGGAATATTACCAAATTCCTTCTATGAAGCCACAGTCACATTGATACCTAAACCTCACAAAGACCCAACAAAAAAAGAGAATTTCAGGCCAATTTCTCTTATGAACATTGATGCAAAAATACTCAACAAAATACTCGCAAAGCGAATACAACAGCATATCAAAGACATCATTCACCATGACCAGGTAGGATTCATTCCAGGCATGCAGGGATGGTTTAACATACAGAAATCCATCAATGTAATCCATCATATAAGCAAACTGAAAGAGAAAAACCACATGATCATCTCTTTAGATGTAGAAAAAGCATTTGACAAAATCCAGTACCCATTTATGTTTAAAGTTCTGGGGAGATCGGGACTACAAGGCACTTATCTAAACATAATAAAGGCTATATACAGCAAACCAACAGCCAACATTAATTTAAATGGAGAGATACTCAAGGAAATCCATCTAAAATCGGGAACCAGACAAGGCTGCCCTCTGTCCCCATATCTCTTCAATATAGTTCTTGAAGTTCTAGCCAGAGCAATAAGATATCAATAGGAGATCAAGGGGATCCAAATGGGAAAGGAAGAAGTCAAATTATCCCTAATTGCAGATGATAAGATAGTGTATATAAATGACCCCCAAAATTCCACCAGAGAACTCCTACAGCTGATAAACACCTTCAGCAAATTGGCAGGATAAAAAATAAACTCAAAAAAGTCAGTAGCTTTCCTGTATACAAATGACAAACAGGCAGAGGAAGAAATTAGGAAAACTACTCCCTTCACGATAGCCACAAACAATATAAAATATCTAGGAGTAACTCTAACCAAGCAAGTGAAGGACTTATTCGAAAAAAAACTTTAAAGCTCTGAAGAAAGAGATTGAAGATGACATCAGAAGATGGAGGGATTTACTTTGTTCATGGATTGAGAGAATCAACATAGTAAAAATGGCCATCCTACCAAAAGCAATTTACAGATTCAACGCAATCCCTATCAAAATATCTACAAAATATTTTGAAGATATTGAAAGATCAATTCTCAAATTCATATGGAGAAATAAAAAACCCAGAATAGCAAAAACAATCCTATACAATAAAAGATCCTCCAGAGGAATCTCCATACCTGATCTCAACCTGTACTACAGAGCAACAGTAATTAAAACAGCATGGTACTGGCAAAGCAATAGGCTGGTGGATCAATGGAATTGAATTGAAGACCCAGAGATGAATCCACACACATTTGCTCACTTGATTTTTGACAAAGAAGCCAAATCTATTCAATGGAAAAATGACAGCATCTTCAACAAATTGTGCTGGTCTAACTAGATGTCTACATGTAGAAAAATGCAATTAGACCCTTATTTGTCACCATGCACAAAACTCTAGTCCAAGTGGATTAAAGACCTCAACTTAAAACCAGAGACATTAATTCAGTTAGAGGAAAAAGGGGGGAAGAGCCTGGGACACATAGGCACAGGAAACAACTTCCTGAACAGTACACCAACAGCCCAGGCCTTAATGTCAACAATTAATAAATGGAACCTCATGAGGCTGAGAAGCTTCTGTAAGGCAGGAGACACTGTCAGTAGAACAAAGCGACAGCCTAAGGACTGGGAAAAGATCTTCACCAACCCTTCATCTGACAAAGGTTTAATATCCATAATATATAAAGAACTCAAGAAATTAAACACCACAAAACCAAACAACCCAATTGCGAAAAGGGGCTTGGAACTTAACAGAGAATTCTCAACAGAGGAATATCAAGTGGCCGAAAAACACTTAAAGAAATGCTCGTCCTCGTTAGTCATCAGAGAAATGCAAATCAAAATGACACTGAGATTCCATCTTACACCCATCAGAATGGCTAAGATCAAAATCTCAAATGACACCACATGTTGGCAAGGATGTGGAGAGAGAGATACACTCCTTCATTGCTGGTGGGAATGCAAACTAGTACAACCACTTTGGAAAGCTATCTGGCGCTTTCTCAGAAAAATGGGAATAGAGCTTCCTCAAGACCCAGCTATCCCACTCCTTGGAATATACCCAGAAAATGCCCTACCACACAACAGGGACATATGCTCAACCATGTTCATAGCTGCTTTATACATAATAGCCAGAGCATGGAAACAGCCTAAGTGTCCCTCAGTAGAAGAATGGACTAAGAAACTGTGGTACATTTATACTATGGAATACTACTCAGCTATTAAAAACAAGGAATTCCTGAAATATGTGGACAAATGGATTAATCTAGAAATTATCATAATGAGTGAGTTCACCCAGAAGCAAAAAGAGACAAACGGTATATACTCACTTATATCAAAACACTAGGCCAAGCGATACATATCATGAAAAACTTTACTTACCAAAAAAGTGGGTCAGAGGAGAGGACATCCTATTGAGACTTTAGGTGAGAGTAGCATGGAAGAATGGGGAAATAGTAGGACCCACAGGGTCCTGGAAACCTACAAGAAGAACTTTATGACAGACAGATCTGGGGCCTGGAGTCCTCCTCAAACTAAGGTACCAGCCAAGGAGAATATAGGCAGTAAACTCTGAACGCCTACCAAGACCTAGCCCACGAACATGATATTCTCCACCATTGAGTAGAGAGTGAGATCTGACTCTCACATGAACTCTGGTGCCCCTTTTCTGACCAGATCCCCTAGATGGGGAGGCCTGGCGGCACTCAGAGGAAGGATAGCAAGTTACCAAGAGGAGACTCGATATTCTAAGAGCATATATAGGGGGAGGAGGTCTCCCTCAATCACAGACATAGGGGAGGGGAGAACGGGGGAAGTGGGAGGAAGGGAAGAGTGGGAGGAAACAGGAGAAGAGCTAACAATCTAGATGTAATATGAATAAATTAATAAAAAAGATTAATTAAAAAAAACACAAATAGTCAGCAAGGGTGACTTGTGAGGTGTCTGAATATGTGACTATCATAAGACACATTATATACCTAGTAGAAATATCACAATGAATCCCATTACACTGAACAATTAATATGTGCTAATAAGTAGTGGCCAGTATAATAATTGGATATGAGTGACCACGGGAATATCATTTATGGTGGCTGAAACCAAGGACAAGTTAATACAAGTGTTCATTAAGCATAAAACAAACATAGCCTAGCCCTGTGAGGGGTGAAAAAGTCAAGGACAAATCTGAGTCAAGACGGCCAATGGAAAAGATGAGGTGTGTAGGTGTTTTATTTTAACTTTTATCTGCATAGCTGACCACGCCAGGAATTCTTACTCCTTCTTTTCTTTGTCACCTCTCCTCTCCTTTTCTCTGTGCTCCCTGCCTTCCTTCTTTTTCCTTCCTTTCTTTATCCCTCCTTCTACTGTCCCCTCCTTCCATCCTCCCTCCATTCCTTTCTTTGGAAGTTCAGGTTGATTTCAAACCTTCTGTCCTTCTGCCTGGGGCAGGGGCTCCTGCCAGGAGGGTAAACACCAGCCAGCCAGCACAAAGGAATCTTCGGACCATGACAAACCTTCCATTCTAACACAAAGTAACCAAACCCTGAAAAGGTTCAAGGTGTGTAAGGGCTTCTGGATTCTCCTGATGAATCTTAAAGCACCAACATGTAGACCAAACAGGGCAGGGCTGTGGGTGACCATTAAGCTCAGTTTTCTGCTCTGCGGCCCGGGAGAATTTCCTCTGTTTTGAATGACGTGAAATTGGGAAAATAACCCTGAAGCCACGGAAGAGCTGCAAGATCTGCACCATGACTAGTGGCTTGTGATTTCCCCACCCCACCCCCACCCCTGCTATTCTCTTCATTCTCCTCGTGATATGTCTCATTGTTTGCTCCCCTACAGTAAGGATTTCAACATGGCGGGCCTTGTCTAGTGGCAAGCAGCAATGACCCTAATATGGGTTATTTTTCTTGTACTATGACAAAATACGTGACAAAAATCAACCAAAGAAAAGAAAGGTTTATAGTGTCTACAGTCTGAACGTGGAGTCTGTCATGGTGGGAAGGCCATGGTGACAGGTGTGTGAGACATTTGGTCAAATTGCAGCTTTAAGTCAATGTAGAAACTCCCTCATAGACATGCGCAAAAGTTGTTTCTCCTGATTAACACTAGAGCCTCTCAAGTTGATTGTTAACACCAACCACCATAGCTTCCATTCTGAACTGCTCCTGTGTTAGCCTTTGCTCTGTCACTCTTTTTAGTTTGGACTGAGGTGATGGTGTCCAGTAGCCACTTTCATGAATCCACAGCCAGGAAGGTGTATACATTTATTGCCATCACTGGCTGGCTGCTTTAACTATGGAGAGCATGGTGAAAGGGGAAGCCTCATAGGGCTGTTTCTTGGGAGAGCTCCCTGTGAACAGGTTGAAATACAATGTCATGGGTAAGAAACGAATTGCTGAGTGAGCATGGCAGGTACAGTGGAAGGAGGATGCACAGAACGTCAGTTTTGGCAGCTGCCAGGCTCTTGTCTTCTTTCTGTTCATCTTTTGGTACCTATCCTTGAGATTGCTGGAACCTGGGGTCTGGAGACAAGAGTTGCAGTGTATATACTGCTTTTTATGTAACTGGACAGCAAGGCCCATGAATGCAACTTTGAGGGACAGTAATGTAAACATCAGTGTTCATCTATTTTTAAAAGTTGATAGGATTTTTGTGACTTTGAGGCCAGCATGGTCTACAAAGCGAGTCCAGGGCAGCCAAGGCTACACAGAAACACTCTGTCTTGAAGAAAAAAGAAAATAAAGAAACGAAAGAAAGAAAAAAAGAACAAAAGAAAGAAAACTTTGATAAAATGTTTTCTTCGGTCAGGAAACACATTTGTTATACTGCATGTTAAGAACAGCCCCCAGAGCATAAAAGACCCTTTTACCTTCCCCGTGTTAGCTACTCCCACTATTTTGGAAAGCACTGGACTCTTTGATGGTACCTCTGAATTAATGAGTATGAATTCATGATTAGTAAACAATGGTAGCAAATGTTCCCAGCTCTCTTCCTCTTGATCACAAATCCAACCACACTTAACCAGAGAGCAGATTATTAACCCTACCAGACACACATTGACAGTGACCACACCACACAGGAAACACAGCAAGGATTGGCTGTTTAGAAACATGTAACATTCAAAGGTGCCTTGAAGAAGTGGATTATCTTCTGAGAGCTCAAGCTTGACCGAGCCCTTGAGAATAGCCAAATGCACACACTTCTCTACATTGCGGACATTGAGTGCTTGAGAGGGGCTCGTAGAGATAAGGCATGAGTATGTTTTGCTTGCTGGTGACTGCAACATTCCTCATAGAGTAGGACATAATTGCGTGTATAAATGAAGGCATCTCCTGGGCTTTTATTTTCTATAGGCTAATTTGCTATAGGCTAACATTATAACATATATGAAAATACAACCTTTATGTTAAACTAAATTTACTAAATAAAAATAGAAAATATTTTTAAATAGACATATTTTTAGATGGTTGTTGTTGTTGCTTGAGGAAACAAGGCTAAAACTCTCCAGCCTCAGTAAGGATCACAATGACTCCAGTCCCTGTGTTGTACTCAACACTGGCTTGGTTTGTTTTTCATAGTGCCACCAGGGACCTATAGAATTGGCTGCAGTGATCAGAGAGAAGTCCGGTGGTATAAGTTAGGACCTGGGTAGCCTCTGCCCTCAGGAGGCTGTATTAAAAGACTTTATGAAGCTAACAATGTCTATAGCTCAGCTTTCTTCTAACTGTTTACCTATTTTATTTTTGTTTACTCTCTAACTCACCCTTTTATAATAAACATGTACCAGAGCTAGCTATATAATTACATATATGTTTGTGTCTGTTTGTTATATATATATATATGTATGTATGTATACATATTATAATATACATGCATATATATACACTATATACATACATACATATATCTTACAGACTTATAAGAATTACAGAAATTGATTATACAATATTTGGAGTTACATGCCAGTCAAACAACAGTTGCATCATTGTGTGTTATATAGTCTTTGAGGTTGGGGATTTGGGTTGAAAACAAGATTATGAGAGAAACGCCTCTGAACCAATGCATCAGTGAGAAAGAGGTCAATGGGAGGGAGCCAAGGCACAATGCCAAGGAGACTAGACATTTAGACAAGGCAGGGAGAGAAGGCAAGCCGGTCTAGAGGAGGAAATCCCACTCAAGGGAGCCCCTCTGTCCCTCCCACGCAGATGCATTTCTCAGGCCAATGGGGCCTCAGAGGAGTCCTATAGGTCTCATTGGCTGAACCTTGTTTCCTACCCAAAGGTTCTGACCCTTTGTTATTATTATTTCAGATGGTGTGAGTTAAGCTGAGAGAGACACAGGTAGAAAGAAATGGAGCTGGGTATGTGCACCTTTGATTTTTTTTTTTTTTTTTAGTATATTCAGATACAGAGTGTAGCATGTTTTATTACAAAGGGAAAGGAAGGTGTGTTTATTATGAGAAAAAGAAAATTTTCTTATTTTAAATTTTAAAAATATGATGTAAAAGGAGACAAATGAGATCTTTGTAGACAACATCAATTCTTTTGAAAATTATTTTGTAATTATATAATGAAAATGTCTTCTATGAAGATTAAAAATTCACCATGCTCACAGCACTCTCAGCCTTTGGCTATATGGGAAAAGCTAGGAATTGGCTTGTGCCAATCAATGTTCAAAATGCAGGGAGGAAACAGATGAATCTTAAACAGAAAAGAAAATCAATCATTCAACTAGAAATATGGTCATCCACATAAAAGTCCTTCAACATCCTGGAAATCCATTTATAGCTCTTATTGCTTATTAATATGGATAGTTTCCCAGCGAGCTATTTTAACAAACTATTTTTACAGATCCCCTACCTTGAAGAATAAAAGTCAATTAATGCCAATCTGACTTTTTGACACTTTCTCTTCCTTTTTCCCAGAAACCAAGGGCTAAAAATATGATAATTTTATTGCCTTTTGAAAGAGAATGTACAAACGATTCTTGAAGAGCTTTCATTATGACTGAAGCTCTGGGCAGCCCACTTCCTCGCACGTGAAGCTCAGGTTCATACCTCCACCAGTTCTGCTCTTTTGGAGAAGCCCGGCTCATTGGTATCTGTCCCCAGTACTGCCAGCCCAGGATCCTGCCTTGGCTAGCTCTGGCTTACCTCTTACAGCCAGGGTTTCTGAATGAGAAAATGGTGTAGGTACAAAGAGATACAGTAAGGTACTTAACAGTCACAGACAGTGCTGTCATTCACAGATTTCACTCAACATTACTGATGTTTTATGTCCTATAGTCCTGTGCCATGACAGGGCTGTTCAACACGCTGTTAGTAACTTATCCGCATTGATGATGTGTACCTAAGAGATTCCAGTAAACTCTTCCACCAAAGTACAACAACCAGAAACATCTTGGCCTTTACCATATCTCTCTGGAGGCATAAGTAGAGATAAGAAGAAACAGGGAAGGAGGATGGAAGCAGAGAAGAAATGGAGAGAGGAGGGATGTAAGGGGGATTGTGTAACTTCAAAACCAAACTATGTTACATAATGAGATACTGCTTCAAGAAAATAATAGATATATGTACATATATGCAGCTATACCTAAGCTTGATTATGTACTAAAATTACTGTATTAAATGATAGGGAAAGACGTTATAGACATTTATGTCTGAGTCCCAACCCCATACTCATATTTCTAACACAGTTGGCTTTATCGTATCCCAAGTAGCCAGATATGCCATCATTCCTAGTTTTACTTGATTCTGGGTACCGAACCCAGGGCCCATATGTGCTAAGGAAGAGTCTGACAACTAAGTTTCAATCCCAGCAATAATTAGGTGACCATGAACTGAAGGCTGAGGGGGTCAACGTTGAGCGACAACATGGCTTTCAGGAGCTGTGCAGCTATTACCTCCAGGGGCTACCCAGGCCCCATAATCTCCTGACATGCAGATCAGCTTCTTCAGTTCCTAGCCTTATGCCTGGCCAAGAGTGATAGGTGCTAGAGTCTGTGTCTGGGATAAATATGAGGCCAGCCTCTCTCATCAGCATCCACAGGAGCTCAGACCATGACCAGCCTCCCTCATCAGCATCCACAGGAGCTCAGACCATGACCAGCCTCCCTCATCAGCATCCACAGGAGCTCAGACCATGGACAGCAGCTCTCATCAGCATCCACAGCAGCTCAGACCATGGCTCCCCAAGCCTTAATCAAGGCGTCCATCACCATTCCAGCTAAAAATACCAAGATGCTTTGATTCCTATCTGACCACTGATCCAGACAGTGCTCCCTCAAGGCCTCATAATGACAATGGGGCCAGGAAGACAGAATTTCACCCAAGCTGTAGCTTTAGTCTAAGGTCCTCATTGTGCAGCGGAACCTGTCCCAGGCTTTTGAGCCTCTGTGTTCTCGCGCTACCATCTACATCATCAGCGCTAGCAGGGTACTCAGTGATTGATGTACTCAAGCCAGGGTTGAATAATTAGAAAAACTGTGATATTTCCACACTGTGACTGTATAATTTCCTAACCCCAATGCTCTAACCCTTGTTTTTTTCTCTCTCCTCATTATAGTTATTGCAGAGAAACCAGGTGTAACCTTCTATGAGCCAGCAAGGGCAAGGGAGTCTCAGTGCTATGGCTGTTTCCCTTGGTCTCCCAGACTGTGCTGAGCATAAAATAACGATTTCATTCTCTCCCATTTGGGGCTCCAGCTTTCCTTCAGTTTCACTTTGGGAATTTGGATGGATCTCTGTCTAACCTCTGATATTACTATGGAATTATACTTGAAAATTGATGAAAACTTCAAGAGTTTTCAGATTTGGGACAAATGAATACTGCTCCAAAGTCAGAGAGGCCATTTTAGGTGTTAATCACCATGAGGTACAGTGCCCTCAGCCTCATAAAAGGAGTGTCACCCACCTCACTTTGCATTACCTGAACAGAGAACCAAGGGAGTAACTCTAAACACACATATTGTGGGACAGAATTGCCAGACAGGGATTCAGGGAGCATTTTGAGGCGGCTATGACTGGGATCAGGAGGAAGACACTCATGTCATGGGGTTGGGCCTCAGGGATGTGTGTTGCACTTGGAAAGGGATAAAAAAAGATACTCAGCAGGCACACCTGTCACAGGTGTGCTCGACGGTCAGAGGTCAGATAGAAGACATCTGTGGGAGTTGTTTCTTGCCTTCTAGCATGTGGACACCGGGGACTGAACTTGGGTCATCAGGCTTGGGGGCAAGTGTCTTTACTCACAGAGCCATCTTGGTGTCCCTAATTTTTGAAGACAATTTAAGATACTTTAAAAATGTAGTAAAGTATGTATTCCTGAGTTGTATTCAAATTATAAAGCAATGTATAGCTCTATACTGAAACCCCTATGTTTCCTTAGTTGGAGAATAAATACACACCTAAAATCTATCCAGAAAAAAATATCACTTGCTATGACAAAGAAAATAAGTTTCCTTTGTCCTTTAGAGCCAGGTATTCAAAATGCTTAACAGAGCACCTGTTAGGCATCAGTCAGTACATATTTGGAGGGAGTACAAACAGCCTTGGTACAGCAAGCAGGCCTGGGCAGCTCTCAAGAGCCACTCCCATCATGGCTGGGTGGTCAAAGTGCCATACCAATCCTATCTTTAGTAATCCTTCCTGAGAACCCACCTTCTCTAAGTGCTATTGGCTAATTGTCCTTGAGAAACAAACATGAGAGGCAAAGGAGAAAAAAATAGCATTGATTTCAGTCCTCCCCTCCCCAACTAATTAGAATTTGGTACTGCCCATCATTTGTCACTGTATAGTAGAAGAGGGGCACTCTCTCTTTTTTTTTTTTTTCCCTGAAAACACTTCCGACATGCCACAAGGCCTGTGGGTAGCAATGAACAGCACCTGGGTAGGATAGCTTTTGATGTGTATAGCCAGTTTATGTTAGGATACGTAGAGGAATCTCCAAAGGTGTTCCTGTATGCCTAGACTGGTGCTGCACTGAGGCCTCTAAGTGTGGAGCAGAAGGAAGGACTAAGCTATTTAGGGTCAAGAAAGAAGCAGCATCCAGCCTTCAGAACACACTCAGGTACAAGTGTGACCACTGGGCATCTCCAACTCTAGCGAAGGAAAAAGAGGTTGAGTGATGCAAGAAAAGTCTTCTTTCCCTTTTCCCCTGACCCCCTGTCTCTGAGTGGAAGCAGCATAGTAACAGTGCAGGTCACCTCAAGTATAAGTGTGCACCTCCCTGGGCATAGACGTCTGATTGTGCACCACTCTATGGAGCTCTACTGAAAAATGCAAGGGCCTAAGGGTTTTAATATCAGAATTTCCATCACCACTCCTGTTACAACAGTGAATAGAGGAAGAAAAATATTCTAGGCTTTATTAAAATAAAATGTCAATATCACCACAAAAACCTAAAAAGGCAACAAATTGTTGAAGACTATGAAACAAGTTATCAATCAAATTAACACAGAGATCAGATTTTCTATATGTGAAAGAAATGTAGAAAATACCAAGAGAATAAAAAGAAGTATTGCTGAGTACTTGTTGAGTGGGCACCTTAATGGAGACAGAAAGAATTAACTTTGCCACGGTTATGTGTGCTGATATGTTAATGAACAGCATCCCCCAGTCCTCTTCTTTGCTCTGCCATTATTGCTCTAAGTGCTTTGCCAACACACTGCTACTACCAGGCACAACACTTGTAGGTTAAAGACAAGTGGATAGCGAATATTCAGAAGAGGAGAGAGGATGTCAGGACATTTCACATCCAGTGAATCAACATTGTGTAAGTAGATACTGTGTCCACACTCTCGGTGACAAGACCACGCATTCTAAGCAAGAGAAATAAAATTCACCTAACTCATTAAAAAAAAAAAATGGGGTAGCCACTACACAACCCATGACAGAATTCAAAGAATGTTTCCTAAAGGCAGAGAACTGATAGCCTCAATTGGTCATAAAAATTAATTAAAACGCCTCTTATATCTGAAATCAGCTTATAAATAAAATATATTTGAAAGTGGTTATGTTGACCATGTTAATTGTGTATTTTGTAATGATGTAAATCTCTCAACTATATACACAGTTAATTTCCAGGAAGAGTTGTTTGCATTCCACAAAGCTATGGGTGAGTTGTCTGGGGCAGACACGTGTTTTTGCTACCCTCAGCAGCCTCATTCCTTCTTCTTCCTGTCAATCATGCTATAAAAATCCAAGGAAGTGAATACAATCCAATTGATGGAAAATGGGAAGCCAGGAAGATAAAGGTGTTGTTAGCCTTAAATATGCATATGTGGGGTTGTGAGTGCAGCTGGGAGGTAGATCCCTTGCCTCACATTTAAGAGAGCCTGGATTTGGCCACAGCATAGTACTAAAAATTATGCAGTACATATTTCTTAAATTTAGTTACAAAAATCTGATTTCTTCCCAAAGGGATATCATCTTTCCTTTACCAATTAAAATTACTTGTAATATGTTGTTTAATTAATGGAACATATAATATAAAAATCACACCAGTTGATGTGTTTTTCCTTATAGTGGAGATCACAGGTGAAAATAACATAAACATAATGAATAGAAAGGAGAATTGTCTCAAGCATGTTTTCCCAGAATTCAGTGTTGCTGGGAGTTCTGACTGACCCCACCTTCTCATGGCAGAACATTTGCATGGCAACTGTATCAACTGAACCTCAAATTTAATTTTTTTGATTTACCTTTGATAGCCATAATTCTTAAAAAAAAAAAAAAAAAAAAACAATGGCCCATTTTGACTTTACTTAAATTGCCTTGACAATGCTGCTGAGCAGATCTTGAGCAGATCTTGAAAATTGTTCAATAATATGTTTGAAAGTTAGAACTAAGTGTTCGCCGTGTGACACGCATGTAGTCTCTCGTGTGTCCTTATAGGATTAACTTCCTGGTCAATAGGTTATTTATCAGAATGGACTTATCTAAGCATGCAATTACTCTGTGATAGGGGAAGCTGCACCTTACCTCACTTTCAGGTTCCCTTGCTGGGGCTGTCCATCGTAGACAGATAGGACGTCAAAGTCCTCTTCCAGGGCAAAGGTGTGGAAGGACAGCTGTATCCGACTGCGCTCCCCAGTGATAATGATCCAGGTGCAGTTGGCATAGTTGGGGTAACCATGCGGAAAGCCGGGACTCTCGATGGTGCCATTGGGTCCCTGGACCAGGCCACCACAGTTTTGACCTAGGTAGAAAAATACAAAAGAGCATGTTCTCTTAGGCATCATCATTCTATGGCTTTAAGAATGCCCCTGTCATTTTGATAAAAAAAAAATTAATGATGTATTATGGTGGGTCTTATGCTAATTTTCATCAGTGTTGAAAGGCAGAGGGAGAATAACTAAAGGTGAAATAGAAGAGAATTACAGAGCCTTATTTGGGATCTCACATCAATGTTAAGCTTTAATTTTAGACTACATGGGAACATATTTTCCATCAATGATCTACATAAAATGCTGAAAATTCTCTGACCATCAAACATCTTTTTGTTAGATACTTGGAGCAGCCGGGGAAAAAAACCACATTATTAATGTAACTGTGACGCACACAGCTCAGTGCAGCTAAATGATTTGGGCATATGGTAACAGGGGTAGGAAACACCATGGTTAACCCTCCTAGAATGGATTTGAATCTGTGCTGTGTTGGTAAGAGTGTTAAGATAAAGTAAGACACAAGACTACAGAGAGTATCTGCTTGAAAACAGAATGCATGAAATGACAGCTTACATGACACTTGAAGAAATTAGTAACATAGCATAGGGCAAAACACAAAGATGTCCCCACCAACAATGTCTTCCTTGCACAGGGAAAGCATCCTATGTGGAGGAAGGAAAATACTGTATCACAGTGATGGAAGTAACTAAAGAATTTTTTTTGAATTTCTGTAACTGTGCAGAAAACACTCATACCTCTTCAAGTAAGATACCTAGACCATCCTGGGATTCATACGTCACACATTTAACATCCTTCCCAGGAAGAACAAAGGTGACAGTGGCACTTAAGAGGAATTTCCTAATGAATATGTGTTGTGTCCGGCATGTCACACTAAACAAGAACCAGAAGTAGAGATAAGAGCCAGAAATAGGATGAGAGACTCGCACTTCTTTGCCTATTTCCCAGGAAAGAGAAAGAGAGAGAGAGGGAGGCAGGGAGGGAGGGAGGGAAGGAGAGAGAGAGAGAGAGAGAGAGAGAGAGAGAGAGAGAGAGAGAGAGAGAGAGAGAGAGAGAATATATACAAGTCCTCAGGTACTCTCTTGATGATAGACTGGTATCTCTGACCTAGCCCCACACAGCAGTCCTTTGGAACAAACTGCAGGATCAGGCTTCCTCTGAGGACCTTCTGCCATAAAGGTCATTTCTGGAAGATTAGTAACAGACTCATGAACAATCGGCTGCCCCCTCCTCACTGGACATCCAGAAGCTCCTTCTTTTCCTTCCCCAGCCTCACTAATACCTCTTCCTGCTGCTCTGCTCCTTCCAGATCTCCCCCTGAGAGCCTCCCTCCATGACCCTTCACCATCCTAAATGCTTCCTCAGTGCAATACCCCTTAGTCTCCTTGTGACTACAGTTTTTCGTCTATCCAATATGTCTAACCATCTGCCTGCCTTGACAAACCTAAAAGTCAGGAGGACCCATGGATAAGGGTGGTCATCAAGGTGTGGAAAGGCCAGTCGCTCTCTTTGCCTTATTGCACTGCATTCCTTTCTGCTGTAAATATTACTGATATGGACAGGAATGAAACACTCTTTCAGTTAGTTTCAGGATCTAGTTGCTTTGGAGACAGCCATGAAATGATGTCTATGCTCTTTGCAGTCTCTCCTTCTCTCTCAATTGGCCCATTTCCCACCAGCACATTGTGCATTTTTAGATGTTTTGACATTAGGACTGTGGTGGAAGTTTGCAAGAAACCTGGACCTGCTCTGATTACGGTGTGTTGTGTAAGTATTTGAATATGAGTATTATCCCAGCTTTCTTTGTTGTACTGCAAACAGATAATTATTTCAAACTACATTTTAGACTTAAAAAAAATGCACCATAGTAGGTCTCAGTGAGCTCAAATCTTTCATGGTAGTATTATCAAATGATTGTGGGAGTTTGCTCAATCTTAATAAAAAAAAGATTTAATGAAAAGGATTTATGAGTTTAAAACCAAAGAACTAATAAAAAGCCCATTTTCCACTAAATTTAAGTCTAACAATAATACTGTAGCAAGTGGATATTAAAGCTGCAGGGATTTGAAAGGGCTTTAAGGGAAACAGCTTTTTTTTTGGTTTATCTGGCAATTCTTACTTCATGGTAAATAAAAAAATGAAGACATGATTATAAATTGGAGAAAGGAAAAAAGAAATTCAACAGGAAATGTCAGCTGGGAAGTAGTCACTGTTAGATACCCATCATGTCGCACCAGGTTTCCAGACACAAAGAGTTCCCAGGAAAGAGCATTCAGGCAGCCTTCAGGGTACCAATTAGTATGGTGCATTGTGCAGGATGAGTCGTGTTTGATCAAGAGACATAGTTTTCCATGGGCTCTGACAGAAACTTCAAGAACTGCTCAAGAGTTCTCAACAAAGAGACTATCATCCCTGGATGTACTTTGTAATCAACCAAGAGTTTTTCAATGTTCCCACGCCTAAGATGGACCCTAGTTCAGTAATGCAGGCTAAGATGAGTGAGGGAGTCCTTGAGAAAGGATAAATCTGAAGACTGTATACTCTTCACTGTTACCGTTGATTGGAACGTTGCAGTCAATAAAATGGGATTTGATCGACTCTAGTTCAAGTAAGCTGCCAGAAGAAAAGAAAAAGTCCCAACACCCACCCGGTTACCAACTCCATCTCAAAACAAAGCCAAAGCTTTGCACTGCCAACAGGATGGCTCATCAGCACTGGGAAGAGGGTGGACTTTTGAACTGGATGTCCAACTGGGAAAATAAATACTGACTCCGGTCCCACAAAATGTACAATGGATTAGAGATATAAGCATAAAGCAATAATGTTTCCAAAGGACAACAGTGCAAATACAAATCTGTGCATTTTAATACAGAACACACACACACACACACACACACACACACACACACACAAATAAACAACTTAAAAAAAAAGACAACTGGAAAAGATATCCAAAAAAGGAAGATATTTGAGGCCCATATTTGTAATCATTGATATGTGAAAAAAAAAGTCCCATATGGAGCTCACTCACAGATTAGTAAGGAAGAGGTGACACTGGCAACACACAACCCATTTTATGATCACGGTTGCCATGCACAGAGGCACTGTGCCCAGCCTCCTGCTCCTCCTGCTTTCATACCATTGGTGACATGACAGAACACATCTCTATAGACAATGAGCCAAAATAACACCTTGATCCATCCTTTCATCACACTGCTTGTATAGAACCCCTTCCTCCTTTCTACACACCACTTTCGTAATCCCCCTCCTTCTCACATTGCTTCACTCAGTTTTCTCCCTCTGTTACGTAAGAGATACACATAGACCATTGGTGCCTAGGAAGGAGGACTTCTTTAGTAACAGAGAGAGAGGGGGGGGGGGAAAGAGGGAGAGAGAGTAAGGCTTGGGTGTCAGTTTATGGGATAGCATGGAAGCACTTGGAGCTCCAGCTTAGAGAAAGCCTAGAATGTAGCAAAAAGGGAGCTCAGGCAGCAATTGTAGTGCTAGCTAATGACACCAGGAGGTAGATAGTGTAGGGAGCATGTTCATAATCTTTGTGGGCACAAAGAGCGGGGCAGGTATGGGCTAGTGGAAGAAGGGCTCTCCCAGAAACTGGCTTATAGGCAATTTGTGTTTCATTTTATCAGACAACTCTGGCTGTATCTTGCATATATCCTGAGAAATTGAGGCTGAACTACAGAGCAATGGAGTAAGTCATCTAACAGAAGAATTTCACAACACTGCAGCCTTCACACTGTTGACTGATTACTCTTCTCTGCTCTTAGTCAGGTTTACAGTGAGAGAGCGAAGCAAACGGAACAAAGAAGTAGGGGAAACGCGTTCAGTTTGGTGGAAAGGCATATGAATGAGTGTAAAGTTGAAGATAAAGAGGGTGCAGACAAAGTAAAACTCAGACATCACATGAGGACAATTGGAAAAGTGCCCTGGGGACATGAGCCCACCCATCAAGGTCCCCAGCTAATAAAAATGTCAGTACATTTTGAAGGAGACACCAGACTGAGAGTATGGACAAACTGGTGGCCTCTCAAAACAATCATCTATGGAAGTGATTCCCTATGTTCAGACACCATAGGCTATGTTATAGGTGAGGCACGCTGCTTCTTGAGCAGGGCACACAATCCATATAATAGTGATAACTGTAGGTATAAAAAATGAAAGAGTAATAGGCTCTTGGAGGCTTGCACTAAGGTTCCAGAAAGTTATTGAGGTTAAGCAGTGACTGGAAGCACTGAATTCCTTGAGAATTCCTGGGAGGGTATTCCACTAGGCAGAAAAGATGACTCATAAGACAAAAATAAAATTTACTTACTGTCCCAATACCAAAGATAAGGAATGCTGTCACAATGGCTATGGGACTGACCTTCCTATTATCCTGGTACCCAAAGAAAAGGAGTAAGATCAGTTTGTCCCTGAAGAATTTGTTGGCTTGAGCTCCCTGCTGAGCTGGTAACACCGAGAAGTGTGGCTGTGATGCATCTGCCTCAAGACAGCAAGGTCTGACAGGGAATTCTGGCCTTTTCTGAGAAGGAAAACTAGCCCGAATTGTGCAGTCAGAAGGCTGCTGGAATCTGTGCTGAGTACAGTATTTGACCATGCATAGGCCCCTTCCATTCTGTGAAAGGCAGAAATCCTTCAAGGGGAAAGTGTAACTCTCTGGGCCCTGCAGCAACCCCATACTTTAAAAGTCATCAGCAGACTAAACAGTGCTATGGGACTGTCATGCTGAGGTGTGCAGGCCTCTGCTCTTAACACAGTGGCATTTGGTTTGTTCCTCTCTGCAGCCTTTATCTTTGCTTTTCGGCTGTGTTACTACACACTTCTCTTTTCCCAGCATAAGGCATTTGCATCAGGGACTCTTCTGTGATGCATTCTGGCTTACTTAGGCATGTGATGGATGATGGAAGTTCACGTGCATGAAGGCTCTCTTGGGTGCCTTGTGAAGCTTTGCTGCCTCAGTTCTGTGCCCAGTTTCCAATATTACAGAGGGGAAAGACAGACACGAAATTTCTATATTCATGGGTCAGAACCTAAAAGATTCTGTGTCATTTAATTATTGCATAAACTTTGAAGTTGGAAACAGCTCAGCTTTTGATTCATGAACTGCATTCGCTTTTAGTTGAACAGTGTCTTATGAGAGTATCTGCTACGGAAAATGTCCATTCTGAACACAAATGTCTGACCAAAAAGATTGCTCTAAGATAGAATTTGGTGGCATAATTGAGAAAAGGCCTGGCCTGTACTGGTTACCATTTAAAGAGCATCAGGAAATGATACCCCATATTGAGTGCTACTAACACATGCAAGAAAGCATGAAGAGGCATCAAAAACAACTGGGACATAAGAAGACTAGCCAAAGGTGCAGCTCTCTGTGACAAGAGAGCATACAGACATTTGATAGAGAAAACGGAAGCCCGACAAGGTACATCATTAAAGGACAGCACCAATAAATGCTCACGTTTTTGACAAGCCTGGATTATCATTCAAGGTGTTTTTAAAATGGCACAGTTCAAGAGAAGAGAGAACACAAAAATTTAAAACTCTCAAAGCCACTTTCCATTCATTTCAGACATCCATTCTATGAAAATCTTAGTGTTTGGGTTTCAAATCCTATATAAACTGATATGTCCATGAAAGTATATTCACATTCATTTCCTTTCAATAAGATATTGACCTCCAGAGTTTCTATGTCTCTCTGTGTCTGTGTCCCTCTCTATTCTGTGTCTCTCTGTATGCCTGTTTCTGTCTCTCTGTCTCTTGTCTTTATTTCTCTCCTGTGTGTATATGTGTGTGTTTGTGTATATGTGTGTGTGTGTGTGTGTGTGTGTGTGTTTATGCGCACACACAGTGGGCAATCTGCTCCACCAGTCTGACTGCAAGTTCATACATAACTACCAATTATCATCCCTGGTAGTCTTGCCCCAAGTATTCAAGACCACTTAATAGCCCACTGTAATCTCAGATATATATATATATATATAATTTCTTACATTGAGTAAACGCCAGAGTGGACTTCTCAGTACCTGAAGAATCTTAAATATAAAGAGACCTCTGATTTTAGCAAAGGAAAAGGGTTCTTGATCATATTAGTGTGTTCTGAAGCTGCAAGTAAATCAAGCCTTCATTGACCTCAGTTTTACCTTCTGTAGGCTCTTAGGCTATTTGCAGGTCTGGGAAATAAGATTAATTGTAGACTGGTACTGGCTTAATTGCCTTTCCTGGGACTTTGATTAAGGTGTTTCACAATGAATATCTTCCAGCATTTTGCAGGAACAGCCTGCCCTGAAAAAAGTTTATAAAACACTGCATTTATGTGTCAAGAACAGCTGGATGTCAGCCACAGCAGCCTGGAGCAATTGGCCACTGGTTGTGTTTTAATCCTAACACGTGAGGGAGATTATGCCCTTCAGAGTCCTGTGAAGATCCAAGTGTTCAGGAATGAACAAGACCACTCAGTTATCCCTGACCCTGTAGATGCACCATGGGATCAGCTTTGATGGTTCCCTCAGGAAGATAGGATTTTCACTGGGCTATGCAAATACAAAGAGAACCATCTGCCTTCCTCCACTAAGGTTTGTTCTTATAACCACTTGCAGGTTTTGTCTGTACAACTTTGAAGCCATCTGGCTTACCCCCACCCCTTGTCCTTTGTATTCACTAAGCCAGCTCTCCCAAATGCTCCTCCCTTGAACTCTCATGTGCTTGATTCCTAGTCTAGGCGAAAACTGGTTTGTCTACATCACAACTCAAGCAACAACCCAGCCCTACTGAGTGATTGACTATCTATGCTCCTGTTCCATTTCCTTGCCACATCTACAACTTTGTGAAAGTAGGATATTTACTCACCGATTGGTTGTTCAATAACTAATATGAAATCTTTTGAAGAGTGAGAAGTGAACCTTGCCTTTCCCTGCTTACTTCCTGTTTGCAGTCCATGGAGGCGCTGCATGATCTAGGCTGTATTTATGGGGAATGGTGTTGGTTTAACAGAAATGCACATACAGAATATGGGGAAATACAAGGGATTCCTGTTCACCACATCCAAGTGACTAGATAAACATGAAGACTGAAGACGTCCTCATTTGCCACCTCAAACATAGCTCTCCTATAATCTTAGCCACACTTGGGTTAAATCAAGGTCATCTTTGTGTCTTGATATTTTCAGTCTGAATTTTGGAAGGAAGCTCTGACCCAGGGCAAGGCCGACCCAGAACCAAATGGCTGTTTCCCTCGATGTTGCCCCTGGAAGCGGGCAAGGGATTGCCTCAATGTAATGCCTGGATGTTTCCATCACAGAGATATTACTACTCCAGCAGTCACTAAGTCACCCCATTTTGTCCAGTGATGATTAAGTGCCTCTACTTTGAAGAGTCAAAGAAGACAGCTGGCATAATGTGGTGAACAGACAGTACTGAGGTTTGGACTTCACAAAACTAAAATGGGATTTGTTTCTAGTACATAGTAATGACAAGTAAACATGCCCTGTCTACAGCTTCGCCTCAGTTTTCATGCAGAGGTAGTGGATGTTATGGTCTGTCTAGTTGTTTCAGTGACTGAAGACACAGCTGGCTGAATAAAGGCAGAATATGGAAAGAGAACAGGTCCTTTTAGCATTGTTTTAGGAAGGTGATCAGCCTGAGAGTCTCCTGGAGTTTGGGGATACCAAGGAATGGTCCTGACCATTGTCTGGCTCCATCGGCTGTCTTTCAGAAGTCCCAGACCTCAATAACAAGACTATCTGACTTGACATATCTTGAAGTTCAATGACACTGGTTCATCAGTAATCAAAGCAAATAAAAATCAAAACAACAACAAAAACTACCTTTTAAACCAGGATTCCCAGTCTTCAAACTGATGCCTTTGTTCAAAACATTCCGAAACTTCAATCTATATTCCAGGCTACGGGCAATAGGCTGCTCAGAAGCCCATGCTGTGGGACACACCACAGATATCATAAGGTCTCTTCTTCTAAGATAATAGAGGTCACATGTGTGATGTGCTGTTGGGTAGTTCTGTTCCGATGTAACATGCATGCGTTAACCACACTGCTGTGAACCCAAAGGTTGGTAGAGTTGAGCTGTGATATGATACATGTGTACACAGGCAGCAGAACTGAGTATCTCTCCCTTTCTTCTGAGACTCAGGTCCCACAAGTTAGAAGCACAGAGTAGCTTTTCTGTTTTCTACCAAGAAAACCTTCTATCCATTGTACCCCAAAGTAAAGTGCAAGGTCTGACTCCCACAGACCTCCCTCCTAATGCTTTTACCAAGGAGTCACCACAAGCTCTGGCCCCCTATGTTGGAAAGAAAATAAAAAAGCATTTTTGTGTCTAAGTGAAGGGCGAATCTTTCTCCTTGCGCCTATGTGGGCATCGGGCAATGCCACAATAACTTTATTTTTATGGTTTCATGTATTATTTATTTAATAAATAAAAGGGTTTGTAATTCCAAAATCAATTTAGGCATGTGGGACCACGGGTGATGTACAGGCTGTGCCCTATACAACTCTGGGAGAATGGAGTGTGTGTGTCACTCACAGAGCTGCATTTCAATAAGATGGCAGAGAACGTAGGCACTGTTATGGTTTCTCACATGTGGGGTACGGTGGCCTTATGTCTGAGCATGTATGGGAAAGGCCAGACTAAAGCAGTTGATGAGAAATATAGCAGGTGAGCATCAATGGACACAAAGCTCCGTCGATGAACTTGCTGCTGTGACTCACCTTCAACTTTTAACCCTCCCCCAAGCTTTGGACAAGAAATCAAAGCCAGGGCAGAATCAAGACCTCAGCTTTAGCTTGGTTCTGCTGTTTGCGAAGCAATAATGCAAGATACTGACATCCCAAGGGGAATTAGAATCTGTCCTACAGGAAACCTAACAAAAAGGAAGGAACTGCTTTTCACAATTACAACTGTGAGTGAGAAAACACGAAGCTGTGGTGAATTCCACACATAGTTATTTTACCAATTTCTAATTAAACTCTCTCCGTGCAAGGCTTTCATTCCTCTATGAGCAGAGATGCTTGGCTTTTCTTACTGTCCTTTTCCTTTGCCTGGGATTAGCCTCCAAGGCTGTAGACTAGAAATGAGGCCCCGAGAATACACGCAGACCTGTTGCTCTGTTTTGCAGGGCAGTACTAATTAATTTATTTGCTGCCACCATTGCACGTGAATCCCAGCCACAACTTGTACCTTTAATATTTACAGAGGAAAGAAATACAGCCACAGAGGTGAGGGCAGCTTGCCACACTGACTGAACAAAGGTGTGCAGTGAATCAGAACTTTGCTGCTATTGGAGATGACATGAGAATTAGGATGCAATGCTAAGTGGACAGAAGCGGAAGCCAAAGGGAGAAGATTTGCCCTGACTGTGAGAAAAAAGCAATTTCCACTTCAAATTTCTACAACATAAAATGCCTGTGCACAGAAGGTCAATTGGCTGTCCCAGGGTGACAGATATTCTAGTCATTGGTTTATGGAAAGTGTACTTATTTCATTATCAGTAGTAGAAAATTTCCCATATCTAAGAGAAACTGTAGAGAATCATCATTCAAGGGTGCCTTTATTATCCATTGGAGACACCCTTAGGGAATGTCACCTTAGCCACTACTGTACATCTCTGTAATGGTCTATAACCAGCTGTGTACATCCCCCATGTATTTCTTATGATCATACATGGAAAATCACATGGGACTACACCAACAGTTTACCAAAGAACAAATAATATCCAGGTTCCTAAAATCAGTACAAATTGACAGTTGCTTGGCCACACAAGAGCTGCAGAGTGGAAACACTTGCCTAAAGTCCACAGGAGACTCCTGACCTCCTTTAGAGGCGATGTTCACCACCCCTTTTTTCTGTCCTGTATGAGATGGCCTCTGCCATTGTTATCTCAAAGTGACTCTCATATCTGAGTACCTCTTTCATAATTAAATTAAATACATACAATTCCTCCCAATCCTTATAGTCAATAGGCCAGGTGTCTGTGTGGGCAGTAAATTCAGGTTTTATAGTGATGTCGACATGAAGCTTTTGCCGAGTGCTCTCTAAGACACTTAGATGATGTGAAATCTCAAGGTCACTTGAGGTACAAACGCACTATGGTTGAACTGAGAAAATTCAGAATCACCTATTTATTAACGTAATTTCTGAATAAAGTAGTAGGTTAGGAAACGTGAGGGGAGAAACAGTAAACTTGATGCCCAATTAAGAAAAACAGAGACACTGTGTGAGTAGAAGTCTTCCACAGAATCTTCAAGAAAGCACAGAGGGGACCAGCATGCTGACAGAGGGACACAGCTCCAGCCTTGTACAACATGGAGATGAGGATAGCTATGGAGACAAAGCCTTTGATCTTTTTAGTCTAGTTTGGGAACACACACTGGACTAGGTGCCTAACTCCCATGTGCTAGTCTGTCCTTGGGATAGAAATAAGAATTTTATGCAAAGGGAAGTCCCTGACTATCTTTCCAGCTGTAGGAGAGAAGACATACGCCTACCTGGTCAGGAAAAAAGTCGCCCTGGCTGCAGGACAATACCCTGCAGGGGAAACAAATTGACTAGTTGCCGGTAGGGACAGATATTCCAATTTATTTGTCATCCTATAAATTCAGCTCATTGACAGGCTCTGTGGAGAACAGTGAGAGAGGATGATAACAGAAGACAGCACTGAAGTTAGGAAAGTGAGTTTTCCTTGTATAGACTCTATCATGTGTAAAGGAGGACAAAGTCTCTGGGTCACCAAGCAAAGGGTGTGTGGAAGGTGATGATCACTAAGTTTCAAGTGCACTTGAAATTGAGCCATAAAGAGTTGGATGTTTATATATTTTTTAATGCTGCAGCAGACACATGGGCATCCCAGCCACATGCTTTAATTTACAGCTCTACCTCTCCATCACTGTTGAATATATGAGATATTACATTCCTTTCTTCATCATGTCTAAAACTCTGAGGTTTAAATGAACCAAAGACCTGCAGGCATCAGACTTTCAAAAACAGGCTTAGAATACCAGTTCCTAATTGTTTCTGTTGACTTCAAAATAGAAACTTTCCTCTATGATTTACGATGTGTGTTAAAATAGTTGCAGATAACCACGCAGAGTCAATGCACAGACTGCGAGGCTCCTGATCACAATGCGATGCTTCTGGAGCGAAGCTGCCCAGGGCAGAAAATAATCGTAACACAAATGGCACAAGAAAATCTATATTCAGACATTTTCCCAGGAACTCTAAACTATGTTAAATACCACTTTGAATCTGAATGGAGGCATTTGCAAATAAGTGGTCTTTATCAAGTGTCAGCCTTTTAGGATTCTGAAGGTGTGTATTTTCCATAATGTTATTCTTTAAAAATAGCTCTGCAGCCACTTCCCGCCTCAAGGGTAATACCACGGAAGATATTACCAGATCTGACCAGTTTTCTCCCTACTCTGTACCATTCCTGCACCCAAATATTGAGGTCATATATGCATGTGACTTGAGAATGTTTTTCCAGGATCAAAAATAACTTCACATATTGTAATTTTGTCCCTTTCTGTGCAGATGTGAGCCGTCTTCACCCCAGTTGGGCTGGGGACATTTTCTCTTCATCTTTTCATTGTCTCAACTCTCTGGGCCCTTAAAACATTGAGAATCCTTAGGCATCCAATCCAGGAAGAAGCTAAATTGAATCGCAAGTGAACACAGGATCAAGTAAAGATGTCTCAGGGATGTGCTGCTTTCTACCTGGGGAGAGATCAGAGGAAAGCAACTTCCTCTAGCTCTACCCATCTCATCCCCTTTGTTCCAGAAGCACAGTGTGTTGGTTACTTGGGGAGAGAAGACATGACTATCCAGAGTATGGCTCCTGTCCATTCTCCTCTGCAAGAGAAACACCTCCACCCTGCTGCATTCACAGTCAGTAGTAGCCTCTGGAGGGAGAGGCTGGGATTACCATGCAAGGATAGAAGAGGTGATCTCTCACTTCTTGATATCAATGAAGGTTTAATGTGTACCAAGCCATCTGTAGGAGGGCTTCTTGCTGGCCGGCTGCTCCTATGCTTTTTGCCTTCTTGCTCAGTCCATAATAATTCAGAAAGGAGGAAAGATAGTTGGGGCTCCTCCTTGGACCCAGGGAAAAAAGTATGAGAGGAAGACTTTTGACACAGAGCAGCTGCTCTTCAGGGAGAGCTCTATCGTTTGAAACTGAGGCTCAGTGAGCACTTCACACATTGTACCAAAATCTGTTTTTGTGAGAAGATGATATTTGACCACCTAAGGAGCCATAGCTGTTTGATTCCTATTACTTATTCTGAGTCTATAGTCCTTCTGCTTCATACGAAAGTCTTTAGGGACATAGGTCCACAGGTAAGAGCAACAGCTTAACAAGTGCAGAGACCTGAGTTTGAATCCCTAGCATGCGTATAAAATGCCACACATGTCTATGGGCTTCAGAGCCATAACTTTAGTTTTGTGGGGGATAGAGACGGGAGGATTGCAGGGCTTATTTTCAGCAACCTTGCTGGAGGTTACATGAGAGATCCCATCTCATGGGAGTAAGGCAAAGAGTGGAAGAGAAAGACATATAATAGTCTCCCTTGGCTTCAATATGCATGCACTTGCACACATGCAGATATACCTTATGTACTCACATGTACACATGCACGTGCGCTCTCTCTCTCTCTCTCTCTCTCTCTCTCTCTCTCTCTCTCTCTCTC
>OU015752.1:45394702-45405478 GCA_907169655.1 Acomys percivali | reverse complement strand
CTCTCTCTCTCTCTCTCTCTCTCTCTCTCTCTCTCTCTCTCTCTCTCTCTCTCTCTCTCTCACACACACACACACACACACACACACACTCTACTAATTATAGAAAAATACTTCCCATTTTTAGGAACTTGTTTTCTTCCAACCTGCCTATGCTTCCTTGCTGTCCATAATTGAATAAAGACTGGAAGCCATTCACATGTCAAAGCTATGTTGTTATCATAGCTGTTTCCAGACCCTAAGTATCCCATGTCCTTGTCAAATTTGTAAAGATTACAGTGACTTACAAGAGGAAATATCAGGACACATTGATGAGAAGTGTGAGAGTTACTACTGTCAACTTGAAAGGCTTTAGAATCACATAGGAGACACACTTCTGTGCATCTCTATGAGGGTGTTCTAAGACTAGGTAAGCTGAAGTGAAGAGGCCCACCTTATATGAGGATGGCAGCATTCTCTGGGCTGGGATGCTGGACCAAATGTAAAAGATAAAGTGATATAAGTACCTAAAGGCATCCCTTCCTGTTTCCTGATTGTGTAGGCAGTGTCTCACTGCCATCACAACCTCCCCACTCTGCTGGGCCATATCGTCTAAGAGTTGCATCTCCTCAGAAACTATTCAAATGATCCAGGAAGCCAAGTGGGGCCAAAGATTGCCACGTGGACAAATAACAGCATTCTAAGGGTTACAAAGACAAGCTGAGGTGAGGCTTTGTTTGTTTAATGGGAGCATTCGACATGGATGTCTTCATGGAAGTCACACTCATGGCCAAGACGGGAAATGTTCTCAGAAAAGCACCAGGCAATGCTTAGTCTTTGCTATCTTGCTGCACACTATGTGCTGTAGAAGCGAGATGTGACAGCTCAGGCCAGGTGAAAAGCAGCAGCCACTCCAGGGAAGACTAAGCAGTCACTGAGAGTATCAGTCTGCACCAGTGGGAAGGGACCTGCCCTCTCTTAGCTTATTGCTTATTTGCTCCCTTCCTCTTCTGCCCCCTCCCTTTCTCTTTCACACTCTTGTTATGCCACAGTGATTATTGCTATTATTTTCTTTTTGTACTCTTACTTCTTCCCCCTCCTCCCTACCCTCCTCCCTTCTCCCTCACTGTTTAGACAGCTGACCATCAAGAGAAACCTCTATCAGAACTCTGACTTAACATAAGCTGAATAATCTTGAGGACATATACTGGAAAAAAAATACAGTCTCTCAAAAATGGCTTTGAAAATTAATTCCACTATTAGGAAAGAGCCATGGAAGGAGCCCAAAAGAGGTGTAGGGACTCATTTCCATAGTAACCACATTAGAACATTAAGCCTCTTCCATTTTCTACAAAAGCTTATAAAGCTTTCAGAGGGAAAAGGGGAGATGCTGTAACCACAGTGGGAGCAACGGACTTCGTTCATGAAAAAGTATAGATGCTTGAGTTTTCAGAAAAAGACAGAAACTTCTGTCTTAAATATATTCAGAAATGTCAAAATGTCACAGAGAGATAAGGGAAGTGAGGAAGGAGGGATGCCCAAACAGCCACTTTTTCTCAGTAAGGAGAGAGGCATTACAACAACAGCAAAGTAGAGATCATAGAGCTGAAAGTACAGGCTGGCAAGGTGGCTCAGTGGTAAAATAGCTGGCCACTCAAGCTTGACAACCTGCCCTCAACTCTCAGAACCCACATGAGATGAAAAGAAAGATCTAGCTGTGAAACCTAGCCCTCTGACCTCCACACTCATGTTATAGTGAATACATGCCCACACTCATACACATAAACAAGATACACTAGTGTGATAATTTTTAAAATATAACAACTGAAATTAAACTCTCCTAATGGCTTTTACTTTTTGGTCATTACAGTATCACAAAAAAAGCAGTATATTCAAAATAATTGACAATACTTTGTTTAATTGATGTAATAAAAACAAATGAAGAAAATTGAACCAAGCTCGAAAGGAGAGTGGAAAGGCAAAGGGAGACCACTGAAGGTGAAAGAACTGAGTGAAAACTAAGCCATGAACTGAAGAAATGCAGTTACTTCTGGGAATATAGACTTCACACTGAGGCATGCTGTGATCACCCTGTGGAAAGACAAAGACTGAGTTTCAGAGCAACAAGAGAAAACTTATGTGTTCTATATAATGGATCTATTAAAACTGGCAACATATTTCTTATCAAAAGCAGTGAAGATGAAATGGAGAAGGATGTCTTTAAAATGCTGAAATGAACAAAGGCAAGCCTGTTACTTGAAGTACCTCCTGGATACTCACAAAAACTATACTGAGAATTTGTAGGAATTCTGATCTTCACACATAAGCCAAAGCTAAAATTCTTTAATAAACTATAATGGGACTGATCTCTGAATTAAAATAACATAACTTTGTGAACTCCATACCAAAGAGAGAAGTAACAACTCCAGTTAAACATAGTCCCATCGATAAAGAGAAATTTCATTATGTATTTGGATTCCAACTATTTTTCTACATAATTTAAAAGCCAATAAATATGGATATAGTAATATAATCTATGAAGTCATAGTTTGTGTCCATATCATATAGGAGAAGAGTTCACAACTTTACTGTGAAATTATTCTTAAATTTATTAGAGTTAAATTAGAACCAATTCAAATTCCTCTTTATAATTTTAGGATGAGAATTGTTATCCCCATGGTTACAACTGAGGACATAGCTGGAAATAATTCACATGAGGAAATGAGAGGAAATCAAGGTGTACAAGGTTAATATTCAAACACTCTTGCCAGCAGGCACAGAAGATGCTAACCTAAGTCTCAGCCAAAAGCGCCGAGAGTGAAGTGGTAATAGTGAAAATGAGAGACAAATATCTAAATAAGACTTAGAAAGCATGACATGACACATAATAGTCAGGATGATCAAAGTAAGTTTTTCCTCATTAGAAATTACTTTTAGGGTATCAAGTCTCTTCTTGGTAGCCTGCTATCCTTCCTGAGTGCCACCAGGACTCCCATGCAGGGGATGTGGTCAAATATGGGGCACCAGAGTTCGTGTGAAAGCCAGACTCCACTCTCCACTCAACTGTGGAGAATGACTTGTCCATTGGCTAGATCTGCGTAGGGGCTCGAAGTTTACTGCACATATTGTCCTTGGATGGTGCCATAGTTTGAGTAGGACCCCTGGGCCCAGATCTTCCCATCATAATGTTCTACTTGTAGGTTTCTAGGACCCTCTGGATTCTTCTATTTCCCCATTCTCCCTTGCTTCTCTCACCTAGAGTCCCAATAGGCAGTCTTCCCCTCTGTCCCACTTTCCTGGTAAGTGAAGACTTTCATGAGACATTCCCCTTGGGCTAGTGTCCAGATATAAGTGAGTATATATGGCAGAGGAGGTCCCCCTCAGTCACAGTCATAGGGGAGGGGAGTAAGGGGAAAATGGGAGGGAAGGAAGAATGGGAGGATATAAGGGATGGGATAACAATTGAGATGTAATATGAATAAATTAATAAAACATATTTTAAAAAAGAAAGTCCCCAGCAACAATTTACATTCAATTAAACAATGAAAGTTAAAAAAGGAAATTACTTTTAACATATATTCAGATCTCCATTAAAATTTTGTAGGTTTACAAAGTTAAATTAAAATTATAAACCCAGTCCAACCATGTTTTCTGAAAGACACTAGCTTTTGATCAAATACACACATAGGTTGAAATTGGAAGTATGAGAAACAGATGGTACACTGTACAAAGAATATGTAGGCGCTAGCATCAGGCAGGGTAGACTACAACACCATCACTGTTATTCAGGATAAAGAGGAACTTTTATGCATTGAGAAATATATAAAGTCATGAAATAGAGATGAAAATCTTAGCATAGAGACAGAAACAGTACCAGAATAGAAAAAGCACCTTTCAGAAAACTGAACTCTCGACAGTCTGATGCACAGTGATGCACATTAGAGACCCACATCCAGACTGTGCACAGTATCCGAGTGCATCAGCAGGGCACCTGGGACAGAGATAATGCTCTAGAGGAATCAGATGCTGCTGATGTACAACACCTCACCAAGGAGGGGTGGCATCCCATTCACACTCTTCAAAGTCATGAAACAAACTTTCACCAGGGTAAAGCATGTTTTACAAATAACCAAGTCTAAATAAATTTTAAAATTATACAAATACAAAGTCACTTGTCTAATCAAAATATAATACGGTAAGAAATCAGTAACAGAGGAAAAGAAAAAGGTCATAAATGTGTTATAGAAAACTAATTAAAAGTCAATTCAATAAGTGAGTTGAGAAATAAATCCCAGGGGGCATTTTAAAAACCAGAAATGCATGAAAATTTGAAGAGAATATATAAAAATTGGTGGGATAAAAAAGTCAGTCACAGTCATAGGGGAAGGGAGTAAGGGGAAAATGGGAGGGAGGGAGGGAGGGAGGAATGGGAGGATACAAGGGATGGGATAACAATTGAGATGTAATATGAATAAATTAATAAAATATATTTAAAGAAAGAAAGCAACACCCAGAGTAGAAATTACAGCTGCAAATTTCCACCTTAAAAGTAAAAAGATCTCAGCCTATCAGCCCAGAGGCTTGAATTCCCATCTGTGAGATTGAGGAGAAAGCTAAACTCAAAGCTGGAAGACAAAAGGAAACATTGGAAAATTGGAACAGAGTTAAACAAAAGACAAAAAGGAAAACAATAATTGTTAAATAAAAGGCAACATGTTTTGACAGTGAAATATTATCCAGACATGAAAATAATTGAATACTGGTACAAACTACAGAATGGATAAACAATGAAAATGTTATTCTGTATGAAAGAAGCCAGAATCCCAAGACCATATAATGTATAGTTTAATGTAAATGGAATATCACATATATCTTCCCCCAAAGACATAGAAACAAACTGACCAAGGTCAAGGGAGTGAGCCATAACTACTATGGGGTACATGTTCTCTTTTTAAATGATAAAAATTTCAGTCCTGTGAGTGGGTGTTGTTCCTACCACATCATGAACTCACAAACAGTGCTGGCTCACCCACTTTAATTAATTTTGTTTCACTTCTTTCACTTCATCAGTCTTTAAACCAATCAATGTGGCTCCCATATTAACAAGCTAAAAAGTGAACAAACTAGAAAAAGTTCAGATCATGATACTCATATTAACCAGAGGGAAAATATTACATAATTGAACACCTACAAAGTATACAAAAAATGAACATTCAGAAAACTAAATGTCAACCAGAATGTTCATAAATTGATAGATATTTTGGCTATAAATATCTGTGGCTATACTTATATACAATGGATATCACATGATCAGATATTGGAGGGATATTTCCAGGGAAGGGATTTTCTGATGTGACTGGAGCCTGGATAACTATATCTGTGGACTAGTCAATGGTGAACTTGTAGCTGAATTGAATATTCAGGCCTGTGACTTTATTGGAGGAAGTGTCCAGTGGGAGTGTCCCGGAAAGAACACAGCTTGTTTCCTTACACTCCTTTTCCACTCTCCCTGCTTCCTGCCTGTCACAAGGCATCAGTTTTGCTCTGCCATACCCATCTGAGGCCAGGATGTTTTGCTGGACTTTAGCACCTCAACAATAGTAGATGCTACCTGTAGAATGAACTCCCCAGAACCATTAGCCTAAATAAAAATTTCACCCTTTAAAATTGTTGCTCAGGCATTTTGTCATAGTAACAAGAACCTACACAATGGTAGGAAAGTATTTGCTTTCTTACTAAGACTAGAAAAGATGAAGGATGCTGAGTCCCACGTACTTCTGAACAGTTTGACAAAGCTGTCAACATACATGATAGAGGAATTAGGTAAAATTCTCACAGTGAGAAAAAAAATATGTTTCCGATGTAGAGGAAAAAATTGCTGCTCTACGTAAAATATCTTATGGAACATGAAAGAAACTTCCACAGTTAGTGAGCTAAGTGATATTTCAACATGGAAAGAAAATATGAAAATATAAGTCTGTTACATCGTTCAAAATCACATAAGTATGTTGAAATCTAACCAAACATTGAAAGTTGTTGAAGAAATCTGCAAAATGAATACAAATATCCTTATTATAGACAAAATAGTAAAGCTATAAAGGCACCCCACATTAATATATGGGCTTATTGTGCTTCAAGTAAAAACACAAGCCCAATGTTTTGAGAGAATAGCCAAGATGATTCATAGAAAAAGACAGAAATTGAAATTGATGTTGAAAACACAAATGGGAAATGAAAAATAAGATAAAATTTACTTTATCAAAATGAAAATCTTTGTTTTGTGGGAAAACCTAAAATGATAAATAAGTATGCTGCAGACTCCCAAGGAGTCCCTTGACAGTCATGTCAACCAAGGACTCAGCATCTACAGTGTATGGAGAGCTAAAAAGCGGGCTACATAAAACAGCTGGGATAACAAGGGGGAAAACCTATGAAGAGTTATTTCACTGAACAAGACATAAGGCACCAGTAAGTCCACATAGGAGGGCTCAACACCCTAAGTCCTTAGCAAAATTGAATCTCCAAAGAGGGACTGCTTCATTTTTAGCGGAAAGACTAACATTATTTGAAATGTGATAAAATCAAAATCTGGTTTGGATATAGGGGAAACTGACTGGCCACACATTGCTGGGACAAAAGTATATGGAAGCTGATATGATAAATAGCTTATGGTTTTCTGAATACTAAATCCATATTCTAACCATGCCTTGGCTTTCGTCCTAGAGATCTAAGGCTATCTACACAAGAATGCTTATGCCACTGCTGCTTAGACAGAGACTACAATGACACAGATGCCCTGCAGTGCAGGAGTTGGATAAATTAGCTGCATAATGAGCACCTGGGTGCAGCTATGGAACTGAGTGGACTCACATGGAGTAAATGAGGCAACACCAGAGATTCAGACTGAATGAGAGCTTCTGCCTCGAAGTTTGAGGACTACACAACTCCAATTCTATGAATTATTGACAGAATGTAATGATGGGGATCATCTCTAGAGGAATCCTCTGATCAGGTTAATTATCACACCTAGAAGGAGGTGGGGTCAGTAGGGGTGTGGCTTATGACTGATCACAAGTTCACTGGATCTTTGGTCCAAGGGAATTTTCTAGAATTTTGGTGTCTAGCACTAAAGCACACTCTTATTTTAAGATTATTTTATTTCCTTAGAGTCATCCATCACCTCTGGCTTTTACAACTCTCCATCTCTTCTGCATAGGTCCCAATGTTTAGAAGGGAGGGAAAAGACAGCTTATTTAGGTCTGAGTGCTCCAAAGACTCTAACTCTCTGCACATGGTACTGTTGTGTATCTCTGTGTTGATTTCCATCTCCTACAAAAAAAAAAGCTTTTCTGATGAGGGCTGAATAATGCTCAGGTCTAAAGGCATAACAAAATGTCATTTATTGCTTTATTCCTTTGTCAGAATGATATTGGGTTTTCCATTAGATACATGACCTACTTAGTTTCATATTCTTGGCCAATTTTGCAATGTTAGCTCTGGATTTCACCTCATGGAGAAGGCTTAAAATCCAATCAAAAAGTGTTTGTTTACTCTGGTAACAATTGTGCCACCTGCACCAATAGATCCTGCAGACAAATCACTGTTGTAGGTAAGGGGTTCATTGATGGGTGGTGCTGATACTTACTATTTTCTTACAGTAGTGTGCAAAGTCCCTTTCAGCACTATAACCACAATTCAGAAAGGTAAAGCATCTAGTTGACCACTAGCACAGTTTCTCTGTCTTTCATGACATAAGTAAGTTGTCTTCAGCAACAGGACCTTATCATTGGATTATGGAGGATAACCAATAGCATTAACAATAGCCTGTGATGCTGAGTGAGGTATGCAGGACCTATGGATCAATGTATCAACAAGAGGAAACCCATTCCTGGCACTGGAGGGTTTACATGGTACCATAAGATGTCTAGTGGAGGCATTGTCTTCCCTATTGGATAGTGACTGCATTTAATTTTCTTTTATTTATGTATTTGAGGGAGCCTCTATACTACGACAGGATTAATGCACATGTGAACTCACAGACAGTGACAACAGGAACAAGACCTACACAGGTTCAAACAAGACCAAATCCCAGAACAGATGGGAGGTAAACAAAGTCCTACCCTTAGCTATGAAGCTATTTGAATTGATGCCCGCTGTGGATTGTAAAACAGTTTTCTCAAACAGCATCACTGAGTATATCAACCATACTCCAGGGCAAGCCTTACACCCAAGAATAGGTAGCAAATATAAAACAAACTCTATAGTAGTTTGGTGGCTTAATTTTGTGTCTGTATGTCTGTCTGTGTATATGGGACATTTTAGTTTAGATTACTATTTGTCCTGTTGGTTTTCTTGTTTAAAGTATGTTTCCTTTGCTTTTATTTTATTTTATTTACTTATTTAGTTTTTTGAGATAAAGAGAGTAAGAGCGAGCAATTAAATAGAAATAAAACATGAAGTTGGGTAGGGAGAGAGGTGGGGAGTATCTTGGAGGAGGCAGGAAAATATGATCAGGAAACTATGAATTTTTTAAAAATTTTCCTTATATGAATGTGTCCCTGTCTATGTTAGTATACCTCAACAAGCTTGCAGACACGCATGGGTTACCACTTGTCCTCGAGTTAAACTTACAGGAGGTTGTGTGTCACCTAATATGAGTGCTATGAGTCAAACTCATTTCTTCTAGAAGAAAGGCAAATTCTCTTTACTGATGCACAACCTCTCTAGATCAGAGTACATTAATTATCAAATTAAAAGAAAGGATTACAGCCAGAGCTTGCCCAGAGTCTAGCTGTAAGTTCTAGAATCTTTCCAGATCCCCTGCTGGGTGGAGTCTCTCTGAGGACCTCTATGTTGGGCTAATATCCACTTACAAGTGAGTATATAC
Organism: Acomys percivali; assembly: GCA_907169655.1. Classification (NCBI taxonomy): domain Eukaryota; kingdom Metazoa; phylum Chordata; class Mammalia; order Rodentia; family Muridae; genus Acomys; species Acomys percivali. The sequence continues at coordinate 45,396,615 of OU015752.1, read as the reverse complement.
CTTGTGTGTCTTTCTGGGTCTGAGTTACCTCACTCAGGATGATCTTTTTTAGTTCAATCCATTTGCCTGCAAATTTCAAGATTTCCTTCTTTTTAACAGCTGAGTAGTATTACATTGTATTTTCTGAGAAAACATGAGATTGATTTCCAGAGAGAGTTGTACAGAAGAGTCGGGGGATGGAAGGACCCAGAGGGGTCAGGAGCTCGATAGGGAGACCATCAAGGCTAACAGATCTGGACCCAGGGTAGGCCTGCACAAACTGATGCACCAACCAAGGACAATGAATGCAGAGATCCTAGATGCCCTGTTCAGATGTAGCTGATGGACAGCCCATTCTCCATGTCATGGCAGGCAGAGGTTGTCTAGACTGTCTCTGACATGAGCTCAATTCCTTGAGATTTGATCACTTCCCCTTGGCCCTTTGGTGGGGCAGCATAGGAAGCGTGATGAAGTTATCCTGATGAGACATGATATGCTGTGGTTCAGATGGTAGGGGTGGAACCCCTATCTCAGTCAGAGGTCCAGGGGAGGGGAATTGGGTCAGAGGTCTAGGGAAGGGGAAGAGGGAGGGAGGGTAGGACAGAGAAGATACAAGCTTGGGAATAACAATCGGGATGTAATGTTAATAAATAATACTAAATGAAGAAAAAGACATGATTACTGGGGAAATCTGGGAGAGTCATATAGGGATCTGTCTGTATCACTTTTGTAGAAATGCAAGTGACTCTTGGCCTAGAGAAATGGCTTAATGGCTAAGAGCATTGATGTTCTTGAGTAGCTTCCAGGGGATCTGGGTTTGGTTCCCAGCACCACTGTGATGATGTACAACCCTCTGTACCTCCGCTTCTAGGTAGTCCAGTGCCTTCTTCTGGCCTCTTCAGGTACCAGACACATACATGATGCACAGAAATACATGCAGGCGAAACACATGTATCATATAAAAATAGAATTAGGTAAATCTTCAAGAAAAGAAATACATGTTAATCTAAAAACATAAAATTAAGTTTAAAAGAAGAAATAAAAACAACAATATATCTTAAGACCATTGAATCTCGATAATCCTCCCCCTATAATATTGTTACCATGAGTATGATGTACAATCTGGGTAATAGGTACTGGGTTATTTGTTTTGTTTTGTGTTTTGGGGGGGGTTGGTTTGGTTTGATTATTTTATCAGTGTTAGCAGGAAGATGAAGGAAGGTAGTGTTTGGAGACAAGAATATAGATCAACATCCAGCAATAATCTCTCAACATGATTATATTAGTTGACAGAATGTCTATGATTATGCTAATCTACTTTGTACTGTGACTTAGGCTACATGGTTTTACTCTAGGGGAATCACACTCAATTGGCAAATAGGCCATTGATGTTTGTGGTCAGGTATATGAAATGTGCTTAGACTTCATAATAAAGAAATTGAAGAATGCAGGAAATGCATTTTTAAATAAAATATCCTACCCTTTCTAATTGGGTGAACTAAAATGTGAAAATTAAAAAGGAAACAAACCCCCAAATAAACTAATGACTAGCTTGTAATAATGACGCGTTTTCAGCTTTGCTCCAGGATCTCACAATGCCAAATTTAATAAATGTCTTTATTTACTAGACAAATAAGTGGTATCTATAAATAACAGAATACTGAGTTAGTAACAGGAAGCAAGGCAGCTCACAGGGGCAACTTATAGGAACAGACATTGTTCCCAAAATTCCAGGGTAAGGGGCTCAGTTTTATAAAGAGACCATGTTAACACAATTTTCCTTTAATAACACTAATTCCTTTCTGTTTCTCCAGTGAAACCTTGTGCCCACAGTGCCACGCTTTCCGATCTAAAAAGCCCATCTCTCTCTCTCTCTCTCTCTCTCTCTCTCTCTCTCTCTCTCTCTCTCTCTCTCTCTCTCTCTCTCTCTCTCT
>OU015752.1:45349438-45389968 GCA_907169655.1 Acomys percivali | reverse complement strand
AACAACAACAACAACAACAACAACAACAACAACAACAACAACAACAACAAAACTTCCTAATCATAATTAACCTCTGCTTATCGCCTAAGCCAACAATTACCCTGGTTCAAAATATTTCTTATTTCAAGGTTATAAAGGTCTATTCAAATTAACAAGATAAATGCTGTTTCTCCCACTGGGCGCCTACAAGCTTCCTGGTCAACTGATCTTGTATAATGTTCTGCTGTATTAATGTTCATTTGTTTACAAGGCTAAAACTTGATTGTTATGTGCTATCTTCATTCTCAAAGTCTAAAATCACTGCCATAAAACATGTTTAACTTTATTTTCTAAAGATGTCATTAATCCATACAAGAAACCATTCTGCTCTCATTTTATGGGCTGTGTTTATGTTTTTAAGGCTCAACTTAATAACGATAAAACCTAAACTACTTTAATTATTAAAGTTTTATAAATGATCAAAAAAAAAAAAAACAAGGACATTTGCTCAACTATGTCCATAGTGGCTTTATCCATAATATCTAGAATCTGGAAATAATCTAGATGTTCATCATCTGAAGAATAGATAAAGAAACTGTGACTGGTTGTTTTAAATTCAGACATATCTAGGGTCTAAATTTGTTTCTTTCCTTTGTTAGCATAAGTTTCCTTCTTGCTATGACAGGATCTATCCACGCTAACTCTCTTAAGAACTAAACCATGACTACTCTTGCTAAAAGGCTCCCAGAACACACTGAACTGACCTCCCTGAGCTGAGGGAACTAAGTGCTCAGGTCACAGATGACCTTGCTTCTTAAAATATAGATGTGCATCTGGAAAGTAAACTCTTTCTATAGTTGCACACACTTCTCTGGCATGAACATGTTTTACTTGGCAGCATCCTCCTCTTTCTTTTTCAATATACACCCTCAATTGGTGCATAGGAACTATGCATACTTATAGCCTCCAGGGTGACATTTGTGTCTAGCTGTGTAATAATCATCATGGTAGCTGGTGTATACATAAGCTTCAGCTTTTATCATATTTTTGTTTAGAGAACATGTACAATCTTCTCTACTAGCTATATTGAAATATTCCATTAATCTCTGTCAACAGAGTTATACTACTGTGCAACTGAGCATTAAAATATATCCCTCCTATTCAACCATGCCCAGCACCTTGACCTGTCTCTTCTTCAACTGTCTCTCCTTGGGAAGCAGCCTTCTTACAGATCAATGCTTCAAAAACAATTTTGTGCTCCCTAGCTAGTTTGGATACACATGAGCGTTATGCCTTTCTTTCGACATCTTTGCCGTCTGAAAGCATTCCTATGTCCAATTCAGGTATTGAGGAATACAGTCTTTTCCTATGGCATTGGTTGAAAATGACAGTGTTGGATGTCTGGACATGTTTATCATCAAATAACTACTATGCATTCTCTCAGCTTGGCTCCTTTTTGGTGATAATGTATGCACAATATCAATATCTCATCAAGGGATTAGGAGAATGCAACACTATAATATAAATAAGTCCAAACTCCCACTAAATATTCACAGGATCTGGAATACATTGGTTTCTGTGACTACTTGTATTTTAAGTAGAGCCTTATATGGAAGTAATATGTGTATAAATAATATAAAATGAATATCTCAAAATATAGCTGAAAGTATCACTTATTGATTTGGAAGATCAATGACTTTCTCAATTAGTTCTTGCCACAACAGTGCATATTTAAAACTGTGCTCCAAAATATTAGATGTAACCACCTATAACTGATATGAGGATATCTGAAGTACTCTATTCTTAATAACATATGTTAATGATGTGAATTTAAAAAGATATTATTAGTGTGGTTTAAATGCATCTTGGAAATCATTTAGAAACTGTTTAGTTTGGTAAATGGGCAATGATAAATATACATGGTCTTGTAGGGGAATTGGCTTCACATTTAAGAATGTGTTTAGATCATGTGGAAACATAAGCCATGGTGCTAGTGTTCATCAAATTCTGAAAAAGGACACTACTGTATATGATTCTGCAAGAAAGAATCTTTCTAGCACTATTAGTCTACAACATGATGGAAGTCTTAAAATATGATTCACTTTCACATCCTCCCTGCAGCTGAAATTCTTACCTTCTTTGAAGCCACATTTCCCCACATACTATTTTTCCCCTGAGTGGCTCCTGAAAAGCATATTAAACTAAATATCAGGTGGATGGAAGAAGGGAAGAGAATTGCTGTGAATGAGTCAATAGCACAGAGAGAATTTTGGATTTTACTACAATTCTTCGTGCAATATAAAAAGACCTCATGCATAAATAAGGTGGTTAGAGTTCAGAATATGATTTACGTCATGATAATGTGATTAGTATTGATTAATATCTTCTTGGAGGAATAAAGAGGAGAAAATTTTTATACAGACATGTACCACCAATGAGACTCATAGAGGTGGGACATAGCCCTGCATGCAGATGAGTAGTATTCATGGGAAAAGCGAGCCTCTGAAAATAAGGCTACAGATAGGTACTCAAGAAATCTTTTTTATCTTCTTTGAACTCCTTGATGGATCTGCTACTACACATCTCTCTGGAACTGAACTTACCCCAGAAGCTGGGCAGGTTCAGCGTCCTTACTTTACTGCTTCTTCCTCTTAGGTATTTCCTTCTACTTCCCTCAAAATCCAAGTTCATCCAGCTAGAGGAATATGGTGAAGTTACATTTCTCTACTACCAAGCTATGGTCCCTAACTCAAGCCATTTAGTAATTTGCATGTTTTAGAATCCTTATGGTGGTTCAGTTAGCCAGTTCTCTCTCTCTCTTCTCTGTCTGTCTGTCTCTCTCTGTCTCCCTGTCTCTGTGTCTCTGACCGTCTGTCTGTCTGTCTCTGTCTCTGTCTGTTTGTCTCTGTGTCTCATCTCTCTCTCTCTCTCTCTCTCTCTCTCTCTCTCTCTCTCTCTCTCTCCCTCTGTGTGTGTGTGTGTATGTGTGTGTGTGTGTGTGTGTGTGTGTGTGTGTGCTATTAGCACATTTCATTTAAAATATTTGCTTAAACATCTTGTCAAGGCAGCACATAATACTTTTATTATAAGAACAATACCTTAGGACTTCATGTATGTTCAAAATATTGTAGGCATTTAGTTACCACCGTTATGTTTAAAGGAAAAAGATACTGTGAGGGTACATTAAAAAATCTGGAAGTTCTCATAAAGCATATGACCTTTGGGAAAGGGTTTTTAATCTTTGACTTTACAATACTATAGACTACAATATTGTGCTGCTTTGAATCTGAGGAAATGACATGTTAATTCTGTAAGTGGTCCAGTTTGTACTATCTTCACAGGTCAAACACTTCCATAAATGCATTTAAGTGAATAATGAGGGTAATAATCTGGTTTCTTGTGTTAAGTATATTAAAATGTTTCTGTTCACAGACTAATAAGTGTGAGGTTTACTTTTCATTAATATTGTATTAACTTTGAGAAGTTTCCAGAGAAAGGTGATTCAAATTACTCTTAGAGAAACAAATGCTGTTTTACCCACACTGTAAGCACAGCCAGGTTCTCTTGCTTATGTGGAATAAAAATAAATACAGCAAGACATCAAGGAGGACAGAAGGTAAGAAAACATTCTACTTTCGAATGCTCAAGTTCTAAGGATGGAGAGATGTCTGGGTATGTAAAAAACACTTGCTGCTCTTGCAGAGGACATAGGTCAGATTGCCAGTATCCACACAGCATTGCACAACCGTCTTTAACTACAGCTCAAGGGCATGTGATGCCTCCTTCTAGCTTTTACAGCCATTATCTGTCTGGTGTACTTATATTCACATGGGCAAAACACTCATCCTCATAAAATAAAATTAAATATATCTTGAATTCGAATAGTAAGCTCTGATCTACAAACATATTCCTATAAATTCCATTTACTCTAAGGCAGTAAGCTTAAGAAACAATTCAGTATTACCAAAGTACTTAGATGCACAGTCCCTGCAGTTTCCTTTGTACTGATGATCAGCTTGACTGGATTTGGAAGCACTGGTGAACACTCTTTTGGGTGTTCATGAGAAGGAAATTTCTGATAGGTTTACCTGAGAAAGGAAGGCCCATGCTGAATGAGGATGGTGCTGTCCTCTGCACTGGTGTCCAAGACAAATAATAGGGAAAAAAGTGGAAGCCACTCCAGTAATAATTAGTATGACCAACTGCCCCATACTCTCATCTCTGCGCTTTGCCAAGTTAGGATGCGACTCTTCTGAAATTGTGAGCCCCAAGAGACCTGTTTACCTTAAGTTTCTTGTACAGAGAAAAGCAACAAAAGAGAAGACAAAGTTCCTTCTGAAATAGTTGTGAAGAGTCCCGAAAGCACCAAGATTGAAGTAGGGGTCAAATGGGATGATGCAGTTGGTCCGGACAAGTTCCAGGCAAGAGGCTAAGAGTCTCTTCCTAGAGTCTCTCTCTTACTCTCTGAGGACAGGTCTTCCATAAAGTTTGCCTCCAACTCAGGGACATTCTGGCTAGGTGCTTGTAGGCATACTCCATGCCTGGCAATATGGAGTGGGCACTGTGAGGCCAGACCTTCTTCACCAGGAGAGAAAACAAAACAAAGGTGAGCTTAACAATGCTCTGCCTTCTCCCAACAGTTGTTCACAAAGTTGCTTCACAAACCTTTCTCTAGAGACTGAAGGAAACAGTCTCACCTTCACAGAGACTGTAGGACCTCAGCCCAGGGCTCCTGGTCAGGCCAACAGCTATGGCCCTTCATGTTCCATTTTTGGTCCTCATCACTGACAGCCCTTCTTAAACAGTTCCCTTACCTGTTCTCAGGACCCCTCTTCTCTCCAGACACTAAGGCTACAGAAACATGCAACTCTGATCATGGGGAGCTAGACAAGGAAAGATGTAATTTATCATGTCTATATATTTTTAGATCTCCAACCTCATTCAAGAATTCTAGAAAAAAAACTAATTAGAAATGGGGGCAGAAAATCATATACATGAAGATTTATTAACCAAGAGCACATTTAGTATAGTAAAATGTTACAAGGAATGAAATCTGTATTATTGACTGGACAGTCATTATACTTATGAATAGGAATCACTAGGATTAGATTTATAAGTTTTAAAAGAATTTCCAAGAGTAACTGGAAAGAATGTAGGTACTTTTATATGAGAGAAAAGGCATGATCAGGATTCCAAATGATCACTTTTCCCAGATTTGCCTCCATATAGATATAAGACACTAATAAGCATAAACACTGAAGTATTTGAGTCAGGACATCATGAGTGCTTGGAACTTCCCTGTTGTTATCTGAATAAGTTCTTACAATGACGGCAAATATTCTTACATACATAAAAATGAAACAGCTGGTGTGGTAAAACAATAAGCAACATTTTTGTTTTGTCTCACAGCATATAATCTACCCATTTTCCCCCATCTGAATTATTTTTTTCCAAATGCCAGTCATGATTCCAGCATCATGCTCTGTGAAATGGTTGAATTTTGTATCAATTAGTTTCTAATTTCTTGGTTGATGAACAGCACATGCTTCCTAAGGGTTAAATAACCATCCCTAAGGAGGGAACTAGCTCAAGAGTGACAGCTCTTGCAAATCCAAACTTTCTTTAAGTACTCTTGGGTCCTTAGTTGTATATTGAAAGCCTTTTTTTTGTCAATTAACAATAATATTATGTGAATTGCTGAAGCAAGTCAATGGAAGAACAAAGGGAAAGGTCTTCAGCGTCCCCTGCTTTCTCCTCTAGGGGAAGATAGTATGATAATATAAAAATTATTGTACACAGCAGATGACCACCCACTGCTGGCAACTTTACTTTACATTTTCAATTCCAGGACACAGTTGAAAATGATTTGTTTACCCATGTTAGTGAACAGAACAGCTAGTGAGCCCTGCTATCATTTATTCTCAAAACAATTAGTCACTTTCAGGACTGTAGACTTCGGGGATAATCATGGCCTTTCTAGCTTACAAAGCTGATTTCCCTCTAAGGGCAAAGGGTGATGGTGACATAGAACAGAGAACTCAGAATCAAAAAGAAAAACAGCAGCTCCAGGTACCATTGCTCTGACCATCGCTGTTAGTTACCAAGCAGGGCTAACGCAATCTTCAATAAAAAGCACATAAGGGGAAATAAAGCAGACATTCTCAATGTACAACATCCTTCAGAAATAAACCTTCTGAGGCAATGGAGTACAGGGAAGTCAAGGTGGATGGGGGGGCTGCTCTTTTCTGATGAATAGGGGAGGGGGGAGGAGAGGAAGGGAGGGAGGGGGCTGAGGTGTGAGGAGGCATGGGCCTACAGGCAGGATATAAAATGAATTTTTTTAAAGTTAAAAAAAATAAAATAAAATACACAAGAAAGAAAGAAAGTCCACAGTTAAAAAAGCAGTATGAGAGAAAACAAAGTCCCGTGTGAAAACCGACCTCACGTATGCCAGGAGGAAACTTTGATATTTTATTTGTACCTTAGTTTTCCTTCCTTCCTTCCTTCCTTCCTTCTTCCTTCCTTCCTTCCTTCCTTTGCTTTCTATCTTTCTTTGTTTCTTCCTTTCAACTCTAAACTTTTTATTGAAATGAGAAGATGAAATCAGTTATATTTTAATGGTTTGCAAAGACTTTCTGCAATTGCAACAATTGTTCAGAGAATAAAAGACTGTGGAGTACTCAGGAACCATTGGGGAAGAGGGGCTAGAAAGAGTGTAAGAGCCAGAGATGGTAGATGACTACAAGGAAACACTGTTTCCTGGAACCAACTGGGCAGTTGTGTATATGAACTTGAGTGTTTATGACAACATGTACAAGACACACACAGGCATAAACCAAACAACAGTCCATCATGGAAGTGTGAGGATGCCATTAAGCTCCACCCTTAGCTGAGGATTTTTTTGGTAATTGATAAAAGATATGAGAGAGAACTATTTTTCTTTAAAGGTACAGCCTATTGTTCATCACTCCTGCTCCCAGGGGATGCCCCACACTTAAGAGGATTTGGGCAGCACAAATAGGAACTCATGAATTTGCAAAAGAAAGAAAAGGAAGTGGAAAGAAGAAGAAGAGGAAGAAAAGAAGAAGAAGAAGAAGAAGAAGAAGAAGAAGAAGAAGAAGAAGAATAGCATTCAAGAATTTGGGTGGTTAGGGAGGTGGGTTGTGGTGGGTAGGGAGGTAGGGGTAGGTCTAAGAGGAGGAGGGAGAAGGGTACTCTGAACAGATTTTATGAAGAATTTTGTCTCAACTGGTGAGATTGAAAGTGTGTGTGTGTGTGTGTGTGTGTATGTGTGTGTGTGTGTGTGTGTGTGTGTGTGCAGTTTTGATATAGAAAAGTCAGCTCCTTGGATTTCAAGACCTTGACATCTATCTTTGAAGGGATTAGACCTGTCCTTATGAATGCAGAAGCTAATGTAAAACAAGCCACAAGAACTGCTGATGTAAAACCAATCACTTTAGGTAAGTTCCAGAGATATAATTATACAGGAAGAGAATAAGCTCCCAGGTCTATGGGGCTTCAACCTGACCTAATGTCTTACTATGGACTTTCTTGCAGAAGAACCTATGGAAATCCCAAGTCTTCAACATTATGTGAGGTTACAGCACAAGGTTTGTCCTTTCCCTCCCCTCCTCCCATCTGTGTGGATGTTATAACTCTGTAGAGATGTGTGGAAGATGGAATGCTTTCTTCTCAATGGCTGGAGGACTTATGAATGAATGCATATGCACACATTTAGACATAAGCCTGAGTGCACACATCATCATATCTTCTCTAGAATGGTATCCTGGATCAGCTGTGCCAAATATTCTCCTTGGCATTTGGGTGCAAAAACAAAAGTTGAAAGTCACTGTTAAGTTCCCGTTCTTACCCACAAATCAGGTCCTAGACCTGATGGACCAGAGAACTCCCTGAGCCCTGTCATCTACATTAGGTCAAACCCTTTATCCAATCCCACTCCAGCAGGACCGTGCACTCTCCATAACACCCAATAATGTTTTCCTTCTGCTGTCGCTCTACACTTCTGTATGAAGGCTAAGGAATACACAGCATAAAATGTGCAAGCATTTCCACACTGCCCATCACTTACTCTACTTTTTGCACCTCAGGCATGAACCTAATTGATAAGAAAGGGTTTCTTCTTTCTTGCAGAGTTCTATTTGGAATGCAGACACTGAAAGGGGGACTTAGGGAAAGGAGAAGAAAGTCCATTTGTCAGCAACTGGTTTAAGCCAACTGGAAAGTGGGGTTGAGATAGAGAGTCCCATGTCAAGCTTTAAGCAGATCACCTGGAGGCAGATGGACACCTTACCAGAAGGGCCCTAGGACTCATATCATACGTGTTCAAAACTGGATGATAGATGCCTCCGTACTCACACAGGCAGCTTTACTCATGGAAGCTATCGCCACAGAAGATATCAGTATCTTTCAAAATGTGTGGTACTGTGTGGTGTCAGCCAGACTGGAGTCTGCCCTTCTGATGACCCAGACACTGGGCCCTGGAATCACAAGCTCCTGTTCCATCAGGCAAAAGAGAAAAGCTGCCTCTGTGAGGATCACGTGTGCAAAATCTATGATGTACTTTGATAGATGCTGGTGAAGCTAGATTTAATTGGATTTCAGTAAATTAAGTAATGTGCTGTATCCTGTAACCATTATTTTTAAAATGTACTCAGTAAGACAGAAGGAAATAAAGACCTTTAATACAATCATGATAATTCTAGTCAACACTAACTCTACCTGGCTATCTTTGAGGCAAATTTGGAGGAAGTGCTGTGGACATGGCCTAGCTACTACACTCAGGGCATCTGGGGGACAATCATAGACCTTCCCTCAAAGCAGCATGAGATTTGAGCAAGAAAGATACTTCCCTGTGAACAATATTGTAATGAATTATCTTACCAGGGCTATATCAGTATAGGCTAGAGTCAGGAGCTGTGTCTTCTAACATGTTCATGGAAGAATCATTCCCCAATTTTCACCTGTTACATTATCAGATGCTCGAATCTCATCCCCTCTCCTCTATGAATGCCTTGCACACACACACACACACACATACACACACACACACACACACACACAAACCATTCACACATCAATGAGCATGTATGTACTTGTCTCTGCCACACCTCTCCAGTAAACAGATTGGAGGGTATGCATCCTCGAGAAATGACAATGGCCATTGTCACAAATCTTAATTATTCACTTTGTTTATATGGAGCACTTTCTACTTCTACTGAGTTCACAGAGTGTTCATTTAAGACAGAGCTCCATTTTAAGGAGAGAAACAATGTTATGGTCAGTTCACTCTCTTCCTCAGTTCCAGGGCTTTCTGGAGTAAATCTGTTCTGGGAGTAGCAGAGAATTTAAATGTTTTCAATTCTCCAGTATCAACTCATAGCTATAACATCTACAACAGTTGAACCATAATAGTTTTCATGTCCTAATTAATGAAGTGGTGCCTTCAATGCATACCAGGAGGGGCCATCACCCGTGCTCCATGCTGCCAACAGGCAGAACCACCGGTACTGTGATAATAAGTATGATGGATTGAATTTCATTAAAATGCCAAGGGGAAAAAAGTCCAACAAAATGGTTCTTAATTAAATGGTCTCCAGCTACGCTGCCGTCAAAATGTAAAAACCGTCCCCACCACTCTATTCAAGCAAGTGTCATGTTGACTTGTGGGAGGGAGTTGAGTGGTGGGGGGGTCTATCTAATAATAATATGTTCTGTTTACATAGTTCTCTTCTTTGTAGAACCACACCACACTTTACAAATATTATTACCTCACACAGTGAGTCAATTAGGGAACTTAGGATAGGGCTTGAATCTCCACACCCTGTGTTATTTCCACAAATAGCTCTATACATGTCATAAACAGTCTACTGCAGCATGTGCCTTCAGTGGGTGAAATAAGAGTTGACATCAGTTTCTTGACTTGCATCACTATCTTTATAACATAAACATGACTGGCTATTAGAGCCTTACCTGAGTGAGCATTAGCTATGAATCAAACCACTCAGACTGACTCTTTATATACATACAGTGATGTGTTAGTCACATAAGCATTGCACTTTGATAAGTGTGTGTCCAATCTGAAGCAATAAGTGTGTTCTCAACTGAATAGCCAAGTTGGCTATCTTAAGGTTCCTTGATTCATCAAACGGACATCACTGACCTGGAGCCTTCACCCAATGATCATCAGGAGTGGGGGTGATTCCACATGTATGTACAGTGCTTGATTATGTAAACTTGAATTGTTTACACTTTCATATGAAGCCAGAGAACACAGCCTGCTGGTGTTTGTTTGTTTGTTTGTTTTGTCTAGACATGTTTAGCTAACAAGAGGGATGGCTTTCTGAAACCCTTCTGGACAGTTTGAAAAGTGTCCTCTGCATTATTATGAATAGTTTTTCTATAAGACAGAGTGTTGGAAAGCTACAGCAACAGCTAAGAAAGATAAAGGGTATATGAGACAGAATAAGGCTGTGGCCCCAAGCCAAGCATCCACCCTGCTTTATGCTTTTGCTTGCTTCCTGTCACCTGAGGTCCCACAGGCCATCTTCATCTACATAATCTTCAACCTCACTTTTCCTTTAATATCATATGACTATACTCAAACCTAATTCCCCTATAGAGTCTCAGGAGGTCTCTCATGGCAAATTGAACATTATTTCTCTCTTTCCACATGAACAACTCAAACCCCTTCACAGGTGAAAAGAGAAGTTTTACTGAAGAAGACCGGCACACTCCCTTTCTCCCGCTCTCTTCTTCAGCACTAGGACATATATCACCAAGGTAAGGATAAGTCCTTGAAGGTTCCCTGGGCATCATTAATGGCCATTGGGCAGGATGAGAAGTAGTCTATACATCCATCCAATCAGTGTCTCATAGTTTACACTAGTTGTTTTTCTCACAGAGTTTATTCTCTTCTTTGTGATGGGATTAAAAAGTCCTAATCGAACGAAGTCTACTCAGGAGTTTAAAGGTCCAACTTAGGTCTTTAAAAAGAAAGAAATATGTAAGTAAAACAGCCACAATTATATATATATGATTAAATTTTAAATTCAAAAATTAAAACTCAAGTTTCTTTTTGAAAAATTTAAACTATATAAGAAAATTACATTCCAGATTATTTTTTAATGCAAGTTTTAAGCCAAGGGATAATCCATGGGCAAAGTTGTACTCATTCCTAAAGCACACAGATGATTGTCTTCTCAAGAAAATGTCCTTTATAAAACTGTGAAAATTACAAAATTTTATTATAGAGGCATGGACAGAGGAGGGAGATGTGTCTGAGGTATTCCTTGGGGGAAAAACGAGAGAAGCAGAAAATGAATATGATCTAGATATAGCGCATGCCTGCATGACGTTTTCAGAGTAATTATTTCAGGGTATTATTTTTCTAAAATCCTAGCATTTGTGGTTCCACTTTTCCAACAAAATCATTATATGGAAATTTTCTCCTGCAAGAATCTGAAATCTTGAAGCTATTGTTACGTGATGCTTTGAAACCATGTACCTTTGAAATGGTATGTGAATATACATGTGTACACACACACACTATATATATGTATATATATATATGTATATATATATATATATATATATTTTAACGATTTTCTCCCATCCATGTGACAGTCTAAAATAGTTCAGGACATTTTAACTTCAAGTGCTAAAACATGAGGGACTCCAGCAGCAGAAGCCACAAATCAGCAACAAACTCGGAGTGATGAACTGCAAAGCAGAAATTAAACTGAAAACTGAACCTGTCAGCAGAATGAATAGGTGGAGAGGGCGAGCCTCGGCAGTAAGCCTTACTTTAATTTTCTTCTCTGATAACCTGTACCCCAGCCAGCTATTTCAAAGTCACCCACCAGCTCTCCTAGATGGACACCTATTACAACAGCAGCCACTGTTTGCAGCGTTGTTTAGTAGTTGTGTCCATCTTGATGGCTTCCTTTTTAACAACCTTATCATTGATGGACCTCTCTGCCTGCAGAGCCTATTTGGGTTACCCCCGTTCTCTGACCTTATGTTCTATGATGAGGTTTCTGTTGTGCAAATACCATTTGTTATGCTACCTGGGGAGGCCTGCGCACTTCCTCTGGAGCAGAGGCAGCAATTACTGACTTTGCACAGTCCATCTCAGCTTGTCAAGCTAATCCAGAGAGTGGAAAGGAAAGGATGTCTCCTGCCCCCTTCAGCTTGCTTTATTTTCAACCTGATTTCATTAAGTCCATGTACTCTATATTGGGATGGTGTACGTCAAATTCTAAACTGTGACCTTTAAATCTCTGTTTAGATCTCATCAAGGTAATGGAGTTTAAGAAGTTTCAAGTGACGCAATGATCTCGCACCATATCTTTGCAGAAAGTGTGAACTTCCACCTGGAAGGTTTCATCCTAAGTCGCCAAACTCAGCTCATTTAGAGTAGACTGCAGGTCTTTGTATCAGTGCTTCCAAACTTAGAAGCCTGGCAATGAATGTTTCCCCTCCCAGATGGGACTGCCATGTATCAAGCACAGTATTTGTCTCTGTGCAGCCACCCCTAGAAGCCAGCAGCCTAGGTCCAGGACTCCAAAGGAAAGCTACAATGTTCAGTTGTATCTGCGGGTCCCTGGAGCCAGCTCCTGAAAGTCAGGTTTGAAGATACACATTTCATAATAACAAAAAATGGATACACAAATGCAAGGAAGTTTAGTATACAGAAAATGGGAACTAAACAAAAACAGAAATCCATGAGGCTCCAGCACACATGTTCTGATCCTGTTTGTGACAAAAGTGACATTATCCACAGGGCTTATGGTTGTTCTGAGATCATACCATTGAGAGGTTCCAGAGATGAGAAAAACTCCTAAAACTAATGTATGAATGAAGGAGGGGGGCGGTCAGAAGGCTATCCGAGAGAAGAAAAGGTAGTCTTTGCTAAGCTAAGGCCAAGGGCTTTCAGAGCTCAGGCTTAGAGCCCAATGCCCTAGCAAACACATGGGGTAAGTAAGCAGTTCCACTCGAGTCCCCAATGTCTCCAGTGAGAGTCCCATAGCCCTTGCTGTGTCAAACTGACTGATATATTAACTGCATCAACACCAACATGGATTACGATTTAGGTTTTGAAGGGGGAGTGATGTATGGCTCATCAAAACCCCATCTATTGACCAAATCTCCCTCCTGGAAAGAGGGACTTGATCTGAGCTGGCTCATGACACACAGCTTTTGTCTCATCCCTTATGCACATTTCAGAAGGTGCATTAATGTTTACATATGTGAAAATGACTGCTGCTCCATGGGCAGTGCAGGAAACACAGCAGAAATACACTTAGGAGCTGTGGAGAATCCAAGAGCTGTCTCTATGCCCAGTTGTTGGGAAAGGATTGATGACTGTGGTGGTTTGAATGAGAGGGGCCCCCACAGGCTCCTGCATTTGAAGAGTTGTTTCCCAGCTGATGGCCTGTTTAGGAGGTGTGGCCTTGTTAGAGTTGAGTGAGATTTCAAAAGCCCATGCCAGGCCCAGTTTCTCTCTCTTCCTCCATTTGCCGATAAGATGTAAGCTCTCAGCCACAATTCCGTCACCATGGCTGGCTGGCCATGCTTCCCACCATGATAGTCATGGACTAACCCTCTGAATCTATAAGTAAGCCCTCAAATAAATGCTTTTTTTTTTTTTTTTTTTTTAGCAAACTGCCTTGGCCGTGTTGTCTCTTCACAGCAATAGAACTCTGACCATCTAAACCTCACAGATCGAAGTTTATAGCCCATGTGCTAAAAAACACAACTGGCTTCCAAGATAGAGAAATGTTACCACTTGTCACCAAAACATTCCCTTCCCCTCAACTTGTGAGACTCAGAGTGAATTCTATTTACGTACTAAAGGAAATATGGTAACAACAACATATCAGAGAAATAGTTTTTTTCATCCCTTTGAGTAAAAAAATAAAAATGAGTACACACATGGTGGGGGGGGTTGAGGGATGGAGTGAGGGAGAGGAAGAGAGAGGGAAAGAGAGAGAACTGGACTGTGGAGGTACATAAGAAGGGTTGGAAGGAGAGGTTGAATGTAGAAAAGAAAAGACAGGGCTTATGTAATTAACTTTTAATTACAATGTATTTGTTTAAAGAAACTGTAAAGAGGTAAGAAAAAAGATAATGATAAGAAATTACTACTGGAGAAAAAGTGAAACAAGAAGAGCTTGAAGTAGCCATGCCCCAAGATGCCCTCCTTTGCTTGGCATGAAATATCATGCCCTGTCCTGTTTTCTTAGGGCAAGATGTTCATACCCAAATTATTATGGATCATTGCTTAGCCAACAGTTTCAGCAGGGTGAGACCAAAGGTGACTCACCAGGGACCCATAGAGTGCCTGATGAGATTATTGCTATGAACAGTTTTAATTACCAGATATTTAGTTGTGAAATATGTGCATCTCTTAATTGCCTCCTACACGTAAGGGACATATCAGTCATTTGGCTGAAAGCGATGTGATGAGGACACACATTCATATCCAGCAAACAGAAAACACCAGGCTCAGTCTCAAGAGCAGGGAGGTGATTAACAATTGTGACTTTGCATGGATGGTATCTGAGGTTCCATTCTAAGCTTGAGAATGCACCAGACA
Source organism: Acomys percivali (assembly GCA_907169655.1). Lineage (NCBI taxonomy): Eukaryota > Metazoa > Chordata > Mammalia > Rodentia > Muridae > Acomys > Acomys percivali. Next base: position 45,375,372 of record OU015752.1, on the reverse strand, counting down.
ACCAAGCATGCTTGGGGCCCATCTTGTTCCAATGGATGGTGTTGTCACAATCTATAGACTTGCTACCCACCCCCCAGCCATAATTTATATCACGCAATTGAGGAAACACTGAAAACTCAAGATCACGTACCTGTAATGATTTGATGACTTAAACAACACGTTAAGAAGCTTCCTAAAATAAGTTAAATACAAACTAGCTCCTGAGTTTGTGGTTTGAATGATTTGTTCCCTATTTATGTCTGTGGGGTTTTTTGCAGTCCTGAGATCGAACATAAGTACTTTAGTAACACTAACTTTCCAGTTCTCAAGCTTTTGGGGTATGACAAACATGACTGTGTCTATAAACGTGAAATGTGTGTTTCCCCAGAAGCTACTGGCCTAAACGTTTTTGTTGAGATTGCTCCCAATCAAAGCACAGGGCTCTTAAATTATTTTTAATATTTATTTTATTTTTAATTATGTGTATTAGTGTTTGTGTGTGGGGGAGAAGGTGTTCTGCATTCATGAGTGCCGAAGTTATAAGCACCATGAAGCCACTGATGTGGGCATTGAAATCTAAGCCTGTGCTTGGGAGAGCAGTGAGGGCTATTAACTATTGGGCCATCTCTCCAGCCCATGTTGTTAAGGTTTTCTCTACATCTTCTCTTAATATCATTTGGACATACATATAGTTGCAGATGAAAATAGTTTTGGTGTGTGTATGTGTATGTGTGTGTGTAACTTTGAATCTTTATAATGTGTGTGTAACGTGTGTAGTAACTTTGCATTTGGTGTGTGTTTGTATTGAGAGACTCATGAGAAGGGAAGATAAAAATTGCCACAAAAGTGGATTGTGTTTTGTTTTTGTCTTGCTTTATTTCCCTTAATTAAAGTGGTTTGGTCATGTCAATAGCTTTTTCTTGTCACAGGTCAGAGATGCCATTTGTGTTTAAGTCAAAATGTCTTTGGTTCTGCTTTAGCCAGATGCTAGGAATGCTAGAAACGGGGTCTGGTTTTTCCTAACTTTTCCATCTCCCTTCCTTAGAGACCATATATGAGGATGGCATTGAACCTAGGAAGCACATGGACACCAGGACACATGAAATGGGAACCAGATGAGCTATTCCTCTCTTTCCATACTTCTACCCAATAAAGCCTTATCGGCTCCAAGTCAGTGGTACTCAATGGCACCTTACTCCTTAGGAACGCTGTTGATATCTAAGGAGCTCTGTCTCCTTTCTTTCTCTTCAGTGTCTTCTAATGAAATACTTATTTCTAAATGAAATACTTGTTTCTAAAACCTGTGGCTTGTGAATTTCATTCTTTGAATACGCAAGACAAGAATGTGAAAGCCACTGGCAGCAGATGTCTGGTGTGACCATGTGATTTAAGCATCCTAACTCCTGAGTTACAAGTCCACATAGGAACAGAGCAAAGATCAGTTGCTCTCAAAGATGTCCCCAATTTTCCTGCATCCTCTGGATTTGGGGTATGTATATGTTAAATACCTGAAGGATAGGCAATGGGCAAAGCTGTGATAGAGATTCAGGAGATCAAAAATGCCACAGTTAAAAGTCTTCTTAACACTTGTCTATATACTTCTCCAAAGTAGCTAAGGCATGACCTCTGCCAAGGATCATTAAAGTATGCTTTATTTACTTCATGCTTTGCACAAACATCTCACATCTCACCCATGCGCTGCCTTCCTTTTGTGGCCACGAGCTATTAGGGGTATACGAGTTCTCTTTCTGTCATGGATATGAACATAAGGAGCAGTCCAAGAATAATCAAGAGGTATGGGATGAGGGTTAACAGCCCAAAGAACAGCTACCTGCTATGTGTCCAGGGGGATGGGTAGAATCCAGAATCAGAGCCTGGGGGTCTATAGTTGAAAAAGCCTCCACAACAAATTGCTAGACATTCTGGAATTGTGGTTTCCCAGTTCTGGCTGCAGGATTCCTGAGGGGTGAATTATGTAAGAACCTGAGTTTGAACCTGAGAGAAAGCCATTCATTGCCACTTCCTTACCCTGAAAACCAACTCTCCCATTCAAAAGTAGCAGCTGCTCCACCCAAGCTGAGAAATCTGATGCAGGGGGCTGCCTTGTTTCCATTGTGGATCTGTGTCTAGTGCTCACCTCCACACGTAGCTGCACATTCGCCCTCTTAACAGTTCTACTCGGCACCTCGTATTTGTCTCATCACAGAGACTGACAGTTGGCTGAATACTAACATGTCACTGTTACTGGGGAAAACATGAACACAAGTAGGAAAGCCTTCTCAGATGCCTGGGCCCTTGCTTTCTTGTAATTCAGCCAAGGATTCTGGGAAGCTGGATTTGAAAGGAATGATTCCATTTTCCCATCTAGACCCTGAAAACCCCACTCAAAGTCTATAGTCAACATCAAACATGCCCCCTGGCTCAAAAACAAAACAAAACAAAAACAAAAACAAAAACAAAAACAAAAACACCTTCCCAATACTTTGTTGAAATCTGTGCAGCCCTGACTCCTGCTTTGACTCAGCTGAGCTCCCTGGGGACACACTGCCGTTCCAGTACTCTATAACAGCCTTCTGCAAGTACACCATGACCTGCACACATGCAGAGCTGAGACAACTTGCAAGCCTCACCTCCCACTGACCTCTGACCCCCAACACTTCTGCTCCATGGTCTGGACATACGCCATTTTGTGAAGACCTCACCAACCCTGTGCCTCCCTGTGTCGGTCAGGGTTGTACTTCCAACCTTGTACTTGTGCATATTTACTTATGCTTAGGAATTTAACTCATGTGAATATTAATCATACAGAACAGTCATCAGGTGTCTATACTCTAAATATCTACAAGTAGGGAAATGGCACTTAATCACTCTCAAATACATGTGGAAACTCATGCTCCTAGGAAACACGCTGTGTCTCCTGAGGAATACCCCTGAGCTGTGTCGCATCAGCACAGTAGAGATAGGCACAGAGGTAAACAATGCTGAGAGTGCACAGCATGTATTAAAAATGATCGTTAATTTTTTCCTACAGAGTTTCACTAGAAAACTTTGCTTCCATCAAAATAATAAATACTTCCTCACTAAAAATATATCTGTTTGAAGGTGATAGAGTATTATAAATACCTCTGCCTCAGCAATGGGGAGAAGGTGTTTTCTATTCTAGGCATGTTTATTTTCTCACAGCAGCTTTCTTCCTATGATTTTGCTAAGATGTCCAACAATGTTTATGGATTTCCATTTCTTAAGCAGTTAAAAATTACATTTATATGATTCTCTTCATAAACAGTTTCAACAAAATTGAAGCTTTGAACATATTTCTTTAAAAATGTAATTATAGCACTCACATGTAATATAAATTTGGTGCCATAAAATAGGCAAACCTATTAAAATGTTATTATATATAATTCTTGTTGGAGAGGATGGGTCTTCTTTAAACTGAGATGTGATTTATTTTAACCAGGACACAATCATATTAACAAACAATGGGAAAATTTATGTTAATAAAATACTGATTTATTAAAACTGAAGTAGGGCTGGAAAGATGACGCAGTGGGTACAATCATTGGCTGCAAATCCTTAAGACCTGAATATTTTCCCCAGAATCTTCATAGTCAAAGCAGAGACCCTATTCCAGCACATTGTCCCCTGAGCTCTACATGGGGGGCCAGGCAGTGTGCTTGCCTTCACCCCACACAAGAGACGTAAGTAATGGTACAGGTTTTTTTCTTAAATTGAACCAAAACTACCTGTAATCATTCTGTTATTTCTGTTTCAATTGGAATATTCTCATTAATGGCTAAAACAAATACCAAAAATAAGCACACATGAGTGTAAAGATTAGTTAGACATATTCTCTACACTAAAATTTCCTTACCCTCAGAAAGCCAAGAACAACTTGTGGGCACATATTTTGAAAATGCAAGTGTACTGAGCAGGATTTAGTAGGTAATAGGGAAAAACAGAGGGAAAAGAGCAGAAAACTGAACAAAGTGTTGGAAACACAAACATTGTGAGATGATACACACACACACATACATACACACACATACACACATACACACACACACACACACACACACACACACACACACACACACATATATATATTGCTCAGTTTCTTGCCACAGGGTATAACATTGGAGAAACCAGTTATCGGCATGCTGTCCATGTTGTCTCTCTGTTCCCTTGAAATCCCCTTTGTTTCTCTCTTCTGGAGACGCCTTCCTGCTGAGCACAGTTTGGCTCCCTTCTTGGATTTTTTTTCATAACTCTGGTGAAGTAAGCTGGCCTCTCCTTGGTGCCAAAGACATCTTCCAGAACAGGAATCTCCCTCTACGACCAGCTCCCTAGGCTCCTCATTGGCACAAGGGAGCCTAAGAGATCCTCCTCCCTCTCCCAGGCCTTCTCCCAAGCTAGCACAAGAGCAGGATGCTGGATGATGGAAAAGCATCATGGCTGCCATAACTCATCAGGAAAAACCACTCACAATCTTCCTCTAGTTTTAAGACAGATGCTCTTAAGGACACACAGACCTGCTAAGTGATTTACATCCTCATGGCTCTCATGTCAAGTTTCTCCTCCAAAAACAAAGTGTACAGCATGGCGACAATTCAGAAGATTGCTTTTGTTGAATCTGGGCAACATTAATTTCTTCCTTGTAAATGTCCCATTGTAAGAACATCTGGCCAGACATAGTGAAAACACACGACCTCGTCCATTTCCAGAAGTGCATCCTAAAACCCCAGCAGGTCTTGCTCCTCCCAGAGACTAGCTGACCCACAGACTGCCTCCTTGGAGGATGGCACTATAGCCATTTCACTGCCAGGTCTTGGAGATTTCACTGCAGCAAACAACCTAAGGGCTTTTGGTGACACTGTCAAGACAAATTCAAAAACCCCAGATTCTCAGACTTCCCATAGAACCTTCCAAATCCTCTCATCCAGTTAAGATAGTTTTCAGTAACATGAAAATTAAAACTATTGATGGTGTTCAAAGGAATCACAGAATGGTCACAGAATCAAGACCAGCCATTCTTTGCAAAACCAGTCTGATCCAGTCACCAGAAAAGTGGGAACCACAGATAAAGGTCCACATTAATCAATATTACAACCATATTTCATATGCTGTCAAAAATCTTTGCCTGGAATCTTATCACTACACCCTGATGGAGATAAAGAAAAGGCAAGATCTAGAGAGAAAACTTTTAGGAAGAAATTCACATAAGGATTCAAGGCTCTCTTGGGCTATCTTTCTTTAGTACTTTAAGTAATAGTGGTATTAAAACAAGTGCATTGTCACTTCCGAATGCCTTGGATTAACTATGTGTTCACTTGTGCTTATGGGAGTTACGAGATTTTAGCCAAAACTTCATAATTTCTAAAATGTTTTAAGATGCAAACTTTATCTTTTATTCTTATATCTCTATCTTATTATGTGTTATTCCAAGAATCAGGTTTTGTGGGGGTTTTTTTATTTATTATGTGTTAATGTCTAGGATTTGTGCTGGATTATATAGTCTCAAGTTAAAGCAAATTCTGCATGGAAAAACACTTCTGGTAGAGGAGATACGGCCTCTCTTTTTGGTAGTCAGTGCAAGACCTTGCACAGTGTAGGCAGGTTGTTCTGTATCATAAGCTGTGGTGCTGAAGTCAGAGGGACAACCTGGGTGTCCTTGGTGTTCTGGGCCTAAAACTGGCTTCTGAAGGCCTTTATCAAACGCACTTTGCTCTCCAGCTTTTTCCGTAAAGATTTATGTCTCCACTGGGACCAACTGGTAAGAGAAGCAGTGACAAGAACAAAATCACTGGCTGCTGAAATGTTCTGGGCAGGGGGAGTCGTCGTTAGTCATGTGCTCATTGGGAGTGCATTGATTCCAATGGGCAGCTTCAACTCTGTCATTACACAGATGGTCCTGATCAAATTCAGTGCAGACCAAACTCAAACAAAGGACATGGATTTCCTAGAGGGCTGCACAGGAGCAGAGGTTTATAGAGTGGGAAGGAGATAGATAAAATAGGGTAAGTGGGAGAGTGCAGCACGTATACTGTGTATATGTATGAAAAGATCAATGGGCAAATTTATTTAATAAAACCGGTCTATATTTTAAGACAAGTAAACAACAACAAAAAAAAATGATTTCAGCTACTTGTATCTGGTGCTCAGACTTCAAGAAGAGCCAATCTTGTCAACGCCAAGCTAAAAAGAATTTTAATTATTGGACATATACCTGCTCTTGAAATTTATATTTCCAGTGTTATCAGAATTAGAAATGGGACACACTCACAAAGTAAGGATAAATCTGTTTCAATTATTTCCGGTCAGAGATGAATGCCCAGGTTTCTGGAGTGGTCTTCTTCCAGAAGACAGCACAGCTCAGCACCTTTTCACAGATCTCCACATTGACTTTGCCCACACTGTCATGCATACCATGCTGCCACTGCTCCCCAGGCACACAGGGAAGACACACGTGGCTGTTCTATTGCTTTACATTCCCCTCGGTACCCAGTGCTTCACCGTGTCTATGGGTGACCCACATGACCTGTGGCGGATCAGACACCTTACTAAATGCTCAGCCATCCACAGCAGTAACTGACACAGGACCTGACATGCTGGCCAGGATTGTGGTTCATAATTCTACGCATGGGACTCATATCTGTTTACTTACTTGTTTATTATGCAGCCTACCGGAGAACAGAATTTCAATAAATATTCATATTAGTGAAATTTAATACCGGAAAACTGGATTTCATCATTTTTTCTCCCCTTCAAATCTGATATTCTAAGGTAATACTATAGATTGTAAATACTACTGATTATACAATACTTCAATAGCATGTCCCACATTGACCACCTCCACATATTCTAGCCCTATGCACTCAATTGTTCTTCCCTCTTTGTATGTATTTAACAAAAACACATCTCCCTGGATGTGTGTTTAATTGAATTTTTGTCCTTTGGACTTCCCTTGACAAGTGTGAATTGTGGCAGCAGAAAAGGGACGGAGGAGGGAGGATGAAGAGGACTAAGCTTTGTCACTCCACATTGCATCTACGTTGAGAGATGCCAAACCCTAAAGCTGTAAGATAGATAGTGTCATCGCTGCTCATGGTCAAGAAAGCTGTATAATTTGTGTAGTTAAATCTTATTTTTAGCCTAATTGGCATCTAGATCCCTAAAGGAAGCAAACAGCAGAAGCCTCCAAGGACCACATAGTTCTAGACTCTGCTCTAGCCAGGGTCAAACATGGGAGCACACATCAGGGAAACAGGTGTTAACACAGCCAAAGCCTCTCCCAAACATGCAGTCATCTAAAGACAGCAGGTCACCGAGAAGAGACTTGATACCCTATGAGCATATACAGAGGGAGGTAATCCCTCTGAGGAACAGTCATAGGGGAGGGGAATAAGGGGAAAATGGGAGGGAGGGGAGAATGAGAGGATACAAGGGATGGGATAACCATAGAGATGTAATAAGAATAAATTAATTAAAAATAAATAAAATAAAATAAAAAAATAGTTCTCTGTGTGTCTCTTACCCTCTCTGCCCAGGGGTAATGGCCTCTGTCTTTTCACATTTACAGTCTTCAGTCACTCATAAATTTATAATACCGTATGTTCCCTGAAACGGAAACACACACCATCCTCCATTTATATCCCAAGAGCCCAATTCTATGTCTTATTATTATTTTTATGTATATGAGTGTTTGCCTGAATATATATGTCTGTACACCATGTTTGTGCAACGTCCTTGGAGATCAGAAAAAGATGTTGGGTACTCTAGACTGGAGTTCCAGGTGGCTGTGAGCCAGCATGTGGGTGATGGGGGAAAAAAAAGTCCCCTGGAAGATCAGCCAGTGTTCTTAAGCACTGAGCCATCTTTTCACCCCCGACTCCATGCCCATTTCTCTTCTTCTGAAGACAAGAGGGTGAGGGTGTAGACCAAAGTTTTCTGTTTCCCTTCTCAAGGTCTAATGGAGGGAGTCCTCCAGGAGTCGACCTTTACACTTCATGTCTAGTGAACCTGTCCCCAGTCCCTGCAGGCCTACACCCACTGCTCTGTCTGCTTCACTGTAACACTGTTTGTTACACTGTAACATTGTAAGTAGCGATAGAACACAAACATACACCCCCAACAAAGACCCCTGTAGACACAATCACCTATGCTGCCCCATTTGAAGGGTTTGGAGACTACCCTGACTGTTACCTGTTTAGCTTTCAGCAGCACAGTATATGGAATCTTGTGTGACTGTTGCCTTTTCTCCTTGTTTAATCCTAAAGAAGATTTGGGTGGGGCGAGGGGGGATTTGAGATACAAATATGTGTGAAATTCTCAAAAATAAAAATAAATATATTTTAAAAATTCGCCAGCATCACAGTATCATAGAGCATGAAATTAATGCTTGCCGCTAATGATTTAGAATGGGTCAATGCCATATCTCTTATTCTTATAAAAGATATATAAAAATCTCCCTTTACTTTGCAAGCTCCCCTAACTATGTGATAAATGCGCATCCCTCAATAAAGTTTCCATATCACTGAGCATCAAAGATTCAAGATTTTAGTTGAACTGCTGTAAATTGGATGGTGGTGACAGACCCAGCATCTGAGCCGACCCAGTAGAGCAGAGCAGGTTGCGGAGGCATCAGAGTGTACAGTGTCATATTCCGAGGACAGAGCTCAGTGGAGCAGAATCCGGAACCATCAGATGGAGGGAAGACAGGAGTTTACAGCAGGCTCTGTGTACTCATAGAGGACAGCGCAGCACTAAGCAGGCTGCTTTCTGACACTCGGCCTTGGCAGCTCAGGAGCTGTGTCCTCTCAGTGGCTTGCTCACTCTCGGCCTGTATGATGTTGAGTCAAGAGCAAGCGTCCTCAGCATTGGTTTAAAAATCAGCCTGTTTCTGCTCTGTTCTCCACATAGTTCGCATTTCATTTTGAAAAGTATCCAATCTGCTAATAAATTCATTAAAACTAATCACATTTTGGATGTGACTGAAACTAAAAATCAGTAATATTCTATCACAGATGGATAGAGTGTCACTCTGACAAGAACTTTGCTCAGAACATGAGCTCTGAACAAGCAGGCTCTCTTTGATTTCAGGGCTGCAAAACTAGCTCCCGTAGGTCCAAGGATGGAATGACATCCTGAACAGAAAACTCTCTCCAATCAGCTTTGAATATGTGCTCCGAGAATCTTTGTTTAATCTATTTATTTTCAGAGAAGAGTCTATTATACTGAAGAATATCTATGCAGTCCTAATTTTTGAGGTTCTATGAGGTATTTTATGTAAAATTACTCTCCTTTATTTCCTGCCCTTTTACCTCATATGTACTCTATGGAACAATAAGAAATAAATCAAATACTCCTTCCATGTGATGACCCTTGAAATTCTTTTATTCCATATTGAATTGAGCTGAATTGCCAATTTATTATCTACAAAAATGTGTATAAATCATAAAATTGCTATAGCAGACTCTTTCACAGAAGATTCCCCTAATTCACAAATGCCTGTATCACAAAGGAAAAGGAAAGAAGATATTAGTTTTTACCCAAATCAGCACATTTTATAAACAAACATATTTACATCGCTGCCATTCAAGTCATCTAATGACACGGTTAAGTAGGTTCACACATCACATAACTTTTTAGTTAGGTGAAGCTGTATGTTGAGGGCTAAGAAATAAAGGCCAACCCTTCTGGCCACTGCCTCTGTGGAAGCAAGATAGAGTTGAGAGTCACTGAGAAAAAGGAGCACAGCTAGAGACAGAAAGGGGCTTCCCAAGGTACCCCTGTTCTCAGGCATGGAGAGGGTGTTTAGATAGATAGCATTGGGGTTGTGCTTGGAAGATGAAGATAGCTAATGAAACTGGGCTATGGATTAAGCATTTTAGACATGGAAGGGTCAAGCAATCATGACAAAAAAAGAAAAAAATGCTGCCTGAAGGCCTATAATCTTATGAGGTAATGGGTAATGCACTCCACTGAAGCCTCCAGAGGTGAGGGTTTATGTGACAGGAACCATATTACAAAGGACCTTGCTCTTGAAGCTTGAGGAATGTCACCAAAGATCTTACTTGGGACTTAACAATTAGATTTGAGCTTTAGGAAGACTGTAACAGCAGCTTCAAGGGAAATAAACCTGGTAAAAAGTATACACAGACTCATTACAGAGATGTGGGTAGGGGTGGTAATGACCTAACAGTGTCCTCCTATGGCACAGGTAGATGTAGTGGAATTCTTTGATCAAACTTTTATGAGCACACTCCTCTTTCATTCTTACTGCCATCCAATGATGTAAGTAATATGAGATCCTACTTACATATGAGACTCGCAGAGTCTTGAGAGGCTAATTTCTCAAAGATCGCAAAGCAGGGGTTATTCAAAGAAAATTCAGCTGTGGTTGCATGCTTTGCATCGTGTTTAACAACAAAGGCAAAAATGACATCCTAGTCCAGAGCAATGACTCTGGAAATAAGAATGCAAGGTCAGCAAAGGTTGACTATAGGATTTAAGGAAGGGAAGTCTACAGGGCCAACTAACCTAACTCCCCAGTTTCTACCTCAGAGAAGGATCGGAGAAGCTGTGGCATCATTCTCTCTAAGACACATAACTGGTGCTTTCATATGTGTATATTTTTTTTTCTGTTTGTGCCATAGAAACGCCAAAGAAGTCGCTCCAAGCTAGGTGTAGTTAGCCACTCTATTCCCAGTGTTTGGAACACAGATACACAGATAAAAGTTGTCCTGAATGGGTGATATATGAGAACCATGAAGAAGTAAAATCTCCATTTCTGTGACCAAGCAATAGGTCATGTAGTAATCCTGTCGGCCACTGGATAAAGCTGCACAGAATATGAAGGCACAGCACCGCTTTTGAATGATTAAACTCAGAGGCTGTAAAACGTGTTCACAAGAGTCACTGGATTCCTGGAGTTTTATTTTGTTTCAGACAGTGCTCTAACCAGACTGACTTTTACAAAGGTACTGAAAGACATCCTAAAGGGTCTGTGTTCAATTGTGTCCCTCAAAACTTCCTATAAACGTCCCAACTCCCAGGATCCCATTGTGTGACTACATTTGAAGCCATTGTCTTCATAGTCTTGATCAAGTTGAAATGAGGTCATCAAAGTGACTCCTAACCAAACAGAACCATTGTCCTGATAAGGAGAAGAGATTGGGACATGAAGAGAAAGGAAAGGCCCTGTGAGAATACGGGGGGAGGGGGCACAAAAAAGGACCTTTAAGGAAATCAGCCCTCAAATCTCTATAATGTTGGAGCATCTTCTTTAGTCTTCTGGCCCAATATATCTGTCAGGCTTATTTGTGAGGCAGGAACTATTGAGGACTTGCTTACCCTGTCTTGGCAGAATTTAGTCATCGACTCTGCCTGTGTCCAAGCTTGTCCTTTTCAGGTAGAGAAATGTCTCTGTCATCTTCTCATTTGGAAAGCAACTAACCTGCACTCCTGGCATACTCAGGTAATCAAGTTTATTCCTTTTCAAATCTCTGAAGGAGTTGAAGACCAGGTAGCTTAGGTTTATAATAAAGCTTAATTATTTAGGGGTTAAGATATTTTTAGGTCTAGATAGATGTTCCAAGTTGATAATGGCAAGATGTGATGGAGATTGATTTACAGTCAGGATTTGAGATGCACCAAGATATGAAAGATGTACTCTTCAAGGCTGCCAAATACAAATAGCCAAAACACTAAGAATGTAACATTGATATCATTCCTGATTGTGTCATGGTTCTTCTTGCTATAGGTAGTTTATTGTATATATCTATAATGATATAAATATATATGTAAAAAATGTTTTAAAAAATAAAATAAAATACATTCAAGAAAGAAAGAACAAAAGAAAGAAATTAGCCCTGTCAATAGCCTGATCTCAGACTTGCAGGCCCCAAAACTGAGGAGGCTACCTCTGTTGTGTCAGTCACAGCACCCATGGTCTTCTGCTTTGGGACCCAAGTATACTAATATGACCTCCAATACATATTAATTAAATAAATAAATTGAGAGTTATGTACAACAACACAGACTTATATGCACAGCTTGAATTCAGAGGGAAGATTGAGAAGATTGAGAGATTTCTAGCAGTGGGAATGCAGGACACAAGGAATCTACAGAGCAGTCTAGGCCAGAGTTAAACTTGCTCCTTGCTACAGTGCACAAAAGGACCAGGCATTATAGTGTTGAGGTCAAATATCTCTCTGGGAAGCAGCATTTACAGTAACAGGGAACCAAGGTCCTTCCACAAAGTCCCAGGATGCTCATTGGACTGTCCACAAGATGGGAGTAATAGAAATGCCAGGGAAGCATAATTCAAAAAAAAAAAAAAAAAGAGGGGAGTCCTTTACTGGTAACCTGTGGGGTATGGGAGGCAAAACTTCAATTCTCTATAGACTCCAGAAGCAGACTTCTAGGCAGGACTTTAAATATGAACATTGGTCAGGAACCAGTGAAGGCATGCTCCTCCACACAGACAAATATGTTTGCTGCTGTAGACGCACTCCACAGAGTAGAAGCCCAGTGGGTATCTGGGCTGTGGGCAGCTTCCAGGCAGCAGGCTCAATATTCCAGGGAGTGGTCATCAGAAGCCAGGAACAGAAGGAACACAAAAGAAAGGCAATAGAGGGCTAGTCAGATCTCAGACTAGAAACAACAGAAATACCACAGAGAAGTCTATAGTGAAAACACTTGAAAGAATCAAAGCTTTAACATTCAGGGAAACCATAATAAGAAAGCTTGCTTGATTACAGTCCTTTCTTCCAATATTTAACAGACTCCAGGTAGTACATGGCATGTCAAGGTTTAGTCACCGATCTCTAAGTTAGAAAATGTGACAGAACCAAGGACATCAACTTTTCCCCCAGCTGCTTTTCTGTTTGTCCTACAAAATAATAAGCCAGAACGGGGATCAATTAAACGTCCAGAAGTGAAGAAAGGAGTAAGCATGCTTGGCAAGACTAACCTGTCCCGGATAACCCACACTGTCTAGAGTCCATCAGGGGAATCAGGCTTTGGGGTACACCCCTGCAACCCAAGGACTCTGAAGCAGATATAGGAACATCAGGAGTTCAAGGTCACCCTTACAGACTCTGAGTGATGGCTAATCTTGACAAAAGCTGGAATCAATGAAAACCAACCCAAGCAGCTGGGCAGCCTGTGAGGGATTTTTCTTGACTGGATCACTTGAAGTGGGGAGACCCACCCCAAATCTGGGTCACGTGCTTTCTTTCTGTTTGCCCTCACACTTGCTGGCAAGTTCATGTGTCCCGAGCCATTCCTTCAATGACATTACAGCGTACTCCTTCAGGATCCCAATGTGGACTGAAAAGTGGCAGCCCTCCGGGACTTCCCTGGGACATTAGCACCAGCATGGGATGCTGAGACATGCAGCCTTGTGAACTGAACAACTCCCTACTTCTTTCTCTTTCCTTCAGGAGAGAGCCATTGTTAGGTATCCCAGATGGCATCCTGAAGCCACCCCAATGAATTTCCTTCATACATGCTCAGTCTATCAGTTCCGGTCCTGCAGAGAAACCGGGCAAGAGACTCCAATAGCCATTTTCTTCTAGTGATTAGAATTGTGGCATCTTTTTTATCCCCTTTAAATCAACAATTAGCAGAGTTTCACAAACAGTGGCTGTGGCTACTCTTACCCAGGACAGGGATTTGGCTGCCAATACCTATGTCGGGCAGCTCACAACAATCTGAAACTCCATCTTCAGGGAAATCCAGTGCCATCCTGTCCTCTGGACTTCAAAGGCACCAACACATATGTGCCATGCTCACACATATACAAACATGCACATAAATAAACGGAATAAAAACGAAATCTTTAAGAATGGTGTGACCTGGATACAAGGTAAGAGAGACAAAGAGGGATGGATCTGAGATCACTTTTTCTCAAAAACACCTCCCCGTCCTGTATGCAGTTCTCACGCAGAGCCACTAAAACCCACCAAAGATGAATCCTTGGGCCCTGACATAAGAGAGATTAGAATACCTACTTCTTAAGAACACTAGAAAAGTTCTACACAAATCGGTCCCAATTGCACCTCAGAAGTCCACCATTAAAGTCATTCACTTGAGTTAAGAAAATTGCCAGGAAGACCTCTATTAAAATGCAAATGTGTTCCCTGGGTGGGGAAACACACTAAATCATTACCAGCCATTAACACTTTAGACCAAATTAGTTTCAGATTTATTAACCAATTACTCAAAGTACCAAAGGTATGCTGTGCCAGACAGGGTGGTGTCAGTTGGTCTGGAAGACAGGGGATGGACACAGGCATGGTCAGAAAGCCTTGCATCTGAATAATCTTATTGAAGATTTCAGTTTTCACAAGCTTAAATAAAATGTAACCTTCTTAAGTTAAAATATTGGAAACCATCCGTTGACAATACAGGCAAGCTGTTATCAAAGCCAGGGCACTAACTTTCCACTCCCAGTGTTCTGCACCCTTGGCTGGCAGCACTGAAACCCTCAGAGCAAATGTGGGAATCCCTGGCAATTCCTGAACAGCTGTCCTTGCTCTTCTGGCCTCTGGATGCACACAGGGTCTTGATCTGCAGTTTCCCGATTTTGAAGGTGGAAGATGCTGGGAATGCGCTGGAATGTGGATCTTTTCCTCAGAGTCATATCTGGCAGGAACGTCTGGCAGCAGACCCACCGCCAGGCAACAGGGAGGTCTTGAGGGCTTGCTCTAGGCACCACAGCCAGTGAACTCCAAACTGAAATGTTTGGCAGCTTAGACAGGCCACCGGCAGCGTCTGTCATTTAGGGTGGGTTTATGGGATATCGCCACCCCCCCTCGTCATGATTTAAGGATCATCTCTTTATCTTGGAGGAATGGGAGGCAAATGTGGAAGGAGAAGTGGGTGCTGGCACCCTAAGAAAGCACTTGGGATTCTGTAGGTAGCCAGGATGTTACCACTTCAGCCTCACCTGAGAGGCAGGAGGAAGACACGTTCCTTAGTGAACCTGTGGCTGGTTCCTTTCTTCTCTAAATCATCAGTATTGATGTGGAGACAGACTGGATGAGGAATGCTGTCCCCAGCACTCTAGCCTCCGGGAATGCCTTGTTCCCCACACCAGCCTAGAAACAAGTCTAAGACAGAAGGGCCAATGCCAATGAGGTTCCAGTCCGGGTGAGCAGATTGCCCTCGGTTCCCCGACTCAGCTAGCTGAAGCGGGCTCTCACTGAGCCCACAGGGCCCTCAGGACCGCTAATACTTTACAGGAGGATGCTGACCAGTATGTGATTGATTTTTGTCTTCAGAGTCAGAACTCCAAAGTTGAAAATGCAAACGTACAGTGTACGTGACTAAGGAAGAACTAAACGTGATCACAGCACGAAGGAGAAAGTCTTAAAGTACTGTGGTTCCCACGTGCACATTATCTTAATTCATTTTAAAATAATTTTATTGATTTTACTCTGTAAAAAATAACAGAGAGATTGTGTTCTAGAGTGAAGGAAGAGTTTCCTAAACTCACAAGATAATATACTGCATAAGATTCTAAGTCTAAAATAAAAACTTAAACTTAAAAATGTGATTTTAGACTGTGTAGGACACTTTAAAAATAAACAAAAGTCCATCCACTTGAGCAGAGTAAGACTTTCCCCAGGAAGGTGACATTGTCTCAAATCAATCTCATTTAGAAGAAATCCATGTTGTATAAAGGATGCCACTGAAATCCTGCCCAAACAAAAAGGAGAAAACTTGTGGGGATTAAAAATACAACTGGCTTTATGCAATCCAGGGGTGGGATAAACTTCTCTGTAGTGCCCAGACTACTGGGGAAGGATCTAGAACTGTTGTTTCTGTCTCTTAAAAAAAACTTATTTCTTTCTGTGCAATGAAGACTTTGTATCATTGGCACATCTGAAGCACAATTCTTGTGTTATCAGGGAAAGATATTCAGTGACTATAACAAATGACCCAAAGCTGTTCCACCACTTGAAGCACAGAGAGTTTAGTATCACACCCAACAAGACATATGCAAGCATAGCCAGCTCTGCTCTGAGATTTTATTATTTTTACCAGAAAATACAAAATAAATATAACGTATATCTATTTTCAAGAATTTCAGTTCATAGCCTAACCTGAATTCATTAAGTTGTAATGTGTGTAATTAACTAAAGTTAAAGCCGGTCAACTTAACAGTGTTCTATGTTGTTTTGTTCAACTGAATGCACAAATCCTCAAATAATGCCTAGTTGAGAAGTAATGGTGAATCTACAAGAAATTAGATGCAACTTGGCTCAATCTTCTATTGGCTCACACTTCTGATCATTACTTCTGATCTCATGCTTAAAACACTACAAACACACATATAATCCTCCCATTCATTCACGTCTCCATCTCAGACTTCCCAAGGCTCCACTCTGGTGTCTATGAGCACAGTTGTGAGATACCTAAAATTAATATCTATGAGGATAAGTGTCTCCATATTTTTATCTCCAAAAGCATGTTCCTCTATGCCTAATTATGACATTTTCATCTTTCTGGAGCTTGACTCCAACACCATTTTGCTTGCCCAATCTCTTCCTATCATGTGGCCAACTATGAGCTCATTGTAATGTCCCTGCCTCCCAGAGAAGGGGCACATTTAGGTACCACCTGCTCAGGCCTCAAGTAAGCATCATACACTGTACAGGAACTAAGGCACTGAACTCCAAGGCTGTCCTTGCTTCTAAGAAACCTGCTGAGTCTATTCTCAGCAGGTTAGCTAGGGCTCTTATTCCAATTACCACTGTACAGTGTCTGCCAGGTCTTCTTTTAATTGCTTGAATCTAATTAAGGACCCATAAGACAGAGAGGAGTAAATCATGAAGTCAAGATGTGGAAGCTGGAAGAGAAATGGAGTGGGGCCAAGGGCCTGGAGCATGGCATGCAGCTGTTGGTCACCAGACCTATAGAGCCCTGAAAAGGGGTGTATCACACACAGGTCACACAAAGGTACTGTTTTCTACCATGGCAAGATCATTCTGTCATTAGTTCTGCAGCATCCATAACCATGAAATGATGCCAGCCTCCACTGGCCTCCCTGGACACCCAGAAGAGTATATTAATGTCTACATTTTTACTAATTAATTTAGACAATGTGATACCCAAGGTAAATAGAAACAAAAAGGAGATGAAATGAGCAAAAAAGAGAAGATTAACTAGATGCCAGGATTTTCTTTCATGGTCTGATTTTTTATACCAAAAATAAATAAATAAAACATCTCTGAACCAAGAAATACTTTGGTAAGTTAATAGAAAATAAGCTAGCATAAAAAAGTCACTCTTCTGGAAAAAAAGGGGGGGGGGAGAAGGTTCAGTGAATACTTTTTCCATGGCAAAAGAAGCCTATAGCATGAGGAAAAGTAATGATACATAGATTACATGAGATAGATAGATAGATAGATAGATAGATAGATAGATAGATAGACAGATGATATATAGATAGATAGATAGATAGATAGATAGATAGATAGATAGACAATAGATGGTAGATAGAAAGGTAGATAAATGATAGATATAAATTATAAAAAGAGAGATGAATGATAGAGTTGGTAGAATAGATAAATAGAGATAAAGAATAGACAGTGTCTTAGTTGACATTACTATTGCTGTGGTGATAAAACACGGACAAAAGCCACTCAAGAAGGAAAGGGTTTATTTGACTTATTGTACTCCATCACTGAAGGAGGTCAGGACAGGCACTCAAACAGGGTAGGAACCTGGAGAGATGTCATGGTGGGTGCTGCTTACTGGCTTACTCCCCATGGCTGGCTCACTCTGCTTTCTTATAGAACTCAGGACTACAGATCAGGGGTGGCATCATCCATAACGGGCTGCACCTTCTTCTATCAATCACTAATTAAGAAAATGCCTTACAGCCAGATCTAATGGAGGCATTTTTGTCAATTGAGGTGATAACTCAGATAATTCTGCCTTGTGTTAAGGTGACATAATACAATTCAGCACAGGTGAGTAGATAGAAAGATGATATAGAAGATGGATATAGATAAATGATGGACAGACTGGCAGACAGACAGACAGATGTTAGGTAGGTAAATGATAGATAGATAGATAGATAGATAGATAGATAGATAGATAGATAGAGCTAAAATATCCAAATTCAAATAGAAGAAAACATTACATTTACAAAATACTAAAGCATAATCAATGAAAATGCATGTTTTTAAGGATTAAGCAGCTTCACAAAATTAAAATAAAAAGTTATCTCTGTATACCTCTGTAGAGGGGGAAACCCCACAATTTATGAAACCTGAAGAAGAGGAATTAGGATTCATTTAACCTCAGTTAGGATGTCCTGAAAAAGCTCTGAGAGATGAGCAAGGCAGGGATGAGGATGCACATCAGAAGCAGGGTGGGAAGGAGCGGAGAAGGAGGTGCATGAAGGGTCTGCGGAGCAAGCCAGGCTTCCGGTCCCCTGTGTGTGCTCATGGCGTCTTTAGAGGTGTCACGTGTAAGGAAAGGACCTCCCATGGGAAGAGGGTTACTCACCTCAGCCCACACTTCTCATTGTGTCCAGTTGTCCCAGGCATTCTCACTGCTCAGAGTCCACACCCCAGACCCATGTTTCATTTCTTCTACAATGCCGCCTCTTATTTTCTTCCAGTGTTTTACAAGTAAATCAACGCACGAGAAAACTTCAACACCCGACTTCTTTAAACTCTGGTAGGAACTATGGGAATCTCTACACTGTTTTACAGAATTCGCACATGGAATGTACTTTTATCTTGCTTGCTTAAAGTCTAACTTTCATTTACTTGGTGTTCCCGGATGAGATTAATTTGATTTATAAATTTCAGTGAAGGCCAGGGAGCTTTAAATTATTTAAAGCATTCCCAATATGCAATTGGAATTCTATATGGGTAAATTACTATTTTCCTTTGAGAGTCCAAATGGTTGCTGCTAAATTTCATAAACAGAATCTGAGCTCATTAAAATCATACAACATGTAAAAAAAACCACTCTAGATAGGCCTGAAGTATGTACATTCAACTCCAGTGTTTACTGAATTTTCAAGATCGTTGATGGTTACTAAGAGCTCCATTTTACCCTTTCTCTGTTTTGGATTTTGCCTTCAATATAGGAAGGCATTTCCACAGAATTTAAGCACTTGCTTAAAGATCATTAAATCTCTCAAAGAGGAGGTCCCTGTGGTGAGCTTAAAGCTCTCAATAACAGGAAACACCACCCCTTGGCCTGGAGTTTGGGGATTTTGAAGTCTTGATGCTCAGCACGTACACATGCTTAGAAAGGAATTTTCACCCCTTGCTGTGTTTTAGCAATTATATCTAACTTTTTTTTAATATAAGAAGTTCTTAAAAATATTATTTGAAGAAGGGTCATACTGCTCCTTCTCAAAGCAGCACCGTTTCTGCAGAAGACTGAGAGATAAGGCATTCTCTTAAGAAAACACCAGTGACCATAAGTCAAGGCTAAGCCAGTGTCTGATGCCTCACATTCAAAACATAAGACTTACATGATTTATTTATCAGAGTATGTGACTTCTCTAAAAGCTCATGTTAGCCAATGTGATATAGGGACTTAAAATTCCATCAGCACTTTAGAAGAGTATGGAGAGATAGCTCAGAAGCTAAGAGCATTGGCTGCTCCTGCAGAGGACCTGGGTTCAGTTCCCAGCACCCACACAGGCACTCAGAACTGCCTGTAACTCTAGTTCCAGGGTACCAAGTACTGTCTTCCTACTTCCATTGGCACGTACATGTGTGTGGTACACATATACAAGCAGTTGCACCCCCCCCGCACACACACACATAGACAAAACATGCACACACTGCCTCCACACAAACAGTAATCTTTAAAAAATGTAACTTAACAAGAGCCATGGTGGACAGTAGAAATTAAAAAATGGATGGCACATCAAAGTCCCCTCTCAATCAGTAAGCACCCAGTTGCTATGAGCACATGTCACCATAGTCTTGGATCTCTGTTGCTACCTATAAAACTTTCCTTGGACATCACCTGAAGGCAATGTTCAATATGGAACTTCAATATGGAACAAATCGTAGGCTCATTGTTTTCATATCCTGATATAGAAATAATTTTAAGGTTGAGATAAGACTTATGTAGGACATATGCAGAAATCTTTGCTAATCATACTCATTGAAGCAAAACAATAATCAAATTGTCACATTACTAACACTATGACTTGCCTCTATCAATGAACTACTCAAACAGAGAGACCACATCTCCCTTAGCATCAATGCCCCCAATTAATGTTACATTCAACTCATTGAAAGAATGAATAAATACATTTGATCTCATAGTTTCACAGTTGGAAATTTGAATGTTTTGAATAGTAAGAACATTGTCTGCCTGGTAAGAAGCAAGAATGAATCAAGCATTATTTAGTTGACCAAAACATGAATCTATCTGCTGTAGCTCATGTAGACATATCACCACAGAATTCATAAGAAGTTTCAGAGATTTCTCCCATGGCTAATCACAGAGGAACGGAAACCAGAATCAAAGTGAGACAGCATCTTACTCCTGCTAGGACAGACATCAATGAAAGATAAGAGATAACAAATATGGATCAAGGCTTTGGAGAAAACAGAATCCTTTTACACCATTAGTGGAACTCCAAGTTGTTATGGACATTTTTAAAACACTGTATGTTTTGATAAACTCAAAACAATAGCTCCTGAGCATATAGTGAATGAATTGGTACCACACAGAGACATCTGCACTCCAAATTCACTACAGCCTCAATCATGGAAACTGACCTACAGAAACAATCCAAAGTCTGTCAGTTGGATGAATGGGCAAAGAAGGAAAGTGTGTAGTGATACAAACAAGCATATTCTTCCTTTAAAGAGAAGGGAATTCCTTATTAGCAACAACATGGACACCTGGAGAACATTAGGTCAAGTGAAATCTTCCAGGCACAGAAAGTCAAACCCATTGTGACATCACTCCTAGCTGAATGTTAAAAAGTATGAATCTACAGGCTCATGGAATAGAGGGGCATTTGCCAAAAACTGCAGTGAGGAATGGGAAAAGGCAAGTAAAGATGTAGTCAGGATTATAAAGGGGGAAAGGCTTTCAGAGCTATGTACAGGATCGGAAGACTAGCTGATATTGACATCAGAAGGTTGCTGGGAGTAAAATTTTGATTCTCTTACCACTAAGAAGGAGCTGTGTGCAGTGATGGATTGGCCATTTTGCTTGGCTGAACAAAGTATTCTTGTGGGTCTCTACTTACCTCATGTATGTGTATTTCAAAGAATCATATTATGTGTTTTAAATAGGAAAGAGAATAAATCACTCTTGGAGGGAAAAGCACTGCATGAGCTGCTGTGTTTGTGCATATAATCTATTTAATATCAGCACAGTTTAATAGTATCAAAGTCAAGTGGCTAAGTATGCTTCTTCCAATACTGTACACTCCAGGCATTTACAAAGGAAGCCTGTGTTTTCAAGTACAATGGAATGCACCCCAGACTGCTACTGTCTAGGTCAGTCTGCCCCACTTGTAAGAAATCTTGTTAGAGTTGTTGATTCTTCAGCACAGTGCTCTGCATTTTTCTAGATTATACGTGCACACACACACACATACACACACACACACACACACACACACACAATTTGTCTTCTTCCCTTAAATAATTCTGGACCACAGGGGAGCAGGACCCTGAGCATGAGTAATTGCTTCTGCATTCCATTGCCTCAGCACTGGGCAACATGCCCTCCTAATAGGAAAGTGAAGAATGGGCTGAGCTGCCCAGAATAAAGTGATTAGCAATCTTCACCCCAGTAGATGACACTAACCTGAACTTAGCCACTTGAGTATTTCAGGAATGCTTGCTTATCTAAACCTCTTGACAAAACATCACTACTACAAAGCTCAGGGTTGCTTTGGAAATATCAGCCAAAAGGGAGAAAACCAACAGTGCTTCCAGTGAGATGCAAAGGCCTGTCTAGCCTCTGTTCTCACAGCTAAACGTAGTGGAGTTTCAAGTGGAGACCACTCAGGGCTTATCTCTCCTTATTTCCCTCTGTTTGGACGGTCAAGAGAGGTGGCTGTATAATATCCTGGTGAAACAATGCTGATGTCCTCTGGATGGCTGGGAGAGACTAGCATCGATTCTAGGTCACAAGGAATCATTCTTGGATGCATCTGCATTGTTAAGACCTATTATAATGAATTGTGGTGAATAGGTCCTAGCAACTCACTGGAAAGCAACAAAACATTACGTCCATGTCAAATGTTGAATGGCATTTTGGGAACTTTTCATGTGATACTCCATGAAATAGAGTATCTATCTATCTATCTATCTATCTATCTATCTATCTATCTACCTATCATCTATCTATCTACCAATCATCTATCTATCTATCTATCTATCTGTCTGTCTGTCTATCATCTACCTATCTATACTCTATCAATCACCTAGCTATCTATCCTTTCATCTATGTCTCTATAATTTATCTATAATCTATCCATCTATCTATCTATCTATCTATCTATCTATCTGTTATACTAAAATTTTTTGACGATGGCTAACTGGAGACAATCTAATTACAATACACAATTGCCCAGGATCAATCCCTAGAAATCAAGAGAGCTTTCTCCAAAGAGAGAAGTTGAGTAAACTCATGTAAAGGTGACACTATCTCTTAGAAACTGAAAACTTTGATGTATCAAGCAGGGAAATGTGAGCAGACAACTTATTTGTATGACCCAGCCATAAAAATTGGAGTTTTGATCCTTGGGGGAGAATCTATTTTATTTCTATTAAAGCCTTATGAAAAGATAAGAATTATGTGAAACAATTAACAACTGTTTGGAAATTATGGTGGACGTGCTGACCAAGCTTACATAATTTCTTCATCACGAGAGGAATAGAAT
Organism: Acomys percivali; assembly: GCA_907169655.1. Taxonomy (NCBI): domain Eukaryota; kingdom Metazoa; phylum Chordata; class Mammalia; order Rodentia; family Muridae; genus Acomys; species Acomys percivali. The sequence goes on along the minus strand of OU015752.1, from coordinate 45,352,490 downwards.
GTAAGACTTGCTGCAAAACTTAGAAGGCTGAGGCTGGAGAAGTAGCTCTACAGAGGGTCTGTGTTCAATTTCTAGTGTCCACAGAGCAGCTAACAACTTTCTGTAACTTCAAGTCCAGAGGCTCTGACGCCCTCTGGTGGGCTCTTCTGGTACTGCATACACATGGTACACATGCTCTGTACAAAAACCATATGCAGAAAAAATAAAAAAATAACTTTGATTCGATTCCACTGATCAACCAGTGTATTTCTAGGCCAGTATCATGCAGTTTTTATTTCAATGGCTCTGTAGTACAGCTTGAAGACAAGTATGGAGATATCTCCAGAAGTTATTTTATTATATAGGATTTTTTAGCTACTCTGTTTTTTGTTTTGTTTTTCACATGAAGTCTAGAATTGTTCTTTTTAAGGTCTGTAAATAATTGTGTTGGTATTTTGATGGGGTTTCTGTAGATTGCTCTTGGTAAGATGGTCGTTTTTACTATGTTGGGAAGAGGATGTGTTTGGTCCTGATGAAACTTGATGAACTGGGGTGGTTGGGGGAGGCTCCCCTTTTCTGAGGACTAAGATATGGGGATGGGGAAAAAGGAGGGTACAGAGAAAAGGAGAGGAGAAAGGGGGTACAATCAGGATGTAAATTGGATTAATTAATTAATTTAAAATAAAGAGAAATATTTTTTAAAGTTTTGTTCAGAAAGCACCATCGGCTCCACTATAGATCTGGACAGGTCTTTCTGTGATCTTCCAGAACAAACTCTTTCCAAGAATGGGGCTTTGCACAGCTGTCTGAAGGAAGTTTGACATGTCTTGCCTGGGAAAGGCATCATTGTCTGGCCAGAGAGAACATGAGTATATTCCTTCTGTGTCAGCACCAATACTAGCGATCTGGACCATGAATCATTTTGTTAAGGATAAAAATGGTTTTCATTTGTTCATTTCATTTACATATTTACTGGTACTGACATGAAACCCCATAATCTGTCATTTTCCTAACAGAAAAACACAACTTATGCTTGGAGAAAAAAAATATCCTTGCTTCTGATACTTTTCCATCCTTTGCCTGCTAATGACCAAAGTCTCCATGCAAAGTCTTGAACTTGAAGCTGAAGCAACATAATCTCATTAATCAATCAAAAAGTATAACCAATACCATTGCATGTCATTTTCATAGCGCTCCAAGTGAATGACATGGAGTATATTTACCATCTATAGGACTTCTGATTGCATGGAAAGCAATAGTGTCAGTAGAATTTATTAGTTGCTCCATCTTTCTTATCACATAATAGGTATACTTTAAAATAGTGCTGAATATATGAATAAAAATTCAAATGTAATATTCATATGTTCATAAATAGTTTGAAGTCTATATACTTCAATACTATTATACCAAGAATAATATCTATGTACCCATAATATCCTGTTAATACCTCTATAATTGTGTTGGTGGCCAAATTCTTTACTATAAAAGCGCAAGAATAGCAAGGATGGAAAAACATCCCTCAGAATGAAAAAAAAAAAAAAAAGGTGACTGTTGTGTTGGAAATGTCTGGAGTCTGAATTTATGCTCAAAAGGTTTTACATAGAAGAAAATATTGAAAGAAAACAGATTTTGTTAAGTATTATTTTTCTGTTCTTTGATAATGTAATTACATAATGTCACCTTTCATTTCCTTCCTCTAACCCCTCCAGTGTGCTGCCCAACTTTTCTTTCAAATTCATGCTGTTTTTCTTTAGTTGTACACATGTGTATGTATGTATGTATGTATGTATGTATGTATGTATGTATGTGGATGTGTGTTCATCTGTTTGAAAGTACACCTGTGTATGTCTGTGCTTATCACAAATGTTTATGCACATGGGTGAGTGTGTGTGTGTGTGTGTGTGTGTGTGTGTGTGTGTGTGTGTGTGTGTAAGACAGAGGTCTACATGAAATGCTATACCTAAGGAGCTGTCTTTCCACCTGACTTATTGAGACAGGGGCTCTCATTAGCCCAGAGGCCTCCCTTATGTCTAAGCTGCCTGGTTTTCTACACTTTTTCTCCCTTCTTTGATCCTTTGTAATGAAGGAGAAAAGGTAGGTAGTGTGCTTTATTTTTAAAGCTTTTACATCTTCCAAAAACAGTTATTATGATCAGAGATTTCTCTTTCAATGACTAAAAATAGAGCACTCCACCTTTTCACTGTAGTTCATGGATCTTCTGTTTGTACATTGGGGCTTTGTGCTCCTTAAGCCCACATCACATCCTCTGCTTCCTTTTCTGAAGTGAGAGACTGGTCAGAGCATTAAAAGGAATCTAACCAATGCCAACCATAGGGACAAGCTATTCTGTATCCGATAGTTTATACTTCTGGAGCTTGCCATCAGCTCTCCATGAAACAGAAACTCTAGATCATTATGTGCAGTTACTGCCTCCATCTCCTCCCCACTCCTAATCCCTCCCTCCTTCTCTTTCTCCTCCTCCTCCTCTTCCTTCTCCTCCTACCCCACTCCTGTTCCTAATCTCTCTCCTCCTCCTCTTCTTCCTTTCCTCTTCTTCCTTCTTCCCTTCTCTTCCTCCTTTTCCTTTTCCCCTCCTTTTCCTTGTCCAGAGATGCCCTTCCTCCCTACTGTACCTACTCCTGTAGCTTTCATTTCAGCCTAGTGAAGATATGATTGTACCACTTGACCCCATGCTTGGCTGTGTAGGAAAGATAAGAGTAATGCATAGATTGCCCACTGTGGCATTGGGTAATAAACCCCTTAGACACGTTGGTTTTTAAAATTATGACTAGAAATACAAATAGTTAAAGCAAAAACTGTTTAATGAGTTTTTATGAGAACTATATATTTGTGCTGAGCAGAAATATATAGGTGAGATAATTGGGAGAAAAATGAGACCCCTTTGGGACAGACTACAATAAGAACAAAAGTAAGTGAACTAGTTTATAAGTAGGGTAACAAGGCAACTTTAGAATTTGATTCTTACTGAGTCAGGCTAAGAGGGTGGGATTAGACGTCAACTAAGGGTTCCATCCACCAAGAACATTATCAAATTACACTCTGTGGACCCAAT